>CM061748.1:147631472-148329621 GCA_030979885.1 Lolium multiflorum
CTTATGTTCCATGCTTGTTTTATGACAATACCTACATGTTTTGTTCAGCACTTTATATCGTTTTTATGCATTTTTCCGAACTAACCTATTGACAAGATGCCGAAGTGCCGGTTCCTGTTTCTGCTGTTTTTGGTTTCGTAAATCCTAGTAAGGAAATATTCCTGAATTGGAAGAAATCAACGCCAAAGATCTTAGAATTCCACGAAGCTCCCAGAACACCCGAGAGGGACTGCAGGAGGGCCCCGGCCACCACACGCCAGGTCGGCGCGGCCCAAGGGGGCGCGCCCCCTATTGTGTGGCTCTGGCAACCCTCCCGCCACCCGCCTCTTCGCCAGGCGTCCCCGCTCGAAACCCCGGATCGAAAAGCCACGATACGAGAAAAGTTCCAGAGTCGCGCCATCGCGAAGCCAAGATTCGGGGACAAGTCTCTGCCCACGCCGCCTGACGAGGAAGTGCCCCTAAGGCATCTCCATCACCCACCGCACCCTTCATCGGCCGCTGTCGTTTCCCATGATGAGGAGGGAGAAGTTCTCCATCGAGGCTAAGGGTGGCTCTACCGGTAGCTGTGTGGTTAATCTCTCTCTCTCTCGTACTCCAATACAATGATCTCATGAATTGCCTTGCATGATTGAGATCCATATGATGAGCTTTGTATCGCTATTAGTCTATGCTACCCATGTGATGTTATTAAAGAAGTCTATTCCTCCTTCACTTGCAGTAATGGTGACAAGGTGTGCATCGGTAGTACTTGGCGAGGTTATGATCATAATCTCTTGAAGGTTATGGAGTTAATTATTACAGATAGTATTGATGTGATTTATTCCCCCTTCATAGTGTGAAGGTGACAGTATGTATGCTATGTTAGTACTCTGTATTTTGCAAAGATCTAATATGCTCTAAAGGTTACTTAAACATAATATCGAATGTTGTGGAGCTTCTTAACTCCGGCAAGGTGCTCTCTAGTAGCCCTATGCAATGAATGGTGTTCATTATCAAACAAGAGTATATATAGCACAAGTGAGGAGAAGAGAACTTATTTATTATGTCATCAATGTTGAGAGTGTCCACTAGAAAGTAGGATCCCCAGGCCTTGTTTCCAATACTGCAAACGCTTATTTACTGTTCTGTTGTATGTTTACTCGCTGCCATATTTTATTCAGATTGCTATTACACCCATATACATCCATACTACTTGTATTTCACTATCTCTTCGTCGAACTAGTGCACCTATACATCTGATAAGTGTATTAGGTGTGTTGGGGACACAAGAGACTTCTTATATCGTGATTGCAGGGTTGGGTTGCTAGAGAGGGATATCTTTGACCTCTTCCTCCCCGAGTTCGATAAACCTTGGGTGATCCACTCAGGGAAACTTGCCGTCGTTCTACAAACTCTGCTCTTGGAGGCCCAACACCGTCTACAAGAATAGAAGCACACGAGACATCGTTAATTTTTCTCGCCGTTGCCGGGGAGGTAAGGTAAAGGCACTCACACTCCGGTCCTAGGTAACTAAGTTATTTCTGTTGCCGTTGTAGGTGCTCGAAGCTATTTCCTTTAGATCCCGAATTGCATCTTTTTGTTTCTTGTTTCACTAGTTAGGCATAATGAAAAGCAACAGTGAGCTTTAAGCTATTTCCTGAGTTAAGACATAAATTGTGTGATGCATAAAACCTATGGAACCTTATTTGCATGCTAGTAGCAATGTTATTAGTATGAACACCATTGTTGATAATGCTATGGAAGAATTTAAGCTTGGGGAGGTCGGTTTTGATGAAAATGATCTCTTTAGCCCTCCGTGTATTGAGGAGAAAGTTTATGTTGATTATGATATGCCTCCTATTTATGATGATTATAATGATAGTGGTCTTTTTGGTGCCGGCTACTATGGAGAGTAAATTTTATTATGATTATACTATGCCTCCTACACTTGATGAGAATAATAATGATAGCTACTTTGTTGAATTTGCTCCTACTACAATTAATAAGAATGACTATGCTTATGTTGGGAGTAATAAATTTTATGCATGAGAATAAGAATGCTTCATGTGATAGTTATATTGTTGAGTTTGTCCATGATGCTACTGAAAGTTATTAGGAGAGAGGAAATATGGTTATATGCATCTTAATAATAATAAGTTTCCCCTCTTTATGTTGTGAAGCTACACTTGTGTTATCTTCCTATGCTTGTCACTTTGTTCTTTCATGAATTTATTTGTGCACAAGATTCCTTTTCATGGAAGTGGGTTAAGCTTAAATGTGTTTTGAATTTGCTTCTTGATGCTCTCTTTCTTCATTTGCTATTTTTCATGTGAGCATCATTAAAAATTACTGAGCCCATCTGAATGGCTATAAAGAAAGCACTTCTTGAGATAACCCATGTTTAATTTACTACATCACTTTTGTTTTATATTTGTGTCTTGGAAGTTGCTACCACTGTAGCAACCTCTCCTTATCTTTATTTTATTGCATTGTTGTGCCAAGTAAAGTCTTTGATAGCAAGGTGGATACTAGATTTGGATTACTGCGCAGAAACAGATTTCTGTCTTCACGAATCTGGGTCTACTTCCCTGTAGGTAGCTCAGAAAATTAAGCCAACTTACGTGCATGATCCTCAGATATGTACGCAACTTTCATTCAATTTGAGCATTTTTTTCCGTTTGAGCAAGTTAAGTGCCTCTGTAAAATTCGTCTTTACGGACTGTTCTGTTTTGACAGATTCTGCCTTTTATTTCGCATTGCCTCTTTTGCTATGTTGGATGGATTTCTTTGTTCCATTAACTTTCAAAAGCTTTGGGCAATGTCCAGAAGTGTTAAGAATGATTGTGTCACCTCTGAAGAGGGAATTTTTGATTATGCACTAACCCCCTAATGAGCTCTTGAAGTTTATGTGGAGGAAGTTTTCAAGGGTCAAGAGAGGAGGATGATATACTACAAAAAAAGAGTGAAAAGTCTAAGCTTGGGGATGCCCTTGTGGCTCCCCTGCATATTTCAAGAAGACTCAAGTATCTAAGCTTGGGGATGCCCACCCCTTCTTCATCTACAACTTATCAGGTTTCTTCTCTTGAAACTATATTTTATTCGTTCATTCTATGTACTTTACTTGGAGCGTCTGCTTGCTTTTATTTTTGTGTATGTTTGAATAAATTCGGATCTCTACCATGCTTGTGTGGAGAGAGACACGCCTCCGTTGGTTCGTATGAACACATGTGTTCTTAGCTTTTAATGTTCATGGCGAAGGTTGAAACTGCTTCGTTCATTGTTATATGGTTGGAAACAAAAAATGCTTCATGTGGTAATTGGTATATGGTCTTGAATAATTTGATACTTTGCAATTGTGCTTATATAGATCATGTTTAAGCTCTTGCATCATGTACTTCGCACTATCAATGAAGAACTACATAGAGCTAGTTAAAATTTGGTTGCATGATTGGTCTCTAAGTCTAGATATTTTCTTGGTTAAGGTGTTTGAACAACAAGGAAGACGTATGTAAAGTCTTATAATGCTTACAATACGTTCATATGTGAGTCTAAGGGCAATTAAGTGTATACTTCTGAGTTTGCTTCAAACAACTTTGCTAGCCTAGCCTTGTATTGAGAGGGATTCTTCTCATGCATCTAAATCCTTGAGCCAAAAACTATGCCATTTGTGTCCACCATACATACCTACTACATGGTATTTCTCTGCCATTCCAAAGTAAATTGCTGAGTGCTATCTTTAAACAATTCAAAAGTTATTACCTCTTATTTGTGTCAATGTTTTATAGCTCATGAGGAAGTATGTGGTGTTTATCTTTCAATCTTGTTGGGCAACTTTCACCAATGGATTAGTGGCTTCATCCGCATATCCAATAATTTTGCAAAAAGAGCTGGCAATGGGGTTCCCAGCCCCATTAATTAACTTTCATAAAGTTACAAAGACACCCTCCATGGTATGTGATTGTTGGTCGGCACCCGAGGATTCGGTTAGCCATGGCTTGAGAAAGCAAAGGTGGGGAGGAGTGTCATCAAATAAAACTAAAATAAAAAGGCACTCTTCATGGTATGAGATTGTTGGCAGGCACCCGAGGATTCGGTTAGCCATGGTTGGTGAAAGGTTGGAAGGAGTGCCACCCAAAAATAAAATTTCATGGGAGCCGCTCCTGTTCGGCAAGGGGGTTAGAGTGCCCACTACCATTCGTTGACAACAACAAACACCTCTCAAAACTTCACTTTTTATGCTCTCTTTATGTTTTCAAAATAAAAGCTCTAGCACAAATATAGCAATCAATGCTTCCCTCTGCAAAGGGCCATTCTTTTACTTTATTGTTGAGTCATTACCTACTTCTTTCTATCTTAGAAGCAAACACTTGTGTAACGTGTGCATTGATTCTTACATGTTTACTTATTGCACTTGTTGTATTACTTTGTGTTGACAACTATCCATGAGATATACATGTTACAAGTTGAAAGCAATTGCTGAAACTTAATCATCCTTTGTGTTGCTTCAATGCCTTCTACTAAGAATTTATTGCCTATGAGTTAACTCGTTATGCAAGTCTTATTGATGCTTGTCTTGAAAGTACTATTCATGAAAAGTCTTTGCTATATGATTCATTGTTTACTCATTGTCTTCATCATTGCTTTGAATCGCTGCATTCATCTCATATGCTTTACAATAATGTTGATCAAGATTATGTTGGTAGCATGTCACTTAAGAAATTATCATTGTTATCGTTTACCTACTCGAGGGCGAGTAGGAACTAAGCTTGGGGATGCTTGATACGCCTCAAACGTATCTATAATTTCTTATGTTCCATGCTTGTTTTATGACAATACCTACATGTTTTGTTCACACTTTATATCGTTTTTATGCATTTTTCGGAACTAACCTATTGAAAAGATGTCAGCGCGCCTGTCTGCTTTTGGTTTCGTAAATCCTAGTAAGGAAATATTCTCTAATTGACGAAATCAACGCCCAAGATCTTAGAATTCCACGAAGCTTCCGTAACACCCGAGAGGGACCAGAGGAGGGCCCTTGGGCACCACACGCCAGGCCGGCGCAGCCCAGGGGGCGCGCTCCTATTGTGTGGCGCCCCCAGAACCCTCCGACTCCGCCTCTTCGCCTATAAAGTCTCCCTTGAACCCCGGACGAAAAGCCACGATACGAGAAAGTTCCAGAGCCGCCGCCATCGCGGGCAAGATTCGGGGACAAGAGTCTCTGTTCCGGACGCCGCGGACGGGGAAGTGCCCTCCGAAGGCATCTCCATCAACACCACCGCCATCTTCATCGCCGCCGCTGTCTCCCATGATGAGGAGGGAGTAGTTCTCCACCGAGGATGAGGGCTCTACCGTAGCTATGTGGTTAATCTCTCTCGTACTCCAATACAATGATCTCATGAATTGCCTTGCATGATTGAGATCCATATGATGAGCTTTGTATCGCTATTAGTCTATGTGCTACTCATGTGATGTTATTAAAGTAGTCTATTCCTCCTTCACGGTGTAATGGTGACAGTGTGTGCATCGTGTAGTACTTGGCGTAGGTTATGATCATAATCTCTTGAAGGTTATGGAGTTAATTATTACTATGATAGTATTGATGTGATTTATTCCCCTTCATAGTGTAAAGGTGACAGTGTGTATGCTATGTTAGTACTCGGTTTAGATTGCAAAGATCTATTATGCTCTAAAAGTTACTTAAACATGAATATCGAATGTTGTGGAGCTTGTTAACTCCGAGCATTGAGGTGCTCTAGTAGCCCTACGCAATGAATGGTGTTCATTATCAAACAAGAGTATATGTAGCACAAAGGAAGAGAACTTATTTATTTATGTGATCAATGTTGAGAGTGTCCACTAGTGAAAGTAGGATCCCTAGGCCTTGTTTCCAATACTGCAAACACCGCTTATTTACTGTTATGTTGCATGTTTACTCGCTGCCATATTTTATTCAGATTGCTATTTACACTCATATACATCCATACTACTTGTATTTCACTATCTCTTCGCCGAACTAGTGCACCTATACATCTGACAAGTGTATTAGGTGTGTTGGGGACACAAGAGACTTCTTGTATCGTGATTGCAGGGTGCTTGAGAGGGATATCTTTGACCTCTTCCTCCCTGAGTTCGATAAACCTTGGGTGATCCACTTGAGGGAAACTTGCTGCTGTCTACAAACCTCCGCTCTTGGAGGACCAACACTGTCTACAAGAATAGAAGCACACGTAGACATCACTCTCCGGCGCAGAACCACGCCAGTCCCAGCCGCCTCCCTTGTGGCCGCGTCTCCTGCGCTCTGCGCTTTTCTCCATGGCCGGACCACGATTGGACACACCGAGGGAATAATGATAATCGCCATCACCACTATCGTCAGACTCCACAGGTGTAGAGTACTTTGCAGCAGATGCCACTTTTCTTCTCTCGCCGTCCTGAACGAGTCCTTGATGCAAACACCGTGCCGGCCTCCCTAGCATCATGTTGCCGCGCTTCTGCCGTGTCTCCGCGCTCTGCACTCTTCGCCTTCTTGCCCGGTGAACAATGACTGATCGTTGGAATAAGGAAGCCGATGACGGCCGATCGCAATCTAATCTTGCGACCGCCGTCATCGGTTTCCTTATTCCAACGATCGTCTATTGTTCACCGGGCAAGAAGGCGAACAGTGCAGGCGCGGGACACACGGCCTGAAGCGCGGCAACACGGGCCGGCATAATGCTGGGCAGCCGGCACGGTCTTTGCATCAAGGACTCGTTCACTGCACTGCGAGAGAAGAAAAGTGGCATCTGCTACAAACTGCTATGCACCTGTGGAGTCTGGCGATAGTGGTGATGGCAATTATCATTATTCCCCCGGTGAGTCCAATCGTGGTTCGGCCATGGAGAAGAGCACAGGAGACGCGGCCACAAGGGAGGCGGCTGGGACTGCCGTGGTTCTGCGCCGGAGAGGCCGATCGGCGTTGTTGTCTCGTCAAGGACCCGTTCACGGAATGGCGGCCGGGGAAAGGGGGTTCTTCTGCAAAGTATACTGCGGCGTATACTGCAACTATGGTTTCTGACCATAGTATTTGTGTTGACCAACAATGTATGAGGCACTTATTCCATTTTTTATTCCATTTGCTTTGGTATTTTGAAAATGCCGATGATTAAAATGTTTGGTCACCGTACACTCTGGCGTAAGTGAGCCTGGTAAGATAGCACAAATATCAATCTCTTGTGCATCGGACTTGGTCTCACTTACCCCATCCCGAAATGTTAATATTTGTGTTGACCAACAATGTATGAGGCACTTATTCCATTTTGTCATTCCATTTGCTTTGGTATTTTCAAAATGCCGATGATTAAAATGTTTGGTCACCGGTACACTCTGGGGTGGCGTAAGTGGTAAGATAGCACAAATATCAATCTCTTGTGCATCGGACTTGGTCTCACTTACGCCATCCCTGAATGTTAATATTTGTGTTGACCAACAATGTATGAGGCATTTATTCCATTTCTCTTGTGCATCGGACTTGTTGGTCTCACTTTCTTCCATTTTAATCATAGTAGGAACCGGATGAAGACCCCGATGCAAGCGAGCCTGGTGGGTAGAGAGGAGGGAGCAAAGGAGGAAAGAATACTTTGTATCTCGAAATTGTGAATTTTGTATGAATTAAGAGTTGTATGCAAAACATTTGACACTTGCCACTATATATGTATCTCGATCGGGCTCTAAGTACTGTGATGATGATGTATAATGTTGCTATGTTATATGTGTCCATATTATATCTGTCTATCTGTCTATATTATACATGTATATTGTGTACAAAACCTGTATAAAACCTATATAATACACCAGGGAGCACAAAATCGAGTATACATGTACATTGTTCTGTGGCGCACCAAAATAGAATTCGGTGGCGCACCTATTTCTGTGGCGCAGCTGGCCCGTATGCGCCACAGAACACCTTAATTCTGTGGCGCATGGTCCGGTGCGCCACAGAAACCCTATTTTTGTGGCGAGTTTCTGTGGCGCACCGCCCGTGCGCCACAGAATCATGTTTTCGTGCGCCACCGATGAGGCTTTTCCTACTAGTGCGAGTACGGTGCCTGATTGCAGCACCAAGGACGATCGTCTACACCAACAACGAGATCTGATCTCGTAGGCTTTGGAAATCTTGAAGGGTTAGTCTCATCTCCACCTCTTTGCTTCGATCTTGTAGATTAGATCTTGGGTGTTCCATAGATTAGATCTTGGATTTATTCGTCTTGCGGTAGGAAATTTTTGTTTTCTATGCTACGAACCCCATTAGTGGTATCAGAGCCATGTCTATGCATAGATCTTGCACGAGTAGAACACAATGGTTTTGTGGGAGGTGATGCTTTTGTTGCTTTAGTTAGTGTACTTTGCATCTTGCGGGATGGTGGGATGAAGCGGCCCGGGCTAACTTTACATGACCGCGTCTCATGAGACTTGCTCCACGCTTGACATGCAACTTGTATTGCATAAGTGGCTTTGGGTGTCTGTCTCTCCCACCATAGTGAAGATTACAATTTGCACTTTCTATTGTCAACACTAGTATCACCGTTGTGGTTCATGTTCGTAGGTAGATTGGATCTTACTCGAAAACCCTAAACCACGTAAAATATGCAAACCAAATTAGAGGCGTCTAACTTGTTTTTGCAGGGTTTGGTGATGTGATATGTCCATGATGTGATGATGATTATATTTGATGTATAAGATGTTCATTGTTGTATTATGGCAACCGGCAGGAGCCTAATGGTTGTCTTTAATTTTTGTTAAAGACCTGCGTGTCTATTCATCATGTAATAGCTTTATTTCAAGTAGTTGTAATAGTAGCTATAAGTGATGGACAACCATGAAGCGGCGCCACTGACCTTGACGCCATGCTGGTGATGATGGAGATCATGTCCGTGCTTTGGAGATGGAGATCAAAAGCACAAGAAGAAAGGCCATATCATATCACACATTATGAATTGCATGTGATGTTAATCCTTTATGCATCTTATTTTGCTTAGATCGCGACGGTAACATTATAAGATGATCCCTCTCACTAAATATCAAGATAATAAAGTGTTCATCCTTAGTATGCACCGTTGCTAAGACTTGTCGTTTCGAAGCATCTCGTGATGATCGGGTGTGATAAACTCTACATGTGCATACAACGGGTAGCCAGATTTGCACACGCGGATACTAAGGTTGCCTTGACGAGCCTAGCATGTACAGACATGGTCTCGGAACACGGGATACCGAAAGGTAGAGCATGAGTCATATGAATGATATGATGAACACTTTGAGTGTTCGCCTTTAAAGGTACATCTTTTCTCGTGAAGATCGGACTTGGTGTAGTGGATTTGGTTCGTGTAATCACTAAGACAATGCGAGGGATGTTGTTTTGAGTGGGAGTTCACCTAGTTAAATTAAGAATTAAAATTGAACTCAATTTATCATAAACTTAGTCTAAACTCTTTGCAAATATGTTGTAGATCATGGCGCCCCCTCCATCAATTTTAACCAGTTCCTAGAGAAAGAAAAGCTTAAGAGCAATGGTAGCAACTTCACTGACTGGTTCCGTCATGTGAGGATTTTCCTCACTGGTGGAAGCCTGCAATATGTGCTCGATGCACCGCTAGGTCCCCCACCACCTCCTGTATCCGAGACGTAAAGAATGTTTACGAGACTCCTGTGACGCAGTGTGCCATCCTGTGCAGCCTGGAGGCAGAGCTCCAAAAGCGTTTTTAGCACCACGACCCTTGTGAGATGATGCGTGAGCTCAAGGTTATCTTTGAAACTCATGCGGCCGTGGAGAGCTATGAGGCCTCGAAACAGTTCTTTGGTTGTATGATGGAAGAGGGCAGCTCCGTTAGTGAGCACGTGTTCGCCATGTCCAGACACGCGAAGAAGCTCAGTGACTTGGGGATTGTGATCCCTAACCAGCTGGGTATTCATCGTGTCCTCAAATCACTGCCACCAAGTTACAAGAACTTCGTGATGAACTACAACATGTAGAACATGAACAAAGAGTTACCTGAACTCTTCTCCATGCTGAAATCTACTAAAGTAGAGATACAGAAGGAGAACCAAGTGTTGATGGTCAACAAGACCACCAGTTTCAAGAAGCAGGGCAAGCTTAACAAGGGCAACTTCAAGAAGGGCGGCAAGAAAGTTGCTGCGCCTCCTGAGAAGTCTAAGGCTGGTCCTAAGCCTGAGATTGTGTGCTATTACTGCCAGGGGAAGGGGCACTGGAAGCGTAATTGCTCCAAATACTTGGCCGATCTGAAGAGTGGCCACGTCAAGGTGAAATGTATATTTGATATACATGTTATAGATGTCTATCTTACTGGCTCGTAGTAGTGCTGGGTATTTGATACTGGCTCAGTTGCTCACATTTGTAACTCGAAACAGGAACTACGGAATAAACGAAGCGAGGGACGAGGTGACGATGAGCGTTGGAAATGGATCCAAACTCGATGTGATCGCCGTCGGCACGCTCCCTCTACATCTACCTTCGGGATTAGTTTTAAACCTCAATAATTGTTATTTGGTACCTGCGTTGAGCATGAACATTATATATGGATCTTGTTTAATGCAAGACGGTTATTCGTTTAAGTCTGAGAATAATGGTTGTTCGATTTATATGAGTAATGTCTTTTATGGCCATGCACCTGAGATGAATGGTTTGTTCTTGTTAAATCTCGATAGTAGTGATACACATGTTCATAACATTGATGCTAAGCTAATTAAATTGAATGATAATTCTACTTATATGTGGCACTGTCGTCTTGGTCATATTGGGGTGAAGCGCATGAAGAAACTCCATTCGATGGACTTCTTGAGTCACTTGACTTTGAGTCACTTGGATAGCATGTCTAATGGGAAAAATGACTAAGACTCCATTTTCTGGTACAATGGAGCGCTACAGACTTATTGGAAATCATACATACCGATGTGTGCGGACCAATGAGTGTAGCATCGCGCGGTGGTTATCGTTATGTCTAACTTCACGGATGATCTGAGTAGATATGGGTATATTTACTTTATGAAACATAAGTCCGAGACTTTCGAGAAGTTCAAGGAATTCCAAAGTGAAGTAGAAAATCAACGTAACAAGAAGATTAAGTTTCTTCGTTCTGATCACGGAGGCGAATATCTGAGTTATGAGTTTGGCATGCATTTAAAGAAATGCGGAATACTTTCACAGTTGACACCGGGAACACCACAGCGCAATGGTGTGTCGATCGTCAATCGAACTCTCTTAGATATGGTTCGTTCTATGATGTCTCTACCGATTTGCCGTTATCGTTTTAGGGTTATGCATTAGAGACAGTCGCATTCACTTTAAATAGGGCACCATCTAAATCCGTTGAAACGACACCGTATGAATTATGGTTTGGGAAGAAACCTAAGTTGTCGTTCCTTAAAGTTTGGGGTTGCGAAGCTTATGTCAAGAAGTTACAACCTGACAAGCTAGAACCCAAAGCGGAGAAAGGCGTCTTCATAGGATACCCTAAAGAAACAATTGGTTATACTTTCAATCACAAATCCGAAGGCAAAATCTTTGTTGCCAAGAACGGATCCTTTCTTGAGAAGGAGTTTTCTAAAGAAGTGACTGGAAGGAAAGTAGAACTCGACGAGGTTGATGACCTTCTCTCATAGATCGAGTAGCGCATGGAAGAAGTTCCTGCAGCCTGCACCGATAGGAGAGGAAGCAAATGATGATGATCATGAAACTTCGAACGAGGAAGCTACTGAACCTCGCAGATCGACGAGGGAACGTACCACTCCTGATTGGTATGATCCCTGTCTAAATGTCATGATTGTGGACGACAATGATGAAGACCCCTGCGACGTATGAAGAAGCAATGATGAGCCCAGATTCCAACAAATGGCAAGAAGCCATGAAATCCGAAATGGGTTCCATGTATGATAACCAAGTATGGACTTTGGTAGACTTACCTGATAGCCGCAAGGCTGTCGAGAATAAATGGATCTTCAAGAGAAAAACAGATGTTGATGGTAATATTACTATCTATAAAGCTCGACTTGTCGCGAAGGGTTCCGACAAATTCAAGGAGTTGACTACGATGAGACTTTCTCACCTGTAGCGAAGCTAAAGTCTGTGAGGATTTTGTTAGCAATAGCTGCATTTTTCGATTATGAGATTTGGCAGATGGATGTCAAAACGGCGTTCCTTAATGGTGATATTGAGGAAGAGTTGTATATGGTACAACCCAAAGGTTTTGTCGATCCTAAAAATGTGACAAGGTATGCAAACTTCAGCGTTCCATTTATGGACTGAAGCAAGCATCCCGTAGTTGGAACCACGCTTTGATGGAGTGATCAAAGACTTCGGTTTATACGGACTCATGGTGAGGCCTGTATTTACAAGAAAGTGAGTGGGAGCTCTGTAGCGTTCCTGATATTATATGTAGATGACATATTATTGATTGGGAATGATATAGAACTATTAAGCAGCGTTAAAGGTTATTTAAATAAGTCTTTTTCAATGAAAGACCTTGGTGAAGCAGCGTATATGTACGACATCAAGATTTATAGAGATAGATCAAGACGCCTAATAGGCCTTTCATAGAGTACATACCTGGACAAGATTCTAAAGAAGTTTAGAATGGATGGAAGCAAGAAAGGATTCTTGCCTATGTTGCCGTAAGGTCTTGAGTAAGACTCAAGGTCCGGCTACGGCATATGCAAGAGAGAGGATGAGCAAGATCCCCTATGCTTCGGCAGTAGGCTCTATCATGTATGCCATGCTGTGTACTAGACCGGATATCGCACATGTTGTTAGTTTGACCAGCAGATATCAAAGTGATCCGAAATGGAACACTGGACAGCGGTCAAGAATATCATGAAGTACTTGAAAAGGACTCAGGATATGTTTCTTTGTTATGGCGGTGACCAAGAGCTCGTTGTAACCAGTTACACCAATGCAAGTTGGAACACCGATCCTGATGACTCTAAGTCTCAGTCTGGGTACGTGTTTATATTGAATGGTGCAGTAAGCTGGAGCAGCTCAAGCGGCACGGTGGCGAAATCTTCAACAATCTGAATATATAGCGGCTTCAGAGGCTTCATCGGAAGCGGTATGGATGAAGAGGTTCATTGTTGAGCTTGGTGTGGTTCCTAGTGCATTGGACCCGTTAGTCATTTATTGTGACAACACGGGTGCCATCGCCAATGCAAAGGAACCAAGGTCACACAAGAAGCTAAAGCATATCAAGCTGCGTTTTCATTCGATTCGCGAGTACATCGAAGATGGTGAAGTAGAGATTTGCAAAGTACACACAGATCTGAATGTTGCAGATCCGTTGACTAAAGCTCTCCCTAGGGCAAAGCATGACCAACACCAGAATGCCATGGGTGTTAGGTACCTTACAATGTAATCTAGATTATTGACTCTAGTGCAAGTGGGAGATTGATGGAGATATGCCCAAGAGGCAATAATAAAGTGGTTATTATAATATCTTTGTGTTTAAATGTTTGCATACCATGCTATAATTGTATTAACCGAAACATTGATACATGTGTGTTATGTAAACAACAAGGATTCCCTAGTAAGCCTCTTGTATAACTAGCTTGTTGATTAATGGATGATCATGGTTTCGTGATCATGAACATTGGATGTTATTAATAACAAGTTTATGTCATTGGTTGAATGATATAATGGACACACACCCAAATGAGCGTAGCATAAGATCAAGTCATTAAGTTCAATTTGCTATAAGCTTTCGATACATAGTTGGCTAAGTCCTTCGACCATGAGATCATGTAAATCACTTACACCGGAAGGGTACTTTGATTACATCAAACGCCATTGCGTAAATGGGTGGTTATAAAGATGGGATTAAGTATTTGGAAAGTGTGAGTTGAGGCTTATGGATCAATAGTGGGATTTGTCCATCCCGATGATGATAGATATACTGGGCCCTCTCGGTGGAATGTCGTCGATTAGCTTGCAAGCGTATGATTGGATCATAAGAGATGACATACCACGTACGAGTAAAGAGTACTTGTCGGTAACGAGGTTGAACAAGGTATGGAGATACCAATGATCGAACCTCGGACAAGTAAAATATCGCGAGACAAAGGGAATCGGCATCGTATGTAAATGGTTCAATCGATCACTAAGTCATCGTTGAATATGGGAGCCATTATGGATCTCGATCCCGCTATTGGTTATTGCTCGGAGAGGAGTCTCGACCATGCATAGTTCGCGAACCGTAGGGTGACGCGCTTAAGGTTCGATGTCGCATAAGTAGATTTGAATATGGTATGGAGACAAAGTTTGTTCAGAGTCTCGGATGGGATCCAGGATGTCACGAGGAGGTCCGGAATAGTCCGGAGAATAAGATTGATATAAGGGAAGTTGATTTCTGGGTTTCGAAAAGTTCGAGATTTTTCCGTGAAAGATCGGAAGGTTCTAGAAGGTCCGTGAGGGTCCACCATGGGGCCCGCGACCTAGGAGGGCTAGCATGGGCCGGGATGCTCCTGGCCTAATGGGCCAGGGGCACATGCCCCGGCCCAGCCGCCAACCCCTAGGGTTTCCCCAAACCCTAGGGGGGATCAACAGGGGAAAGAAATCTCTTCCCCCCCCCTTGGCCGCCGCCCCCCTAACCCTAGATGGGAAAGGGGGCCACCCCAGCCGACCTGGCCCCCTATATAATGAGGGGAGGGGGTGGCCGGCCACCATCCCATCATTAGCCCCTCCTCTGGCCGCCTCTCTCCTCCACCATACGTTGTTCCGGCTTGGCCCCTGCAGTTTCTTCCTCCACCACCACCACCACGCCGTCGTGCTGCCGGAACTTGGATGCGATCTACCACACCTCCGCTGCCCGCTGAAACAGGGAGAGGAAGGCTTCATCGACACCGTATGCGCGATCGACGGAAGTGTCCGGATTGCAGCACCGGGGACGATCGTCTACATCAACAACGAGATCTGATCTCGTAGGCTTTGGAAATCTTCAAGGGTTAGTCTCATCTCCATCTCGTTGCTTCGATCTTGTAGATTAGATCTTGGGTGTTCCATAGATTAGATCTTGGATTTATTCGTCTTGCGGTAGGAATTTTTTTGTTTTCTATGCTACGAACTCCATCACTTGAGGCGCAGGCAGTAGGCGTCCAAGGCTTGATCACCCTGGGGTGTGCCGAAGAATTCCTGCTGCAAAAAGAGAACACGTTGGAGCTTGTTATTGGTGAAGAAGCCGTTGATCTTTCCCCACACCGTGCGGGCATCATCGCCCTCCCGAACGACGGTCTTGAAGATGTCCGGCGAGACGGTGAGGAAGAGCCAGCGGATGATGGTGGCGTCGATGGCCAGCCAGTCGGAGTCGCATGCGAGGAGGTCGGCGGTGCCGTCGATGTGGTCGCGCAGGTTGTACTCGCGGAAGAGGAGGTAGAAGTATGTCTTCTAGGCGAGGTAGTTGGCGGCGGTAGTGGACAGCTTGACGGGGACATGGTCGGCGATGGCGACGGCGTGGAGCTGGCCGGGGTCGGGGATGGAGGAGTTGGCGAAGGGATTGGAGCTGGGGGTGGACATGGTGGGGAAGAGAGGCGGCGCACGGGGGGAGAGGCGGCGCTCGGCTAGGGTTTAGGGGTGGGGGGCGGCGCACGGGGAGAGAGGCGGCGCGGCTGAGGTAGGATCTAGGAGGTGTCTGATACCATGTAAAGAGAGATGCAATGATCGATGTATTGATCGGATGCATATGGCGGTACATATATAGGCCACGTCCTCGACTATAAAAATAAGGAGGCGGGTCTAATAATAAATACAAAAATATATATCGCTATACATACTATCTAGATATTCACACGTATGTATCTCAACAAACAACAAGCCGCACGCGGGAGGGCGGGAGTTCGTCGGCGGCGAGCGAGGCACACTCGAGCTTGTCGACGCGGAGCAACCAGCGCATGAGTGCTGGGAGATCGGCGATGACGAGGGAGGATCGCTAGAGGGCATCAAGGTTGGGGACGGAGGGCAAGGTGCTGAAGAGCTCGGGGGCGGTAGATCAGAGACGGTGAGCAAATCTCACAAATCCTGAGGTCTTGAGGTAATTCCCTATGAATAAATCCCTCATATTGACCGATTTTCTCAAGTATAATTGTGAATCCTTCTCCATTTAGGTGGATTTTCAGTGTTAATTTTCATCTGTAGCTCTGTACACTTGATTCCCCTCGAGGTATTTCACCTCCCAAGGAAAGGAGCAATTCTGGCGTGTGGACATTCTCCGCCATGGCAGTAATCTAAAGCTTGAGATGGTCTTGTTTGTGCCTCAAGACATCGTATGTATTTCTACCTGACATCTTGTCTGTCTCAGTGACTGAGCCAACGCTGCCGGCCCTCGCCATGTGAGGTCGAAGAATGACATGTATAGGTCAAAATCGAGCGTTTGCTCTATATTATCGTGTAGAATACCAACTGCAGACTGGACGTGTGTTAATCACTACCAGCAACATGTTAGTTCAATTTAATTACCGTTTTTTTCCTGACGTGGCACTTTATTTCGATTCATAGCACTTTGCATGAGTAAGGTCAAATTGTATGTTTGGTTGAATGTTTTCAAGGCATGTCAGTGTGCATCACTTCACACCTTAAAATTTCCGGGCGAGCTCGTGCTTCCCCAACAGATTATTGCAAGTAGTGGTGGCGCAGGGGATGTTGTATTCAGACCAATATACACTAGATTTAGATGTGCGCCTTGGCGCACGATCCCGTTGAATTCGTACAAATTAAGAGTTCGTATGACGGCGTCGAAACTCGGGTGAAAAAATGACAATATGGTTTTTAGGTTTTATAAAATGAAGTCAATAGGATAAAACAAATGGAATAACAAACGCGAAGTAGAGGAATATATTACAATAACTAATGCTCTATGGGTTTTCAAGAGCAATATAAGTTATAATGGAACAAAAAAAGGAACATCTACATAATCTGCCTATGGTTTCTTCGTGGTGTTACTTTTTAGCATGCATAATTAGAGTTGTTGTCATCACGGTTTATGTTTGATGGTTTGCATGCAGGGTGCCAGATTGGAAGAGTTATAGTTCAGAGATTGATCGAAGTATTTGTTAGGAGTAAGATGATAGGTAATATAAGCTCCCAGTAGCAATGATATTGGGCCCTTTTACCCATTGGGTTGGTTAACAGACAATGCTGATGGCTTGTGGCGATCTAGCTGTTTTGGTTCGTACATCACTTATCGATTCTGACCGTTTCTTCTTTCATTCACATTTTCTAATAGTGTTTTCCTGTGTACTTCTTTTTCTTAAAGAGTAAGGACCGTTTCTGGTTGAAACAATGAGAAGAAAAGAGAAGAAGCAGGTGGTCAAAATAAAGAATCGGCAGAAGGTAAGCAGAGAATACGGGGAGCACCACTATTCTGCGGGTGCATTCCGCCGATGCAGATAGGCACACCGATCTTATTAGCCATGTGGAGCAAAGTCGGTCAGAGGCAAGCGCTTGCGGCGGACAGGGATTGGCAAGAGGTGAATCGAGTTGATTTGCTAGCAGCTGGGAAGAGAGCACAAGAAAGTGAATCAAGATGGTCTGCTACAATGCTGACTTGGGTGGAGCAGAGTTTGTCAGAGGCAAAGAGGTTGCAGCCGACAGAGAATAACTGGAGGTGTATCCAGGTGGTCTGCTACCAGCTGGTTTGTTCCTTTCGCTCCAGTTAGCAGAAGATTTCCTTCACTTGTGCTAGCTGATTGTAACAATTAGATCTTAATTCTTCTTGTTTAGCTAAAGAAAGTAATGTGAAGTTCTGAATTTTGTTCTTCTGTTTGCTCGAACTACTGAATTTTGCGCTCATATGGATAAGCTAAATATAAAGAGACCATGAGCATTACTAAGTGAGCTGGTTACAACGGTAAGTGGTAAAAGATGGATGAGATAAGTGATAGTCTTCTTTACAGAACAGCAGAAAGCACAGAAAAGAAACTACTGAAGGTGCCATAACATAGAACCAGCTAGTAACAGAAACCATACATCTTCAGAGATGAACACCTTAAAACCTTATTGCAATGGAAAACTCAAATACATGACAACAGTACATATTAGTAGAATGAGCAGGAACATTGAAGTTTCCTATAAAGAATAAACCCTGGAAAACAAATGAATGAAGTTACCTTAATCAATAGAGTAGAGAGGGTATATACATAGAATATGCAAGAAGAATGGGATGAGTATATACGTGAACTAACACATCTAGAGATGACCAATCAACTCCCATGGTCCCAATGGAAAATATACAAGGAAAAACACTAATCATCATAACCAAGTCTTGTAGGGCTATTACATCATTTACCAAATCTGCAATACAAATGGAACACCGAAGGCCACACCAATTGCTCAACATCTCACAGAAAACCTATCCAACTATCAGTACTTTTCGATAATCATTTAATACTTCATGAACAATCATGCAACGAGCTAAACATGATACAGAAAATGTAAGATAGTCAGTCCTACTCACCTGATTGCTCATTAGGAAGCGATCCTGATACAGAAAATATAAGATAGTCAGTCCTACAATTCTTAATAGCTGGAGAAAAAACTTGGTACACCAAATTTGCGAGGCATCTTGTAGATTTGGTTATATTTGGTGATAATAAAAGAACAAATTTCAGTGGTACACCAAATTTGCGAGGCATCTTATAGATTTGGTTACTGAGACAGGGATGAATCATATAACATGTGCAACATGGAAACAAGTTTCTACATGAACATACGCCCAAACCAGATTTAAGCAGATAAAGAAAAACAAACACAAAAGTATGTGTTCTCAATATCAAGAAAAGGGTGTCCTCTGGGATCCAAAAGGAAGTGTGTACAGATTATTAGCACAAAAACATTAGTCTTTTCCATGTTTTTGCGGAGGGTGAAATCACCGAGATGTCTTGTGAGATGAGAATGGTGCAACAAACTGAAGTGCCAAAGGGTAAAGGAAGAAGGTAGTCTCACCGAAGCTGCTGCGAGTAGAGACCATGACCATTGCAGTGTGTGCGCACCAAGTAATATGATTTCTATCTGGCACTGACTCGAAGTTAAAATAAACTGGAGAAAAGAAACAGCCAGTTACGAATATTTACAAACATCAAGAAACAAATGCTTGCAATAAAGCATCTGAAAGTTCTCTAAATTAGAGAAGCATCTGAACCTGGACAATACATTTGCATGGAGGCAACTTTGCAAAGGAAGTGTACACCTGCGGACATCAGGAACGCAGGTCATGCTCACCTATGAGCTGCCACACCGGCAAGCATACTCGATCAGTGTGTGGGCGCCAACATACCTCTCGATGCCTGTTTCCATTCTACAAAATCCAGACAGGCTCCTAGTTTACCTAAATGATAAAGGATCAGTTAGTGCTGGACTTCATGCACCTTATACAAGTGATTATCACAGTGATTGTGGATGTAACGCCACTGCAAAAAAAAAAAAGATGACAACAAATTCCATAAATGTGTATAATGAATTAATGATGAGAGTTGACAGCAGCTAATCAATTCATACCTATCCCATATGACCAAAACGCTACAACATTACACTCGCAAGCAAAGAGAAACAATATTACTTTCAATCTTAATTTTCAGATTACACTCGAAAGCAATGCATGTTAAGTGGCAGTATGCATGATGAGCCTATCAGATTACACTGAACAACTACTACAGCCAGTGTCAATAACCATAATTAGATGAAGTTTTTAGTTAAACTAAAAAAGCAGTAAGCAAAAAATATTCAACAGTAGGCGATCCAAAGTGGGACCAGAAATATATGGAGAAATAAAGCATAAAAAGAAAACCCATCACCTGCGTTTCATTAAATGGCATTGGGCATTGAACTCGCCCCGCTGCTCCTGGTTATATTTCATTGAATAATAAGGCCGCTGCAGTTTTTTGCACCAAGGTACATAACTGTCAATAAAAAACCAAGTCAAGTAGTTACAGAATCCGTCGTAACAATATACTTTAGTTTTAGGAAGAAAACTTCTTATAGTAACTGTTTCACCAACATAGAATGCACAAGAAACTTCAACAGAACAAACTCATCTCTTTTAGTTTGGTTAGTCAGTAACCTCACCTTCAATATTGTAGTAGTACATCTAGAATGCAGAAAATAAAACACACTGAGATTGATTGTTCACATGCATAGCCCAATTTTGACGTGCTCTGGAAAATCATCTTGTGTAAAATAATTCATTGCTCATATAAGCAGGTTCCCTTTTTCCCTAGCTGTCCAGATCAAAATAGTCTATAATTAAATGTACACTAACCACAATATATTCATCTCCTCTGAAAGTCTATGCATTTATTTAGTTCCCCACCTCTCTCTTAAAGTATCACATCAATATGACACTACCTACTGCCACCGTGTGATGACACTATAACTGAAACAGTGCGTGTTCATATGCCCACAATCGAAGAAGAGCATGGAAAATCGTCCATGAAAGCATGAACACCTGATGAAAAATGATATTTGGACTAATAGCTCCATTTCCTCATTCAAATCAGAGAGAAAGGATATAATACCAAATAATAGTCTTGGTCAAAAAAATACCGAATAATAGTCCATTCGTCCCTGGACTGTTTTGGCTGCACCAAAGCGGTCTAAGTCAAAATAACTACATTAGAAAACTATGTGCTGAACTCCTACAGGAGCTAGAAGGTTACATGATTGTGAGTGAAAAAATAAACCAACGAATTTGGCTCAGGTTTACAGAAAAGAAAGACGAGAAAATCGATTCAACCTAGCATTGGGTCATTTATGCATCCACCCCCTAGCCGTCCAGATCAAAATAGTCTATAAATAGATGCACAAAACGGTGGTAGTATACCAGAAAATATACCAAGACAGTTCCAAAGTTGTATATTGTCCGATGGAAATTGAATTGCAACTGGATAGTAACACAGAACTGCCAAGACAGCAGATTGTTATCAGTAGGTTATCACAGGTATATCGTTCAATGAGAAAATCCTCTCAGAACAGGTAAGCATGTAATTAGTTAATTACAAAGTTCATATACCTTACTTATAGCTGTTTTTATGATGGTTTGTTTCTCCTCAGCACGAACAATGGTGCTCAGTTCCTGCATGGAAGATGAGTCTGACTGCACGGACCATGCAGGTGCTGAAATGAAGATCAACATAAGACAAGTTAAGTTGCTGATTGACATAACCATGCCAGTGCTGACCTAATTTTTTTGTTAAAAAATCTATATGGCCATAGGCTTAGAAAGCAAGAAAAAAAAATGAACAGATGACTTGCTTTAAAATTTTAGAATACGTACATCACAGTAGACATGGTGGTGGCTGTTGATGTGATTGGGCTGCTTTCTGTTGCCCTTCCTCACCGTAGCTTGCTATCTGCAAATGCTCCTCCTCTGTTCTGCTGATCCATTTTGCCAATTGCAAAATCCAAATAAAAAATCAACATTAAATCGAAGAAAAAAATAAATCTAACAGGGAAGATCCATCAGGCAAAGCTAGCACGCCCAATCCAGACAAGCTAGGACGCGTGTTCCGGGTGAAGGAGGGAGTGGAGAGGATACAGTGTGCCCTGTTGTCTCCTCTAAGAAGATGAACAAGAGAACCGATGGCGCGACGGGGTTGATAACCGGATCCATCGCTGCGCATGGTGGTGGCAACTTCCCTTGCTCCTCCTTGCAACAACCTCGCGCGAGTAGGCCGTAGACTCCTTTCCTACCATCTGCCACCGTGCAGCCATGGCAGCCGTCACACAGCAGTGGTAGGAATCCGGCGGACCGCATCGCGCTGGCGGGATTAGCGATCTGCTGCCATCTCCGCGAGAATAAGCACATAATAATCTAGAATGTAACACAAAGTACAGTGTAAACCGTAAATTTCTCAATAACTAAATGAAGTTTGTGTGACTTGGCTTCATGGCCATGCCAAGAAATCAGCGACCAACCTGGACTGAAGTAAATCAAGTGGCACATAGGGGCCAAAAGTGTTGGATTTCTATCAAACAACTTGTGGGCATTCTAAAAACACATCTGTACCAACAAAGATGAGAAGTTGTGGGGATTAAATAAAAAAGAGAAGAGTGGAAGAGAGGAATCAAATCAACATGGAGAGGAGTTCATTTTTACCTACGAGAGGGTGGGGGCTGCCAGAGGGTGGACGTCCCGTTCTCTAGGTCGGGCAGCGCCCGCACCTTGTTGGCTCGTGCGTGCCTGCTGGCCCTCCGCATGTATGCCCCTGCCGGTGTCCCCAAGCACGTGGTGCTCCACCTCGCCACCAGCTGATTCATCCCCTTGCCTCTAGCGGCCACCGCTGACCCGCCAGTGCTCCGCTTCCATTCGCACGATCTCCGCCGCTGGCCATCCGTGTTCTGGTCAGCTTCCTCCGTCCCGGTGGTCAATGCCCCTGCTACTGCTCCGACCATCGGCCGGTCGGCCGCCTATTGCCATCTCCATGCCATCCGGTCAGGCCAACACCGTCTCAAGGCATGGCGCCCGGTGGCGGTGCGAGCAGCGGCGCGCTGCTCCCAGCAGCGGTGGCTACGGAGCTCGACCCGGGGAGAGCGAGGAGAGTTGGGAGGAGAGAGAGGCGGGGCAGCGCGAGAAGGGGATTGGGGAGAGGAACGCGACATGGGGCGGGCGGGCGGGCGGCCGGCGGCGATTGGTGCTAGGGTTCACCTCAAGTGGTAGTTTTTCACGGTGGGCTGGCATTTTATACTGTCACGGTGAAAACATATGAACGGACGAGATTCACTTGGAGGTATGGTTGAACGGCCAGTTAAATCTAATTTACCTGAGTGCCCAATGAGGGTGCCTCTATTATACCTTTTTTTTTGAAATCATAACATATATATTAAGGTCAGCAAGCCGCCTCATTAAAAACCTTCCAGCCCCCTTCGGTACCCTGGAAGGAAAAGAGTGCGTCTGGTACTTGCTGCCTGATAATCAAGAGTACAAATTACAGGGTTGTGAACAGAGTCACATCATTTATTACAAAGGGCAGAATAACATCAGGTGGATCACCCTCCCAAACCCTGTTCTCTCTATTGATGTACGCCAGTTTTGCCAGTTCATGCGCCACTTGATTTGCTTCTCTATGACAATGCAGAAAAGTTATTTCTTCCATCTCTTTAGCTTTCTGGAAACAATCAGCCAAAATGGCGGCATAGGGGCTATTTATATCCACATCTCCATTACAAGCTTGAATCAGTTCTAAGGCGTCAGCTTCAACTTGGCAAGACAAACATCCAAAGCGCTCCAGGAACGCCAAGCCTTCATGTAACGCCTTTGCCTCCGCCATCGCCGCGCTCAGAAGATTGTCCATAGGTCGACAAAATCCCCCCTGGATTTCTCCTTTACTATCTCTCAAGACCCCTGCAACAGATCCCAAACCATTAGGATAGTAAGCAGCATCAATATTCAGTTTCAGCTTTCCTCTATTCGGCCTTAACCACTTAATCTCTTTCTCAACAGATTTCTTATTAGCAGTTTCATAGTTTGCAGTTATCGCCTTGATTGCAAAGGCTGACTTTCTCGGATGGCTAACAGACTCTCCTTTTACTAGTTCTCTTCTCTGCCACCATATGTACCAGCCTCCTACCGCTATAATTTCATGAAGATTAATGTGTTGTAGCAGTGGTATGTTCCTGTTGGGTGATCGGAGGAGATGTTCCAGTACAACAGAACCCGATCTGTCCACTAACATTGCATGCTCAATCACTTCCTTCATACCAAGCTCTTCCCAAACCTCCTTTGCTCTTAAACACCCAAACAATATATGACATATGTCCTCTGGTCCAATCTTGCATACTGGACATTGAGGTGATACTTTGACATGCCGATTCGCCAATATAGACATACCAGGGAGTACCCCATGCAAAGCCTTCCATAAGAAAATTTTAACCTTACTCGGAATGTTTAAATTCCATACTACTTCCCAAACCGGATTGACTTGAGCTGACCCCTGTCTGTCTCTTCTTCGCATTTTATCACCAAAGGAGTGATTCCATTGGATATGATAGGCTGATCGGACAGAGAAACTGTAGTTTTTTGTATAATGCCAAGCCACAAAATCCTCAGTCAAATTTATACTTAAAGGTATTTTCAGAATTCTCTCGGCATCCATCTGAATAAAGAGGGATCTAATGAGCTCCTCATCCCAATTATTAGTCGTCGGATCAATAAGCTCATCAACAGTTCTTAAGATAATATGCCCTCTTGGTGTGAAAACCTTCCTTGTTGGACTTGTGGGAATCCAATGATCTTCCCAAATATTTACCTTTTCACCATTACCAATTCTCCAGATATGTCCCCTTTTAAATGTTTGCAATCCCGCTACAATGCTTTGCCAGGTGTATGAAGACCCACTCTTTGGTCCCGCATTGAGCAGATTTGAATTTGGATAATATTTTGCTTTGAGAACCCTCGCACACAAAGAATCCGGCCTTTCTAGCAGTCTCCAACTTTGCTTTGCTAACATAGCTAAATTGAAAGAATGTAAGTCTCTAAAGCCCATACCTCCCATTTTCTTCGGAATGCACATCTTCCACCATGCAAACCAGTGCATCTTCCTGTGCTCTTCTGTGTCTCCCCACCAGAAACCGGCCATGGCATCATTAATATCCTTACATAACTGTTTTGTTATTTTAAAAACACCCATGGCGAAAACTGGAATAGCTTGTATAATAGCTTTTAACAAAATTTCCTTACCCCCCATAGACAAGAATCTTTCCTTCCATCCTTTGAGTCTCTCAATAATTCTCTCCAGAAGGTACACAAAACTATCAGTTCGGTCCAAACCCACCATAGCAGGTAGTCCAAGGTACCTATCTGAGATTGCCTCAGTCATAATATTCAATTCTGCACAAATCTGAGCTCTCGCTTCCACCTCCACATTAGGACTAAAGAAAATACTGCATTTTGCTTCACTTACCAATTGTCCTGAGCTTGCACAGTATTGATCCAGGACCTGTCTCAATGAGGTTGCATTAATCATATTAGCCTTCATCAGTATAAGGGAATCATCAGCGAAAAGTAAGTGAGAAACTGATGGTGCATTTCTGCACACCCGAACACCTTCAATGCCACGAACCTCCTCTCTATGAGCCAAAGCACTAGAAAGACCCTCTGCACAAATAAGGAACAAGTACGGTGAAAGCGGATCACCTTGTCTAAGTCCTCTTGTAGGAATAAATTCCTCCGTCTCTTGATCATTATACCTCACTTTGTATTTGACAGATCTCACACATGATAATAGAAGATCCACAAATTCTCTGTCAAACCCTAATCTGGTGAGCATACGGTCCAGGAAAACCCACTCCACACGATCATACGCTTTATGCATATCCAATTTTACCGCGCAAAGACCTTCTTTACCCATCTTTTTATTTTTTATTTTATGTATACATTCATATGCCAGAAGGATATTATCAGTTATTAGTCTTCCTGGCACAAAAGCACTTTGAACATGAGCTATAACATCGTCCAGGATTATCTTCAGCCGTGCTGCTATCATTTTAGAGATAACTTTGTACAGAACAGTGCAGAGACTGATTGGTCTAAACTGAGATATATGTTCTGGTGCATCCACCTTAGGTATCAAGATTATAATTGTATCATTCCACCCTTGCGGTATGTTCTTTTGGTTTATAGCATCCAAAACTTCTATTGTCAAGCTCTCACCTAAGATGTGCCAACATTTTTTGAAGAATAGAGCATGCAAGCCATCTATACCGGGGGCCTTCATATCCCCAATTGAAAAAAGAGCTTTTTTTACCTCATCAGCCGTATATGGTTTTAGCAGCTCAGCATTCATCTCATTATTCACCCTTGGGATAACTTTCTCAATTAACTCCGGATCTGGTTCATCGACTTCAGTAGTAAATAAACCCGCAAAGTAATCAGAGATCATTGGGTTCAATTGGTCAGTTCCTTCCCTCATTGCACCACTCTGATCCCTTAACCCTTTTATTCTATTCCGGGATCTCCTGCTTGATGCAAAATTATGAAAATAGCTCGTATTTTTATCTCCGAGCTTCAGCCAGTTTACCCTACTCCTTTGTGCCCAATACGTTTCCGCTTGCTCAAGAAGTTTTTCTAACTCGGCCACTAACTCTTTTTCCCGTTTAATATTTTCTTCAGACAGATCACTTCTAGTGAGCTCCTCCACCTCTTTCTTAATAGAGTTTATCTGTCTTTGAGGTTTCTTCAAAATCGCGCGGTCCCAGTGATGGAGTTTGTCATGCACCACCGCAAGCCTATCAGCCAGTCCATTCCCAACTTGGTGTGATGACGCTTCCCATGCATCTGCGACAACCTGGTGAAAACTCTTTTCTTTAAGCCATCTAGCTTCAAACCGTAATAAGGCCCGCCCTTGTCTTTCCAAGGTTTGCGTCTCTCCAAAACTGAGGAGCAAAGGTCTATGATCCGATCGACTATAGTTCAGATTTTCCACTGTAGCATCAGGAAATTTCCCTCTCCATTCATCACATGCTATTGCTCTATCCAGTCTTTCTCTTATGCCACCTCGATGCCAAGTAAATTTATCACCAGTATAACCCAAATCAGTTAGGCCACAATCTATTAGAGCCTCCTGGAAAGCCAACAAAAATTTATGAGGTCTTGTTCTTCCTCCTTCCTTTTCAAAAGAATACAAAATTTCGTTGAAATCCCCCATGACTACCCAAGGCATTGTGGAGACAGCCTTTAAGTCTCTGAGGCGATCCCAAGATAAATGTTTATTCTCCCAGCTTGGTTCTCCATAGAACCCCGTGAACCTCCAAATATTTTCCTGTCCAACACCAATAAACACATCAATATAGTTCTCAGATTTATAGCGTAAACTTAAGACCACTTCTTTTTTCCATAGAAGAAGGAGACCCCCTTTACGACCATCACTGCCCACCACTTCCTTATGATCCATACACAGTCTCCTCCTTAAACACTCAGCTGGCCATTCATCCAAATGAGTCTCCATCAGAAAAATTATATCTGCATCCTGGCGCTTTTGTACTTTGACAAGCGCCGTCACAGCCGTGGTTTTTTGAAGACCACGGCCGTTATAACTTAAGAGTTTCATTGCTCCCGGACAACCTCCGTATCAGAGGTCGCCGATAATGTTGGATTGTGAGTTTCTTCACCCTTCCTTGACCGCTTTGGGGGTTGAACCTTCTCTGGAGATCCCAACACCGCCAAGCTTTTCCCTGGTTCCAACTGATTAATAATTCCAGCCACCATTGGATTTTTACTCATCTCCCCCATGCCTCCACTGTTAGCTCCATCCGTAGTAACACGTTTCCTCCCATTTATAATATTAGCCATCTCTTCATCCCTGGATGCATTGTCCGCTACCCAAGGTTGGATAGCAGTTTCAGTAAAGGTAGCCCGGCCTCTTCCTCTCCCCATAGGAAATCTACCATCACTATGCTCACGTCCCCCTCTCATCCCTCTTCCTCCAGATGGATCACGCCCAGCACTCCATCCTCTACCCCTACCACGACCACCATCCGCTAACATGAAATCTCCCCACTCTAACTTCTTCACATCATGCTCACTGCGCAAAAATAGATAGGAGCACATGTAAATCCTGCATTTTTTCTTTTTGCTTCTACGGTCTAAAGTAATTATGCCGCTGCGTAAGCTGTTATTGTGTTAGTACTAAATGGATGCAAGTGAGTACACTACTAAATGGATGTGAAATACCTCGAGGGGAATCAAGTGTACAGAGCTACAGAATTGCTCACCCTAAGATGGGCAATACACTACTAAGTCCGTTTATGAGGTGCAATTCCTAGGGTCTACTTTCTCAACACTTCAAAAGTCGGTTTGGAAGGCTTGGGCTCCTCCTAAGATTAAGTTTTTCACTTGGCTTGTAAATCAAAATAGAATATGGACGGCCGACCGTTTAGCTAAGCGAGAAATGCCAAATTGTGGACTTTGCCCTCTTTGCAAACGTTGCACGGAGTCCGCCGACCACCTTTTTGTGCATTGTTGTTTCACCTCGCGACTATGGAACAAGGCTAAGGAGTGGTTGGGCCTCCTCGCTCTTCGCACAAACAATTGGGCGGAGCTCTCCTTCCCGAAGTGGTGGAATCTTTTGACCTCGGGCCAAGGCCGAAAAGGGTTGGCCACGCTCTCTATGCTCATCATTTGGGAGATTTGGAATGAGAGCAACGATAGAGTTTTCAAGAACAAACAAGCCCCTTTACAAATCGTCTTTGATAGGGTTAAAAAGAAGACCCGTCTTTGGGTTTTAGCTGGTGTGAAACATTTGGGCCATATGATGCCGGGAGAGTAATGCTCTAATTTGTAATAATCTTTTTTATTTTCTTGTAAACTCCTTTCTTAATCAATGAAATGGGCAAAGCTTTTGCCCTCGTTTCAAAAAATAAAAATCGCTCACCCATGTATTTAGAGAGTCGTTTTTCCATGACCCATTATCTCACATGCCTTTGGTCACTTTTTTTTATGTGCAGCTACTTGCTTTGTAAAATGGTATTTTTAGTTGCAAGTACGAAATGCCTAAGTTACTTTCATAGTCTCACTAAGTTGGTTCTATCATCTAAACTAAGTTGATTAAGGGTCACTGGTCCCCGTTACAGATATTTTAAGTTACTTTATTGCAAGAATGGTTCAACTTGTCAACATGCCTTAGGTTCCCCATTAATCTACAGTACCTAAGTTGCTTTTTGTCAACGTCCTTTAAGTTTTTGAGTTACACAAAATTGCCCCTCGGTAGTATATATATTTAATTAAGTTGCTTCTTGTCATCTGGCTGAGTTGTTTTATATCACATAACTAAGGATCTTTCCAACATGCATTTAATTTTAGGTTAATTGGATCTATGCCACTCCAATTTTCACCACCTGGAGAAATGTCATTACAAAAACTGAACTTGGATATATGCCACTCCAACTCTCCAATACCTCTATGGATGCCATTTTGTGCACTTGAAAGGAATAACAGTTCAAATAATACATGTATTTCAGTGTGTACATACGTACTTACCATAATACCACCGTTTTCAACTTTTGGCAGCATATTTGACATTTTTGGGCGCCAAAAATTTCAAAAAAGTTCAAATTTTGGCCAAAATTTGAACTTCTCAAAAAAATCTGAAAAAATACAGAAAATCAAAAACCGTGATATGAGTCTATTGTTCAAGTTTCAGCCATTTCTGGGCAGATTTGGCCCCTTAAACCGAGGTGCAAATTTATGTCCAGAAACTTAACACCAGATTCGCAAAATTTCGGTAGCATTTCAGCACAAGTTATCATAGATTAATAGTCACAGTAGTTCACATAATAGGTTCACAAGAATGATTTAACAGACAAGTTCACAATCACAAGCACGATTCAATACTGATCCATGGCAAATAGTTAACATAGCTAGTATCAAAAGCAATTTCAAGCGGAACAATTGAATGAACAACCATTAGCCACCAAGCTAGTAAAGAAGGCTTCTTTTTGCACCAGACGTAGGCTGCACGGTTGGAGGTGGAGGTGGAGGTAAAATAGGCGCAAATGAAACATTCTTCTTGCTCTTCTTCACCAGAGTCTTTTTCTTCGCCTTCTCTTGCGTGGTAGGTTTCCTTACGCGTGTCTTCTTCTTGACCTTTTCTTGTGATGAACCTTTCTTCACAGGAGTTTTATTCTTGGCCTTCTCTTGTGTTGTAGCTCCCTTGATAGGTGTCTTCTTCTTGGCTGGTGTGTTGGGCTTTTGCGGAGTTGTTCTAGCCTTTTTCCTGAAACGAAAACATGTGGTTCAGATTGAGTAATGAAATATTAGACAAGTGCAGCAATTTACCTGATGAGCTTGATAAGAATTTCATCATCTGATACATGACCATCCATGGTAGCAGCTGTTTCATCATCTTTCTTCCCGCAACAAGGAAAAGAGATATCATTTTTACATATATAAGTTATGAAAAAAAGATTCAGAAACATAACTAACTACTGAATCACCGTTTTCTTGTCGGTGTAGATGGATCTGGTACACATTCATGTATATCATCATCTACAGTCACATAATTAGGATCATGAACTTTGCATGTCTTTTCAATGTGGCCAGGCTCCTTGCATCTCTTACACTTGACTATTTTTCTTCCAGGTTCTAGCCATCCTCTAATTCTTTGAACTCTTGGCCTACCAGCCACTGCCTTCTGCAAAGGAGGGTGCACCTTGAATCCGAAATCCACAGTTATCCATTGTGACTTGTCGGTCATGGATGAAATTCTCCCAACATATGATGCCTTGAACTTCTCCACGGAATAGTAATCATCTACATATTCCTGAATCTCAGCACCATTGATGCTAGAAATGAAAGAAAGTACCTGCATGCACGGCTTTCCAGAAACTTGCCAAACTCTACAATTACATGTGCGATTTTGTAAGTTGGCAATGTGCCTTTTGACAAATTTCAGATCTAGCAAAGTAACCTCTGCCTCATGTTCAGTGCTCCAAAGAATCATGTTAAAATACCACACGGCGATACTTTGATCTCTGCCAACTCTAAGCTCTGCAGTTAATCCATCCATAAGCACATCCATCGTGAAATCATCCGAGGTTACATTCCATCTAATTGTTTTTCCCTTCACATATGATTTTCTACCGTTTGGTTCCTTCAGCACAAACCCTTGAATTACAATGTCTAAGCTAAAATTATTCGTCAATTCAAGCCTACAAATTTAGGGAAAATTGCAAACATAGTCAATTTGAGCCTACAACTATTTGTACATTCAAGAAACAGAGAGTTGAGACAGAGAAGCCATGCACTTACTCATATGGTGACTCCGGGATTGGCAACTCCATGGACAAGCACTCTGGGGTCGGCTTCATCCTGCTGTTGCGCCCTCTCCTTTGGCCGCGTCGAGCGCGCCACCAGCCACGGCGACACACACCTCATGCCGCAGCGGCGGCGCCCAGCACAACTCCGTCGGGGGGCGCAGCCACCAGACACCAGCGTTGCTCGTCTCCGCCAGCAACCGCCATCGTTCGCCTTCGTCTGGCGGCGCACACCTCAAGCCGGGGCGGCCCTCCACACCGCATCTGGAAGCGACGGCGGCGGCGCCCAGCACAAGTGGGTCGGGGGGGGGGCCACCGAAACCGACATGGCTCGCCTCCGCGGTGTTTGGAGATGATTTTACCAGCGTAAAGAAAGGACCGGGATCCACAGTTCACTAGAGGCGTCTCTCCATAAAGATAAACTAGCAGAAGTGCCCGTGCGTTGCATCGGGAAATAAATACCCAAACACGGTCAATGAACCATTCTAGGTTGCGCTTTTTATGGGAAAACAAATATTTTGTTGCCTTTATTCATATTGGCAATGATAATAAAATTGTCCGTTAACTAAAGTTTTGTCAGCTAATAAGAATACGCTAACATTAAGGGCATCTCCAACGGGCGACTCAAACGAACGTTGCGCGACCGTTTGCGTCCGCACGGACCGGAAACGCGCCTGCACCCTACTCCACCGGGGCAACACATCGTGTTCGAGCTGTCCGCGGAGACGCAAACGCGGTGCAAATATGCGGCACGTTTGCGTCTCCGCGGACGAGCGTTGTCGCGCCGAGCAATCGCTCGCTTCTCCCATGGGCCCGCCTGGCAGCGACCCTAGCTCGAGCTGGCGCGAATTAAAGCAGAACAACTGCCGGGGAGGGCAACCGCCGGAGTGGCAACCGCGCCGATCGACGCGCCAACCGCCGGAATGGAGCGCCGAACCGCCACGGAAGAGCAACCGGCTGACCTCTTCGTTATACACGCCGCCATTAATCCCCGCTGAATAAAACCCATGCGCCTTCTCTAATCCATCTCCAACCGGCTGCCATTCTTCTTCTTCTTCTCCAACACCGGCTAGCCACCATGAGCAACCTATCGTTGCCATCGGACACCGACAGCGAGGAGAAGCCGCCGGGATGGCGGCATTGGTGGGCTAGGGCTGCCACGCCGAGCAACCCTAGCTCCCCGTCGACGGAGGGCGAGGAAGAAGGGGCGCCGTCGTCCTCGATGGCCAGGACGAGGAGGAGGACTCAGACGCAAGGTGGGCACGGCTGGAGGCGGCCGACGACGCGGCGCCGGCAAGGAAGGAGGCAAGGGCACGGGCGAGGGCGCAAGTGCAGGCGGAGGCTCGTCATCCGTTCACCAACGACGAGGAAGACCCCAGTGACCACTCATCGCAGGGGAACTCAATCTCGTCGGACGCGTCGATCGGCGGTACCTCTTCGGAGAAGGTGACGAGCAGGAGGCGCGTCCGTGAGGATGACGAGGCAGGGCCTTCTAATAAGAAGTACAAGAATTAGTTAGTTTACAATTTGTTTGTTATGACGTTTGTTCTCCTAGTTTGTATGTTAAATTTGTTTGAATTTGTTCGATTCAACTTCGCATGGCATGAACAAACAATATATAGATTCTACTTAAGTTTCTCCAAAATGCGTCGGATCGCTAGGTTGCCTCCGACGTAAACGGACAATTTGCGCCTAGCGACCATTTCGGCGTCCGCGGGGCGACGCTAACGGACGCGCGCGGACAATTTAGGCGTCCGAAATGTGTCGCCCCGTTGGAGATGCCCTAAGAGCTAGAGCATGAATCTATTGTTCACGTACAATTGTTCTATTAAATTTATAAAAAAAAGTCAAGATAATTGTGGTACCTTTGCACTATCCATGTATTCCGTACGGTTTGCTCTGGCCTTCTTTATATGGCTCTCCCTTCCATCCAAGCCTTAACAGAATCGAGTGTACAAACTACTATCAGGTCAATCTCTACTATTAAGAGCAAACTGGTGAATGCCTGGTGTCACATTTTCAGGATGGACAATAATACCCTCATGTCTTTATTTCAAATCAAATCCCCATTATTCTCAACTACCAAAACAAACTCCAGGTTGCATCGCGCCGACCTGTGCGCTGCGGCCATCCAATATGGATCACACCATCCCAAATTCCACATTGTCGCCGAGCTATGTGTGATTAGCTCCATGTTTTTCTCAACTAAAGAAACAAACTCCAGGTCCTATTGCGGTCAACTAGGAGGCACCCCAGTAGCCAAACACCTCGATCGATCCTCACCAAAAGAATCAGCTCATCGACCACCCCCTTTGTCCCTCCACGTCATCGTTGTCGAATCTCGCGTTGGCCGCCGAAGTAGTTGTCGTGGCTCCATCTTCGTTTGATGGTGCTCGGTGATCACACGACTACCGGCGAGCCGCCGCCGTAGCTCGAGGATAACTGTATAAAATGGCGAGGGAGAGATATCCAGCGGCCCAGTACAGAAGGCGGGAGAAGCGCTAGCCGCCGGAGGCCGAGCGTGCTAGACTCCATCAGATTTTTGCTCGGGAGCTGCAACGAGTGGAGGATATAGAGGGAGAACGGAAATAGCAAATCCTCCCTCACCATCAGCGCGCATCCGAGCTGCTTCTAATCCCGCGGCCGTGTGCTCCTGTCGCCACCGGACCCTGGCGAGCAGAGAAGGCACATCTACTTACCCATGGCGCATCATGCAAGACAATCCCCTCAGCGATGGTAGTATCTATAGTTTGCGCCACGCCCGAAACCTGCTGCAGCGCTGGAACGACTTCGGCTTGGGAGTAGTCGCCAAAATGGATCTCATACCCTGATCAGGTAAAAACTCCACGTCTATTCATAATAAGGTTCGTGAGCTGCACCATTGATTGATTCCTTCACCACCGCATCACACCCTCCACCCAGGGATTAATCTAGGATGCTCACATTGCTTACATGATAGGAGTGAGATATGAACTCTATATCGCTCATGATTTCAGATAAACGACACGAATGGTGCCTCCGTCTAGCGGAATCTCTGATGCTGATCTCATTTCTTTTCTTTTGTTCCGTTTGTTTCTCTGTTCTTGCGTTGTTTTGGATTTTGTTGCGGGTAAAAAGGAACTTTAGTAAACAGAAAGGGTTACGATGCTTGTCATATTCTAGAGCCTGAGCCTAACCAGATTTTCTTCACAATGAGAAATGATTAATCCGAGGCGCTTTATTTTTTTAATTAGACGATACACCGGACTGTCAGCCTAATGATTAGCGATATGAGCGTGCACTTTTGCATTGAATCCCCCTTGGCCGCTGTGGTAGATGCCTTTCTTGGTTCCTTGGTTGGATTTCTATATAGGCTACCTAGCGGTCTTTCAATAGACTGCAAGATGTTTAGTCCTAGAAGGTTTTGGCTATTTTTTCGATGGTTGATATTTATATTGATCCTCCCTCATCAATATAAGGGTTATGTGCATCTTCTGAAGGCCGGGGTATTCCCCATTTCAAAAAAAAAATGTGTATGCCCGCTTGTGGATAGTTTTTGCACAAAGCTAGCTAAATGGGCTCCCGAAATGGATGTATAGCAAAAAAAAAAAATGCTATGAAGGCTTTGGCAGATTGGATTAATGATATTAATTCGAGGATTGCATACCTTTCATGGTTTATTACCATGTATTTTGTCGTAGAAATCATCATTGTTATATTTATTTGGACATGAACAATTGTCAACTCTCTACACCGGTAAGACATAACTTACGTGTGAATTTATATTACTGTGGTGTGGGCAGGATAGCAATACAAGGATGAAGTCAATAATATTTTTAACAATCCTATATCAAGAAGGAAAAATTGTGTACCTTGCATTTGGACAAACAATTGGCTCCGTTGAAGCTCGCTTGGCTGCTTTAATGGATCCAACTTCCTTGGTCTCTAATATAGGAGCGAATTTTTCTCAGGTCTAAACTAGATCATGCATGCATAGATATCTCTCTCTCTTTTCCACTAACCTTGCTAGCCGGGCTGTACTGAGATTTTATGAAGATACAAAGAGTATGAAGGAGCAAATTTTTCTCAGGTTTATGAATTCAAAGCCATGGAGCCCGCTTTTGATTTTTTTGGAATCAACATTTTAAAGTTTCAAAACAAATCCAAAGAGGAATTCAAAATGTTGATAATGATGTATTTTATGGCTCTGCCAAATCTCAATGCGAAATAGTTTGTATTCCGTTCTACACAATAATGACATACTACCACATATGGGAGTTTTCGAATTTTACGTTGTTCATTACACAGATCTGCAAATTTGTCATTTTTTTACCGCTTGGAGTACTTTATATTCCGCATCAGTATTTTGCACACATTTAGAAATAATCATTAGGTATATCTAAGATTTCTTTTCAGAACTTACTGAAACTTCAAAATGTTGATTTCGATCTTTTTTTTGAAAAAGGGGCTACATGGAGCATGTTGTCCATATTGATGCTTTCTGTGGGGCAATATGAGGCCAGTGTTTTCATATGTTATATGAACTATTTGGCCATTTTCATCCGTTAAATGAAATGATGTTTCCATCTGTTATATGAACTGTCGTGTTACAACTAGGCATATGAACTATCGGGCTATAACATGCCTAGGCTATAACAGGCATGTTTTTTTATTTTCAATGATCCGCCATAAAGCTATGCATTGATCATAGTTTTTTTTTTCCGGAATGGAGGTTTTACCCCCATCCTCAGAATCTATTTGTTTATTTATTAGATTATTCAACAAAGACTTACAAGAGAGATATACAAAGATCAAATCGAAGCGACCATCCTAGCAACATTGCTACACCTATTGATGAAGGGGGTAATCATGACTAGCCCTTACGTCACACCAATGCACATCATCTAAAAAAACGAAAGCCTCACCAAACCATCCATTTGCGAGTAAGGAGCACCACCATTCTAGCAAACCCTCAGCACGCACCAACATACATGCCGTAGAGGTCGCTACCTCTATCTTCCCTGAACCCATCTCTAAGAGGGGTCAATGCATTGACCTTGCCAGGCTGCCGTCGAAGCCGCCATGACGCCAGACGACGCCACCGTCCTGCGCGCGTCCATCATCATGCATTCATCGCCAGACCCCGCTGCACCATGTCGCCGAGACTCATCGTCGTAGATGGTAGATGGCACGCTGCTCCACCTTGGTCCCCGCGCGAGAAACATGCGGAGTCTGACACACATCCACCAAGTCGTCCACCCGTCCGTCCAGCTGATGAATGTGTCCAAAGATGATTCCCCCATAGGGGTGGCGACACAGCCGTTACCATTATCCAATCCAGGAGCCCCCCACAACGCCTCCCACGAGGGCCACGATGCCCACGGGCGTCGGCCAGCAATGGTGTTCTCCCCCGGATCTGAGGTTTCCGCCAGAAACAATGTGGCGAGATCCGCCCCCACCATCGCCTCCACCGAAGAATACAACACCCACGGGCGCCGCCATCGATAGTGGCATCCTCACCCGCTTCAGAAGTTGTACCATCATCTCCCCTCTCTATGGAAGGTGGAGGAGGCCACATCTCTGCCTGACCAGCGCCATGGCCAAGCACACGCCGTCCCGAGGCGCCCACTCACGATCCTCCGGTGAAGCCACACCTCCGAGCCACGGCAGAGGGACATCCCGCCACCACCATCGTTCCCCTTTACGGGATTTGCCCTGCTGGGATCCGGCGGCGGCGGGAGGGGGGGTGACGGCTAGGGATAGGGAGGGGAGTTGAATTGTGTCTTTTAGTTCCATGCATATGAATTTTACCAATTGGATAAATTTATTAAGCCGTGGCGAAGCACGGGCATTCAACTAGTGTACATTAGAATTGCAGATCCAAATCTTCCAAACTCGAGACATTTCTTTAGGACTACCTGACTTCTTTTGCGGTTTGCATCTTTGTAGATGCATAATGATTGTATCATAAACAAAACTGGAATAAGCTGATACCGAATAATCAAAAATCAAATAATGCTCAAAATTCCCAACTGTAGTGCACGTCAAATACATCATACTTCTGCAACTTGATGAGAATAGGGAGCAGCAGAAGCCGCACATTGTTCTCAAGCATCAGGTTTATCACGTGACCAACTGACCATCATCAGCAGGGAGCGCACCTTGCGTAGTAGCATTAAGTTGGGCTGATAAAATGATGAAGGAGCGAGAGCGTTAACCTCTTTGATGGGTAGGATACCTGCAGCACGACGCTCAACTCCATACTCATGCGAGTCGACGTCCACTTCAGGCAAGTCCTAGCACCGACCTCTACCAATAGAGCAACCAAGATCTCGACATGAACCACCCCGCCAACCACGCCAAAGCTCCCGGCCACCCTATGGCAGCAAGACAGAAGAAGAGAGGAACACTGCAAAGGCTCCATATCGAACACCACATGAACACGGCTGAGAACCACACCACAAATCATTGGCGAAAGAATGATGCACGCCTCAACTCCCGCCACCGCGTCACAGGGCAGCCATGCAGACTGTTTAGCGCGCGCACAACGTTGGAGGACCTTGCGGCGGGGGGCGCAATAGCATCGGAGGGAAAATCCCCAAATAGCTAGTTCGTTTTTTTTCGTGCATTGCCTCCCTCAATGTTTGTGTTGCCTCTGCAGCTAACTTCGCCAGCGGTGTCTTGCAACCTAGCTGCACCTTAGCAGGATCGACGGCCGTATCCGCAAGTCCCCGCGCTTCTCCGACGACGCTGTAGTACTCCGATCTCCGATGGCCGCGGTGGGGCTTGCCCCCTTGCCACCTACCATCGAGATCCTCCTCAATCGCAGCTCCCATGTGCTCGCTGCTTCGTAGCGCGGAGCCGCGGCCGCAATCCAGGCATAGGCCGCGTTCTCGTACGCGCGGCCGGCATATTAGAGAAATCGATCGAGCTGATGACCGACGTGACAACGTGTATAAGTATAGGGCGTGACGTGCGGCGAGGAAAGAAGCGTCCGGATTAGATTAGAGCTGAGGCCGGTCACGGCACACGGATATGTGATTGAGGGACCGGTCTCCGGAAGCTTCTTGCGGTGCATACCATAGTTGCAGCCTTGCAGGACAATGTACGGAAGGAAAAGGAGCGGGACGACGTCCAAACGTTTTTTCACTTATCGGTGGTATTGGTGGGTAATTTTATACCAACTTTAAGGGTAGTTTTAAAGTTGGACGGACGACCGAGGGAGAAACCCTTTTGCTTTTATTATTAGGTATAGATAACATGCTAGGTGAACAAATTACAGATGGCAATTGACAGAATAAACACCATACATGACAAGATGATTACTATCAGTTTCATTTGGGCATTACAACATAATACATAGATCGTAATCCAACTGCGTCTATGACTAATAATCCACCTTCCGGTTAGCGTCCGCACCCCTTTCAGTATTAAGTTGCAAGCAACAGATTATCGCATTAAGTAATGTGTGTAGACTAAACAATAGAATTATCCTTAGACAAAGCATTGTTGTTTTGTCCCTAGTTGCAACAACACATCTACAAACTTAGCAGTTATTGTCACTCTTCGAGATTACTAAAGGCATGAACCCACTATCGAGCATAAATACTCCCTCTTGGATTCACAAGTATATACTTGGCCAGAGCATATACTAGCAACGGAGAGCATGTAAGATCACAAATAACATATGACAAGTATATAATCGATCTCAACCATAGTATTCCATATTCATCGGATCCTAGATAACACAACATGTAGCATTACATAAAGATGATCTTGATCATGATAGGCAGCTCACAAGATCTAAACATGAACCATAAATTGGAGAAGACAACCATCTAGCTCCTGCTATGGACCCGTAGTCCAGAGATGAACTACTCACGCATCACTTCGGAGGTGGGCATGGCGATGTAGAGGCCTCCGGTGATGATATCCCTCTCCGGCAGGGTGCCGGGAAGAGTTCCAGAACCCTCCCGAGCTAGGGTCGGCGATGGCGGCCGCGACGGAACTTTTCGTGGATGGAGGCTCGGGTATTTTGGTTTTTCCCGAACAGGTGAATAAATAGGCGGAAGGGCGAGGTCGGTGGGTGCCCGAGGGTCCCACACCACCCCTAGGTGCGGCCTGGGCCGCGCCTAGGCCAGGTGTGGCCGCCTCGTGGCGCCTCTTTGTCTCTCCGGACTCCGTCTTCATTATAGTAAAATAGGAACTTTGACTTTTGTTTCGCTCAATTCCGAGAATATTTCCTATATAACTTTTGAAATACAAAACTGCAAAAAGGAACTGACACTGTGGCATCTTGTCAATAGGTTAGTTCCGGAAAATGTATAAAAGAGCAACAAAGTGTAAACAAAACATATAGAAATTGGTGTAAAACAAGCATGGAGCATCAAAAATTATAGATACGTTTGCAACATGCAAACGTATCAGCATCCCCAAGTTTAACTCCTGCTCGTCCTCGAGTAGGTAAGTGATAAGAAAAATAATTTTTGAGGTGACATGAAGCCAACACAATCTTGATCATGTTATTGTAAAAGCTTTGTGAGCTGGGATGAAAGTACTTTAAACATAGGCATGATAGATATAATTCTAACAATAGAACTTAGCAACTATGGTACAACATGAGAAGTAACTCAAACAAAGGATCATCGTAATAGTGCACTGAAAGCAACTGTTTGTTTTTTAGCATAGAGAAAACATAGCAAAGTGGTACTCAGCTTGTCCTTTATGAAGTAGAAAAACATAAATGCTAGGACACCTTTAAAGTTCAAAGGGTGACTAGATACAAGTAATTTAAGAAAAGCAATAACATAATCATGAATCAATCAATATAATTAATTTTGGGACTATGCACATTATACTCAGAATGACAACTATGCTCTCTTAATTGGTGCATAAAGTAAGAAGATGAAGACTCAACATAAAAGTAAAAGAAAGGCTCTGCGCAGTGGCAAGCAAGATTACTCATGTGCTAGAGCTTTTTATTTTGAATGCAATAGAGGTGTTTAAAATATATTTTGGGAGGTATGCATGTCTATGTCAACGAATGGCATCAAATGATTTATCATCCTTTCATGTTTAATGGCTTCAAGAGCGGCTCCCATAGAGAGAACAATAAAGTTTCTCTTCTCCTTTGTTTAAACAAGCTAAGTTCATGATTTGTCAAGTACATAGTGTTAGGAGATTTAGATTATTGGTTCAATTTTTATTTAGTGGGTGGGCACCCACGCCTGCTCTTTTGCAAAATTAAGGACTAGCACATGGTGCATGCTAGTCAAAGTGTGAAACCATAATAAACATGAAAGAGATGATAAAGCATTCAACACTTCCTCATGAGCTAAAACAAAACACGAAACAGGTAATAATCTTTGAAGGTTTAAAGGTAGCACACTAGCAATTCACTTTGGAGTGGCGGTGAAATACCACATATAGGTATGTATGGTGGACAAAATTGGAAAACTTTGGTTTTTGGTAGTTGGATGCACGAGTAGAGCTCATACTCAGTACAGGTGAAGGCTAGCAAAAGACTGGGAGCGACCAACTAAGAGAGCAATAATGGCCATAATCATGCATAGCGACAAACCATTATTAATCAAAGCATAAAGTGATATTACAAGTCAAAAACTAAATGATCATAGAGACTTTAGGTGACTGGTTAGTAGTCATAACATGATGTAAACATGTGCCAAGTCAACCCAATAAAGCATCAAAGGAGAATACCAGAATATTATGCTTTGTATGATGGAAACAACACATGATTCTTTCAATGGCACATTAAGCACTCTCGGCTATTTGAGACAAGTCATGCTACAACAATAACTACTAAGCATATGATTAAAATAACATCCAACATGACATGCCAAAGTCTATGCCACAGTCTAAACAAGTTTCCTTTTGCATCACTATAACCATGAAACATTTTACTCGTCTACAACACCAATCAACTTATTTGAAACAACTCTCATAGATAATAACCAATAAATACCAGAGAGCTAATAATACCCAACTAAAGAAAACTAACAAGCTCTGAGCAAAATACGAGTGGAAAACCAGAGCTAAACGCAATACTAGCAAAAGAGAACACTCGCAGAACAATAGGAGTGAAAACTAGAGTATTCTATGCAATTAAAACGGAGCGTGTCATTCTCCAAAACAAATGTGCTGGGATCCAGCCATATGCTACAGCAAACAAAAAATAAATAAAACTAAAAACAAAAATAAAGACGCTCCAAAAACAACACATAGCACATGAAGCAATAAAAATATAGCCTCTAGAAAGATGACCTGATGCTTTGTTGATGAAGAGGGGATGCCTTGGGCATCCTCAATCTTTGACGCTTGTACCTATTGGATATTTCTTGGGGTGACATGGGCATCCCCAAGATTGAGCTTTTATCCATACTTCATCTCATATCATTCTTGATAAGGGGGATCCCAGCAGATCCTCCTAGGTGTTGCTCGATCTTTCACAGCGAGAACCTGGGGTAGTAAATCCTCCAAACAACGCGATGAACGCAGCCTGGAGAAGAGGGAACGAATCCAGCAAACAACGGATCGATGAACGATTCGCCTCAAACCTTGAGCTAGACAATCCTTGATGAACACAAGAACCTTCACAGCGGATATAATAGATAAACGGCAGCGTCGTACCCCCGGAGGGATGATACACGTGAACACACGCAATGGGGTAAACCCTAAACTTTAGTCTAAACTTGTCTATCCTAAATCCTAGCCGCCCCACCTCCTTATATGAGGGGGAAGTGGCTGGCCAGCCTTGCTAGGCTGGGGCGCCCCACTATGGGCCTGACCTGGTTTGGTTTGGACAGGCCCAAAACCAAACACAACACTAATTTAATCCTAATTGGCCTACCACATGATCTGGCTACATTATTTCTTAACATAGAATGAATGACACAGCCTTCGACTTAATTATTACATAGCATAGGTTGTCCTAGCGTGTCACTCCTGAATCCTCGATGGCGTACCACCTAGCTTGGTGGAGTCCTGAATCTGGGCTCCACATAGGCATCCATGCCCGTATCATCCTCCCCCCTTCAAGAAGCGTTGTCCCCAACGCGTGAGGGTCTTCTGGAAAAGGTGACGTGATATGAACATGACACGTCCTCGCCGTCCTCAAGTCTTGCTTGCCTTCCACACCACATCCTCCCTCGCGGCCCGCTTGACTTGATACAACACTTGGCGCCTCCTTTCTTCTCCACATGAGCTTGGACTTCGGCGCCAATTCCTTCTTTCTTGCGAGGTTTTGATGGACCCCTGTGTCGCTGCACATGACCCTGCACAAGATGTGTAATTCCTGGGCCACATAGATGTCTCACACGTCCATCCTTGCCTCGATGCATCCGCGGTGTCGCGGAAAACTGGACTGCAGTACTCCTAGCACGGTAGTGCCGCTGCCCACTGTCTCCACTAACGCGCTCGCCTCCCACTCCTCCCACGCGCATCTGTGCCATATGCACTGAAACACCATCAGCACACCCATCATCAGTCTGTGTACTGGCATCAACACAAACTAGAACTGTAGCACATGCTGCCACATCTTCATGAACAATAGGATTAGCTTCATCCGGCTTGTCACCAACAAGAACTGGCTTGTCATCTACAGGCATGGCTGAAACATCACCAACATCAATGCTCGGAACACCATGTACCTCATGCTGCACATTAGGCTTGTGCAACTTCTCCTTACGCACCACTAACTCCACATCGGACTTGATATGATCATCACCCATAGGCTTCAAAGTCCGTTGTTTGCCACCATGCATAAAAGAATATGTATTTTCTCTCCCAGCATGTGTCACATTACGATCATACTGCCATGGACGCCCAAGTAGCAATCCGCACACCTCCAATGGCAACACATCGCACTCTATCTCATCAACTGTAAATGGCACACGCACCTTGTGAGTAATCTTCAGCATACCACAGCTATTCAACCACTCAAGATGTTTAGGTTCAGGAAGACGCCATGTAGACAACCCCAATGCTGCCACCATCGCCTTGCTTATGCCATTAGTACAACTACCACCATCAATCATCAAATTGCAAGCCTTGTCCTTGATAAAGCACTGAGTCTGAAACAAACTCCACCGTTGAACCTTGTCAACTGTCTTGCAAGCATCACCTTGTACCTTCTTGAGTTGCATATTCAGCCCGCTCAATGGTACATCCTCCTCAACAGTCACAGTGCTCTTGGTATCAGAGCCAGGTTTCCTCTCCTCTGAAGATATCACCTTGCCCGTAGTGACTGTTGGTAGTGGAACAATCTCCTGAATAGGAACTATGCACTTGCCCACTTCCTTCATTGCATGCACAACTCCGGACGGCTCACATTCCTCCAATGGTAACCATAAAACAATACGAAGAAACGTCCTGAAGTCCTTCCAAGTACAAACAAAGTCGCCTCTATCAACTGCATTACACCAATAAGTGTCCAACTCCTCGTCCACACGCCGATGAGCGAGAAGATATGCATCATAACCATTGAACTTCCCATTGTAAAGGCGGCATCGAGTGAAACCCAACTCCATGGTCTTCTCCCAATACTCATACTCCTCAATTGTCGCCCAATGGCGTAAATACCACTTAAGGGTGGATACGTGACGCGGTACTCCCTTCCGGATGTCAAGGTAGTCATTGAAGATATAACCGGACTTCTTGTCATGCGAACACCGTAGTCCAAGAACATCGTTGATGTCTACGGGTGCTTCTATTCTTGTAGACAGTGTTGGGCCTCCAAGAGCAGAGGTTTGTAGAACAGCAGCAAGTTTCCTCAAGTGGATCACCCAAGGTTTATCGAACTCAGGAGGAAGCGGTCAAAGATATCCCTCTCAAGCAACCCTGCAATGACAAAGCAAGAAGTCTCTTGTGTCCCCAACACACCAAATACACTTGTCGATGTATAGGTGCACTAGTTCGGCGAAGAGATAGTGAAATACAAGTAGTATGGATGTATATGAGTGGTAATAGCAATCTGAATAAAATATGGCAGCGAGTAAACATGCAAAAAAACAGTAAACAAACGGAGATTCGATGCTTGGAAGCAAGGCCCAGGGATCCTGCTTTCACTAGTGGACACTCTCAACAATGATCACATAATAGAACCACTCTACACTCTTTTGTTGGATGATGAACACCACTAACTGTGTAGGATTACACGAACCCTCAATGCCGGAGTTAACAAGCTCCACAATATTCGATATTCATGTTTAAGTAACCTTAGAGTGCAAGATAGATCAACACAATTACACCAAGAACTAACATAGCATGCACACCATCACCATCACACTATGAAGGAGGCATAGATCACATCAATACTATCATAGTAATAATTAACTCCATAACCTACAAGAGATTATGATCATAAACTACGACAAGAACTACACGGTGCACACACTATCACCATTACACCGTGAAGGAGGAATAGAGTACTTCAATAACATCACTAGAGTAGCACATAGATGATATTCAACTAGATCACATAGAGAGAGAGATGAACCACATAGCTACAGCGGAGCCCTCAGCCCCGGGGTGAAGTACTCCCTCCTCATCATGGGGACAGCGATGGCGGTGAAGATGGCGGTGGAGACGGCGGTGGAGATGACTCCGGGGGCAATTCCCCGTCCCGGCGGCGTGCCGGAACAGAGACTTCTGTCCCCCAAATTGGAGTTTCGCGATGGCGGCGGCTCTAGAAGGTTTCTCGTATCGTGGTTTTTCCGTGTCGAGGATTTAGGTCAGGAGGCATCTTATAGGCGAAGAGACGGAGGAGGGGCCACAGGGGCCCACACACTAGGGTGGCGAGCCCCCTTGGCCGTGCCGCCTGTGAGGTGGGGCCCTCCTGGCTCCCCTCTGGCCCCTTCTGCTCGGAAGCTTCCGGAAAAATAGGATGTTGGGCGTTGATTTCGTCCGATTCCGAGAATATTTCCTTTCTAGGATTTCGAAACCAAAAACAGCAGAAAACAAGAACGGCCCTTCGCATCTCGTCAATAGGTTAGTTCCGAAACGCATAATAATGACATATAATGTGTATAAAACATGTAGGTATCATCAATAAAGTAGCATGGAACATAAGAAATTATAGATACGTTTGAGACGTATCAAGCATCCCCAATCTTAGTTCCTACTCGCCCTCGAGTAGGTAAACGATAACAATTATAATTTCTTAAGTGACATGCCATCATAACCTTGATCATACTATTGTAAGCATATGAGATGAATGCAGCGATCAAAACAATGGTAATGACATGAGTAAACAAATGAATCATAAAGCAAAGACTTTTCATGAATAGTACTTCAAGACAAGCATCAATAAGACTTGCATAAGAGTTAACTCATAAAGCAATAATTTCATAGTATAGGTATCGAAGCAACACAAAGGAAGATTAAGTTTCAGCGGTTGCTTTCAACTTGTAACATGTATATCTCATGGATATTGTCAACATAGAGTAATATAACAAATGCAATATGCAAGTATGTAGGAATCTATGCACAGTTCACACAAGTGTTTGCTTCTTGAGGTGGAGAGAAATAGGTGAACTGACTCAACATAAAAGTAAAAGAATGGCCCTTCGCAGAGGGAAGCATTGATTGCTATATTTGTGCTAGAGCTTTGATTTTGAAAACATCAAGAGAGTATAAAATTAAAGTTTTGAGAGGTGTTTGTTGTTGTCAACGAATGGTAGTGGGCACTCTAACCCCTTGCCAGACAAACCTTCAAAGAGCGGCTCCCATTTTATTTTTATTTTTGGGTGGCACTCCTTCCAACCTTTGCTTTCACAAACCATGGCTAACCGAATCCTCGGGTGCCTGCCAACAATCTCATACCATGAAGGAGTGCCTTTTTATTTTAGTTTCATTATGATGACACTCCTCCCCACCTTTGCTTTCTCAAGCCATGGCTAACCGAATCCTTCGGGTGCCGTCCAACAATCACATACCATGGAGGAGTGTCTATTTTTGTAATATTATGAAGGTTAATTAATTTGGGACTGGGAATCCCATTGCCAGCTCTTTTTGCAAAATTATTGGATAAGCGGATGAAGCCACTAGTCCATTGGTGAAAGTTGCCCAACAAGATTGAAAGATAAACACCACATACTTCCTCATGAGCTATAAAACATTGACACAAATAAGAGGTAATAACTTTTGAATTGTTTAAAGGTAGCACTCAAGCAATTTACTTTGGAATGGCGGAGAAATACCATGTAGTAGGTAGGTATGGTGGACACAAATGGCATAGTGGTTGGCTCAAGGATTTTGGATGCATGAGAAGTATTCCCTCTCGATACAAGGTTTAGGCTAGCAAGGTTATTTGAAACAAACACAAGGATGAACCGGTGCAGCAAAACTCACATAAAAGACATATTGTAAACATTATAAGACTCTACACCGTCTTCCTTGTTGTTCAAACTCTTTACTAGAGATTATCTAGACCTTAGAGAGACCAATTATGCAAACCAAATTTTAGCAAGCTCTATGTATTTCTTCATTAATGGGTGCAAAGTATATGATGCAAGAGCTTAAACATGAGCATAACAATTTCCAAGTATCACATTATCCAAGACATTTTATCAATTACTACATGTAGCATTTCCCGTTTCCAACCATATAACAATTAACGAAGAAGTTTCAACCTTCGCCATGAACATTAAAAGCTAAGAACACATGTGTTCATACGAACCAGCGGAGCGTGTCTCTCTCCCACACAAGGATGAACTTATTCAAACAAAACAAAAATAAAAACAAACCGACGCTCCAAGCAAAGTGCATAAGATGTGACCGAATAAAAATATAGTTTCAAGAGAAGAAACCTGATAAGTTGTCGATGAAGAAGGGGATGCCTTGGGCATCCCCAAGCTTAGATGCTTGAGTCTTCTTGAAATATGCAGGGATGAACCACGGGGCATCCCCAAGCTTATACTTTTCACTCTTCTTGATCATAGTATATCATCCTCCTCTCTTGACCCTTGTAAACTTCCTCCACACCAAACTTTAAGCAAACTCATTAGAGGGTTAGTGCACAATCAAAAATTCACATGTTCAGAGGTGACACAATCATTCTTAACACTTCTGGACATTGCACAAAGCTTCTGAAAGTTAATGGAACAAAGAAATCCATCCAACACAGAAGAAGAGGCAATGCGAAATAAAAGGCAGAATCAAAAGAAGTCCGTAAAGACGAATTTTAAAATGGCACCAGACTTGAAAATGCTCAAATTGAATGAAAGTTGCGTACATATCTGAGGATCACTCACGTAAATTGGCATAATTTTCTGAGTTACCTACAGAGAATTAGGCCCAGATTCGTGACAGCAAGAAATCTGCTGCAGTAATCCAAATCTAGTATGAACCTTACTATCAAAGACTTTACTTGGCACAAAAATGCAACAAAACTAAGATAAGGAGAGGTTGCTACAGTAGTAACTACTTCCAAGACACAAATATAAAACAAAGGTACTGTAGCAAAATAAACACATGGGTTATCTCCCAAGAAGTTCTTTCTTTATAGCCATTAAGATGGGCTTAGCAGTTTTAATGATGTACACGCAAGAAATAGTATTTGGAGCAAAAAGGAGCATCAAGAGGCAAATTCAAAACAAAATTAAGCCTAGCATGCTTCCTATGCATAGGAATCTTGTACACAAATGAATTCATGAAGAACAAGGTGACAAGCAAAAGAGGATAAAACACGAGTAACTTCAAAATTCTCAACATAAAGAGGGGAAACTTAATATTATTAAGATGCATATAACCATGTTTCCCTCTCTCATAATAACTTTCAGTAGCATCATTGATGAAATCCACAATATACCCATCACTTAAAACATTCTTATCATGGTTCATACGCATAGAGTATCATTAATTTTGGCATAAGAAGAGTTCTTCTCATTAATAGTAATTGGAGCAAGATTATTATCAAGAATTTGAACATGGTAAACAAGTTGCATATTAAGGGAATTGTTTTTGGTAATCCAATCATGACTATGACAAGTTTCATAAGGATAGTTATAACCTATATCATAGCATTCTTTATAATAATCATCAAAGGTCGGAGGCACAGTGTCATCATAAGAAATAGAATAGTTATCTTTCACAGTCGGTTTATCTGTGACCATACCATCATTGTTATTAGAAGGAGATGTATCAAACACATAATGATCAGTAGCAAAAGGATTTTCAAACACCTCATCCCCAAGCTTAGAGCTTTCTATATCATTATGGGAGGAAGCATGGATAGTACTGATACTATGGCAATTATTAACATTATCATTTTCAGAATTAGTTTCCCAGAGATTTGCAATATCAAAAGTAGTGTGCTCATTCAAATCATGATCACTAATGTATGTAAAGGGCATAGGAAGATCATTATATTCAGATTCATTATCATAATAATCATTAGGAGCAACATACTTATGGTTACCTAGCGTTATCTCATTCACGCGGGGATATGCCGTTACTTCTTTCTCTTCATTCTCCTTCTTCTTCTTCTTCTTCTTCTTCTTCTTCTTCTTCTTCTTCTTCTTCTTCTTCTTCTTCTTCTTCTTCTTCTTCTTCTTCTTCTTCTTCTTCTTCTTTTCCTTCTCCTCGTTCCCTTCTTTAGGAGGAAGAGGCTTGAAGGGTGGCTTGTCCGCATAACCTGATTTACTTTCAGAAACAATAGAAGAAACTTGGGAGGATCCCTCCTTTTCATTAATTAGTTGAAAACACACAGCGGTCCTATCATATTTTGGCAAGGTGTCATCTTCTAAAATATTTTGTATGTAAGTATTTGTATGGCTATTATCAATGCAATAAGAAAAACACCCATGCATGACATCATCAATATCAAGATCACTCATATGTAACAAAGAGATTTTTCTTGAGAGCTCTTCACACCACAAAAATAAAGTAAGTTCATCATGCTGATTAGGAGTAATTTCATCATCACAATACAAATTTGCAGCACTCATTGGGTTCAAATTATCATTGGAGGAGCATTGAAAATTAAAATGACCCACTTCATGGCAAACTTCACAAATAAAAGGATAGAGGGCACAAACTTTTTTACCAAGATCATCTAGAGTCCTAGCCCACTTTCTAGTTTTTTCATTAATATGATGGATACAATATTCATCTTTGATTTGATTAATTCCACAAGGTCTATGCATTCCACAAAAATTAACATGCTTATAGGAAATAGCATTCTTAGGAGTTTGAGCATGTTTATTGCAATCATTAACAACAATTTCATCCTTCATACAAGCCTCTTTAAAAGGTTCATGATACTTATCAAAATTCTTCCTAGGCAATTCAAAATGAGAGGCAAAAGCTTTATAAAGATTTGCAGCAACTTGAGAGTCAAGGCCATAAGTAACACTCATATTTCGAAATTTACCACTATCCATAAAAGTTTCAATGCATTCATAATCATAATTTATACCTGACTCTTTACCTTTGTCGTTCTCCCAATCTTCAGCGTTCTCCTTAATCCGATCAAGAAGGTCCCTTTTAAACTCTTCTTTGTTGCGCGTGAATGATCCAGAACAAGAAGTATCTAGCAAGGTCTTGTCTTGAAAAGAAAGTCTTGCATAGAAATTATCAATAATAACATTACCAGGAAGCTCATGATTGGGGCATTTGAGCATTAAAGACTTCAATCTCTCCCATGCTTGGGCAATACTCTCTCCATCATGAGGCCAGAAATTATATATGCGGCTCCGGTATTTGTGAATTTCACTTGGAGGATAGAATTTAGAATAAAATAGAGGCACAATATCCTTCCAATCAAGAGAGTCCCCATTCTTCAGCAATTTGTACCAATGCGCCGCTTTACCAGACAGCGACATAGAGAATAGTTTCTTCTTCACTTCATCCATAGAGATACCTGCACACTTGAATAACCCACATAATTCATGCAAAAACAGTAAATGATCTCCAGGATGGATAGTTCCATCCCCTTCATAGCGGTTATCCATAACACGTTCAATAATTTTCATAGGGATTTTATATGGAATACTTTCAGTAGGTGGATTTAAAATATCACAAGCATCATTAGAATTATCGCATATGGGAGATAAAATATTATCAGAGCAAATTTTCTCCCCTAAAGATGGGAAGCTAAAAAGATCACAAAAACTAGCTTCCCCAAGCTTAGACTTCTCCATAGCATTAGCAGTAATTGCATTCATACTAATAACATCGCTACTAGCATGCAAATAAGGTTCCATAGGTTTTTTAATTTTAGCATCAAACAATTATAAATTAGGAAAAAGATTAAAAAGCTCACCAATTTTTTTGTTGTTTTCCATTATGCCTAACTAGTGAAAATAAAAACAAGAAACAAAAAGATGCAATTGCAGGATCTAAAGGAAATAGCTTCGAGCACTCACACACCGGCAAAGTGCTAGGAAATAGCTTAGTAGTCGGAGGATGTGAATACCTTTTACCTTACCTCCCCGGCAACGGCGCCAAAATAGCTTGATGTCTACGGGTGCTTCTATTCTTGTAGACAGTGTTGGGTCTCCAAGAGCAGAGGTTTGTAGAACAGCATCAAGTTTCCCTCAAGTGGATCACCCAAGGTTTATCGAACTCAGGGAGGAAGAGGTCAAAGATATCCCTCTCAAGCAACCCTGCAATCACAAAGCAAGAAGTCTCTTGTGTCCCCAACACACCAAATACACTTGTCAGAAGTATAGGTGCACTAGTTCGGCGAAGAGATAGTGAAATACAAGTAGTATGGATGTATATGAGTGGTAATAGCAATCTGAATAAAATATGGCAGCGAGTAAACATGCAACAAAATAGTAAACAAACGGAGATTCGATGCTTGGAAGCAAGGTCCAGGGATCCTGCTTTCACTAGTGGACACTCTCAACAATGATCACATAATAGAACCACTCTACACTCTTTTGTTGGATGATGAACACCACTAACTGTGTAGGATTACACGAACCCTCAATGCCGGAGTTAACAAGCTCCACAAGATTCGATATTCATGTTTAAGTAACCTTAGAGTGCAAGATAGATCAACACAATTACACCAAGAACTAACATAGCATGCACACCATCACCATCACACTATGAAGGAGGCATAGATCACATCAATACTATCATAGTAATAATTAACTCCATAACCTACAAGAGATTATGATCATAAACTACGACAAGAACTACACGGTGCACACACTATCACCATTACACCGTGAAGGAGGAATAGAGTACTTTAATAACATCACTAGAGTAGCACATAGATGATATTCAACTAGATCACATAGAGAGAGAGATGAACCACATAGCTACAGCGGAGCCCTCAGCCCCGGGGGTGAATTACTCCTCCTCATCATGGGGGATGGCGGTGGAGACGGCGGTGGAGATGACTCCGGGGCAATTCCCCGTCCCGGCCGGAACAGAGACTTCGTCCCCGAATTGGAGTTTCGCGATGGCGGCGGCTCGGAAGGTTTCTCGTATCGTGGTTTTTCCGTGTCGAGGATTTAGGTCAGGAGGCATCTTATAGGCGAAGAGACGGAGTCGGAGGGGCCACGGGGGCCCACACACTAGGGTGGCGCCCCCTTGGCCACGCCGCCCTGTGAGGTGGGGCCCTCCTGGCTCCCCTCTGGCCCTTCTTCGATGCTCTGGAAGCTTCCGGAAAAATAGGATGTTTCACGTTGATTTCGTCCGATTCCGAGAATATTTCCTTTCTAGGATTTCTGAAACGAAAAATAGCAGAAAACAGCAACTGGCCCTTCGGCATCTCGTCAATAGGTTAGTTCCGGAAAACGCATAATAATGACATATAATGTGTATAAAACATGTAGGTATCATCAATAAAGTAGCATGGAACATAAGGAATTATAGATACGTTTGAGACGTATCAATCGTCTGAAAACGAGGCAACTGAATCAGCAGCATCAACCAGCATCGCCGGAGAAACAACAGTAACCGCAGCAGCCTGCCCAGCCCAGCACCCGGTTGTACCGGCCTAGGGACTGGTTGGTCCGGCCCAGGGCCCGGTAGGACCGGCCTGGGCGCCGGTATGATCGGCCTGGGGCCCGGTCTGACCGGCCTGGCAGCCGGCCGCTCGGCTGGGCGGCGCAGTACAGAGGCCGGTTGGCACCAGCCTCTGTCCAGTTTGGACCGGGTTGGTCGGTCCATGGTCCGGTCAACCGGCCTGGGGACCGGATCGCCTCGCGAATCTGCATCTTCTTCCCGATTCCGACTCGATTTTTCGCGATTTTGACCTCCGAAACAGCCATGGATGACCTGCAAACTGCACCACAACAGCTCCAAACTTCCTCCAACCAACCTCCTTCGACCGAGAGCCAAACTCCTCCGATCTAGAGCCAATCTTCTCCGATGCAAACCGATCCGAAGAGATCGATCAACAAAACCTCGCCGTGAGCAACCCAGAAATCTGATACCACATGATAAGGGGGATCCCAGCAGATCCTCCTAGGTGTTGCCCGATCTTTCACAGCGAGAACCTGGGGTAGTAAATCCTCCCAACAACGCGATGAACGCAGCCTGGAGAAGAGGGAACGAATCCAGCAAGCAACGGATCGATGAACGATACGCCTCAAACCTTGAGCTAGACAATCCTTGATGAACACAAGAACCTTCGCAGCGGATATAATAGATAAACGGCAGCGCCGTACCCCCGGAGGGATGATACACGTGAACACACGCAATGGGGTAAACCCTAAACTTTAGTCTAAACTTGTCTATCCTAAACCCTAGCCGCCCCACCTCCTTATATGAGGGGGAAGTGGCCGGCCAGCCTCGCTAGGCTGGGGCGCCCCACTATGGGCCTGACCTGGTTTGGTTTGGATAGGCCCAAAACCAAACAGAACACTAATTTAATCCTAATTGGCCCACCACATGACCTGGCTACATTATTTCCTAACATAGAATGAATGACACAACCTTAGACTTAATTATTACATAGCGTAGGTCGTCCTAGCGTGTCACTCCTGAATCCTCGATGGCGTACCACCTAGCTTGGTGGAGTCCTGAATCTAGGCTCCACATAGGCCTCCATGCCCGTATCATTCTTCTCTCCCTACACTTGAAAACTTCCTTCATACAAAACTTCACACAATTCTTATTAGCAGCATTATTGTAATAAAAATAACAAATACACTTGGGTTCAGTTCTAACATATATCAAACATCCATTAAAATATTAGATACTATAGAAACTTCTTAAAAAATCTGTTTCTCTCAAAAGAACTCAAAAAGAAAGAGATTAAGAGGCAGATGCAAATAGTGGCAGAAATCTGTCAAAACAGAATAACATGTAAAGATCGATTTTTGCGAAAATATTCTGTTTCTCACATAGAAAAGTTCAAAACTAATGAAAGTTAGATAATAACCTGGGGAATACGCTAAAAATTGGCAGCTCAAAACTACGTTCTGGCTGAGAATAATATTTTTTTGGTTACAACACAAAATCTATTTTAGGAAAGCAACTTCCCCAAATCTTACTTCCTTCCTATTAGAGGCTATTCTTGGCACAAAAACGAAATAAAAATGATAAGGAGAGGTTATTACAGAGGTATAACTTCCAATTCTCAACAAAAGAAAAATTATAGAAATAAAACTTGGGTTATCTCCCAAGAGTGTTTTTCTTTAACGCCTTTCAGCTAGGCGCAGAAAAAGAGCTCGCATCAAGTATTTTCAAGTGAAGAAGCATCAAGATCAATGCCAGAAGTCTTTTCAACAAGGAATTTATTTTATCCATATAAGTTATTGAAGAACCTCTCTCAACACTATTGTGTTCACTAGTTTCATCAAATGGGTTTTCAGGAACAATCCAATCAAAATTATTTTCCAAAGCTTCATGCATTCCTACGAGTTTGAAAGGTATTGGTATTTTGATTTCCTCCCTATTTTCAGGTTTGGTTTTGTCTATCTTTTCAAGTGTACCAATAACATCTACACATGAGCCTAGCATCTTAAACCGATCAAAGACTTTCCTAGCTTCTATAACAACATCTCTAAATTCTTTAAGCAAAGTTTCCAGGATAAAATCTCTCTTTTCATCATCCTCAACTTCATGAAGTTTAAGAAACATTTGCTGCATTATGGGGTTAAGGTTAACAAACCTAGCCTCCAACATTTGAACTAAATAAGCTGCAGCAGTTTCATAATTAGGAGCAAGTTCTACTAAGGATCTATCCTCAATATCTTTATGCTTACTAACATGATTAAAGAATTTTTCAATGTTATCTCTCCCAATTATAGAACCACTACCTATTAATAGGTCTTTTAGAACGTACTTAGGGATCAACATAATGAGCTAAAAATAAAGCAACAAAATAAAAACTATAAAAGGAACTAATTTTTGTGTGTGTTTTCGATATAAAGAAGAAAACAAGACAAAGTAAAATAAACTAAGCAAAACAATAACAAAGTAAAGAGATTGGAGATGAGAGACTCCCCATGCAGAAATCGTCTTTCTCCCGGCAACGGCGCCAGAAAAAGAGCTTGATGTTGTGCAGTTGCACACCGTTGGTGACATAGGCAACCCGGATGGCCTGCGAAGGTAGTACCCGGTCTAGAAGGCCCATAACCCGAAGATTACGAAGCCCGGAAGCCCAGAAAAGAGTCGACTATGGAAAGCAGAGATAGATTGTATTCCTACGGGTCGAACTCAAAGAGTCTCCCGGTAATTGTAACTTGTGTAATACGAAACCCTCGGCTCCGCCTCCTATATAAGGGGGAGTCGAGGGACAAAGAAAGGATCAATCTCATTGTCATCAAACCCTAGCCTTTTAGCAGTCGAGTACCTTTTCCGGCTGAAACCTTCGAGATCTACTTGCCCTCTACTTCCACGAAAACCCAAGTCTACAACTTGTAGGCATTGACAAGTTAATCCCTTGTCAATTGGCGCCGTTTGTGGGAATTAGAGGCGACAAGGAGACGATCTCGATGGCATCGTCAATATCTTCGGCAACATCGTCAACATCTTTGGTGGCAAGCAACGCGATGGACAGAGGTAAACAGATCGAAACTGGTCTAGTCGATTTTGTTCCTCACCCGCCCTCCCGTGTGGATGCATATGCGTATCTGGAGGAGCCCATGGAGATGACATTCGGGAGGTTCCACTTCCGCGTCGGAAAGGAGGGATCACACCGTCTCGCGATACCGGATTCTTCGGGATCATTCGCGGTCGACTCTGATTTCTCGGGATCGTCATCGTCGTTCGAGTCAGGCGAAGAAGAGATCTCGCCATCAAGCTTCGCCAGGCCCGCTTCAAGCAGGAAACTCGCCAAGACCTTCGACAACATATCCTTCGGGTCGTCTGCGGACTCAAATATAAGCAGCGACTCAGATAGCGTCGACAGCTTCGAATTCATCGAGAGATCTACTTCTGTTCGGGAGGTCCACGCCGATCTATACGACGGTGTCACCGACCCTGAAGAAGACGGTGAAATTCCAAAATATCATCAAGTCTTCGCAATCGGAGAATCAAGTCGTCCAGAGGATGAAGCTTCAGAGGCTTTCGATGATCTGGGAAATCCATACATCGACCCCACTGATCTCACGCGAGGTTTGGGAAACAAATATGTTGGAACCGATCCTCGCCAGAGGGTGCAACTTCCGCAAGAAGCTTGGGACAGAGCAGCAAGAGCCATGAACGACACGGAGCCGATGACTGTTACCGCTACGGCCGAAGAGTTACAAGCGTACTGATGTCTACGGGTGCTTCTATTCTTGTAGACAGTGTTGGGCCTCCAAGAGCAGAGGTTTGTACAACAGCAGCAAGTTTCCCTTAAGTGGATTACCCAAGGTTTATCGAACTCGGGAGGAAGAGGTCAAAGATATCCCTCTCATGCAACCCCGCAACCACAAAGCAAGAAGTCTCTTGTGTCCCCAACACACCTAATAGGTGCACTAGTTCGGCGAAGAGATAGTGAAATACATGTGGTATAAATAAGTATGAGCAGTAGTATGGCGCCGAAAATAGCTTGCTGGCGTGCAGTTGATGGTAGTAATATTGTAGGAAGTAAAAGCAAGTAACGCAGTAAACAAGCAGTAGATAGCAGTATTTAGGAACAAGGCCTAGGGATTAGACTTTCACTAGTGGACACTCTCAACATTGATCACATAACAGAATAGATAAATGCATACTCTACACTCTCTTGTTGGATGATGAACACATTGCGTAGGATTACACGAACCCTCAATGCCGGAGTTAACAAGCTCCACAATTCAATGTTCATATTTAAATAGCCTTAGAGTGCATGAAAGATCGAAACGACTAAACCAAGTACTAACATAGCATGCACACTGTCACCTTCATGCTTATGTAGGAGGAATAATACACATCAATACTATCATAGCAATAGTTAACTTCGCAATCTACAAGAGATCATGATCATAGCATAAACCAAGTACTAACACGAGTGCACACACTGTCACCATTACACCGTGTAGGAGGAATAAGACTACTTTAATAACATCACTAGAGTAGCACATAGATAAATTGTGATACAAAACACATTGCAATCATAAAGAGATATAAATAAGCACTTCACTATGCCATTCATAACAGTGAATAAGTATTCTGTGAAATATAGCCTAAGAGACCCACACGGTGCACACACTGTCACCTTTACACACGTGGGACAAGGAGTCTCCGGAGATCACATAAGTAAAACTCACTTGACTAGCATAATGACATCTAGATTACAAGCATCATCATATGAATCTCAATCATGTAAGGCAGCTCATGAGATTATTGTATTGAAGTACATAGAGAGAGATGAACCACATAGCTACCGGTACAGCCCCGAGCCTCGATGGAGAACTACTCCTTCCTCATGGGAGCAGCAGCAGCGTTGATGAAGATGGCGGTGGAGATGGCAGCGGTGTCGATGGAGAAGCCTTCCGGGGCACTTCCCCGTTCGGCAGGTGCCGGAACGAGACTCCTGTCCCCCGATCTTGGCTTCACGATGGCGGCGGCTCTGGAAGGTTTCGCGTACCGTGGCTTCCTCCGTAAGGGTTTTCGATGGGGGCTTTAAATAGGCGAAGAGGCGGCGCAGAGGGTCGAAGGGGCGACGACACCATAGGGTGGCGCGGCCCAGCCCTGGCCGCGCCACCCTATCATCTGGGCCCACAGGCCCTCTGGCGGCTCTCGGGTGTTGGATGCTTCCGGCAAAATAGGAACCTGGGCGTTGATTTCGTCCAATTCCGAGAATATTTCGTTACTAGGATTTCTGAAACCAAAAACAGCAGAAACAGGAACTGGCACTTCGGCATCTTGTTAATAGGTTAGTTCCAGAAAATGAACGAATATGACATAAAGTGTGCATAAAACATGTAGATATCATCAATAATGTGGCATGGAACATAAGAAATTATCGATACGTTGGAGACGTATCAGCATCCCCAAGCTTAGTTCTGCTCGTCCCGAGCAAGTAAAACGATAACAAAGATAATTTCTGAAGTGACATGCCATCATAAACTTGATCATATTGTAAACATATGTAATGAATGCAGCGATCAAAACAATGGTAATGACATGAGTAAACAAATGAATCATAAAGCAAAGCCTTTTCATGAATAGTACTTCAAGACAACCATAAATAAGTCTTGCATAAGAGTTAACTCATAAAGCAATAAATCAAAGTAAAGGTGTTGAAGCAACACAAAGGAAGATTAAGTTTCAGCGGTTGCTTTCAACTTATAACATGTATATCTCATGGATATTGTCAACATAAAGTGATATAACAAGTGCAATATGCAAACATGTAAGAATCAATGCACACAGTTCACACAAGTGTTTGCTTCTAAGATAGAAAGAATAGGTAAACTGACTCAACAATAAAGTAAAAGAATGGTCCTTCAAAGAGGAAAGCATCGATTGCTGTATTTGTGCTAGAGCTTTTATTTTGAAAACATGAAACAATTTTGTCAACGGTAGTAATAAAGCATATGAGTTATGTAAATTATATCTTACAAGTTGCAAGCCTCATGCATAGTGTACTATTAGTGCCCGCACCTTGTCCTACTTAGCTTGGACTACCGGATCTTTGCAATGCCATGTTTCAACCAAGTGTCACAAAGGGGTACCTCCATGCCGCCTGTACAAAGGTCTAAGGAGAAAGCTCGCATTTTGGATTTCTCGCTTTTGATTATTCTCAACTTAGACATCCATACCGGGACAACATGGACAACAGATAATGGACTCCTCTTTAATGCATAAGCATGTGGCAACAATTATTATTCTCATGTGAGATTGAGGATATATGTCCAAAACTGAAACTTCAACCATGATTCATGGCTTTAGTTAGCGGCCCAATGTTCTTCTCTAACAATATGCATGCTCCAACCATTAAGGTGGTAGATCCCTCTTACTTCAGACAAGACGGACATGCATAGCAACTCACATGATATTCAATAAAGAGTAATTGATGGCGTTCCCAGAAGCATGGTTATCGCACAACAAGCAACTTAATAAGAGATAAAGTGCATAAGTACATATTCAATACTACGATAGTTTTTAAGGCTATTTTGTCCCATGAGCTATATATTGCAAAGGTGAATGATGCAATTTTAAAGGTAGCACTCAAGCAATTTACTTTGGAATGGCGGAGAAATACCATGTAGTAGGTAGGTATGGTGGACACAAATGGCATAGTAGTTGGCTCAAGGATTTTGGATGCATGAGAAGTATTCCCTCTCGATACAAGGTTTAGGCTAGCAAGGTTATTTGAAGAAAACTCAAGGATGAACCGGTGCAGCAAAACTCACATAAAAGACATATTGTAAACATTATAAGACTCTACACCGTCTTCCTTGTTGTTCAAAACTCAATACTAGAAATTATCTAGACCTTAGAGAGACCAATTATGCAAACCAAATTTTAGCAAGCTCTATGTATTTATTCATTAATGGGTGCAAAGTATATGATGCAAGAGCTTAAACATGAGCACAACAATTGCCAAGTATCACATTATCCAAGACATTTTAGAATTACTACATGTAGCATTTTCCAATTCCAACCATATAACAATTTAACGAAGAGGAAACTTCGCCATGAATATTATGAGCTAAGAACACATGTGTTCATACGAACCAGCGGAGCGTGTCTCTCTCCCACACAAGGATGAACTTATTCAGAGAACTAAGATAACAAAACTAAAATAAAAGCACACACAGACGCTCCAAGTAAAGTACATAAGATGTGACCGAATAAAAATATAGTTTCAGGGAGGAACCTGATGATGTTGTCGATGAAGAAGGGGATGCCTTGGGCATCCCCAAGCTTAGACGCTTGAGTCTTCTTAAAATATGCAGGGGTGAACCACGGGGCATCCCCAAGCTTAGAGCTTTCACTCCTCTTGATCATAGTATATCATACTCCTCTCTTGACCCTTGAAAACTTCCTTCACACCAAACTTCAAGCAAACTCATTAGAGGGTTAGTGCATAATCAAAAATTCATATGTTCAGAGGTGACACAAACATTCTTTACACTTCTGGACATTGCATAAAGCTACTGGACATTAATGGATCAAAGAAATGAATCCAACATAGCAAAAGAGGCAATGCGAAATAAAAGGCAGAATCTGTCAAAAACAGAACAGTCCGTAAAGACGAATTTAAAGATGGCACCAGACTTGCTCAAATGGAAAAACTCAAAACTAATGAAAGTTGCGTACATATCTGAGGATCACGCTCGTAAATTGGCAGATTTTTTCGAATTTTCTATAGAGACTTGTGCCAGAATTCGTGACAGACAGCAATGCTGTTTCTGCGCAGCGATCCCAAATATATCATCAACTTTAACATAGAAACTTTACTTGGCACAAAAACATGATAAGGAGAGGTTGCTACAGTAGTAAACAACTTCCAAGACTCAAATATGAAACAAAGTACTGTAGTAAAAAAACACATGGGTTATCTCCTAGAAGTTCTTTCTTTATAGCCATTAAGATGGGCTCAGCAGTTTTAACGATGCACTCGCAAGAAATAGTAGTTGAAGCAAAAGAGAGCATCAAGAGGCAAATTCAAAACACATTTAAGTCTAACATGCTTCCTATGCATAGGAATCTTGTAAATAAACAAGTTCATGAAGAGCAAAGTAACAAGCATAGGAAGATAAAACAAGTGTAGCTTCAAAAATTTCAGCACATAGAGAGGTGTTTTAGTAACATGAAAATTTCTACAACCATATTTTCCTCTCTCATAATAACTTTCAGTAGCATCATGAGCAAACTCAACAATATAACTATCACATAAAGCATTCTTATCATGAGTCTCATGCATAAAATAATTACTACTCCCAACATAAGCATAGTCATTCTTATTAATTGTAGTGGGAGCAAATTCAACAAAGTAGCTATCATTATTATTCTCATCATCAAATATAGGAGGCATAGTATCATCAAAATAAATTTTCTCCTCAATGCTTGGGGGACTAAAAATATCATGCTCATCAAAGCCAGCTTCCCCAAGCTTAGAATTTTCCATAGCATTAGCAACAATAGTGTTCAAAGCATTCATATTAATATGTTCCATGGGTTTTTTAATTTTCGCATCAAACCATCCATGTCTTAAATAAGGAAATAGAATAAAAAGGTCACTGTTGTCCATTATGCCTAACTGGTGTAAACAAGAAACCAAATGTCGCAATTGCAGAGTCTAAAGGAAATAGCTTCGAGCACACACACAATGGCGCCAGAAAAGTATTGTTACCTGGAACCGAAGTATGAGTGCCTTTTACCTTTCCCCGGCAACGGCGCCAGAAAAGTGCTTGGCGCGTAGTTGACGAGGGAGGAAAAGTGCTTAGTTGCCGGGCTTGCCAATGTGTGAGTGCCGTTTACCTTCCCTCCCCGGCAACGGCGCCAGAAAAGTGCTTGATGTCTACGGGTGCTTCTATTCTTGTAGACAGTGTTGGGCCTCCAAGAGCAGAGGTTTGTAGACACAGCAGCAAGTTTCCCTTAAGTGGATTACCCAAGGTTTATCGAACTCAGGAGGAAGAGGTCAAAGATATCCCTCTCATGCAACCCGCAACCACAAAGCAAGAAGTCTCTTGTGTCCCCAACACACCTAATAGGTGCACTAATTCGGCGAAGAGATAGTGAAATACAGGTGGTATAAATAAGTATGAGCAGTAGTATGGCGCCGAAAATAGCTTCGCTGGCGTGCATTGATGGTAGTAATATTGTAGGAAGTAAACAAGCAGTAGTAACGCAGTAAAACAAGCAGCAGATAGCAGTATTTAGGAACAAGGCCTAGGGATTAGACTTTCACTAGTGGACACTCTCAACATTGATCACATAAGAATAGATAAATGCATACTCTACACTCTCTTGTTGGATGATGAACACATTGCGTAGGATTACACGAACCCTCAATGCCGGAGTTAACAAGCTCCACAATTCAATGTTCATATTTAAATAGCCTTAGAGTGCATGAAAGATCGAAACGACTAAACCAAGTACTAACATAGCATGCACACTGTCACCTTCATGCTTATGTAGGAGGAATAATACACATCAATACTATCATAGCAATAGTTAACTTCGCAATCTACAAGAGATCATGATCATAGCATAAACCAAGTACTAACACGAGTGCACACACTGTCACCATTACACCGTGTAGGAGGAATAAGACTACTTTAATAACATCACTAGAGTAGCACATAGATAAATTGTGATACAAAACACATTGCAATCATAAAGAGATATAAATAAGCACTTCACTATGCCATTCATAACAGTGAATAAGTATTCTGTGAAATATAGCCTAAGAGACCCACACGGTGCACACACTGTCACCTTTACACACGTGGGACAAGGAGTCTCCGGAGATCACATAAGTAAAACTCACTTGACTAGCATAATGACATCTAGATTACAAGCATCATCATATGAATCTCAATCATGTAAGGCAGCTCATGAGATTATTGTATTGAAGTACATAGAGAGAGATGAACCACATAGCTACCGGTACACCCCGAGCCTCGATGGAGAACTACTCCCTCCTCATGGGAGCAGCAGCGTTGATGAAGATGGCGGTGGAGATGGCAGCGGTGTCGATGGAGAAGCCTTCCGGGGCACTTCCCCATCCGGCGGGTGCCGGAACAGAGACTCATGTCCCCGATCTTGGCTTCGCGATGGCGGCGGCTGGAAGGTTTCGCGTACCGTGGCTTCCTCCGTAAGGGTTTTCGAGGGGCTTTAAATAGGCGAAGAGGCGGCGCAGGAGGGTCGTAGGGGCGACGACACCATAGGGTGGCGCGGGCCCAGCCCCTGGCCGCGCCACCCTATCATCTAGGGCCCACAGGCCCTCCGGCGGCTCTCGGGTGTTCGGATGCTTCCGGGCAAAATAGGAACCCGGGCGTTGATTTCGTCCAATTCCGAGAATATTTCGTTACTAGGATTTCTGAAACCAAAACAGCAAAAACAGAACTGGCACTTCGGCATCTTGTTAATAGGTTAGTTCCAGAAAATGCACGAATATGACATAAAGTGTGCATAAAACATGTAGATATCATCAATAATGTGGCATGGAACATAAGAAATTATCGATACGTTGGAGACGTATCACGTACCAGTACAAACTTGCCCGTGCTGGACGGGAACTCGAAAAACAGAGAGCTGAAATTGACAAGAGAAGAGCCGCAGCTTCTGCGTCAAGCCGACGAAGGGCAGAGCTCAGTCGACATTCAGGAACCGCGGGATCCAATCACAGAGCAGCATGTGACAGGGGAAGGTCTCGCTTAGCACACTTACCTGAGCACGAGCGGGAGCAGCTGATCCAGAATCTCGACATGTCATTTATGTCGATTGATACAAGAGGGAATATCATCCCCAAAACACCGGAAGCCGGGTATATGGCGACACAAGCCTTTATACTAGCATCAAAACCACCGGCAGGGGACCCGAGAGAGCCATTATACCAGATGGCCATGGCAGGAGTTGGAGCCATGGGAGCAGCATTCGCAAGTCCAAGCACACCACAACCTGAAGGCGCGCCAAGGCCAAATAGCCCTCGACCCACCACGGTGGAGCGTGATCCTCCACGGGCAGACGCGGCGAGAAATACAGAGGCACAAGATCGAGTGGATAGAGCAAGAGAGAATAGATCTAGGCGACACTCGCTGTCAACACCCGGATTTTTAAGTCCAGATGCCTATTATGCCATACATCGCAATCCCAGGAAGATTGTTTTTGCGAGACATAACAGTCGATATCATAGAGTCATCATTTATTACAAACCATAGTCATCTTACAACAATAGATCACATGATCCACACTTACAATAATAGTTGATCTAATGATCAACAAACACAACACATAGCGGAAGCGAAGTAGTAGTGGACTAGCTATTCCACAGGCAACGCTTGACGTTAGAAGATGCTCCTAGTTATCGTAGACGTCCTGTTGTCCGTCGTCTTGATACTGTTGCTCCTCTTCATAGTCTGGCCATTTGAATAGCCAGGGACACAGCCATGAGTACTTTAAAGTACTCGCAAACTAATACTAATGTACGTACTATCAATTCTAGTAAGGGGGTGCTAAGCGCGAAGTTTATTTGCATAAAGCCAATTTTAGTTCATAAGCACTTAGTAGTAAAAACTCTTCATTTACCTAACTCACTCAAGTGGGAACATTAGTGTCATTCCCACAACTCTATTGCGATCAAGTCAAGTCACCTTTCAATTCATCATTCCTTTTTAGAAAACATATGACAACGGAACAGTATGGCCATTCCAATCGTCCGTAACCGTGGACACGGCTATTCGAATAGGTTTACCTCTGCAGAGGTTGTACACTTGTGTCACAACTTTTGATTACATCCGTCAGGTATAACCCTGAATAATCATAACTCGCGGATCATCAACCATAACCTTTCACTTACATATCCTAGTATAGGCACCTCCCCCATGATTTTGGCCTCCCAGTGAAGACAAACCGTCAACCTGGGAACTACACAGGGCTTGGGTCTGACATTCACCTCATTTCACGTCATTTCACTTTCAACGGAGGCAGCCTCGGCATAACCCCTATGACGCTTGTTTAGAGGGAACCCATACTAAAATACATAAACTTCCAGTTAAGCCCTACCCATAATCAGGTATTGTGGGGGTACTTGTATAATTGGAATGGTATCGCATCCGAACCCAATCATCAAATTCATCATGTCATTCAAGTCACATTCACCTTCAAAATCTTTCAATAGAATGACTCATCATTCCAAGGTTTTCAAAGTCATTTGATTCACATGTTCCCATCTAGAGTAGTCAATTTTAGTTTTAGCACTAGCAACTAGTCATGAGGGGTGCTATCTAGCTTGTATTTCTCTAGGCTATATTTGATGCTCTTGTACTACTCCATATCTAGACCAAGTGAATCATGAATCAAAAATAAACTTTGATAAACCAAAGTCAAAAACTTGTAAGATAAAAACTTGGGTTGGGATCATTAAACACAAAGTAAAATGTAATGGTGTGCTCTAGTAGAGCTTTGCATTAGTTAAGCATGCAATGGTATAGCTTGCCTTGAGTGGGGTAGTGATCAAAGCTTTCTTCTTCTTCCTCAAGGTAGACCTCCTCCTCCTGGTAGTCCTCGGTACTAGCGTCTATAAACGGATACGAGGTATACAATCACCAAACAAATCTGAAGGCTAAACTATACACACAAATGGTTCACACAAGCTAATATAGCATCACATCCTTATTAACATGGTGGTTGAGTTTGTTTCCTTTTAAAGAAAAATAATTTCCTCTCATTGAAATATTGATTAGGGTGTCTATTTCTTATCTTGGAGAAATAATTTCCTCTCATTGAATCTTGTTAAGATTTAATCTCCTCAAATAATAATGTATGAACACATGTTGACAAAGGTCAACACTTCATATTTATCATTTGGGAAAATGATTTAAATGAGGTATTACACCTCATGCAATTTAACACTACTATGGTAATAATTTAATATCACTAAGTAATAAAATATGAGGCTCATTATACTAAGGTCATTAACTCTTATTGAATTACTTATTACCATGATTTAAATGAGATAATACCTCTCATACTATTTAATTAATGAATTGGGGCAATTTAAATGGACTAGAAATAGCCACATAGCCATTATTTATTCTAGCCCATGATCATATGAAGCAACCCTGTCATATTTTTACATAATCATGTAGAGTATTTGAAATGTGATTTATGAGAGTTGGAATCAACTCAAAATCATTTATGGTTGATTTTTAATAAATGTTTGAAGTTTGAAAAGGCCCTGCCTTGTTATTTTTACTACATAAGTTCTATATTGGATCTAAGGTTTAGACCTGTGTAGTTGTTTAGAGAATTTCATAAGCTTTCCAAATATATAAAATTCATCAAATTTGGTTCAGTAGATTTGATTCTATTAAATTTTGAATATAGCATCTGCAAAGAATTTCAGTTAAATCAAATATTCCGAGTTTGAATTTGTGGGCTTAGGCGGGAAAAGAAACTGGGCCAAAGAGGAGAAAAAGAAATGGGCCAGCCCATCTGCGCGTCTCGCCCGCAGCGGGCCGTCTGACAATGGGTCCCATGCGTTAGTGACTATTTCACAGCAAAACGGTATCGATCAAGGGGAGGCGTTGGATTAGAAGCAGATCGTGCGGCTCTCGTGCGTCGTCGTCGACGACGAGCATGGCTCACTGGCGCGGCGAGGGTAGGGGGTCGGAGGGCTAACCAGGCTTCGGCGATCGTCGGCGTTGATGCAGGACGGTGTTGTCGAGGGTGGCGGAGCTCCTGGTACCGGTGGCGTCGCCTGAGGTGGCTCCTAGCTTCGGCTCCTCCTGCGGCGGCGCTACGGGCTCCGACGATCAAATTGGCGAGCTACTGGCTAAATTGAGGCGTGGCTGTGCTCGAGGAGAGTCAGGGATGGGAGGAGAAGCGGATGGTGTGAAGATTTGAGGCGCGGGAGGCCTCTATTTATAGCGGCGAGGGGGTGCTGCGGGTGCCCGTGGAGGTCGTCCATGGCGTGGCTTCTCTGGGCCGTGAAAGGGCAAGGCAAGGACGGCGTGGGCTGGCTAGCATCATGGCGATGCTCGGGAGCGTGCTGGCGCAGAGAAAGTGAGACGGGACGGCTCGGGATGATGCGGTGTCTGCGACGGTTCCGGCGGAAAAGTTTGGAAGAGGACGACGGTGACAGTGCTTCCGTGAGCAGCTGAGCGTGTCTAGGCGCTAGCTGGAGGTGCGGTGATGAGCTATGCAGAGGCGGAGAAGTAGGGAAGGACTGAGGCGATGGAGCGAGCTCGCGCTCTGGCGCGTCCAGGGCGTGGTGAGCGTGCACGGCTGGCATGCCTGGGCGCTCTCGGCACATACGAGGCTGGCCAGTGCTGGCCTCTCCTGCGTCGAGGGCGTGCGTGATCATGATCAGGGATGGCTGCTGAGTCTCCAGGACATGGTGGAGTGGAGAGGAGAGGGCAGGGTGCTTGAGTGGCAAGAGGAGTGGCATGGTGCACGGCATGGTCATGTTCTGAGCTTCTCCTTGCTTTAATCATCAAGGGCAAGTGCATGGTTTGGTCCAGGAGACATAGAAGTACAATTATCATCACACTTGATCACTGGTTTAGGCCAAAAACTGTTGGGTAATAGCATGTGTGTGCAAAGTTGATTCCTTCCTGCCAGGTGTTCGACACAATGGCCGCATGAACACTTTATTTGAATTTTGCAAAGATGTTGGTGGAGTTGATTCAAATATTATTTGGCACACAATGGTGGTGGTGGTGTGCAAAATGGTGGTGGTTTGTGAAAAACCAAAATGTGTATGATCTAGTTTTTGTTTCAATGTTGCCACTTGGCTTGATGATATTTAGAAATTTAGAAAGAGTTTGCAGGGGTGTTCTTTACCAAAGTTGTTCATCTTGATGAGGTCTTGGATGAGGTGCAAAGAGTTGGGAGGTTTTAGTTTAGAAATTTCTTAATCCAGGGGCTCAAAGTGGGTATCATGTTATAAATGGCAGTTTTGACCATTGTCATATGTGAGTAGGTTTTGCATTTTGTTTTGTTTTGATTTGATTTGAGTTTCTTTGATTCAAAAGTGGTTCTTAAGTGTTTAGTAACATTACCCAACCATTGGCACAAGTCAAATTGGCCTAGGTTTTGATTTGGCAAAAATGGCCATAAGCACATATGTGTGATGATTTGTATTTTTTCTATTTTTCTTCTTTCTCTCTTGTTGATCCCATGATCATGTTCTAGGGTTTTAGCATCATTGATAAGCACACAAACAATCATCATGGCAATAACACAAGGATTAAGCATGAGTACTATGCATAGCACATTATTTAATAAAAGTTTTTGTTGGTTCCAAAATTTGAACAATTGAATTCCTTTTCTTTATTGATTTGAAATCTTGGGATGTTACACTCGCCAGAAGTTGCAGAAGAAGATATGTGCGGACTTCCCTGCTTTACTCGACGAGTTCGCAGGACGAAAGTTCCATCGGGCTTCAAGCTACCAGACAATTACAAAAAGTTTGATGGTTTGCTAGATCCCGAAGATTGGCTAATTGACTACCTGGAAACAGTAAAACTGTTGGGTGGAACCAGGGCAACAACCATCCAAAGCATCCAAGTCCATCTTAGTGGAGCCGCAAGATCCTGGATCAAGAAACTGCCAATGGGATCCATCGACAGCTGGGAAATTTTCGAGGACCTATGCGTAAAGAATTTCCATTCTACGTGCAAGAAGCCCGCGTCCATAGAGCAATTAAGGGCGTGCAAACAGAAATATGGCGAATCAATGAGAGCATATATCCAGCAGTGGAATATCATCAAAAACTCCGCGGAGAACGTATCCGACGAAAGGGCAATCGATGCATTTGTCGGAGGAATTCAAAGGAGAGATCTAGTCGAAGATTTAGGCCGAACCAACCGAGAACAATTCCTGACCTTATGGACATAGCGAATCGCTGGGCAGACGGAGAAGATGTCGTGCATAACAAACAGAACAGGTCACCCGAAGAAGATCGTAATAGGAACAATAATCAAAATAGGTGACGATATGCTCGTCAATACTCAGACTACGACGATCCCAGCCAAGTGGCGGCTGGCTTCCGAGGAAGTAGTGCAGGAAATCATCGGGAGGAGTACCAAAGAGATAGTGAGCACCGCAATGATCACAGATATGCTCCAAGTTCCACTAGACAAAATAATAGGCCAAGGTTCCAACGGCCATACAATATATCACCCGAAGATATGCTGAACGGACCGTGCCAGATGCACTTTTACCTCAACAATGACGGTAAAAGACAGTCGGGTCATCTTCAGAAGGACTATCGAACTTTCCAAGCTTTACACAGGTATGCAGGAAATGCCAATGCACAGGCAGCAAACATGGGGCACCCACAGGGGCCAAGCAGTGAGATCCACCTTCCACCTCCACCCGCAACCCGCAGAACGGTCCCTACATCGACACAAACAGAGCAGTGTCGATGATTCAAAAGGTCAGGCCTTCGAACAGAGCCCAAAAGGTGATTTCGCGACAAGTGTTCATGGCTGAAAAGATGCCTCCACCAACGACCATGTATTTAAATTGGTCGGGACAGGACATCGGGTTCACTCAAGCAGATCATCCGCCCCAAGTTCCGCGGCCAGGACAATCAGCTATGATTCTGCCAGCTGTGATTGCAGGATTCAACATTTCACGAGTATTCATAGATGGCGGAAGCAGTCTAAACCTCATGTTTGCAGATACATTGAGGAAGATGAACATATCTTTGGCAAACTTGAAACCAACAGACACATGCTTCCACAGGATCACACCGGAGAAGCCGAATTATCCACTGGGAAAGATAGATCTCGACGTTCAGTTTGGAACCCGAGAAAATTACAGGAGGGAGAAGCTCGAATTTGAGGTGGTAGATATTCCGTCACAATATCATGCGTTACTGGGACGACCCGCTTACGCCAGGTTCATGGCAGTGCCGCATTATACGTATCTACTGTGGAGAATCCCTAGACCCAATGGCCCAATCACGGTGAAGGGAAGCTTTGCTCTAGCAGATAAGTGTGACAAAGACTTCCACAAAATGTCAGAAACTTTCGGGATGCAGGCGGAGTACACAGCGTCACAACTGACAACTGATTATGATGTGCTACCCGACGGAGGAAGGCCACTTAAGGAGCAAACTTTCGGCTGCGCCAAAAACTCCAAGGAAGTGCAGATTCACCCGACAGATCCAAAGAAGACAACAACTATCGCAACAAACCTGGATAGCGCATAGGAAAGCGCGCTCGTCGAGTTCCTCCGTGAGCGCTGGGAAATCTTTGCATGTTGTCCAGCTGACATGCCAGGAGTACCCAGGGAACTTGCCGAGCACCCTCTTAATCTGGATCCACGAGCCAGACCCATCCGACAACCTTTGCGATGTTTCTCCGAGCCAAACCGCAAAGCAATGCTATCTGAGATTAATCGGCTCAGAGAGGCAAATTTCATCAAGGAGCTACATACCGAGGCCACATGGGTCGCCAATCCAGTGCGGGTCCCGAAGAAAAACACGGAGGTCCTTCGCATGTGCGTCGACTTTACGTGTCTCAATGAACACTGTCCAAAGGATCACTTTCCCCTCCCGAGGATCGAACAAATTATCGACTCCACGACAGGCTGCGAACGTCTTTCCTTCCTGGATGCGTATTCTGGTTACGACAGGCTGCATCAATGCTTTCATAACCCCTTACGGCGTGTTTTGTTACAGGACAATGCCCTTCGGGTTGAAAAACGCGGGAGCCACCTACCAGCGGATGATGCAGAAGTGCCTCGCCACGCAAATTGGAAAAACGTTCAAGTATACATTGACGATGTCGTCATAACAACAAAACATAGTGCGTCTCTGATCGACGATCTCAAGGAGACCTTTGACAACCTCGACAAGTTCTGCCTCAAGCTCAACCCGACGAAATGTTCCTTTGGTGTTCCTGCGGCAGAACTCCTCGGATACTTGGTGTCAGCAAGAGGAATCGAGGCCAACCCGGAGAAAACTCAAGCAATCGTCACAATGAGGAGACCAACCAAACTAAACGAAATACAGCAGCTAACTGGTCGAGTCGCCGCTTTGAGCAGATTCGTCGCCAGATTAGGAGAAAAAGCGTTGCCGTTTTACGCGCTGATCCAGCAAGGGGAAAAGTTCGAGTGGAATGAGAAGCAGATAGAGCTTTCGAAGTTCTCAAGCGCATAATCTCGACACCCCCAATACTAGTGACTCCAAAGGAAAAGGAACCTCTCATGTTGTATATCGCGACCACACCTCAAGTGGTCAGCACGGTCCTTGTGGTGGAACGGGAAGAAGAAGGAAAAATTCACGGAGTTCAGCGGCCAGTATACTTCATCAGCAAAGTTTTATCGCCATCAAAGAAAAGGTACCCGCAGTACCAGAAGCTAGCTGTCAACACCCGGATTTTTAAGTCCAGGTGCCTATTATGTCATTCATCGCAATCCCAGGAATATTGTTGTTGCGAGACATAACAGTTGATATCATAAGTCATCATTCATTACAAACCATAATTGTCTTACAAATGTAGACCACATGATCCAATATTACAACCATAGTTGACCTATTGATCAACGAACATCACAAATATTACAAAGCGGAAGCGTAGTAGTAGTAGTGGACTATCTAATTCCACAGGCCAACGCTTGACGTTAGAAGAACTCCTAGTTGTTGTAGACGTCCTGCTGACCGTCATCCTCGTACTGCTGCTCCTCTTCATATTCTGGCCATTTGAATAGCCAGGGACACAGCCGTGAGTACTTTTAAAGTACTCGCAAGCTAATACTATTGTAATTACTATCTATTTTGCTAAGTGAATGCTAAGCTCTAGGGTTATTTGCATAAAGCCAATTTTAGTTCATAAACATTTAGTAAAAGACTCCTCATGTGCTAACTAACTCAAGTGGGAACATTAGTGCCATTCCCACAACTCTGTTGTGATTCAAATTCAAGTCACCCTTTCAAATTCAACTTTCCTTCTCAAGACAAGACCTGATGACGGAACAGTATGGCCTTTCCAATCGTCCGTAACCGTGGACACGGCTATTCGAATAGGTTTACACTCTGCAGAGGTTGCACACTTGTGCCACAACATTTGATTACATCCGTCAGGGGTAACCCTGAATAATCATAACTCAGTACGCGGATCATCAACCCTAAACTTTCACTTACATATCCTAGTATCGGCACCTCTCCCCATGAGCTTGGCCTCCCAGTGAAGACAAACCGTCAGCCTGGGAACTGCACAGGGCTTGGGCCGGACAATTCACCTCATTCACGTCATTTCACATCATTTCACATTTAACGGAGGCAGCCTCGGCATAACCCCTATGACGCTTGTTTAGAGGGAACCCATACTAAGATATATAAACTTCTAGTTAGATCCTACCCATAATCAGGTATTGTGGGGGTACTTGTAAATTGGAATAGTATCGCATCCGAACCCAACCATCAGTTTTTATCAAGTTCATCAAGTCATTCAGGTCATATTCACCTTCAAATCATTCAATGTCATTTCATTTCACAATGTTCCCATCTAGAGTAGTCAATTTTATTTATTAGCACTAGCAACTAGTCATGAGGGGTGCTATCTAGCTTCAATTGCTCTAGGCTAATTTCGATGCTCTTGTTCTACTCTAGACCAAGTGAATCATGAATCAAAAAGTAAACTTGATAAACCAAAACCAGTAAAGCTTTGTAAAGTAAAACTTGGGATGAAAGCATTAAGCATGAAGTAAAATGTGGTGGTGCCTTGCTCTTGAAGAGCTTTGCACTTTAGCAAGAATATTAGCTTGCCTTGAGTGGCGTATTGATCAAAGTTGTCTTCCTCTCCTTGGAAGTAGACCTCCTCCTCCTCTTGGTATTCCTAGGTACTAGCGTCTAAAAACGAATACGATACACACCATCACCAAACAAGCTTAAGTACTAGGCTAAGCACACATATGAGTCACACAAGCCAAGCTAGCATCACAACATGCTTATTATGTGGGTTGGCTTTGTTGTATTCTTAGGAAAATAATTTCCTCTCATTACAAATAAATATTACTTAGTGTTTCTATTTAATTCTTGAGAGAAATAATTTCCTCTCATTGAATGTTGTTAAGATTTAATCTCCTCAAATAATAATATATGACCTAGGTTGACCAAGGTCAACCTCTTCATAATTATCACTTGGGAAAATGATTTAAATGAGGTGGTGCACCTCATGCATTTTAATAACACATGGTAATGATTTAATATCACCAACTAATTCAATATGAGATTTAATTAACCATGGTATCTACCTCATGTTGAATTAGTTGGGACAAGATTTAAATGAGAGTGAAGCTCTCATAAATTTTAATAAATCACCTTGCACAATTTAAATGAACTAGAAATAGCCATAGGGCCATTTTTTAAACTAGGCCATGATCATACAAACAACTATGTCCTATTTTTATATATTCTGATAGATAATGTGAAATATGATTTTTGAGAGTTGGAATCATCTTAAAAGCATTTTTATTTAATTTTTAATAATTATTTGAAGTTACAAAAGGACTTGCCTTGTTATTTTTGTCACATTTATTCTACAAATAATCTAGAGTTGGGACCAGTGTAGTTTTGTAGATAATTTGACAAGCTTTCTAAATATATAAATTTGAAAACAGCATATGTGAGTAATTTAACAAATTCGAAATTTAATGTTTGAATTAACATGGCCGGCGGGAAATGTTACTGGGCTGCTCAGGGAAAATAGAGATGGGCCGGCCCAGTAGTGCGTCTAGCACATCGGGCCGCCTAACAGCGTGGGGTCCACGCGTCAGTGGGTTTTAACCCAGCGAAACGGTAAGCGAGATGTGAGCCGCATGATTAGAAGCGGATCGAACGGCACACGGCCGTCGTCATCTCCGGCGAGCGGCAAGGCTTCGGGCGGCGCGGGTAGGGGGTTGACGGGCTCACCGAGGCTCCAGCGAGGGTGGGCAGTGTGCGTGAGGAGGTTGTCGACGACGGCGAAGCGCCTGGTAGCAGTGGCGTCGCCTGGGGTGCACTGCAACGGCGGCGCCGTTCTCAGCACCTCCGCGGGCTCTGGTGATGCGATTGAGTGGCTACAGAGGTGAATCGAGCGAGAGGAGTGGACGAGGACCTTGAGAAGAGAGAGGGGAGCAATGTTTGTGTGAAGAGTTGGGCGCGGGAGGGCCTCCTTTTATAGCTGCTGGAGGTGGCCGTGGCGCTCGGATGAGGTCATCGACGACGACGCGTCTACAGGGGAGCTGGTGGCCTGGCGATGACGCGCGCGGGTAGGCGAGGCTCTGGCGATGACGCAGGGCTTGATTGTATTGAAAACGAGGGAGAGACGGGCTCGTACGCATGACGGGAGCGGCCAGTACCGCGGCGGACGTCGGCGAAGTGGGCGTCGTCTACGGCGTTCCCGCGGACCAATGGCGATGTCTGGGCGGTGTGTGGTGACATCGTGAAGCCGTTGGCGCGGAGAGCAAGGGCAGGGGTCAACGGAGCGGGTGGCGCGATGACGTGGCCGGGCGCGTCTGCGACGCTCGCCATGCGTGCTCTGGCGCGCGTGTGCACGTTCTGGGCGTGTCTGGGCGCGTCTGGTCTGGTGCGTGTGGTGCACGATTTTGTCGAGGGCCGTGTCTAGCATGCTCAGGAGAGTGTGAGGAGCGAGTGTGACACGGTGGTGCATGCTGGAGAGGGCCAGGGAGAGAGATGGCATGGTGAGGTAAGGCCATGCCACGGCATGGTGAGATTTTTTCCAAACAATGATTTTCCAAAGGACTAGGCCTTGTCTCTGGCGCTTGGCAAGGTTCAGGGAGGTCAATGGAGTACATTTGATGAGCTAGGCATGATGTTTTAGGCTATGGACTGTTGGTTTTTGAGATGTGTTGAGTTGGCAGATTGTTGCTCACAACCTGTTTGATGAAATGGCCGCAAGAACTTCACTTTGAAATTTTTGGATGAATTTTGGTGGGTTGGCATCATATATTATTTGTAGTAGAATGGTAGTGGTGGTGGTCAATTTTGAAGTGTTTTGCAAAAAATCCAAATTGCATGTGATCTTACATATGCTTCATGGTCTCCACTTTGCTTGATCACCATTTGAAATTGGGAAAGAATTTGGGGTGATGGTTTTGGGCAAAGTTATTCATCTTGTTTTTGTCTTGGATGAGGTGCAAAGAGTTGGCAAAGTTTAGTTTAGAAATCTTCCAAGACAGGGGCTCAAAGTAGGCATCAGGCTATAAATTGCCATTTTGACCATAATTGTATGTGAGCTCAAATTTGATTCAAATTTGATTTGATTTGAGTTTCTTTGATTCCAAAAGTGTTAAATAGTGTTTAGTATCCATTTACAACTAATGGTGCAAGCCAAAATGGCCTAGGTTAAGTATTTGCAAAATTGGCCAAATCCAAAGAGTGTGTGTGGCATTTTTCTTATTTCTTTCTTCTTTTATTTTTCCTTGGGTTTGATTGAGCACATGACATTGTACTAGGGTTTTAACACCCTTGCAACACTCAAGCATTCATAATGGCAAAGATGCACACTTAACACAATGATCAAGATGAAATATATGCATATCACTTGTTTGATGAAAAAGTTTTTGTTGCTTCTAAATTTTGTGTTTTGGAAACTCTCTCTTTATCTCTTTATTGAATTCTTGGGATGTTACAAACTCTTCCCCCTTACAAAAGATCTCGTCCCGAGATCTTAATGAGAACTAGGTACTAAAGAGATCTGGGTATTCCTTCTTCATATCATCTTCTCGCTCCAAAGTGGCTTCGTCTTCGATGTGATTGCTCCATTGAATCTTCAGAAACTTGATACTCCTGGTGCGGGTGGTTCTGAAAGCTTCTTCCAGGATGTGGATAGGTACTTCGCGGTATGTCAAGTCCTGGTTGATATCCACCGAGCGGTGATCGATGTTCTTGAACACTTCGGTCTTCTCCGGCACTTCCAAGCACTTCCGGAGTAGTGAGATGTGAAACACGTCGTGCACAGCCGACATTTCCTCCGGTAGCTCTAATTGATAAGATACTTCTCCTCGGCGACTCAGAACTTTGAAGGGTCCGACATATCGGGGTGCCAGCTTTCCTTTCAACTGGAATCTATGCATTCCTTTGAGGGGTGACACTTTGAGGTAGACAAAATCTCCGATCTCGAAGGTCATCTCTCGGCGTCTCTTGTCGGCGTAACTCTTCTGTCTTGATTGCGTAGTCTTGAGGTACTCGCGGATCTTCCGAACCTTCTCTTCTGCTTCTCGGAGAACATCTGGTCCAAAGACTTGGCTTTCTCCGACTTCTGACCAGTTCAGAGGGGTACGGCACTTCCTTCCGTACAGGGCTTCAAAGGGGGCCATCTGTAAGCTGGCTTGGTAACTGTTGTTGTACGAGAATTCTGCGTATGATAGGCAATCTTCCCACTTGGATCCATATTCCAGTACACAGGCTCTCAACATGTCCTCGAGTATCTGGTTGACCCGTTCAGTCTGTCCATCAGTCTGCGGGTGATATGCGGTGCTGAAATTCAGCCGGGTTCCAAGTCCTTCATGTACTTTCTGCCAGAATCTTGAGCTGAATTGTGATCCTCTATCTGACATTATTGACTTCGGGGTTCCGTGCAGGGCGACTATTCTTGTTATCACCAGATTTTGGCCAAATCAGGAGATGGGCCGTAATTGAGATGGGCTTGAAGGATATACACGTGGAGCATCTTTGAAGCGGCCTTGCACGAAGAGTTTGGGCTAGATTGCCCGTGTATCTGTAAATTATAGTAGATTGCATCTTAGTTTAGAATTAAAAGATAGAGTTTAACTCGTACACGGTTAGGTGTACTTCCGAATTAGAAAGTCCCTTGGACTATAAATATGTACCTAGGGTTATTGAGAAAGGAGGACGATCACGTTCACAAAAAACAGAAACCAGGCGCATCGCCACCCCTTGTTTCGAGGGTTTCTTCCGGGTAAGCATCATGCTGCCTAGATCGCATCTTGCGATCTAGGCAGTATACGTTTATTCGTTATCTTGTGTTGCTCGTGTTGGAGATATGCCCAAGAGGCAATAATAAAAGTGGTTATTATATATCTTTATGTTTATGATAAATGTTTATATACCATGCTAAAATTGTATTAACTGAAACATTGATACATGTGTGATATGTAAACAACAAAGAGTCCCTAGTAAGCCTCTTAACTAGCTTGTTGATTAATAGATGATTAGTTTCATAATCATGAACATTGGATGTTATTAATAACAAGGTTATATCATTGTATGAATGATGTAATGGACACACCCAATTAAGCGTAGCATAAGATCACGTCATTAAGTTATTTGCTATAAGCTTTCGATACATAGTTACCTAGTCCTTATGACCATGAGATCATATAAATCACTTATACCGGAAAGGTACTTTGATTACATCAAACGCCACTGCGTAAATGGGTGGTTATAAAGGTGGGATTAAGTATCCGGAAAGTATGAGTTGAGGCATATGGATCAATAGTGGGATTTGTCCATCCCGATGACGGATAGATATAGGCCCTCTCGGTGGAATGTCGTCTAATGTCTTGCAAGCATATGAATAAGTTCATAAGAGACCACATACCACGGTACGAGTAAAGAGTACTTGTCAGGAGACGAGGTTGAACAAGGTATAGTGTGATACCGATGATCAAACCTCGGACAAGTAAAATATCGCGTGACAAAGGGAATTGGTATCATATGTGTATGGTTCATTCGATCACTAAAGTCATCGTTGAATATGTGGGAGCCATTATGGATCTCCAGATCCCGCTATTGGTTATTGGTCGGAGTGAATACTCAACCATGTCCGCATAGTTCACGAACCGTAGGGTGACACACTTAAAGTTGGATGTTGAAATGGTAGTACTTGAATATGGAATGAAGTTGGAATATTTGTTCGGAGTCCCGGATGGGATCCCGGACATCACGAGGAGTTCCGGAATGGTCCGGAGAATAAGATTCATATATAGGATGTCATTTTATGTGAATAAAATGATGCGGAAGGTTCTATGGAAGGTTCTAGAAGGTTCTAGAAAAGTCCGGAAGAAACCACCAAGGAAGGTGGAGTCCACATGGGACTCCACCTCCATGGCCGGCCAACCCTAGTGGGGGAGGAGTCCCAAGTGGACTCCCCCTTAGGGGGCCGGCCACCCCCCCATGGAAGGTGGAATTCCCACCTCTAGTGGGAGGGAAAGTTTCCCACCATATGGAAGGTTTTGGTTTCGGGTCTTATTCGAAGACTTGGACACCAACACTTGGGATCCACCTATATAAACAAGGGCCAAGGGAGGGGGCCGGCCACCCCAAGACCACAAGCTGGCCGCCCCCATAGAGTGGCCGGCCACCCCTCCCAAACCCTAGCTTTGCTCCTCCACTTCATATTGCCCGCATAGCTTAGCGAAGCTCCGCCGGACTTCTACACCGCCACCGACACCACGCCGTCGTGCTGTCGGATTCAAGAGGAGCTACTACTTCCGCTGCCCGCTGGAACGGGGAGGTGGACGTCGTCTTCATCAACAACCGAACGTGTGACCGAGTACGGAGGTGCTGCCCGTTCGTGGCGCCGGAACCGATCGTGATCAAGATCTTCTACGCGCTTGCAAGCGGCAAGTGAACGTCTACCGCAGCAACAAGAGCCTCCTCTTGTAGGCTTTGGAATCTCTTCAAGGGTGAGTCTCGACAATCCCCTCGTTGCTACCATCTTCTAGATTGCATCTTGGCTTGGATTGCGTGTTCGCCGTAGGAAAATTTTTGTTTTCTATGCTACGTTATCCTACAGTGGTATCAGAGCCGTGTCTATGCATAGATGGTTGCACGAGTAGAACACAATGGTTTGTGGGCGTTGATGCTCTTGTTATCTTTAGTTGAGTACTTTGCATCTTTGTGGCATAGTGGGATGAAGCGGCTCGGGCTAACTTTACATGACCGCGTTCATGAGATTTGCTCCACGCTTGACATGCAACTTGTATTGCATAAGTGGCTTTGCGGGTGTCTGTCTCTCCTACTATAGTGAAGATTCAATTTACTCTTCTATTGACAACACTAGTATCACCGTTGTGGTTCATGTTCGTAGGTAGATTGGATCTTGCTCGAAAACCCTAAACCACGTAAAATATGCAAACCAAATTAGAGAACGTCTAACTTGTTTTTGCAGGGTTTGGTGATGTGATATGGCCATAATGTGATGATGAATATGTATGAGATGATCATTATTGTATTGTGGCAACCGGCAGGAGCCTTATGGTTGTCTTTAAATTTCATGTAGAGTAGTATTTCAAAGTAGTTGTAATAGTTGCTACATGGAGGACGATCATGAAGACGGCGCCATTGACCTTGGTGCTTCGCCGACGATGATGGAGATCATGCCCGTTGATGATGGAGATCATGTCCGTGCTTTGGAGATGAAGATCAAAGGCGCAAAGACAAAAGGGCCATATCATATCACATATGAATTGCATGTGATGTTAATCCTTTTATGCATCTTATTTTGCTTAGATCGCGACGGTAGCATTATAAGATGATCCCTCTCACTAAAATCTCAAGATAATAAAGTGTTCATCCTTAGTAGCACCGTTATCAAGTCTTATCGTTTCGAAGCATCTCGTGATGATCGGGTGTGATAGATTCGATAAGTACATATAATGGGTGCAAGACAGTTTTGCACATGCGGATACTAAGGTGGCCTTGACGAGCCTAGCATGTAAAGACATGGTCTCGGAACACGTGATACCGAAAGGTAGAGCATGAATCATATGATTGATATGATGAACACTTTGAGTGTTCGCCATTGAAATTACATCTTGTCTCGTGATGATCGGGCATAGGTGTGATGGATTTGGTTCGTGTGATCACTAAGACAATACGAGGGATATTGTTTTGAGTGGGAGTTCACCTAGATTTTTAATTATGTAGAATTAAAATTTGAACTCAATTTGTCATAAACTTAGTCTAAACTATTGCAAATATGTTGTAGATATGGCGTCCTCAATCAATTTTAACCAGTTCCTAGAGAAAAAAAAGCTTAAGAGCAACGGTAGCAACTTCACCGACTGGTTCCGTCATGTGAGGATCTTAATGGCGGAAATCTGCAATATGTGCTTGATGCACCGCTAGGTGACCCTCTGCAGAAACTGAAACCGATGAAGTAAAGAATGTTTACATGACTCGGAAAACTCGGTACTCTCAAGTTCAGTGTGCCATCTTATGCAGTCTGGAATCCGATCTTCAAAAACGTTTTGAGCACCACGATCCTCATGAGTTGATAAAAGAGTTGAAGACTATTTTTGAGACTCATGCGGCCGTGGAATGCTATGAAGCATCGAAACACTTTTTCAGCTGTATGATGGAAGAAGGCAGCTCCATCAGTGAGCACATGCTCGTTATGACCGGGCATGCGAAGAAACTCAGTGACTTGGGAATAGTGATTCCTAACAGACTGGGGATTAATCGTGTCCTTCAATCACTGCCACCAAGTTATAAGAACTTTGTGATGAACTACAATATGCAGAACATGAACAAGGAGTTTCCTGAACTCTTTGGCATGCTAAAAGCTGCTGAGATTGAGATCAAGAAAGAGCACCAAGTGTTGATGGTCAACAAGACCACCAGCTTCAAGAAACAGGGCAAGTCTAAAGGCAAGAACAAGAAGAGTGGCAAGAAAGCTGCCACGCCTCCTGTGAAACCTAAGTCTGGCCCTAAGCCTGATGCTGAGTGCTATTACTGCAAGGAGAAGGGACAATGGAAGCGTAATTGCTCCAAGTATTTGGCGGATCTGAAGAGCGGCCTTATCAAGAAAAAGAAAGAAGGTATATCTGATATACATGTTATAGATGTTTATCTCACTAGTTCTCGTTCTAGTACCTGGGTATTTGATACTGGTTCGGTTGCTCATATTTGTAACTCGAAACAGGAACTAAAGAATAAACGACAACTGCTGAAAGATGAAGTGACGATGCGCGTTGGAAACGGATCCAAGGTCAATGTGATCGCAGTCGGGACACTTCCTCTACATCTACCTTCGGGATTAGTTTTAAGCCTAAATAATTGTTATTATGTACCCGCGTTGAGCATGAACATTATATCAGGATCTTGTTTAATGCAAGACGGTTATTCATTCAAGTCTGAGAATAATGGTTGTTCTATTTTTATGAATAATATCTTTTATGGTCGAGCACCACAAAAGAATGGCTTATTTCTGTTAGATCTCGATAGTAGTAATACGCATATACATAACATTGATGCTAAGCGAATTAAATTGAATGATAATTCTACTTATATGTGGCACTGTCGTCTTGGTCATATTGGAGTGAAACGCATGAAGAAACTCCATACCGATGGATTACTTGAATCACTTGACTTTGAGTCACTTGATAGATGCGAAGCATGTCTGATGGGAAAAATGACTAAGACTCCATTCTCGGGTATGATGGAGCGAGCTACTGACTTATTGGAAATCATACACACAGATGTATGTGGACCAATGAGTGTAGCATCGCGCGGTGGTTATCGTTATGTTCTAACCTTCACAGATGATTTGAGTAGATATGGGTATATCTATTTAATGAAACATAAATCCGAAACTTTCGAGAAGTTTAAGGAATTCCAAAGTGAAGTAGAAAATCAACGTAACAAGAAGATTAAATTTCTACGATCTGATCGCGGAGGTGAATATCTGAGTTATGAGTTTAGCATGCATTTAAAGAAATGCGGAATACTTTCACAATTGACACCGCCGGGAACACCACATCGAAACGGTGTGTCCGAACGTCGTAATCGAACTCTTTTAGATATGGTTCGTTCTATGATGTCTCTTACTGATTTGCCGTTATCATTTTGGAGTTATGCATTAGAGACAGCCGCATTCACTTTAAATAGAGCACCATCAAAATCCGTTGAAACGACGCCGTATGAATTATGGTTTAATAAGAAACCTAAGCTGTCGTTCCTAAAAGTTTGGGGTTGCGAAGCCTATGTAAAAAAGTTACAACCGGACAAGCTAGAACCCAAAGCGGAGAAATGCGTCTTCATAGGATACCCTAAGGAAACTATAGGGTACACTTTCTATCACAGATCCGAAGGCAAGATCTTTGTTGCTAAGAACGGAACCTTTCTTGAGAAAGAATTTCTCACTAAAGAAGTGACTGGAAGAAAAGTAGAACTCGATGAGATTGAAGAATCTCTACTCGTTGATCAGAGTAGCGCAGACCGGAAAATGTTCCTGTACCACCTACACCGGCAACAGAGGAAGCTAATGATAATGATCATGAAACTTCAAATGAGACAGCTACTGAACCTCGCAGATCGACAAGGGATCGTGCCACTCCAGATTGGTATGATCCTTGTCTAAATGTCATGATTGTGGATAACAATGATGAGGACCCTGCGACGTATGAAGAAGCGATGATGAGCCCAGATTCCAACAAATGGCAAGAAGCCATGAAATCCGAAATGGGATCCATGTATGATAACAAAGTATGGACTTTGGTAGACTTACCTGATAGCCGCAAGGCTGTCGAGAATAAATGGATCTTCAAAAGAAAAACAGATGCTGATGGTAATATTACTGTCTATAAAGCTCGACTTGTCGCAAAGGGTTTCCGACAAATTCAAGGTGTTGACTACGATGAGACTTTCTCACTGTAGCGAAGCTAAAATCTGTGAGGATTTTGTTAGCAATAGCTGCATTTTTCGATTATGAGATTTGGCAGATGGATGTCAAAACGGCGTTCCTTAATGGTGACATTGAGGAAGAGTTGTATATGGTACAACCCAAAGGTTTTGTCGATCCTAAAAATGCTGACAAAGTATGCAAACTTCAGCGTTCAATCTATGGACTGAAGCAAGCATCGAGAAGTTGGAACCGACGTTTGATAAGGTGATCAAAGACTTCGGGTTTATACAGTGTCATGGAGAGGCCTGTATTTACAAGAAAGTGAGTGGGAGCTCTGTAGCATTCCTAATATTATATGTAGATGACATATTATTGATTGGGAATGATATAGAACTATTAAGCAGTGTAAAGGGTTATTTGAATAATAGTTTTTCAATGAAAGACCTTGGTGAAGCATCATACATATTAGGCATCAAGATTTATAGAGATAGATCAAGACGTCTAATAGGGCTATCACAGAGTACATACCTGGACAAGATTCTGAAGAAGTTTAGAATGGACGAAAGTAAGAAAGGATTCTTACCTATGTTACCAGGCAAGGTCTTGAGTAAGACTCAAGGACCGGCTACGGCAGAAGAAAGAGAAAGGATGAGTCAGATCCCCTATGCCTCGGCAGTAGGCTCTATCATGTATGCCATGCTATGTACAAGACCGGATATAGCACATGCTGTTAGTTTAACTAGCAGATATCAAAGTGATCCAGGAATGGAACACTGGACAGCGGTCAAGAATATCCTGAAGTACTTGAAAAGAACTAAGGATATGTTTCTTTGTTATGGAGGTGACCAAGAGCTCGTTGTAACAAGTTACACCGATGCAAGTTGGAACACTGATCCTAATGACTCTAAGTCACAATCTGGGTACGTGTTTATATTGAATGGTGCTGCAGTAAGCTGGGCAAGCTCGCAGTGCACGGTGGCGAAATCCTCAACAGAATCGGAGTACATAGCGGCTTCGAGGCTTCATCAGAAGCGGTATGGATGAAGAGGTTCATTGTAGAGCTCGGTGTGGTTCCTAGTGCATTGGACCCATTTGTCATCTACTGTGATAACATGGGTGCCATCGCCAATGCACAAGAGCCAAGGTCACACAAGAGGCTGAAGCATATCAAGCTGCGTTACCACTCGATTCGCGAGTACATCGAAGATGGAGAAGTAAAGATTTGCAAAGTACACACCGATCTGAATGTGGCAGATCCGTTGACTAAAGCTCTCCCTAGGGCAAAGCATGACCAACACCAGAATGCCATGGGTGTTAGGTATATTACAATGTAATCTAGATTATTGACTCTAGTGCAAGTGGGAGATTGGAGATATGCCCAAGAGGCAATAATAAAAGTGGTTATTATATATCTTTATGTTTATGATAAATGTTTATATACCATGCTAAAATTGTATTAACTGAAACATTGATACATGTGTGATATGTAAACAACAAAGAGTCCCTAGTAAGCCTCTTAACTAGCTTGTTGATTAATAGATGATTAGTTTCATAATCATGAACATTGGATGTTATTAATAACAAGGTTATATCATTGTATGAATGATGTAATGGACACACCCAATTAAGCGTAGCATAAGATCACGTCATTAAGTTATTTGCTATAAGCTTTCGATACATAGTTACCTAGTCCTTATGACCATGAGATCATATAAATCACTTATACCGGAAAGGTACTTTGATTACATCAAACGCCACTGCGTAAATGGGTGGTTATAAAGGTGGGATTAAGTATCCGGAAAGTATGAGTTGAGGCATATGGATCAATAGTGGGATTTGTCCATCCCGATGACGGATAGATATACTCTGGGCCCTCTCGGTGGAATGTCGTCTAATGTCTTGCAAGCATATGAATAAGTTCATAAGAGACCACATACCACGGTACGAGTAAAGAGTACTTGTCGGAGACGAGGTTGAACAAGGTATAGTGTGATACCGATGATCAAACCCGGACAAGTAAAATATCGCGTGACAAAGGGAATTGGTATCATATGTGTATGGTTCATTCGATCACTAAAGTCATCGTTGAATATGTGGGAGCCATTATGGATCTCCAGATCCCGCTATTGGTTATTGGTCGGAGTGAATACTCAACCATGTCCGCATAGTTCACGAACCGTAGGGTGACACACTTAAAGTTGGATGTTGAAATGGTAGTACTTGAATATGGAATGAAGTTGGAATATTTGTTCGGAGTCCCGGATGGGATCCCGGACATCACGAGGAGTTCCGGAATGGTCCGGAGAATAAGATTCATATATAGGATGTCATTTTATGTGAATAAAATGATGCGGAAGGTTCTATGGAAGGTTCTAGAAGGTTCTAGAAAAGTCCGGAAGAAACCACCAAGGAAGGTGGAGTCCACATGGGACTCCACCTCCATGGCCGGCCAACCCTAGTGGGGAGGAGTCCCAAGTGGACTCCCCCTTAGGGGGCCGGCCACCCCCCCCATGGAAGGTGGAATTCCCACCTCTAGTGGGAGGGAAAGTTTCCCACCATATGGAAGGTTTTGGTTTCGGGTCTTATTCGAAGACTTGGACACCAACACTTGGGATCCACCTATATAAACAAGGGCCAAGGGAGGGGGCCGGCCACCCCAAGACCACAAGCTGGCCGCCCCCATAGAGTGGCCGGCCACCCCTCCCAAACCCTAGCTTTGCTCCTCCACTTCATATTGCCCGCATAGCTTAGCGAAGCTCCGCCGGACTTCTACACCGCCACCGACACCACGCCGTCGTGCTGTCGGATTCAAGAGGAGCTACTACTTCCGCTGCCCGCTGGAACGGGGAGGTGGACGTCGTCTTCATCAACAACCGAACGTGTGACCGAGTACGGAGGTGCTGCCCGTTCGTGGCGCCGGAACCGATCGTGATCAAGATCTTCTACGCGCTTTTGCAAGCGGCAAGTGAACGTCTACCGCAGCAACAAGAGCCTCCTCTTGTAGGCTTTGGAATCTCTTCAAGGGTGAGTCTCGACAATCCCCTCGTTGCTACCATCTTCTAGATTGCATCTTGGCTTGGATTGCGTGTTCGCCGTAGGAAAATTTTTGTTTTCTATGCTACGTTATCCTACAGCTCGTACTGAAGCATTGTTGATGGCGAGTAGCACTACTTATTGTAGATGTTTTGGGGCTTGCATTGATGCTTATCTTACGTATATTTGCTTAGCTATGCCGTCCCTCGATATCTAGCTGCCCTTACACCTATCTGGGTGTAAGGGCAGCACCTTGCTTGTTCGTTATTTAGTAGATCCGATCTGTTATAGTTGCTCCTTGTTCTTCAAGGATTAGTTTAAAATCTGTATGGTTAGGCCTTACAAACGGATTGAATGATCCGGTAGTGCGAGTGGTGTGGTTTATTAGTCCTAAGAGGGATTGTTCCGGGAATTGACTTAATGTTGGTTTTTAGGCCTCTCTTAGGGTTAGTTTTCCATCATCTTTCGTGTCTACTAGGCTCAATTACGCGTAGGATGTTCCGATCATGCGGTGAAAACCCTAAACTATCGTAGATTGGTTTAACTTTGTATTGATCAAGCAGGATCCCCATGTCATCGTAAATCCAACGTGAAGCATGGGGCAATCGGCTCTTTGAGCCGATCCGCAGGGCAACCTGAGAGCCGATCGGGCACGTATTTAATGTTTACGTGTCTACCATGCAGGAGACTAATCGAAGCAATCCAACACCTTCTTGACCAGGTATAGGTCAGGTGGCACGCCCTTGCAACCGCTAGGACGTGTGCCGAAACCTTGCGGGACGACGTCGAGGGACTGTGGCCCACCAGTCTTGGCAGCCTCCCGGCTCTTCGTGTTGCTTAACCACTGCTCGCCGGTGAGTTTTGGCAGGCAACACATTCTGGCACCCCCGGTGGGACACTTTCTGCAACAACCACGTCAACATCTGCAGCTGAGATGGTAGATAAGCCAGTCACGTACGACGAGCTCACTGATGATCACAAGAGGAATTATGATGAGCTCAAATCTCAGTTCGAAGCCGATCTCATCGGCTCTTTCGAGAGGACCCGTTCACATGGCATCAGGTGGAAGGGATTCTCATCTGAAGGCGCTCTCGACGGGGTAGACCTGTCTCTCCCTTCAGAGGAACGCACCAGAGCCCTGCGCCAGGAAGTTAGTTACACGGTGGCTCATGCTATGCATCGTCATTCTGAGAGCCTGGTGAACGCTTTTGAGCGTGTTGCGCTTCGCGTGGTGCAGGAAATCATGAAGCATCAGTACTCCCCGACAGACCTTCCCTAGGAACTCATCGGGAGAAGCGCTCGTTGTATACGACCACCGTCGCCATTCGCGTTGGCAGCTCCACAACAAGGGTCACCGGCATACGTCGTCTACAAGGTTGGAGGTGATCCTGGCGATTACCAATTCCTGTATGAGCCACCCAAGGAGATCCCACATGGATATGTGTGCACATACGTGCCGGACTGCAACAACTGGTCGCACTGAATCCAGACTACCGGAGGGATTTCTGGAACAGCAGGGAGTTCGGGAGCAGATGCAGAGAAACAGACGTGGCTAGCTAAATACGCCACCGGAACGAGTCATGAAAGCTCAAACCCTACAGCTCCTACTATGGATCAGATCAGTGCAATCTTGAGAGACCAGTTCGGTATCCTGCCAAAGAAGAGAACAATCGGCTATTCCAAGCCGTATCCCAACGAGTATGACCTGACCCCGCTGCCGCCTAAGTATCGGCTCCCTGACTTCACAAAATTCAGTGGATCAGAGGGGTCTAGCTCAATTGAGCACGTGAGCCGATATTTGGCACAGTTGGGCATGGTTTCAGCATCAGACCAGCTACGTGTGAGGTTCTTTGCGCAATCTCTCACGGGTCCAGCCTTTGGGTGGTACACCTCGTTGCCACCAGATTCGGTTCGGACTTGGAAGCAATGGAAGAGCAGTTTAACATACAATATCATTCGGCTAATGAGCTGGTCTTGCCGATCTGACGCAGTTCGGCAAAGGCAGGAGAGACGGTGTCCGAATACATTCAACGTTTCAGATCGTCAAGAACCGATGTTATTCGGTTCATTTATCTAAGAAGGAAGCAATCGATCCGCAATAGCAGCCTCTCAGCCGTTCAAGGATCCGACTTTTGCAGACTACACCATGGCGCATATGGTTCAGAAATTGACATTGTATGAACAGCGCCACCCAGAGTTGTACCAAGACAAGTTCAAGCGCCCAGTCGCCCTGGTCGAGGCAGAAGAAGATGAAGACGCTGCAGAAGATTAGGAAGTCGCCGTGGCTGAATGGGCTCGAACGGCAGTACCCGTGTCCTGCAAATGGGTGAAACAACCAGGGCCTCCAAAAGGGTTTGACTTTGATTTAAGCAAAACTGAGCAGATTTTTGATTTGCTGCTGAAGGAAAAACAGCTGAAGTTACCCGAAGGCCACAAAATCCCTACGTTGCAAGAGATGAACGGTAGGCCATACTGCAAATGGCATCACACGTTCACTCACGCCACCAATGACTGCAAAGTTTTGCGTGGACAGATTCAAATGGCGATAGAACAAGGCCGATTGCTTTTCGGTCAGTTTGCCATGAAAGTTGACACACATCCGTTTCCTGGCGTCAACATGGTGGATCTCAGTATTCCATTAGACGTGAGCCAGTTTCTCTTTTGATGTCAACATGGCAGGGCTTGTAGACCGCCATGGCAAGGATAAAAGGACGTCACTCCCGTGGCAAGGATAAAGAGGAGGCCGTTCCACGCGACCGGCCCCAGTATGATGACAGACGGTACCTGATTGAGGAAGAGGTGATAAGCGTGCGGTATCAACGACCACTTTCCGCACATCTCCTTAAAAATTATGAGCAGCAGTATGACCGACGTCGGCGCTACGACGTAGATGATGAGAGATATCGTCGGTCTGATGCAGATGACAGGAAATACTGTCGGTATGATAGAGACAACGACGGGTACGAGCGTTACGCTAGAGGGAGGTCAAGGGAGCAAGAAGACATGGATAGGCATTGGGACTGTCCTTTCTTTAAACACTGCTGGGACTCAGGAATGAGCCGATTGCCTACAATCGAGAACTGCCCAGAATGCAGACAGCAAAAGAAGGGAGCAAATGAGGTTTCAGTGTTCAAGCGTCTAGGGCCCCTCCCACCTCAGAACAGACGAGCTGAGTCGTCTCAAGATGAAGACTTTGAGGAGTCGATGAAGAAGAAGATAGGTATCACCGGCCAAGGTGGTGTCCTGATGGACTCAGCCATTCTCAGAAGCGTAGGGTGCAGCGGCTAAGATACCTGGAGAAATTCGAGGCGCAGTACCTGTACACGTTGAGGAAAGCACGGCCCGACCTGCCCGTGAAAATTCAGCAAACGTTGGAAACGGAGACGCGCCCGCCAAAGAAAGTGTGGCGCCCCAAACAAACAAAAGCCGATGCAGAGACATCGGCTGATACAAATATGGTGTTCATACTCCCGTCGAGTTTTGTGCTCCGAAAGACGAGGAGGTGTCAGTGGCACAGTTCGACTGCAGTCCACGGCCAGTCATCTTTGAGAAGCCACGAGAGAGGAGCTACAGGAATTTGAAAGCCCTATACCTGAAAGGTTACATCAATGGGCAGCCTGTCAGCAAGATGTTGGTTGACACGGGAGCGGCAGTCAATATAATGCCGTACTCCATGTTACGACGTTTGGGACGTTCCAACGAAGATCTGATCAAGACCAATGTCACATTGAGTGATTTCAACGGCCAAGCATCTGAAGCACGAGGCGTTCTGAACGTGGAGCTAACTGTGGGCCGGAAAACCATCCCTACGTCATTCTTCATCGTCGACAGCAAAAGCACCTACGCTATCCTGCTAGGGAGGGATTGGATTCACGCTAACTGTTGCATTCCATCCACAATGCACCAATGCATCATACAGTGGGATGGAGATGAAGTAGAGGTCGTCCATGCAGATGACTCGATTGAGATCTCGCTAGCTGGCATGAATGTTTGGGATGCGGACGGCCAAGAACCGCTCTCTGGAATCAGTTTGGACGGCTGCGAGCGCATCGAAGCTTCAAAAACGGGGTGAGGCTGGTCTTATCCACCGGCCTGACAGAGTAGCAAGATCCAAGGCAATGGACGTACGTGGCGAGGCCGATCCCTGCGATCGGCCCCAAAATATAAAAGGCGATGATCTTATCTCAAACATGTCATGTAGCCATAGTAGAGAACCAATAAGTTGTAAACCCTCGTTGAGCATTGCAATGAAAAAGGAGGCCGATTCTAGCAATCGGCCAAAATTACCCTCAACATGCATTTTGCCTGTGTTCAGCATTGATCTAGCAGGCGATGGTAAGCTGGGGTATGGGTTTACATCAGCTGATGAGCTGGAAGAAATTGACATTGGTCCTGGCGATAAGCCACGACCAACATTTATCAGCAAAAAGTTAGATCCGCATCTGAGGGGCCTGATGATAGCCTTGTTGAAGGAGTACCCAGATTGTTTTGCATGGGATTATACAAAGATGCCTGGGTTAGACAGGAGCATCATTGAGCATCGGCTCCCTTTGAAGAAAGGATTTCGGCCATTCCAGCAGCGAGCACGACAGATGAAGGCCGAAATCTTGGTGGAAGTCAAGAAAGAGATCAAGAAGATGTTGGACGCCGGGTTCATCAGGCCATGCAGGTACGCTGAGTGGATTTCCAATGTCGTACCTGTGGAGAAGAAGGATCGCCGATGGCGCGTCACAATAGATTTTCGGAATCTCAATAGTGCCACTCCAAAGGATGAATATCCAATGCCAGTAGCAGAGACATTCATCAACGCAGCTGCTGGTCATAAGATTTTGAGTTTCATGGATGGCAACGCTGGTTACAACCAAATTTTCATGGCTCCAGAAGATATACACAAGACCGCATTCAGAGTACCAGGATCGGTGGGTCATGTCTACGGGTTCTTCTATTCTTGTAGACAGTGTTGGGCCTCCAAGAGCAGAGGTTTGTAGAACAGCAGCAAGTTTCCCTTAAGTGGATCACCCAAGGTTTATCGAACTCAGGGAGGAAGAGGTCAAAGATATCCCTCTCAAGCAACCCTGCAATCACAAAGCAAGAAGTCTCTTGTGTCCCCAACACACCAAATACACTTGTCAGATGTATAGGTGCACTAGTTCGGCGAAGAGATAGTGAAATACAAGTAGTATGGATGTATATGAGTGGTAATAGCAATCTGAATAAAATATGGCAGCGAGTAAACATGCAACAAAACAGTAAACAAACAGAGATTCGATGCTTGGAAGCAAGGCCCAGGGATCCTGCTTTCACTAGTGGACACTCTCAACAATGATCACATAATAGAACCACTCTACACTCTTTTGTTGGATGATGAACACCACTAACTGTGTAGGATTACACGAACCGTCAAAGCCGGAGTTAACAAGCACCACAATATTCGATATTCATGTTTAAGTAACCTTAGAGTGCATAATAGATCAACAAAAATTCCACGAACTAACATAGCATGCACACTGTCACCGTCACACTATGAAGGAGGCATAGATCACATCAATACTATCATAGTAATAATTAACTCCATAACCTACTAGAGATTATGATCATAATCTACGACAAGAACTACACGGTGCACACACTGTCACCATTACACCGTGAAGGAGGAATAGAGTACTTTAATAACATCACTAGAGTAGCACATAAATGATATTCAACTAGATCACAGAAAGAGAGAGATGAACCACATAGCTACAGTGGAGCCCTCAGCCCCGGGGTGAATTACTCCCTCCTCATCATGGAGACAGCGATGGCGGTGAAGATGGCGGTGAAGATGGCGGTGGAGATGACTCCGGGGCAATTCCCCGTCCCCGCGGCGTGCCGAACAGAGACTTCGTCCCCGAATTGGAGTTTCGCGATGGCGGCGGCTCTGGAAGGTTTCTCGTATCGTGGTTTTTCTGTGTCGAGGATTTAGGTCAGGAGGCATCTTATAGGCGAAGAGACGGAGTCGGAGGGGCCACAGGGGGACCACACACTAGGGTGGCGCGCCCCCCCTTGGGCCGCGCCGGCCTGTGGGGTGGAGCCCCCCTGGCTCCCCTCTGGTCCTCCTTTGGTGCTCTGGAAGCTTCCGGGAAAAATAGGATGTTGGGTGTTGATTTCGTCCGATTCCGAGAATATTTCCTTTCTAGGATTTCTGAAACCAAAAACAGCAGAAAACAAGAACTGGCCCTTCGGCATCTCGTCAATAGGTTAGTTCCGGAAAACGCATAATAATGACATATAATGTGTATAAAACATGTAGGTATCATCAATAAAGTAGCATGGAACATAAGAAATTATAGATACGTTTGAGACGTATTAGTGGGCTTGTTTGAATACGTAGTCATGACATTTGGACTGAAGAACGCTGGTGCAACATACCAAAGAGCCATGAATTACATCTTTCATGATTTAATCGGCAAATTGGTGGAGATTTACATCGATGACGTGGTGGTCAAGTCTGTTTTGGTGGACGGACACTTGGAAGATTTGCGACACGTCCTGGACCGAACTAGAAAGTTCGGACTAAGAATGAATCCAAAGAAGTGTGCCTTTGGTGTGACGGCCGGTCAATTCTTGGGTTTCTTGGTTCATGAGCGAGGAATTGAGATCGGCCTGAAAAGTCAAGAGGCAGTGCGAACGATGAAGCCACCCACCACGAAGAAGGAGCTCCAGTGTCTCATCGGCAAAATCAATTTCGTCAGAAGGTTTATCTCCAATCTGTTAGGACGAATCGAGCTGTTCATGGGACTGGTTAAAATCAAATCTGATGAGGAGTTTCACTGGGGGGCAGAACAACATCGAGCATTTGACGATATTAAGGAGTACTTAACGAAGCCACCTGTGTTGGTTCCGCCGCAGCAAGACAGGCCATTCTACATCTAGTTATCAGTAGCTGACACCTCCATCGCGTCAGTGGTGGTGCAGGTCTATGATGGTCTGGAGAAAGTGGTTTTCTACCTCAGCAGGAGGATGTTGGATGCAGAAACGAGGTACCTTGAGATCGAGAAGTTGTGCCTCTGTTTGTTTTTTACCTGCACCAAGCTCCAGCACATCTTGCTGTCAGCAGAAATTATCGTCATCTGCAAATCAGATGTCATCAAGCACATGCTGTCGGCTCCTGTATTGAAAGGCCGACTCGGCAAGTGGATGTTTGCATTATCGGAATTTGATATCCGGTATCAGCCTGCGAAAGCAGTCAAGGGACAAGCGTTGGCCGATCTTATTGCTGAACGAATAAACACGGACGTAGCAGCACTATCTGTGCGTGCATGGGCCATGTTCTTCGATGGATCGGTCTGTGAGGATGGTTGCGGCATCGGCATGCTACTCGTGTCGCCTCGGGGGGCAACATATTCCTTCTCCATCAGGTTATCTACCCCTTGCACCAACAATGTTGCTGAGTATGAAGCGATATGCAAGGGAATGGAGTTGCTATTGGACGCTGGGGCAGAGGCAGTTGAGGTCTTTGGGGACTCCAAATTGGTGATTTCTCAACTCACGGAGAATACAAGTGTGAGAGCGAGTCGCTCTTCCCATTGTGGATACAATGCCGTGAGCCGATGGCACAGTTCAGGTATATAAACTTCAGTTGGATCCCAAGGTCGCAAAATACCGAGGCGAACGACCTCGCACAGACGGCGTCAGGATACAAGGACGTAGCAGACGGAGCCGATTTTCAGGTGCAGTTCATGGAACCAGATGATTGGAGAGCCGATATCTTCAATTACTTGAAAGATCCGGCTCGGGGGCACCTAAACGGACAAGATACTTGGCCATGAAGTACGTCCTGATTGGCGATGACATGTTCTACAGGACTTTGGAAGGATTACTTCTCAAATGTTTGGGACCAGCCGAGTCCAATCGGCTCTTGCATGAGGTGCATGAGTGCCTGTGGAACTCACCAATCGGCTCATAAGATGAAGTGGCTAATCAGGCGATCGGGATTTTATTGGCCCACCATGCTTGAAGATTGTTTCAAGTACTATAAAGGGTGTCAAGCATGTCAGAAGTTTGGGAGCATTCAGATGGTACCCATATCAGCAATGAATCCCATTATCAAACCTTGGCCATTCCGAGGTTGGGGCATGGATATGATCAGCAAAATTCATCCTGCATCGAGCAAGGGCCATGAATGGGTTTTGTCCATTACAGATTACTTCACTAAATGGGTGGAGGCCGTCCCTATGAAGTCAGTAGAGACAAAGGATGTCATCAGTTTCGTAATGGAGCATGTCATTCATAGATTTGGGATTCCCCAAACTATCACGACCGATGGAGGTTCGGTCTTTGTTTCTAAGGAATTTAGAAAGTTCTGTGAGGATATGGGAATCAAGCTGATCCGATCGTCTCCATATTATGCTCAAGCAAATGGGCAGGCTGAAGCGTCCAACAAGAGTCTGATCAAACTGATTAAGAGGATGATCGACGAGCATCCTAGGCGTTGGCACGAGGTATTGTCAGAAGCACTGTGGGCTTATCGCATATCGTGTCATGGAGCAATAAAAACCTCGCCATATCATCTGGTCTATGGACAAGAAGCTGTGTTGCCCTGGGAAATCAAGGCTGGGTCGAGACGGATTACATTTCAGAATGATTTAACTGCTGAAGAATATGCAGCCCTGATGAGTGACAGCATTGAGGATGCAACTGAGCTCCTACTATGGTCGCTTGAGAAAATCAAGGAGAATAAAGCCAAGGTGGCTCGTGCATATAATAAGAAAGTGAAGCCGAAGGAGTTCCAAGTTGGTGATCTGGTATGGGAAGCTGTATTGCCGTTGGGGACTAAGGATAAAGCATATGGTAAATGGTCTCCAAATTGGCATGGCCCGTACAAGGTCGACCAAATTTTGAAGGGTAATGCAGACATGCTCGAGCAGTTGGATGGTGTGAAGTTCCCAGTGGCTGTCAATGGCCAACATCTCAAGAAATATTTCCCCAGTATGTGGGATGATGGACAGTAAAATATGGAGGCCGATTCATGAAATCGGCCAGTAAAATTATTTTTTTTGGGAAACAGCCGATGTTCAGACATCGGCTTTAGATTAAACAACAGCCGATGCTCAGACATCGACTTCAGAATAAAAACAGCCGATGCGCAGCCATCGACTATAGAGGAACAAAAGATTATGAACAGGCATAAAGTTATTGTCTGAATTTTGGAAATGTCTGCTTCGACCTGTCCAATTTGATTTTCGGGTTGGCCGTATGAGCGTCTGATGATAAAACAAAAGCCGATACGTTGCTATCGGTTCTTGGGGGCGTTGACCTACTTTGACCATTGGAAAATTCGAAATCGGACAATTGAAAGCCAAATTGGAAGAACATTTTCATTGATTTAGAAGGGAATTTTACAACGAAGAGCTAATTGCTCTCAAAAGGGATCATCTAGTGCCTAATGCACTGCTACTAGCCCTATGCTACTCCCTAATCTAAGGGCCGTCGCTGCCCTCGTCGTCGCCGTCGTAGCTGCCGTCGGCGCTGCTACCGGCGGGCTCTTCGTCGCTGCTGATGAAGCCGCCAGCAGGGGCTTCATCCTCCTCGTCGTCATCGTCATCGGACCAGGCCCAGCCTCGGAGGCGCTTGGCCGGCGGGTACCCCGCGGAGGAGGAGTCTTCCTCCTCCGACTCCTCCGCCTCTTCTTCCTCCTCGTCGGAGGAGAGGTCTGCCTCCCAGGGGAAGAGGTCGTCGATGCTCGCCGGTACCAGCTCCCCGTCGACAAGGAGCTGGAGGTCCTCTTCCCCGTCGGTGAGGGGTTCGTCATCTTCCGATTCGATGGAGAAATCCCAGTCCCGCGCGTCCCAATATTCCGGGGTGCGGGCCTCGTAGATGGCCATTAGGTTGACCTCCTGCTCGAGCTCGCTAGAGGAGGAGGACTGGAAGGACAGGCTGGAGGAGGAAGAGGAGTCCATGGCGGTTGAGAAGGGTTTTTTGTTTGCCGATAGCTACTGTGGAGCAGGAGGATGAAGAGATGAACTGCTCGATGCGGTTAAATAAAAGGGGATATAGTGGAGATTTAATGCTTGAGCAGTTTTCGAGGATGTGGTGCCAAAACTGTCAAATCGTGCAGAGAAGTTGAGAAGGCAAGGCGTCATGATGAAGGATACTGCGACGGTTCTGCTCTGCCACGACATGACCCTTCGAAGGAAAAACAGTGGTTTTGAAATTATCATTGCCAAAACCAGGGGGCATGTGTTATCACCGCATTTTGGCCAAATCGGAGATGGGCCGTAATTGAGATGGGCTTGAAGGATATACACGTGGAGCATCTTTGAAGCGGCCTTGCACGAAGAGTTTGGGCTAGATTGCCCGTGTATCTGTAAATTATAGTAGATTGCATCTTAGTTTAGAATTAAAAGATAGAGTTTAACTCGTACACGGTTAGGTGTACTTCCGAATTAGAAAGTCCCTTGGACTATAAATATGTTCCTAGGGTTATTGAGAAAGGAGGACGATCACGTTCACAAAAAACACAAACCAGGCGCATCGCCACCCCTTGTTTCGAGGGTTTCTTCCGGGTAAGCATCATGCTGCCTAGATCGCATCTTGCGATCTAGGCAGTATACGTTTATTCGTTATCTTGTGTTGCTCGTACTGAAGCATTGTTGATGGCGAGTAGCACTACTTATCATAGATGTTTTGGGGCTTGCATTGATGCTTATCTTACGTATATTTGCTTAGCTATGTCGTCCCTCGATATCTAGCTGCCCTTACACCTATCTGGGTGTAAGGGCAGCACCTTGCTTGTTCGTTATTTAGTAGATCCGATCTGTTATAGTTGCTCCTTGTTCTTCAAGGATTAGTTTAATATCTGTATGGTTAGGCCTTACAAACGGATTGAATGATCCGGTAGTGCGAGTGGTGTGGTTTATTAGTCCTAAGAGGGATTGTTCCGGGAATTGACTTAATGTTGGTTTTTAGGCCACTCTTAGGGTTAGTTTTCCAGCATCGTTCGTGTCTACTAGGCTCAATTACGCGTAGGATGTTCCGATCATGCGGTGAAAACCCTAAACTGTCGTAGATTGGTTTAACTTTGTATTGATCAAGCAGGATCCCCATGTCATCGTAAATCCAACATGAAGCATGGGGCAATCGGCTCTTTGAGCCGATCCGCAGGGCAACCTGAGAGCCGATCGGGTTCGTATTTAATGTTTACGTGTCTACCATGCAGAGACTAATCGAAGCAATCCAACACCTTCCTGACCAGGTATAGGTCAGGTGGCACGCCCTTGCAACCGCTAGGACGTGTGCCGGAACCTTGCGGGACGACGTCGAGGGACCAGGGCCCACCAGCAGTCTTGGCAGCCTCCCGGCTCTTCGTGTTGCTTAACCACTGCTCGCCGGTGAGTTTTGGAAGGCAACAATTCTAGAGATGTATAACTCAGCTAGCTTCGGGCCTTGATAGGTGGTCTTGACAGGGATAAAATGGGCTACCTTGGTCAATCTGTCGACCACTACCCAGATAGAATCATTTCCTTTGCTTGATTTGGGCAGTCCGGTGATAAAGTCCATTCCTACCGAGTCCCACTTCCATTCCGGAATTTGCAAGGGTTGCAACAGTCCTACGGGTCGTTGATGTTCTGCCTTGACTCTCTGATAGATATCACACTTGGCGATGTAGCTCCCGATTTCTCGCTTCATTCCATGCCACCAAAATTGTTCCTTCAAGTCTTGGTACATCTTGGTACCTCTGGGGTGGATGGAGTATAGGGTGTCGTGAGCCTCCTTCAGGATGACTTGCTTCAATTCTGAGTCTGATGGCACACATAGGCGACCGTTGTACCAAAGTACTCCTTCTTCATCCTCGGTGAACCCCGGTGCCTTTCCTGCAGCAATTTGGCTCTTGATTCCGTCAATGCTAGCATTTCCTTTCTGTGCTTCTTTGATCTGACCAATCAAAGTGGGCTGAAGCTCTATGCTGGCTAGGAATCCTTCACTAACTAGCTCCATTCTGAACTGCTCAAACTCTTGGTGTAGGCTAGGTCGTTCTTCTGCTATCATGGAGTTCAACTGACACGGCAGTCTACTCAGGGCATCCGCTACCACATTGGCCTTGCCGGGGTGATAGTGGATGATGAGGTCTAAGACCCCGTGTGTGGCCCGATCTCGCGAATGACCCAAGATCCAAAGGGGGAAAGAGAGGGAGAGGTGGAAGAACACGAAGAACGCGAAGAACTCACGCGCACCAACCCGATACAATCGATACTTACCCTCGTGGCTCGATGGACCACGCCAATAGAATCAACCCGGAAGAGACACATGGTAGAATTCCGAGGTGAGAGATCGGTGAGGGAGATGAATCTAGGAGTGGGAGAGAGAGTGGTAGCACTTGAATCTCACACACCAAATCCAATCATCCAACAAGGGTTGCCTTGATACAAAGGGGATGAAACCCTAGGGAGACAAAGCTCAAAGTCATGTTTAAGCCTAAATCTTGTCTAACCAACTATGGGGGCGAGTTGGGGTCTTATATAGGCATACAAGGCGACATGGGTCGAAAAGGTACAAGTTGGTGGGTCAAACCCGACGAATCCGGTCTGGGGCCGGCCGACCGGCTGGGACCGGGCCATCCGGTTCCAAACCGGATTCTAGGCCGGACGTGACCGGGGGCTTCGGGAGCCCCGGGATTGCTTCCGGATGGCACCGGTCGACGTTCCTGAAAACCGGACGGGTCGAGGCCGGTCAGACCGGGCCTGGGACCGGGTGGTCCAGTCAGGAGCCCGGTCAGACCGGGCCTGGGACCGGCCGGCCTCTCTCCTCCCGCCTCTTCTTCCTCTTCCTTCTCCTCTTCTTCCCTTCTTCTTCTTCCTTCTTCCATGCACCATGGGGTTCCTTCTCTCTTGTCGACGTCGGCACCTATAGACATCATGATAATAGGCATGAGGTAGCATACCATTCAAGGTATTGACGAGGTCGAGTGTCGAGAGGAAGGAGTTCACCTTGTCATATATGGCGGGGGTTTGTGTTGTTGGTCCACTTGGGGGACTCCTTGGCCATGGTGTAGCGTCGACGATAGGCGGGGTTGCACTTGACGGTCTTGAGGCGCAGGTGTCCGAAAGCCACCCCGCATCATCTCCCCCCCCCTTGGGGAAGAGTCGTCCTCGACTCTTGCTCCTCCTCACCAATGAGGTAGACGGGAAGGACTTGTATAGGTGCCCTTGTGTCCTTAGGGATGCTCGTCGTAGTGCAGGCGTCTTTGTTGTAGTCCATAACGGGTCTCCCATGTAGTGGTGGAGGGGCCAAGTCTCGGTCAAAGAAGAACAAGGGGAAAAACAACTTGCAAAAGGAAAGCTTGTGGATTCCAATTTGGTGACCGGCGAACAAGAGGCTCTCAATCAAATACGAAGCATCAAGTCGTTTCTCCAAAAGGCATTGGGCAAAAATGGTGATCAAAAGAGTGTCGATGTATCCATAATGTGGTAGGACAAAATTTTGTGCAAGTAAAAGTTTTCTTTGGAAGGTGTCAAAAATGTTGTGTGTAGCATTGTCCCACACAAATGGAACAATCAAAAGGCAAGTATCGACGGCAAAATTTGGGGCAAAATTGTTATGTGCAATGGCAAAGCTATGGAGACTTCTATCTTGGGAAAGTATGGTTGGCGTGAGCCGAGTATGGGTATCCTCAAGTGTCAAAGAATCCATTGCAATTGCCAAAGATGAAATGAGAAATTCAAAGGAGAGCAACTTTTGGTGTGACATGTGGCACAAGGTGCATAAGGTGTCTCTCACATGTATGACATGATCCTTGAGGTTCTCGGAGTGTATGATGATATCATCAATACATACAACAACCATTGTGCCAACAAGATGTTTCAAGATATGTTGCATAAGAGGCAAAAGAGGTGACGAGGAATTGGACCAAACCGGAAACTCGACAAACCAAGTCGGAAACACATGAGGGCGAAGGCTTGTGGGAGCATACCCTTTGGTGTGATTCCCGCGGGTTAGGTCCTTGATGGGGTAGCTCTCAATTGCGCGTTTCGTGAGCTCATGCTCCGTAGCGGTGGAAGTAGTCATTCGGGTACCTATACACACAATAGCGAGAACAAAAAGCGTGTGTGCATGGTAGATGAAAACATCATCCATCATGATGTTCCATGACTTGTGCACATCACCATTAGTGTCAATCAAGATAGTATGAAATGCATGGCGATGGTGCAAATTGCAAGAAGGTGCATTCATGGCATGTGGTAACTCATGATCATCAAAAAGTGAGAAGGCTATGGGGGCCATCTCATGGACAATGAAATAAGCATTCTTGCATTCCAAGCATAAGAAAGAGAAATTGTTCACAATCTTGGATGCAAGGATCATGGAATGGTGTAAACATTTTGGGCATAGCATGTGGAGGCTAATGTCATCATTGTCAATATCATTGCAAGCAATTGGAGCAAATATGAAACTCTCATAGCATGGCATGTTCATGGTATCACAATCAATCAATTCCACATGATCAACAATGTTATCAAGCAAAGCATCACATGGGAATATGAAGGAAACATGTGATGTAGCAAATGTATCATCAAGATCATGCATGCGCTCATAAGTCATCATGTCCACTAGTGGGATCATGGCATCATCAACACCTATGTTGTTACCTTTGTAGGCCGACTCATGTGAAGTAGGTGTTGTGGAAGTAGGAGGATCCATGTGGTCGACATGTTCATCTTGGAGCAAGCATGGTGAGATATCGTCATCTTCATGCACCATGTACATCTTCTCCATGAGCGGGAACTCGTCCTCCGTGGAACCTAGTGCAACATAAGAAGACACAAACGAGGGAGAGGTTAATGTGTTAGCACATGCGATGTCCTCCATGGACCTATCATCTACCTCTCTCAACTCACTTTGTGTATCACCCATGTCCTCCAAATGGAAGCACTCAAACTCACATATGGGGTGGAAGTCACTCAACTCACTATCACTCGCACTCAAGTGGGCTAAGTGGCTCTCATGCTCACATGGTATTGGTACCAACTCATCAATCAAGCATGTAGGAGTTGGTTCGACTTTCTCATCTCCATGCGCCTCCTTGGTTGAAGGGAACTTCCCATGCTCAACCATCTCAACTCCATGCGCCTCCGTAGGTGAAGGGAGAATCCCATGCTCACCATGCTCAACTCCATCGCCTCCTAAGTGGTCCTCAAGCGGTGGCATCTTGGAGACTTGTGCATTTAGCTCGTCAAAGTAGAGCTTCTTGGCGCTTGGCGTTCTGCATTGCCATGCCACGTGACCCTTGACAGCACACCTCACATAGGAGATTGGGACATTCCCGTGGAGGGTGGCCTTGTTGCTTGCACTTGTAGCATCGGAGTCCATAGGCATATGACGAGGTGGGGGCCATTGTGGTGGTGGCACAAGAGATAGAAGTCGCCTTATGAGGAAGGTCTTCTTGATGTGCCCTCTCCATCCTTGGAGTGGTAGACACCCTATGATGGTGTTTGTCGCCTTCATGTCGAGGCTCTCGTCTTCTTGCCTCATCACCATGTCTTGAGTGGTGTCGTCGAAGATCATGTGTGGACGGATGTCGATGTAGACCATGAGGTGGTGGTGGTCGACGATGATCATGAGATGGTGTGAGTCGATGACGGTCCTTGCCATGCCTAGATGATGGCTCATGCGACTTAGCATGTTGCTTGTTGTGCCTTGTGGAGCTTGGAGAAGCGTGTCGATGGAGATCATGTTGGGGACGCTCGTGATGCTCCATATGATGTCCGTGATGTCGATGATCTTGTGCATAGGCACTCTCATGATGGCGCCTTGTGGAGCTCGGAGAAGTGTGTCGATGCCGAACATGTTGGGGACGCTCTTGATGATCCATATGATGGTGCCATCGTGGAGGTCCTCGATCTTCATATGTAGCTCCATTGGCCAAGTAGGGGTATGTGGGAGCATCGGCGGTGTTCAAGGTGGAGTCGAGGTGAGGCTCCGCCATGGTGTCGATGTCGTAGTCGTGGCGTTGCTCCACCATGACGTCCATGCTTGATGAGCCATTGTCGATGTAGAGCTCGTCAATGTCGTCCTCGTGGTGGTGCTCCACCATGTCGTCCATGTTGGCGACGCTTGCGGAGCCATAGTCGGTGTAGAGCTCCTCGATGTCGGTCATGTTGGCGTCGCTCGCGGAGCCATAGTCGGTGTAGAGCTCCACATGTTCCTCCACATCCGTGGTGCTTGAAGAGGTATCCTCCTCGAAGTGCTCCATATAGTCCTCCGTATCCTCTTCTTCGCTATCCATGTTAGCACGACAAGATCTATATGGTGTATGTTAGTGGAAGAACACTACCTCGCAACCTTACCGTGGTATGACAAGATTGGGGTGATCCAACAACCCGAGAGTTAGAACAATTGTATCGGGCACTCACACAAAGACGCACGCAAAAGCTAGCAAATATGGTGGTAGGTGAGTGTGGTGGAAAGCCAAAAGACGAAATCCAAAATCAAGTGTATTGTCAAGAGTGGTGGAAATCCAAAAATCAAATGTCAAAGCGATGATCACTATAAACACGGAAAAGATATGGAACGCACACACGAGATGAACGGGGTTAGTGCAACCAAGGAATGAGCAGAAAAGTGTATGAAGCCCTTAATCAAGGGTGCTCGGTGTCACACTAACACAAGAAGAGATCAAAGCTTTGGTTGCAAACGAGGAGACAACAAGATTTACACGCGGCCTCTCTTCTCTTTTTCTCTCTTTTGCTTAAAAGCTTTTTCCTCTTTTTGTATTTGGTGGCACTTACACTCTTTTGTGCATTTGTATGTATGATGACACTCGCACACTTTTGCTCTTTTTGTGTTTTGGCGGCCTTTTTCTCGCACTCTGTTAGCGTTAGCCTCGCTTTTGCTATTTTGCCACTCGAGTTCTTGCTTATAAGCTTGACTCCACACTACACACACACCTCACAATCGGGGCCACGTGCAATGTCTCGAAACACTAGATAAGCAATGCTCGATAGGATAGATCGCAAAAGAAGAGGGGTTACAAGGGAATGCAAGTTATACCTAAGATGTTAGGCGGTGATGAACACACAACTTGCGATGATGGCGGTGACGTCAAGAGTATGGTTGCAAGCTCGGGGTGCCTCGGATGTCGTCGCTTGCGTCGGAGCTGCGGGTTAGTGTCACAACAAGGCACTCAAACCGGAACAAGCAAACACAAGTTAGCGGAAGAAATGGGTCAAAGTAGCTCGGCGGTGGTGGCGGTGGTATGCCGGTGGTGGGTGGTGTCGATGCTCTTGCGGATGCGGTGGTGGTGGTGGGGCCGCGGCGATGTTTACCGGTGGGTTGGAGAGGTGGGTGCTTGCCGGCGGTGGGTAGGGGTGGCGGTGGTCGGCGGTGGTGGTGGTGCTGTGGTGCCCGGTCCAGGGGCCGGTCTGGCCGGGCCTGGGCCGGCTGACCCGGTGGCGGCCGGTCGGTTTGGGCCGGCGGTCCGGTTCAGGCCGGTCAACCGGTGCTCAACCGGCCAGCGTTTTCTTCTCTCTGTTCTTGAGCCGACCGTCCAAATCGACCCAAATCGAATGAAAACGATGGAATTGGGGGAAAGTGGGGGAAATAGTAGATCAAGCACCTCAACACCGAATCCATGGACCAAAACCACTCAAAACGCAACCAAATCGCAGATCCATCCAAAGGCAATTTAGGGCTATTTTTTGGGGAATTTTTTGGAAAAATTTTAGAGACGAAATTGGGTGGGTGGGGGGTCAAATTCGCGGAAACCAAAGGCTGCTGATACCATATGATGAGGTCTAAGACCCCGTGTGTGGCCCGATCTCGCGAATGACCCAAGATCCAAAGGGGGAAGAGAGGGAGAGGTGGAAGAACACGAAGAACGCGAGAACCACGCACCAACCCGATACAATCGATACTTACCCTCGTGGCTCGATGGACCACGCCAATAGAATCAACCCGGAAGAGACACGCGGTAGAATTCCGAGGTGAGAGATCGGTGAGGGAGATGAATCTAGGAGTGGGAGAGAGAGTGGTAGCACTTGAATCTCACACACCAAATCCAATCATCCAACAAGGGTTGCCTTGATACAAAGGGGATGAAACCCTAGGGAGACAAAGCTCAAAGTCATGTTTAAGCCTAAATCTTGTCTAACCAGCTATGGGGGCGAGCTGGGGTCTTATATAGGCATACAAGGCGACATGGGTCGAAAAGGTACAAGTTGGTGGGTCAAACCCGACGAATCCGGTCCTGGGGCCGGTCGACCGGGCTGGGACCGGGCCATCCGGTTCCAAACCGGATTCCGGGCCGGACGTGACCGGGCGGGGCTTCGGGAGCCCGGATTGCCGGATGGCACCGGTCGACGTTCCGGTTGAAAACCGGACGGGCCGGTCGAGGCCGGTCAGACGGGCCTGGGACCGGGTGGTCCGGTCGAGCCCGGTCGAGGGCCTGGGACCGGCCGGCCTCTCTCCTCCCGCCTCTTCTTCCTCTTCCTTCTCCTCTTCTTCCCTTCTTCTTCTTCCTTCTTCCATGCACCATGGGGTTCCTTCTCTCTTGGTCCTTGTCGACGTCGGCACCTATAGACATCATGATAATAGGCATGAGGTAGCATACCATTCAAGGTATTGACGAGGTCGAGTGTCGAGAGGAAGGAGTTCACCTTGTCATATATGGCGGGGGTTTGTGTTGTTGGTCCACTTGGGGGACTCCTTGGCCATGGTGTAGCATCGATGATAGGCGGGGTTGCACTTGACGGTCTTGAGGCGCATGTGTCCGAAAGCCACCCCGCATCAGTGGATTTCCATATCATAATCCTTGATTAACTCAAACCATCTTCTATGCCTCATATTCAGCTCCTTTTGTGTGAAGATATACTTCAGGCTCTTGTGATCCGAATAGATCTCGCATCGATTACCCATTAGGTAATGACGCCATACTTTCAGGGCTAAAACTACTGCTGCTAGCTCTAAGTCATGGGTTGGATAGTTTTGCTCATGCTGCTTCAGTTGCCGGGACAGATATGATATCACCTTGCCTTCTTGCATCAACACACATCCGAGACCAATCTTGGATGCATCACAGTAGACGTCAAATGGCTTGGTGATGTCCGGCATGATCAATATTGGGGCTGTGGTCAATCTGCTCTTGAGCTGCTGGAAACTCTCTTCACATTTATCAGTCCATTCAAACTTCTTATCCTTCTTCAACAGTTGAGTCATTGGTCAGGCTATGCTTGAAAATCCTTCAACAAATCTGCGGTAATATCCCGCTAATCCAAGAAATGCGCGGACCTCGGTCTGAGTGGTTGGGGCTTTCCATTCTGCAACGGTCTTGATCTTGGCGGGATCTACAGCAATTCCTCCTGCAGACAAGATATGTCACAGGAATCCTACTTCTTTTAACCAAAACTTGCACTTGCTGAACTTGGCATACAACTGGTGCTGCCTGAGGGTTTCGAGGATAACTTCCAAGTGTTGTTCATGTTCCTCTTCGGATTTGGAGTAGATAAGAATGTCGTCGATGAAGACAACGACAAACTTATCCAAAAAGTTCATGAAGATCTTATTCATGAGGTTCATGAAATAAGCAGGGGCATTGGATAATCCAAATGACATGACATTGTACTCATACAATCCATATCGGGTGGTGAAAGCAGTTTTGGGGATATCCGTTGCACGAATCATCAATTGATGGTAACCAGTCCTAAGATCAATCTTAGAGAATACAGTGGCACCGGTTAGCTGGTCAAACAGGTCTTGTATCTTTGGCAAGGGGTATTTGTTTTTGATGGTGACATCGTTAAGTTTACGATAATCCGTACATAACCGATTGGCACCATCCTTCTTATCCACAAATAAAACTGGTGATCTCCAAGGCGACGCACTTGGTCGAATCAGACCTTTGAACAACATATCATCCAGTTGCTTCTTCAGCTCCACTAATTCTGCCGGGTTCATGCTATAGGCTCTGGGCTATAGGTCCGGTTCGGATTAACTCGATGATAAACTCGATATCCCGATCTGGGGGCATACCGGATAGATCATCAGGAAACACATCAGGGTATCGACAGACGACCCTGATCTGATCCAAACTTGGCTTGGCTACACTTTGGTTGCAGGTGAACTTTCTGGGCAGTCTTTCCGACACATGTTCTACTACCACTCCGGTGCTACTAGTCATGGTGATGGCCTTCTTGGCACAATCAATCAATCCATGATGTTTCGACATCTAGTCCATACCCAGTACTACTTCCAAACGAATGCGATGCTCCAGTATAATCAAGTTTGCATAAAAATCTATTTCATGAATTCTGATGGGTACATCTTTGCAAAATTTTCTAGCTTTGGTTGTTGATCCAGGTATTTGAACTATCATGACATGTTTCAAACTGATGGGTTGAATTTTACTTGTGCATGCAAAATCTTCTGTGACAAACGAATGCGATGCTCCAGAATCAAACAACACTCTTGCAGGTACTGAGTTAACAAAAAACATACCCAGCACAACATCTGGTGCTTCCTGAGCTTCTTCGGCGTTCATCTGAAAGAGGCGGCCGTTGCGATTGTTGGGGTTGTTGGGGGCGAACTTCTTGCCGGTGGAGACACGGCGTTGCTGCTGAGCAGGTGCAGCGGTGTTGGCGGCAGTCTTGGCGATCCGTTTGGGGCACTCATTTGAGTAGTGTCCCACAACTCCACATTCATAGCAGGTGATTGTGGACTTGTCCTTGGCTGCAACGGGGATAGCGTTGCTCCCAGTCCTCGGAGCAGTGTTGGTGTTATTGGGGTTGTTGTTGCCGGGGGCTCGCATTGGAGCGTGGTTGAAGTTGCTGTTGTGGTTGACATTGGGGTTGCTGTTGTTGTGGTGGCCTCCTGGCCTTGGATTTCCTCCACTCCGGTTCTGAAAACCGGGGCGAGACATTTGCATCTGCGGCTTGTTGTTTCTTGGGGCAAAACCACCGCTTGAGCTGGGGCGATACCTCGGGGTATTGCTGGGCCCACTTTGGTGCATCATGCGGCGTTTGCGGTTCTCATTTGCTTGGTGCAGTTTGCCTTCCATCTGGATGGCAGAATCGACTAGGGCTTCAAGGTCAGCAAAGGGGCTGTTGACTAAGATTGTCTTCATCTCATCGTGCAAACCATTCAGGAATCTCTCCTTTCTATTCTCGGTGGTGTCGGTTTCATCGGGGCCGTACCTTGACAAGGTGAGGAACCTGTCGCGGTATTCTACCACCGACATCCGGCCTTGCTTCAGTTCACGGAACTCGTCCCTCATTTTCTTGATTAAGCCCGGGGGCACATGATACTTGCTGAACTTGAGCTTGAAATCAGCCCAAGTCATGATTTCTCCCGCGTTCATAGCACGGGTGCTGGTCCACCAAGCTCTTGCTGGTCCTGCTAAGTAGTGCGTGGCAAACAGCACTTTCTCATTGGCATCCACTCCAGCCACTTCTAAGTTATTCTCCATAGTCTGGAGCCAATCATCGGCATCCAGGGGTTCTTCAGTCTTGCTGAAAACAGGTGGGTTGGTGTTCTGGAAATTCTTGAGCTTTGATCCGGGGTGATCATGGTTCCGTGACCTTGGTTGTTATTGGCTATCTGTTGCAGTGCTGCGATGTTGGCTTGCCTTTCAGCTCTATCATTCTCTCTGTCTGCTACCAGAGTCTGCAGCAGTTGCATCATGGCATCCTGATTGGCACCGCGGCCTGGAGGGGCCATCTGAACATGGAAATAGATCATGAGATAAGAGGGAATTTTCTATGGCTTATTTTGGGTAAGTTCAAAACTTTAAAACTTGAATTCTTTTGATGTTAACACAAACACACATTCATTCATTCATTCATCATATATTAGAAACTTAACACACCAAACCAATGGTTTTAAGAACCATTCTTCTCATGCTACGATACAACGGGCGGGATACAAACTCACACCTACACATGTGAACTAGTGCAACTACTCCTCATCATCTTCATCCACATCGATGGGAATGATCCCATCCTCTGCGGCCTCCAGAAACTCGTAGTCCTCCTCATCAGTGAACTCATCCTCCTCGAAGTCGTCGTCATCACTCAGGAAGTCTTCGCCTCCCTGAATGTCTTCACCATCTTCGTCCATCTCATTCAGCTGGTCTTCTTGGGCCTTGACAGTGGCCTCCAAGGATGCTATCTTTGCGCGAAGGCGCACAATAGTAGCGTCCTTCTTGGCACGCTGTATGCGGAGTGACTTGTGGTCCTTGGCGAGCAACTTGATAGCATCGGCATGATGAGCCAATGCCATGTGAGTCTGGTTGGCGTAGGCACGTGAGTTGTCCAGCTCCTTCTGGGTCTGGAACAGCATAAAGTCCAGATGATCCACATGGTGCCTCAGCTCGGGGTGAACGGCAGGTCCATGGGTTCTCCAGCGGAGTTACGCCTTGCGAGATGCGCAAATCGTTCCTCTTGGAGGGCGGCCACATTCTGCCCGCACAGATGGGCAAGTGCTTCCTGAAGAGCACGTGCCATTCCGTCCAGCTAGTTGCTTTCCCTGAAAGAGAAGAGGATCCTCTCAGAGGTAGGAGGCTCCATCTTGCCTCTCAGATCAGCGGTGATCACCCACTGAAGCTCCCCTCCTTGCTGGTCGTGGACCTCGACTTCGTGGAACTCTGGGTGAGGGCGTCCAAGAAAGTCCGACAGGGCATCAAGGTCCCTTTCGAAGATCAAGTCTCCGCCATTCCCAAGCTGGTAAAACTTGACGTTGGTTGGCTCCATCTGAAAGGGAATTGGATGAGTAAGTTAGAGAGTGAACAAGTGTGTCAAAATTTTATGTAGATTCATAAGGAAGAGCATGACTTCTTATTTTAACAAGATCTCAAAGAGAAGAAAGTGGCTAAGTTTTTCAAAAATATTCACTTCATTTGTTTTTGAACTTAAATTTTTTTTCAGAACGTCCATTCTAACTAGGGTCTCCTAAGGTCAAACAATGGCTCGATACCAACTTGTCAACACCCGGATTTTTAAGTCCAGTGCCTAGTATGTCATTCATCGCAATCCCAGGAATATTGTTGTTGCGAGACATAACAGTTGATATCATAAGTCATCATTCATTACAAACCATAATTGTCTTACAAAAGTAGATCACATGATAAAATATTACAACCATAGTTAACCAATTGATCAACGAACATCACAAATATTACAAAGCGGAAGCGTAGTAGTAGTAGTAGTGGACTATCTAATTCCACAGGCCAACGCTTGACGTTAGAAGAACTCCTAGTTGTTGTAGACGTCCTGCTGACCGTCATCCTCGTACTGCTGCTCCTCTTCATAGTCTGGCCATTTGAATAGCCAGGGACACAGCCGTGAGTACTTTTAAAGTACTCGCAAGCTAATACTATTGTAATTACTATCTATTTTGCTAAGTGAATGCTAAGCTCTAGGGTTATTTGCATAAAGCCAATTTTAGTTCATAAACATTTAGTAAAAGACTCCTCATGTGCTAACTAACTCAAGTGGGAACATTAGTGTCATTCCCACAACTCTGTTGTGATTCAAATTCAAGTCACCCTTTCAAATTCAACTTTCCTTCTCAAGACAAGACCTGATGACGGAACAGTATGGCCTTTCCAATCGTCCGTAACCGTGGACACGGCTATTCGAATAGGTTTACACTCTGCAGAGGTTGCACACTTGTGCCACAACATTTGATTACATCCGTCAGGGATAACCCTAAATAATCGTAACTCAGTACGCGGATCATCAACCCTAACCTTTCACTTACATATCCTAGTATAGGGACCTCTCCCCATGAGCTTGGCCTCCCAGTGAAGACAAACCGTCAGCCTGGGAACTGCACATGGCTTGGGTCGGACAATTCACCTCATTCACGTCATTTCACATCATTTCACATTTAACGGAGGCAGCCTCGGCATAACCCCTATGACGCTTGTTTAGAGGGAACCCATACTAAGATATATAAACTTCTAGTTAGACCCTACCCATAATCAGGTATTGTGGGGGTACTTGTAAATTGGAATGGTATCGCATCCGAACCCAACCATCAGTTTTTATCAAGTTCATCAAGTCATTCAGGTCATATTCACCTTCAAAATCATTCAATGTCATTTCATTTCACAATGTTCCCATCTAGAGTAGTCAATTTTATTTATTAGCACTAGCAACTAGTCATGAGGGGTGCTATCTAGCTTCCATTGCTCTAGGCTAATTTTGATGCTCTTGTTCGACTCTAGACCAAGTGAATCATGAATCAAAAAGTAAACTTTGATAAACCAAAACCTGTAAAGCTTTATAAAGTAAAACTTGGGATGAAAGCATTAAGCATGAAGTAAAATGTGGTGGTGCCTTGATCTTGAAGAGCTTTGCACTTTAGCAAGAATATTAGCTTGCCTTGAGTGGCGTATTGATCAAAGTGGTCTTCCTCTCCTTGGAAGTAGACCTCCTCCTCCTCTTGGTATTCCTCGGTACTAGTGTCTAAAAACGAATATGATACACACCATCACCAAACAAGCTTAAGTACTAGGCTAAGCACACATATGAGTCACACAAGCCAAGCTAGCATCACAACATGCTTATTATGTGGGTTGGCTTTGTTGTATTCTTAGGAAAATAATTTCCTCTCATTACAAATATTACTTAGTGTTTCTATTTAATTCTTGAGAGAAATAATTTCCTCTCATTGAATCTTGTTAAGATTTAATCTCCTCAAATAATAATACATGACCTATGTTGACCAAGGTCAACCTCTTCATAATTATCACTTGGGAAAATGATTTAAATGAGGTGGTGCACCTCATGCATTTTAATAACACATGGTAATGATTTAATATCACCAACTAATTCAATATGAGATTTACTTAACCATGGTATATACCTCATGTTGAATTAGTTGGGACAAGATTTAAATGAGAGTGAAGCTCTCATACATTTTAATAAATCACCTTGCACAATTTAAAAGAACTAGAAATAGCCATAGGGCCATTTTTTAAACTAGGCCATGATGATACGAACAACTATGTCCTATTTTTATATATTCTGATAGATAATGTGAAATATGATTTTTGAGAGTTGGAATCATCTTAAAAGCATTTTTATTTAATTTTTAATAATTATTTGAAGTTGCAAAAGGCCCTGCCTTGTTATTTTTGTCACATTTATTCTACAAATAATCTAGAGTTGGGACCAGTGTAGTTTTGTAGATAATTTGACAAGCTTTCTAAATATATAAATTTTGTCAAATTTGGTTTGGTGGATTTTATTCTATTTAAATTTGAAAACAACATATGTGAGTAATTTGACAAATTCGAAATTTAATGTTTGAATTAACAGGGCCGGCGGGAAACGTTACTGGGCTGCTCAGGGAAACTAGAGATGGGTCGGCCCAGTAGTGCGTCTAGCGCAGCGGGCCGCCTGACAGCGTGGGGTCCACGCATCAGTGGGTTTTAACCCAGCGAAACGGTAAGCGAGATGTGAGCCGCACGATTAGAAGCGGATCGAACGGCACACGGCCGTCGTCATCTCCGGCGAGCGGCGAGGCTACGGGCGGCGCGGGTAGGGGGTCGACGGGCTCACCGAGGCTCCAGCGAGGGTGGGCAGTGTGCGTGAGGAGGTTGTCGATGACGACGAAGCGCCTGGTAGCAGTGGCGTCGCCTGGGGTGCACTGCAGCGGCGGCGCCCTTCTCAGCACCTCCGCGGGCTCCGGTGATGCGATTGAGTGGCTACAGAGGTGAATCGAGCGAGAGGAGTGGACGAGGAGCTTGAGAAGAGAGAGGGGAATAATGTTTGTGTGAAGAGTTGGGCGCGGGAGGGCCTCCTTTTATAGCTGCTGGAGGTGGGGGAGCTGGTGGCCTGGCGATGACGCGCGCGGGTAGGCGAGGCTCTGGCGATGACGCAGGGCTTGATTGTGTTGAAAACGAGGGAGAGACGGGCTCGTACGCATGACGGGAGCGGCCAGTACCGCGGCGGACGTCGGCGAAGTGGGCGTCATCTACGGCGTTCCCGCGGACCAATGGCGATGTCTGGGCGGTGCGTGGTGACGTCGTGAAGCCGTTGGCGCATAGAGCAAGGGCAGGGGTCAACGGAGCGGGTGGCGCGACGACGTGGCCGGGCGCGTCTGCGACGCTCGCCATGCGTGCTCTGGCGCGCGTGTGCACGTTCTGGGCGTGTCTGGGCGCGTCTGGTCTGGTGCGTGTGTTGCACGATTTTGTCGAGGGCCGTGTCTAGCATGCTCAGGAGAGTGTGAGGAGCGAGTGTGACACGGTGGTGTATGCTGGAGAGGGTCAGGGAGAGAGATGGCATGGTGAGGTCATGCCATGCCACGGCATGGTGAGATTTTGTCCAAACAATGATTTTGCAAAGGACTAGGCCTTGTCTCTGGCGCTTGGCAAGGTTCAGGGAGGTCAATAGAGTACATTTGATGAGCTAGGCATGATGGTTTAGGCTATGGACTGTTAGTTTTTGAGATGTGTTGAGTTGGCAGATTGTTGCTCACAACCTGTTTGATGAAATGGCCGCAAGAACTTCACTTTGAAATTTTTGGATGAATTTTGGTGGGTTGGCATCATATATTATTTGCAATAGAATGGTAGTGGTGGTGGTCAATTTTGAAGTGTTTTGCAAAAATCCAAATTGCATGTGATCTTACATATGCTTCATGGTCTCCACTTTGCTTGATCACCATTTGAAATTGGGAAAGAATTTGGGGCGATGGTTTTGGGCAAAGTTGTTCATCTTGTTATTGTCTTGGATGAGGTGCAAAGAGTTGGCAAAGTTTAGTTTAGAAATCTTCCAAGACAGGGGCTCAAAGTAGGCATCAGGCTATAAATTGCCATTTTGACCATAATTGTATGTGAGCTCAAATTTGATTCAAATTTGATTTGATTTGAGTTTCTTTGATTCCAAAAGTGTTAAATAGTGTTTAATATCCATTTACAACTAATGGTGCAAGCCAAAATGGCCTAGGTTAAGTATTTGCAAAATTGGCCAAATCCATATGTGAGAGTGTTTGGCATTTTTCTTATTTCTTTCTTCTTCTATTTTCCCTTGGGTTTGATTGAGCACATGACATTGTACTAGGGTTTTAACACCCTTGCAACACTCAAGCATTCATCATGGCAAAGATGCACACTTAACACAATGATCAAGATGAAATATATGCATAGCACTTGTTTGATGAAAAAGTTTTTGTTGGTTCTAAATTTTGTGTTTTGGAAACTCTCTCTTTATCTCTTTATTGAATTCTTGGGATGTTACACTAGCCTATGGCATGTTCACAACAACAAGAAAACTGCGGCACTACTTTTCAGCACATCCGATCGTAGCTGTCAATGAAGCAATATCCTAAACAATCCAGAAGCCACGGGGCGTGTCTCCCTTTGGGGAATAGAGCTCTCCCCCCGATATATCACATATGAAAAAAGAAAAGAAATAAAGTCACAGATTTTGCCAGACTTCATCGCGGAGTGGATGGAGCTGCAAAACACGGTACCCCCAGATCTATCGAGTACTTGGACCATGAACTTCGACGGGTCTAAGAGATTGGAGGGAGCTGGAGCAGGCGTGATACTTGTATCACCACAAGGCGACAAGATGAAGTACATACTGCGGATGACGTTCTCTAACGCGTCTAATAATGAAGCAGAATATGAAGCACTTGTACATGGGATGAAGATGGCAAAGGCGTGCGGGGCAACTCGCCTAAAAATCTTCGGCGACTCCCAGTTGGTGGCTCAACAGGTGATGAACAAGTGCGACGCGGTCAATGACAGTATGATAGCATACAAGGAATTATACAATGAACTCAAGAGACTCTTCGACGGCTGTGAAGTTAATCATATCAGCAGATTCAACAACGATGAAGCCGACGTTTTGGCAAACATCGGGTCGCAGTGCCTGCCAATACCACCTGGCGTGTTTTGGGAAGAAATAAGTGAAAGATCCACCAAACCGAAGAAAACGCCAAAGCAGCCGAAGAAGAAGGAGAAACCAAAGAAAGACTCGGGGGTTGCAGCAGAGCCAGAAGCAAATATATCAAAATATGAAGAAGACCCACACGAGGTTATGGTGATAGAAGTTCCTTCGATGCAGTTCTATGTGGCATATATTACAAGAAACGAGATACCCTATGATCTGGTCGAAGCTAGGTGAGTCATCCGACGATCCAAAGCGTTTACTGTGGTCAAAGGGGAGTTGTACAAGCGAAGTATTTCGGGAGTATTGCAAAGGTGTGTAACACCCGAGGAAGGACGACTCATATGAAGGATATGCACGAGGGAGTATGCGGCCACCACGCGAGCAGCCGAGCAATAGCAGCCAAAGTTTTCAGAGCAGGATTTTATTGGCTAACAACAATAGAGGACGCGAAAGACATAGTTCGCACGTGCAATGTGTGCCAGAGATTAGCGGCAAAGCCTCACTCTCCGGTAGCAGAATTGATGCCGATACCAATATCTTGGCCCTTTGCACTATGGGGACTCGACATGGTAGGAAAACTACACAAGGCATGGCCTGGAGGATACGTATGTTTGCTCGTGGCAGTCGACACGTATACCAAGTGGATCGAAGCAGTACCAGTAACTTCGGCAGATGCAGCATCAGTGGTGAGTTTCAACAAAGGCATAGTTTTTCGATTTGGTGTACCAAACAGCATTGTCACAGACAACGGAAGCAACTTCACTTCCAAGGAGTTCAAGGCATATTGCGACGAAGTAGGCATCAAACTACACTTTGCGTCGGTAGAGCACCCGCAAACCAATGACCAAGTCGAAAAAGCAAATGGCATCATCTGCAATGGAATCAAGAAGCGCATGTTAACACCACTGGAAAAAGCTCGACACACCTGGCCTGAGGAACTGCCAAGCGTCCTTTGGAGCATCCGAACAACGCCCAATACTGCAACGCAAGAAACCCCGTTTTTTCTGGTCCATGGAGCCGAGGCAGTGCTCCCGATAGAAATAGAGCATAATTCACCGAGAGTTGCAGAATATGACGAGGAAACTTCAAGAAATGCGCTGGAAGACGATGTCGATGCGCTCGACGAAGCTAGAGATGAGGTGTTATCGAGGGTCACCACATACCAACAGAACCTGAAGAATTACCACAGTAGATGTTTGCGACCAAGGTCCTTTGAAATTGGCGACTTGGTTCTTCGACACACCCAGGACAGCCACGAAAAGTTCGAGTCTCCGTGGATAGGACCATATATTATCACAGAAGTTATCCCGGGGGGATCTTACAGGCTGAAGGACAAGAAATCGGGCATTGCAGAACCAAACCCGTGGAACGTAGCACAGTTGCGACGTTTCTATGCCTCGAAGATCACGAGGTAAAGCCTTTGTAAAAATACAATGTATCTGAATAGCTCGCAAGTTTTCAGACGCACTCTTTTCCTTTTAGGGCACCGAGTGGGGCTGAAAGGTTTTTAATGAGGCGGGCTTGCGAAGCTGCAATATAGTATGATTGAAATAAAAATATTGATCGTATATGATTCTCCTGCAAAAAAGACTCGGGGGCTTGCAGTCGATAAAACTCTCAATATATTCGATGCCGCAAAATATAGAGCTTTGGAAAAAATACAATTACAATATAGAGGATCATTCAAAAAATTCGGGAAAAAATATACATCATCTTAACTTTACATAAGTTTCTCTTCATACACAATATATATGCAACTCTTGCAACATACAGATTTGTTACAATGCGACAGCAGGAAAAAGGACGGGAATCTATATCAAACTATCAATACTTATTCGCTTGGCTCCAGCAGGAACGTCCAAGGGGTCAGCATAATGATGCTCTCGGAAGAAATCAACATCCATCCGCAAAAGATCATCAATCATCTCTTCAGCTGTGGGAGTTATCTTCTCGTCGATCTTGTCGATGTTCGGTCTCTTTTCCCTCACTTTAGCATGGCAGATATTAACAATATTTCTCAGGCTCATCTTCGGGTAGCAGATCTTCAACACAATCAAGGCAAACCTCGCGCCAACTACCAACTGAACCTTCACAAAATGATGAATCTGTTCTACGCTCTTGAATTTGTTCATCAATTGAGGAAGGCCCGCAGGTTGAGGATTTCGAGGAAACATCGCCTTATATATCATGGCTAGGATGTTGGTGCAGGAGTGCAGAAGTCTCGAACCTAAGAAGCGCGGTCTTGGAACCACACAATTTGGTGGATACGAGTCATGTCTGTCCAAAAGGCGCTGCCGCTTTGTTGGGAAAGTCGATGAAGAACCTCGACTCGAGCTTTTACACGTTTATCTTCAGCAACAATGTCGACAAATGAACCTGACATAACAAGAAAGTCGGAACAAGAACAAGATCGAATTCGAGGAAGGAGAATAAAACTAATGACACGTACCCGACATATCCTGACCAGCGTCGGTCATAAGGTCAAGCATGTAATTTTCGCGTTCAGACGAACGCGAAGCCTCGGCAACTTCATCGTTTTTTTTATCTTGAGAGCTTCATGCGCTTGCTGAAGGGCGGCCTACTCCCGATCCAAGGATTTCCGAGACTGGTCCATCACAACAAGAGTTTGCTTCTTCATTGATTGAAGTTGCTGTCGAAGTTCGTTCAACTCTCGCAAAAGATCGACATTCGAAGAATCTTCAACAAAATCGTCGACAGAAGTTTTCCTTGAGTGAGACGTAGCAGGTGAAGCATCCAAAGGACCAGGTGCCGCGGTATAGTTGTCAATGACCAACTGGAAAGGAAAAATCTCGACATCAATCATTTGGCAAAGTGGAATTCCATTAATCATCATGATATTTACATGTTGATTACAAAAGTCGATTCCTAGTGAGCCGATAGTAAGCTATTGCAAATCAGAACTAAGGCAACCGCTTCAAAAGAAGAGAGAAAAGGAAAAAAAACATAGAGATAGGATGGTCTACTTGACCTCTGTCTTGGCAGTACTGGTAGAACCAGCAGACTTCGGTGTGAAGAAGGCGATGATCTTCTTCGAGTGTGGCTTGGCATCCTTCACGGGTGCCTTCCACTTGTCCTTGTTGATCTTCCCGGCATCTCCAGCTTTGGCCCAGTCAACTTGTTGGCCGTTGTTAGCGACCAAAGCAATGGTTCCTTCAACGCCAATCTTCAGGTTCTCTCGTCGATAGGCCAGAGCAAGGTCCTCATTGGGTAGGAAGCGCTTGACGAGGCCGGCAAAGATTTCCGGCTCGGCTTGTTTGGGGAAAAAATGCAGGAAGAGGTGCGAGAAGGAAATCCTTGAGTCGGAAAGATTGGTGCACGCCAGATCGCCCTGTAGCTCAAGGATGGAGAGAGCGTCGAGAAGACGATCATCCTTAGGAGCTAGCAGTTTGAAGCCTTCATTATTCCTCCCCGCTGCAACAAAACACAAGATTAGCACCATAAAGAAAACCAAATCAAGACAAGTCTCTAGGTGAAGAAAGAACTTACGTAAAAAGCGCCGACTTTGGGCTTCAAGCCGATCTATTATGTCTTGCTGGCGCGTAATCTGCTCAGCAATCTTGTCGCTTAACGCAGTTTCCGCTTTGGAGAGGCGCTGGCGAAGATCTTCAATAGAAGCAGCATCGGCTTGGGCCTTCTCGCGAGCCTCCTCGCTAAGTTTTAGCTTAGCTCTGAGAGCTTCAGCGCGTTCTTCGGCTCGATGCAGAGAGGCTGATTAAAAGTAACAAGATAAACAGTCATCATCCAAGGATCAGAGGAAAGGAAGTATGCCGAAAAAGTAAGTATGTTACAAAAAACAAATACCTTTCAAAGTGTGGGCCTCGTTGCGGAACCCAATAGATTGGGAGCCGAGGCGGATGAACTGATCCATCAAAGGCTATCGAAAAATAGTGTTGCGAAATAAATTTAGAAGAGAAAGCTGATGGCGTGTAACTCACACGTTCGTTGGGAACCCCAAGAGGAAGGTATGATGCGCACAGTAGCAAGTTTTCCCTCAGAAAGAAACAAAGGTTTAATCGAACCAGGAGGAGCCAAGAAGCACGTTGAAGGTTGATGGTCGCGAAATGTGATGCGGCGCAACACCAGGGATTCCCGCCAACGTGGAACTCCACAACACAACCAAAGTACTTTGCCCCAACGAAACGTGAGGTTGTCAATCTCACCCCTTGCTGTAACAAAGGATTAAACGTATCGAGTGGAAGATGTTTGCAAAGAAAACAGTAAAACACAATTGCAGAGATTGTATGCTATGTAAAGAATAGGACCGGGGTCCACAGTTCACTAGAGGTGTCTCTCCCATAAGATAAAGCATGTTGGGTGAACAAATTACCGTCGGGCAATTGACAAATAGAGAAAGGCATAACAATGCATATACATGACATGGTAAATATAGTGAGATTTAATCCGGGCATTACGACAAAGTACATAGACCGCCATCCAACCGCATCTATGCCTAAAAAGTCCACCTTCAGGTTATCATCCGAACCCCCTCAAGTATTAAGTTGCAAAGCAACACACAATTGCATTAAGTATGGTGCGTAATGTAATCAACAACTACATCCTTAGACATAGCATCAATGTTTTATCCCTAGTGGCACAAGACATCACAACCTTAGAACCTACTGTCACGATCCCAGATTCAATGAAGGCATGAACCCACTATCGAGCATAAATACCCCCTCTTGGAGTTAAGAGCAAAAACTTGGCCAGAGCCTCTACTAATAACGGAGAGCATGCAAGATCATAAACAACACATAAACAATAGATTGATAATCACCATAATCATAGTACTCTCTATCCATCGGATCCCGACAAACACAACATATAGTATTACAGATAGATGATCTTGATCATGTTAGGCAGCTCACAAGATCCAACAATGAAGCACAACAAGGAGAAGACGACCATCTAGCTACTGCTATGGACCCATGGTCCAGGGTGAACTACTCACTCATCACTCCGGAGGCGACCATGGCGGTGTAGAGTCCTCCGGAGATGAATCCCCTCTCCGGCGGTGCCGGAGGCGATCTCCGAATCCCCCGAGATGGGATTCGCGGCGGCGTCTGTAAGGTTTTCCGTATCGTGGCTCTCGGTGGGGTTTCGCGACGGAAGCTTTAAGTAGGCGGAGGGTCAACGCGGGGGCCACACGAGGGGCCCAGGAGGTAGGTCGGCGCGGCGGGGCTCCGCGCGCGCCACCCTTCTGGCCGCCTCGTGGCCCCACTTCGTTAGGTTCGGTCTTCCGGAAGCTTCGTGCAAAAATAGGACCCTGGGCGAAAGTTTCGTCCAATTCCGAGAATATTTCTTTACTAGGATTTCTGAAACCAAAAACAGCAGAAAACAAGCAATGGCTCTTCGGCATCTTGTTAATAGGTTAGTTCCAAAATGCATAAATATGACATATAATGTGCATAAAACATGTAGGTATCATCAATAAAGTAGCATGGAACATAAGAAATTATCGATACGTTGGAGGCGTATCAGCATCCCCAAGCTTAGTTCTGCTCGTCCCGAGCAGGTAAAACGATAACAAAGATAATTTCTGAAGTGACATGCCATCATAATCTTGATCATACTATTTGTAAACATATGTAATGAATGCAGCGATCAAAACAAAGGTAATGACATGAGTAAACAAATGAATCATATGACAAAGACTTTTCATGAATAGTACTTCAAGACAAGCATCAATAAGTCTTGCATAAGAGTTAACTCATAAAGCAATAAATCAAAGTAAAGGTGTTGAAGCAACACATAAGAAGATTAAGTTTCAGCGGTTGCTTTCAACTTATAACATGTATATCTCATGGATATTGTCAACATAAAGTAGTATAATAAGTGCAATATGCAAGTATGTAGGAATCAATGCACAATTCACACAAGTGTTTGCTTCTTAAGGTGGAGGGAGATAGGTAAACTGACTCAACAATAAAAGTAAAAGAAAGGTCCTTCAAAGAGGAAAGCATCGATTGCTGTATTTGTGCTAGAGCTTTTATTTTGAAAACATGAAACAATTTTGTCAACGGTAGTAATAAAGCATATGAGTTATGAAAATTATATCTTACAAGTTGCAAGCCTCATGCATAGTATACTAATAGTGCCCGCACCTCGTCCTACTTAGCTTGGACTACCGGATCTTCGCATGCCATGTTTCAACCAAGTGTCACAAAGGGGTACCTCCATGCCGCCTGTACAAAGGTCTAAGGAGAATGCTCGCATTTCGGATTTCTCGCTTTTGATTATTCTCAACTTAGACATCCATACCGGGACAACATGGACAACAGATAATGGACTCCTCTTAAATGCATAAGCATGTAGCAATAATTATTATTCTCATATGAGATTGAGGATATATGTCCAAAACTGAAACTTCAACCATGGTTCATGGCTTTAGTTAGCGGCCCAATGTTCTTCTCTAACAATTTTGCATGCTCCAACCACTAAAATGATAGACCTTCAGACAAGACGGACATGCATAGCAACTCACATGATATTCAACAATAGTTGATGGCGTTCCCCAGAAGCATGGTTATCGCACAACAGCAACTTAATAAAATATAAAGTGCATAAGTACATATTCAATACTACGATAGTTTTTAAGGCTATTTTGTCCCATGAGCTATATATTGCAAAGGTGAATGATGGAATTTTAAAGGTAGCACTCAAGCAATTTACTTTGGAATGGCGGAGAAATACCATGTAGTAGGTAGGTATGGTGGACACAAATGGCATAGTAGTTGGCTCAAGGATTTTGGATGCATGAGAAGTATTCCCTCTCGATACAAGGTTTAGGCTAGCAAGGTTATTTGAAGCAAACTCAAGGATGAACAAGTGCAGCAAGACTCACATAAAAGACATATTGTAAACATTATAGGACTCTACACTGTCTTCCTTGTTGTTCAAAACTCAATACTAGATATTATCTAGACCTTAGAGAAACCAAATATGCAAATCAAATTTTAGCAAGCTCTATGTATTTCTTCATTAATGGGTGCAAAGCATATGATGCAAGAGCTTAAACATGAGCACAACAATTGCCAAGTATCACATTATCCAAGACATTTAGAATTACTACATGTAGCATTTTCCAATTCCAACCATATAACAATTTAACGAAGAAGAAACTTCGCCTTGAACACTATGAGTAAAGCCTAAGGACACATGTGTCCATATGAAACAGCGGAGCGTGTCTCTCTCCCACAAAGTGAATGCTAGGATCCATCTTATTCAAACAAAAACAAAAACGAAAACAAACCGACGCTCCAAGTAAAGAACACAAGATGTGATTGAATAAAAATATAGTTTCAGGGGAGGAACCTGATGATTTTGTCGATGAAGAAGGGGATGCCTTGGGCATCCCCAAGCTTAGACGCTTGAGTCTTCTTAAAATATGCAGGGGTGAACCACGGGGCATCCCCAAGCTTAGAGCTTTCACTCTTCTTGATCATAGTATATCATTCTCCTCTCTTGACCCTTGAAAACTTCCTTCACACCAAACTTCAAGCAAACTCATTAGAGGGTTAGTGCATCATTAATAATTCACTCATTCAGAGGTGACACAATCATTATTTTCACTTCTGGACATTGCATAAAGCTACTGGACATTAATGGATCAAAGAAATAAATCCAACATAGCAAAAGAGGCAATGCGAAATAAAAGGCAGAATCTGTCAAAAACAGAACAGTCCGTAAAGACGCATTTAGAAATGGCACCAGACTTGCTCAAATGGAAAAACTCAAAACTAATGAAAGTTGCGTACATATCTGAGGATCACGCTCGTAAATTGGCAGATTTTTTCGAATTTTCTACAGATACTTAGGCCCAGATTCGTGACAGACAGCAATGCTGTTTCTGCGCAGCGATCCCAAATATAACATCAACTTTAACATAGAAATTTTACTTGGCACAAAAACATGATAAGGAGAGGTTGCTACAGTAGTAAACAACTTCCAAGACTCAACAATACAGTAACAAAATAAAGCATGGGTTATCTCCCAAGAAGTTCTTTCTTTATAGCCATTAAGATGGGCTCAGTAATTTTGATACTCTCGCAATAAATAAGAGTTGAAGCAAAAGAGAGCATCAAGAAGCAAATTCAAAACACATTTAAACCTAACCCACTTCCTATGAAAAGGAGTCTTGTACACAAATAAATTCATGAAGAACAAAGTGACAAGCATAGAAAAGCAACACAAGTGCAATTTCAAGATTCTCAACATAAAGAGGGAAACTTAATATTATTAAGATGCATATAACCATGTTTCCCTCTCTCATAATAATTTTCAGTAGCATCATGAACAAACTCAACAATATAACTATCACATAAAACATTCTTGTCATGAGCCACATGCATAAAATTATTACTCTCCACATAAATAATCAATTTTATTAGTTGTAGTGGGAGCAAATTCAACAAAATAGCTATCACTATTATTCTCATCACCATAATCATCATATATAGGAGGCATATTGTAATCATAATTAATTTTCTCCTCAATAGTAGGTGGACTGAAAATATCATATTCATCATTGCAAGCATCATATATAGGAGGTAAAGTATCATCAAAGTAAATTTTCTCCTCCATGCTTGGGGGACTAAAAATATCACAACCAGCTTCCCCAAACTTAAATTCTTCCATAGCTTTAGCAATAATGGTGTTCAAAGAGTTCATGCTAATAACCTTGCTACAACTATTTTGCAAACAAAGTTCCATGGGTTTTTTAATTTTCTCTTCAAACACATCATGTCCTAACTCAAGATAAATACTATAAAGATCTCTAATTTTTTTGTTGTTTTCCATTAAGCCTAACTAGTGAAAATAAAAACAAGTACAGGACTAGACATGATAACAAAAGTAAACTAAATGCAAGTAACTAATTTTTTGTGTTTTTGATATAGAGAGCAAGACAGTAAATAAAGTAAAACTAGCAACTAATTTTTTTGTGTTTTGTTTAGGTGCAGCAAACAAAGTAGTAAATAAAATAAAGCAAGACAAAAACAAAGTAAAGAGATTGAGAAGTGGAGACTCCCCTTGCAGCGTGTCTCCCCGGCAACGGCGCCAGAAAAGAGCTTGATGGCGTGTAACTCACACGTTCGTTGGGAACCCCAAGAGGAAGGTATGATGCGCACAGTAGCAAGTTTTCCCTCAAAGAAACCAAGGTTTAATCGAACCAGGAGGAGCCAAGAAGCACGTTGAAGGTTGATGGTCGCGAAATGTGATGCGGCGCAACACCAGGGATTCCGGCGCCAACGCGGAACCTGCACAACACAACCAAAGTAGTTTGCCCCAACGAAATGTGAGGTTGTCAATCTCACCGGCTTGCTGTAACAAAGGATTAAACGTATCGAGTGGAAGATGTTTGCAAAGAAAACAGTAAAACACAATTGATTGTATGCTATGTAAAGAATAGGACCGGGGTCCACAGTTCACTAGAGGTGTCTCTCCCATAAGATAAAGCATGTTGGGTGAACAAATTATAGTCGGGCAATTGACAAATAGAGAAAGGCATAACAATGCATATACATGACATGGTAAATATAGTGAGATTTAATCCGGGCATTACGACAAAGTACATAGACCGCCATCCAACCGCATCTATGCCTAAAAAGTCCACCTTCAGGTTATCATCCGAACCCCCTCCAGTATTAAGTTGCAAAGCAACAGACAATTGCATTAAGTATGGTGCGTAATGTAATCAACAACTACATCCTTAGACATAGCATCAATGTTTTATCCCTAGTGGAAACAGCACATCACAACCTTAGAACCTACTGTCACGATCCCAGATTCAATGAAGGCATGAACCCACTATCGAGCATAAATACCCCTCTTGGAGTTAAGAGTAAAAACTTGGCCAGAGCCTCTACTAATAACGGAGAGCATGCAAGATCATAAACAACACATAAACAATAGATTGATAATCACCATAATCATAGTACTCTCTATCCATCGGATCCCGACAAACACAACATATAGTATTACAGATAGATGATCTTGATCATGTTAGGCAGCTCACAAGATCCAACAATGAAGCACAACAAGGAGAAGACGACCATCTAGCTACCGCTATGGACCCATGGTCCAGGGGTGAACTACTCACTCATCACTCCGGAGGCGACCATGGCGGTGTAGAGTCCTCCGGGAGATGAATCCCCTCTCCGGCAGGGTGCCGGAGGCGATCTCCGAATCCCCCGAGATGGGATTCGCGGCGGCGGCGTCTCTGTAAGGTTTTCCGTATCGTGGCTCTCGGCATGGGGGTTTCGCGACAAGCTTTAAGTAGGCGGAGGGTCAACGCGGGGCCACACGAGGGGCCCAGGAGGTAGGTCGGCGCGGCCAGGGCCTGGGCCGCGCTGGCCACCCTTCTGGCCGCCTCGTGGCCCCACTTCGTTAGGTCTTCGGTCTTCTGGAAGCTTCGTGCAAAAATTCCGAGAATATTTCTTTACTAGGATTTCTGAAACCAAAAACAGCAGAAAACAGCAACTGGCTCTTCGGCATCTTGTTAATAGGTTAGTTCCAGAAAATGCATAAATATGACATATAATGTGCATAAAACATGTAGGTATCATCAATAAAGTAGCATGGAACATAAGAAATTATCGATACGTTGGAGACGTATCAAAAGCATTCGAGCAAGAAGGAATAAAAAGCTCGGGACAAAAAAGGAAAAACACTACAAGATGCAGCAAAATAGAGTACTGGGAAAACTTACATCATTCACCATAGGAGACGGGGAACTCCCCAAGATAAGCGTCTGCTCATCGCCATCCCCGTTCTTAAGTCTTTTCGGAGAAGGCGCTCAGGGGCTGGGCGGTAGAGTCGATGTATCCACGATCTGCTGGGGAGGAGGCGAAGAATCCGCGGCAGCGCGATTTTCTTCGGAAAGGACCACGGTGTTGGACGTACTCGTCGGAGCCGTGCCAATAATTGCGGGTCCTTCTTCTTCCTCCTTCTCGCCGCTATAAACATAGGAACATAAGCATGGCAAGTAAACAGAAGTTGTATGAAAACAGCAACAATGAAACTCACGAGCTAACGGAGCCTGCGTCATCGTACGGGTCGAAGTTACCCTCGTCTTCGGGAGATGATTCTTCGGGGGCAGGCTCAGTAGGCTTGGAGGCACCGGAGTCTTTGATTTCACTCCTTTTCCTCTTGTTCTTGGGGGGAATAGCGGAAGGAGGAGAGTGCACGGATTCAGAAGCTTCTATTTCCGTGTCTCTTTCAGAGGAAGCCACGGATTTGGTCGATGCATCGACTTCACTCTCAACGTGAGCAGATTCTTGCGAGTCGTCAGTAATAACGACCCGCTCATCCACTTCTCCACCATCAGGAAGGGGGGAGAGAAGATATGATTTGGTGGTTCTGCAAAAGAAAGTAGCAGCTAAATACACAAGACAAATAAAGAAGCAGTCAACAAATAAAAATACACTCGAAGGAAAAAGATACTTACTTCGGGAAGGGCGTGGCTGCCACTATATGGCTCCACGCGACAAGAGGTCGGAACCTCATCCTTTTTTCTTAACGAAGAAAATCGTCGAATAAGCTTCTCCAGGGCCTTTGTAGAAAGGTCCACGGATAGGAGGTCAATGTCTTCCTCGCCAGCGTACGCCCAAAGGGGGTTTTTGAGAGCCTGTAGAGGCTGCACCCTAATCCTAAGGAAGTATGCAGTAATTTGAACACCCGACAGTTCTTCACCGCGGGTGTTTTGGAGCTGGTGGATACGTTTCATCAGAGTGTCGGTTGCCGCTTTTTCCTCGGCAGAGGCTTCAGCGTCCCAACACCGGCGTTTAAGGATTTCGGCGGCACCGTCGAAAGGAGCAATGTCGTATTCTTGGCTGCCGACAGTTTCGTCCTTGATGTACAGCCACCTCTTGCGCCATCCTTGGACGGAGTTGGGGAATTTGACATCAAAGTAATCTACGTCGGATCGGACGCAGATGCAAACGCCGCCTACATTGTAGACGATGCTGGGAGAGTTGTTGCGCCGGAGATAGAAGATACGTTTCCACATGCCCCAATGAGGATGGGTCCCGAGGAAACACTCACAAAGGGTTATAAAGATAGAGATGTGGAGGATGGAGTTTGGGGTTAGCTGATGCATCTGAATCCCATAAACGAAAAGAAGTCCGCGAAGGAATTCATGGAGAGGGGTGGAAAGACCGCGGATGAGATGGTCAACGAAGGTTACCCGGTAGCCAATCGGAGGGTTTGGAGCGCTCTTGTCGCCGGGGAAGATGAGAGAGTCCTTTTTCTTCAATAGGCCCAGCTTCTTGAGGCTCTTCTTGTCCTGGTTGGTGAGCTTGGACCTCTCCCATCCGCATATCTCCACATCCTCCATGGCAGCGTCAGCTCCGGCGGCGGCGGAGTGCTTGGTCAACCTCGTGCGCAGAGGCATGGTGTGTGTTTTTGTGGAGGAGATTGGTGGCGCAAGCGTGCAGAGCTTGAGGACGGTAATGGCGAAGGAGGAGAGACAGGGGATTTGAACGGCGCAGCAAAGGGGAGAAGGAGGAAGAAGGCAACTATTTATAGAAGAGAATCGATCCGTCGCGCCGTTAGATGGAAGGGAAATGGATTCGGTGCTTTACACGTGTCCATAAGGGCACAAAGGTATTTTCATCGTGAAGTTACTGGACAGGCGTTACAGCGCGCGTGCCGGAAAAATCGGAGGACGTGTGTCCCCCACTTGCGTAACGTGTCAAGCGGTGAAGCATTTGGAACCCACATGTTAGTGATATGACAGAGAACGCGCCTTCCCGATACAACGTTCGTGGCCGTCGTCAGCGCTGGTGTCATTGAAAGGGAAATTTCGACTAGATTTCTTTGCAAAATGGCGACAGAAGAACATTGGTGGTATAGACAAAATAACTTTGGGAGCTTTTGATCAAATACAAGTATTTGTTCAAAATGCTCGGGGGCTACTCTTATCAGAAGCGTTACTCGAACTTCTGATAAGAGGATAGTATGAAGACAACAATGTAGGGTTGTTCAAAGGAAAAGACAGTTGAGCCTACAGCCAAGTATAAAATACTCGACTCCCATCGGGAGCGCTGGTCGCGCACCCGATAAAATAAAGGTGGAGCAGAAGTCGTGATTTTGAAAACATCGGGTGAAGAAATAATACAAGTTGAGCCTACAGCCAAGTACAAATACTTGACTGTAGCCTCGGGGGCTACTCCCATCGGGAGCGCTGGTCGCGCACCCGATAATTTGTGCTGAGGAAGATGGTCGTTAAGATTCGAGTTACACATAACTCTTCATATACTCCCATCGGGAGCGTCAAGATATTATCGTTAATTGACTCGACAAAATTGGCTATTCCAGCAGCCGATAAAGGTACTCGACAATATATTCCTGGAGCGCGTCCGCCGCGATAAAATCTCTGGATGCCGTAAAACTTTACGAAGGTAAGTCCCCAGGTTCTGTCCTGAGTGGCGTGGTATCGCACCAGAATGCGCTCTGCTACTTTTTTCCGTATCAGTAGATACGAAGAAACATTCCTAGTGAACGTGCTATGGATTTTATAAACATGACTGGAATTCGATTCATGAGTAAGTCCTGAAGCAGCACATGTCGAATTACGCCAGTATTCCGGGGTCATGTCTAGGGACTTGACCTTGAAGTAGGTTTTTGCGGGGTTTGCCACGAGAGCAGTTAACTGGTACCCGATCCGTCAGATGAACCAGCCCCTGATGGCATGTAACTCACACGTTCGTTGGGAACCCCAAGAGGAAGGTATGATGCGCACAGCAGCAAGTTTTCCCTCAGAAAGAAACCAAGGTTTATCGAACCAGGAGGAGCCAAGAAGCACGTTGAAGGTTGATGGTGGCGAAATGTGATGCGGCGCAACACCAGGGATTCCGGCGCCAACGTGGAACCTGCACAACACAACCAAAGTACTTTGCCCCAACGAAACAGTGAGGTTGTCAATCTCACCGGCTTGCTGTAACAAAGGATTAACCGTATTGTGTGGAAGATGATTGTTTGCAAGAAAACAAGAAACAAGTATTGCAAGAGATTGTATGCGATGTAAAGAATAGGACCGGGGTCCACAGTTCACTAGAGGTGTCTCTCCCATAAGATAAAAGCATGTTGGGTGAACAAATTACAGTCGGGCAATTGACAAATAGAAAAGGGCATAACAATGCATATACATGATATGATAAATATAGTGAGATTTAATTAGGCATTACGACAAAGTACATAGACCGCCATCCAACTGCATCTATGCCTAAAAAGTCCACCTTCGTGTTATCATCCGAACCCTTTCAGTATTAAGTTGCAAGCAACAGACAATTGCATTAAGTATGGTGCGTAATGTAATCGACAACTACATCCTTAGACATAGAATCAATGTTTTATCCCTAGTGGCAACAAGCACAACACAACCTTAGAACTTTCTGTCACTGTCCCAGGTATCAATGAAGGCATGAACCCACTATCGAGCATAAATACTCCTCTTGGAGTTAAGAGTAAAAACTTGGCCAGAGCCTCTACTAATAACGGAGAGCATGCAAGATCATAAACAACACATAAGTAATAGATTGATAATCACCATAACATACTATTCTCTATCCATCGGATCCCGACAAACACAACATATAGAATTACGTATAGATGATCTTGATCATGTTAGGCAGCTCACAAGATCCAACAATGAAGCACAAAAGGAGAAGACAACCATCTAGCTACTGCTATGGACCCATAGTCCAGGGGTGAACTACTCACTCATCACTCCGGAGGCGACCATGGCGGTGAAGAGTCCTCCGGGAGATGAACCGGCAGGGTGCCGGAGGCGATCTCCTGAATCCCCCGAGATGGGATTCGCGGCGGCGTCTCTCGAAGGTTTTCCTTATCGTGGCTCTCAGACTGGGGTTTCGCGACGGAGGCTTAAGCAGGCGGAAGGGCAACGCGGGGGTCCACACGAGGCCCCACACGCTAGCGCGGCCAAGGCCGGGCCGCGCCGCCTAGTGTGGCGGCGCCTCGTGGCCCCACTTCCTTCCCTCTTCACGCTTCGGAAGCTTCAAAAATAGGAACCCCGGCGTTGATTTCGTCCCACCCGAGAATATTTCTTATTAGGATTTCTGAAACCAAAAAGCAGAAAACAGAATCGGCTCTTCGCATCTTGTTAATAGGTTAGTTCCAAAAATGCACGAATATTACATAAAGTGTGCATAAAACATGTAGATATCATCAATAATGTAGCATGGAACATAAGAAATTATCGATACGTTGAGACGTATCAGCATCCCCAAGTAGTTCTGCTCGTCCGAGCAGGTAAAACGATAACAAAGATAATTTCTGAAGTGACATGCCATCATAATCTTGATCATACTATTTGTAAACATATGTAATGAATGCAGCGATCAAAACAATGGTAATGACATGAGTAAACAAGTGAATCATAAAGCAAAGACTTTTCATGAATAGTACTTCAAGACAAGCATCAATAAGTCTTGCATAAGAGTTAACTCATAAAGCAATAAATCAAAGTAAAGGTATTGAAGCAACACAAAGGAAGATTAAGTTTCAGTAGTTGCTTTCAACTTATAACATGTATATCTCATGGATATTGTCAACATAGAGTAATATAACAAGTGCAATATGCAAGTATGTAGGAATCAATGCACAGTTCACACAAGTGTTTGCTTCTTGAGGTGGATAGAGATAGGTAAACTGACTCAACAATAAAAGTAAAAGAAAGGTCCTTCAAAGAGGAAAGCATCGATTGCTATATTTGTGCTAGAGCTTTTATTTTGAAAACATGAAACAATTTTGTCAACGGTAGTAATAAAGCATATGAGTTATGTAAATTATATCTTACAAGTTGCAAGCCTCATGCATAGTATACTAATAGTGCCCGCACCTTGTCCTACTTAGCTTGGACTACCGGATCATCGCAATACACATGTTTCAACCAAGTGTCACAAAGGTACCATGCCGCTTGTACAAAGGTCTAAGGAGAAAGCTCGCATTTTGGATTTCTATCTTTTGATTATTCTCAACTTAGACATCCATACCGGGACAACATGGACAACAGATAATGGACAATCTTTAATGCATAAGCATGTAGCAACAATTATTATTCTCATATGAGATTGAGGATATATGTCCAAACTGAAACTTCCACCATGATTCATGGCTTTAGTTAGCGGCCCAATGTTCTTCTCTAACAATATGCATGCTCCAACCATTAAGGTGGTAGATCTCCCTTACTTCAGACAAGACGGACATGCATAGCAACTCACATGATATTCAACAAAGAATAGTTGATGGCGTCCCCAGAAGCATGGTTATCGCACAACAAGCAACTTAATAAGAGATAAAGTGCATAAGTACATATTCAATATCACAATAGTTTTTAAGGCTATTTTGGCGCATGAGCTATATATTGCAAAGGCGAATGATGGAATTTTAAAGGTAGCACTCAAGCAATTTACTTTGGAATGGCGGAGAAATACCATGTAGTAGGTAGGTATGGTGGACACAAATGGCATAGTGGTTGGCTCAAGGATTTTGGATGCATGAGAAGTATTCCCTCTCGATACAAGGTTTAGGCTAGCAAGGTTATTTGAAGCAAACTCAAGGATGAACCAGCAAAACTCACATAAAAGACATATTGTAAACATTATAAGACTCTACACCATCTTCCTTGTTGTTCAAAAACTCAATACTAGAATTATCTAGACCTTAGAGAGACCAAATATGCAAACCAAATTTTAGCAAGCTCTATGTATTTCTTCATTAATGGGTGCAAAGTATATGATGCAAGAGCTTAAACATGAGCACAACAATTGCAAAGTATCACATTATCCAAGACATTTTAGAATTACTACATGTGGCGTTTCCCGATTCCAACCATATAACAATTTAACGAAGAAGAAACTTCGCCTTGAACATTATGAGTAAAGCCTAAGGACATATTTGTCCATATGCAACAGCGGAGCGTGTCTCTCTCCCACACAGTGAATATTAGGATCCATTTTATTCAAACAAAAACAAAAACAAAAACAAACCGACGCTCCAAGTAAAGTACATAAGATGTGACTGAATAAAAATATAGTTTCAGGGGAGGAACCTGATGATGTTGTCGATGAAGAAGGGATGCCTTGGGCATCCCAAGCTTAGACGCTTGAGTCTTCTTAGAATATGCAGGGGTGAACCACGGGGCATCCCCAAGCTTAGAGCTTTCACTCCTCTTGATCATAGTATATCATACTCCTCTCTTGATCCTTGAAAACTTCCTTCACACCAAACTTCAAGCAAACTCATTAGAGGGTTAGTGCACAATAAAAATTTACATGTTCAGAGGTGACACAATCATTCTTTACACTTATGGACATTTCACAAAGCTACTGGACATTAATGGATCAAAGAAATTAATCCAACATAGCAAAAGAGGCAATGCGAAATAAAAGGCAGAATCTGTGAAAACAGAACAGTTCGTAAAGACGAATTTTAAAATGGCACCTGACTTGCTCAAATGGAAAAACTCAAAACTAATGAAAGTTGCGTACATATCTGAGGATCACGCACGTAAATTGGCAGATTTTTTCTAATTTTCTACAGAGACTTAGGACAGAATTCGTGACAGACAGCAATGCTGTTTCTGCGCAGCGATCCCAAATATAACATCAACTTTAACATAGAAACTTTACTTGGCACAAAAACATGATAAGGAGAGGTTGCTACAGTAGTAAACAACTTCCAAGACTCAAATATAAAACAAAGTGCTGTAGTAAAAACATGGGTTGTCTCCCATAAGCGCTTTTCTTTAACGCCTTTCAGCTAGGCGCAGAAAGTGTAAATCAAGTATTATCAAGTGATGAAACATCGACATTACCTTGGGCTTTACCCTTACCTTTCTTGTCCTATTTCTTACTCTTTGGCTTAGGGAATATATGGCTACACCCGGGTGTAGAGGTGAATTTTAAAGTGCCTTCTCTCACGTCTATGACTGCTCCCAATAGTTTCAGCAGGGATCTTCCGAGTGTGATTTGTCCTGTTCTGCGCATTCAATGACAAGGTAATCAATGGATATTGTTCTCCCAAGAATGGTTGTATGCACACCCGCAGCTATCCCTTTAGGAATTATAAAGAGTTATCAATAAGAGTTATTCCTTCTCCCCCTTCAGCGAATTCCCAAAGTTTCAATGATTTATGAATACTCTTAGGCATTAGGCAAAATTCAGTCATAATATCAAAATTAGCATGAAGAGTTTGGTTACCTATGAAAATTTTAATAGTAGGATCCCACAATGAAGGTTCAGAGTTCACTAAAACTTGATCAAGACGGTTACGAATATATCCATAATTTTCATTTAGGCGAGATGCACTTGTTTCAAGAGTGTTTAATCTATTATAAATGCTAATAAGGGCTGAATCAAAGTTATTAGCTGAATCATGTGATGCAACCAACTTCTTTATGGCATTAAAAGCTTGATCCCCATTACAATGAAGGAAATCTCCTCCCACTAGAGCATCCAAGGCATATCTATAGCGAATCATAAGACCAAAATAAAAATTACTGAGGAGCAAACTTAGAGTCATTTGAGGTTCAGTTTTACGATAAGAAGTAAAAATCCTGGACCAAGCATCTTTAAAACTTTCCTCATCCCCTTGTTTAAAAGTAAAAACTAATTCCTTAGGTGAAGAAGTAACAAGTACAGAACTAGACATGATAACAAAAGTAAACTAAATGCAAGTAACTAATTTTTTTGTGTGTTTTTGATATAGAGAGCAAGACAAGAAATAAAGTAAAACTAGCAACTAATTTTTTTGTGTTTTGTTTAGGTGCAGCAAACAAAGTAGTAAATAAAATAAAGCAAGACAAAAACAAAGTAAAGAGATTGGGAAGTGGAGACTCCCCTTGCAGCGTGTCTTGATCTCCCGGCAACGCGCCGAAAAAGAGCTTGATGGCGTGTAACTCACACGTTCGTTGGGAACCCCAAGAGGAAGGTATGATGCGCACAGAGCAAGTTTTCCCTCAGAAAGAAAACAAGGTTTATCGAACCAGGAGGAGCCAAGAAGCACGTTGAAGGTTGATGGTGGCGAAATGTGATGCGGCGCAACACCAGGGATTCCGCGCCAACGTGGAACCTGCACAACACAACAAAGTACTTTGCCCCAACGAAACTGAGGTTGTCAATCTCACCGGCTTCTGTAACAAAGGATTAACCGTATTGTGTGGAAGATGATTGTTTGCAAGAAAACAGTAAAACAAGTATTGCAGATTGTATGCGATGTAAAGAATAGGACCGGGTCCACAGTTCACTAGAGGTGTCTCTCCCATAAGATAAAAGCATGTTGGGTGAACAAATTACAGTCGGGCAATTGACAAATAGAAAAGGGCATAACAATGCATATACATGATATGATAAATATAGTGAGATTTAATTGGGCATTACGACAAAGTACATAGACCGCCATCCAACTGCATCTATGCCTAAAAAGTCCACCTTCAGGTTATCATCCGAACCCTTTCGTATTAAGTTGCAAGCAACAGACAATTGCATTAAGTATGGTGCGTAATGTAATCGACAACTACATCCTTAGATATAGAATCAATGTTTTATCCCTAGTGGCAACAAGACAACACAACCTTAGAACTTTGTCACTGTCCCAGGTATCAATGAAGGCATGAACCCACTATCGAGCATAAATACTCCCTCTTAGAGTTAAGAGTAAAAACTTGGCCAGAGCCTCTACTAATAACGGAGAGCATGCAAGATCATAAACAACACATAAGTAATAGATTGATAATCACCATAACATAGTATTCTCTATCCATCGGATCCCGACAAACACAACATATAGAATTACAGATAGATGATCTTGATCATGTTAGGCAGCTCACAAGATCCAACAATGAAGCACAAAAGGAGAAGACAACCATCTAGCTACTGCTATGGACCCATAGTCCAGGGGTGAACTACTCACTCATCACTCCGGAGGCGACCATGGCGGTGAAGAGTCCTCCGGGAGATGAATCCCCTCTCCGGCAGGGTGCCGGAGGCGATCTCCCGAATCCCCGAGATGGGATTGCGGCGGCGCGTCTCGGAAGGTTTTCGTATCGTGGCTCTCAGTACTGGGGTTTCGCGACGGAGGCTTTAAGTAGGCGGAAGGGCAACGCGGGGGCCACACGAGGGCCCCACACGCTAGGGCCGCGCGGCCAAGGGCTGGGCCGCGCCGCCTAGTGTGGCGGCGCCTCGTGGCCCCACTTCCTTCCCTCTTCACGCTTCTGGAAGCTTCGTGCAAAAATAGGACCCTGGGCGTTGTTTTCGTCCAATTCCGAGAATATTTCCTTACTAGGATTTCTGAAACCAAAAACAGCAGAAAACAGCAACTGGCTCTTCGGCATCTTGTTAATAGGTTAGTTCCAGAAAATGCACGAATATGACATAAAGTGTGCATAAAACATGTAGATATCATCAATAATGTAGCATGGAACATAAGAAATTATCGATACGTTGGAGACGTATCAGCCCCATCTACCAGTATCCCTGCACAAGATATATATGTCCCGAATAAAGTTATTTGTAAATGACTCGAAGAATGTATGGATGGATTATGCAATCCAGATTTTACTCGACTCTACGAATCAAGCAAAATCTGGACATAGGCATCCCGGATGGGCCTGCCGAAGGTAGTACCCGAGGTCTACTGAAGGCCCATAACCCGAAGATTACGAAGCCCGGAAGCCCAACAAAGAGTCGACTATGGCAAGCAGAGAAGGATTAGGAATAAGGAGACTTGTATTCCTACGGGTCGAACTCAAAGAGTCTCCCAGCAATTGTAACTTGTGTAATACGAAACCCTCGGCTCCACCACCTATATAAGGGGGAGTCGAGGGACAAAGAAAGGATCAATCTCATTGTCATCAAACCCTAGCCTTTTAGCAGTCGAGTACCTTTTCCGGCTGAAACCTTCGAGATCTACTTGCCCTCTACTTCCACGAAACCCAAGTCTACAACTTGTAGGCATTGACAAGTTAATCCCTTTGTCAGTTGGGGAAACCCAAGAGGAAGGTATGATAAGCACAATAGCAAGTTTTCACTCAGTAAGAAACCAAGGTTTAATCAACCAGTAGGAGAAAGGGATGACTTCTGAAGGTGTTGCTAGCTGACTTTTGGCAGGGCGCACTACCGGCGTCAGCAAGAACGTGGAACCTACACACAACACAACCAAAATACTTTGCCCCAACTTACAGTGAGGTTGTCAATCTCACCGGTTTTGCTGAAAACAAAGGATTTACTCTATAGTATGGAAAGAGATGTTTGTTTGAAGTGGAAATAAGGAGAACAATGCTTGCAGTAAATAAACAGAACAAGTTTTTTCCGTAGATGATTTTATCAGTGTAAAAGAAAGGACAGGGGTCCACAATTCACTAGAGGTGTCTATCCATAAAGATAAATAACATGTTGGGTGAATAAATTACAGCTGGGCAATTGACAGAATAAAGACCATACATTACAAGATGATTACTATGTGATTCATTTGGGCATTACAACACAATACATAGACTGTAAACCAACTGCGTCTATGACTAATAATCCACCTTCCGGTTAGCGTCCGCATCCCTTTCAGTATTAAGTTGCAAGCAACAAATTATTTATCGCATTAAGCAATGTGTGTAAAGTAAACAATAGAATTATCCTGAGATAAAGCATTGTTGTTTTCTCCCTAGTAGCAGCAACACATCTACAACCTTAGAAATTATTGTCACTCTTCCAGATTACTAGAGGCATGAACCCACTATCGAGCATAAATACTCCCTCCTGGAGTCACAAGCACATACTTGGCCAGAGCATCTAATAGCAACGGAGAGCTTGCAAGATCACAAATAACATATGACAAGTATATAATCGATCTCAACCATAGTATTCAATATTCATCGGATCCCAGCTAACACAACATGTAGCATTACGTAAAGATGATCTTGATCATGATAGGCAGCTCACAAGATCTAAACATGAAGCCTAAATTGGAGAAGACAACCATCTAGCTACTGCTATGGACCCGTAGTCCAGATATAAACTACTCACACATCACTTCGAAGGCGGGCATGGCGATGTAGAGGTCTCCGGTGATGATCTCCCTCTCCGGCAGGGTGTCGGGAAGAGCTTTAGAACCCTCCCGAGCTAGGGTCGGCGATGGCGGCTGCGACAAATCTTTTCGTGGATGGAGGCTCGGGTATTTAGGTTTTCCCCGAACAAGTGACTAAATAGGCGGAAGGGCGAGGTCGGTAGGTGCCCGAGGGGCCCACACCACCCCTAGGCACGGCCAGGGCCTGGGCCGCGCCTAGGCTAGGTGTGGCCGCCTCATGGCGCATCTTCGTCTCTCCTCCGGACTCCATCTTCGTTACAGTAAAATAGGAACTTTGGCTTTTGTTTCATCCAATTCCGAGACTATTTCCTATATAACTTTTCTGAAATACAAAACAACAGAAAACAGGGAACTGGCACTGTGGTATCTTATCAATAGGTTAGTTCCGGAAAATGTATAAAAGTGCAACGAAGTGTAAACAAAACATATAGAAATTAGTGTAAAACAAGCATGGAGCATCAAAAATTATAGATACGTTTGCAACGTATCACGGTGATGGGGGTGCTCAGCTTCGCCCTGGCCGCCTCCAGCATGGACGGCGGGGGCGGAGGTGGTGGATCGGAGCCTGAGGTGCCATCTGCGTTGGTGTTGGCGTCGCGCTCTAGCGCGGGGCCACGGTTGCGCGTGGACTTGGTGGCGTTGTCACCGGTGGCCATAACCTCCTGCATGACGCAGGGGCTGGCGGTGACACTGCCGACGCCGGCTCCGTGAGGAGGGGTAGTGCAGCTCCGAACATGGCGCGGGTAGCGCGGCGGCGCGATGGTGGCGACGTAGACACGATGCACGTCGAAGGTGATGACGTTGCCGCCGGAAGGAAAGGGCCTGTCGGCGAAGCAACCGGTGTTGTCGCTGACGCAGTCCAGCGAGCCGAGCCTCCAGATCAAGCCTGAAGCGACTCGCTCGCCGGAGGGAAGAAGGAGGCCCGTCCGGAATAAGACTCCGGGCACAGACGCTGCAGGCCCCATGGTGGGCGCCAAACGTCGTGGATCTGTCACGACATATGCCATGGGGTGGCTTAAGTCGAGTGGTTGAGGCCTTATGGCCTACGGAGGACTCCGGATGCGGGTATGAGCACAAGCGACACAACAATGTACCCAGGTTCGGGGCCCTCGTATGGAGGTAACACCCCTACTCCTGCCTAGAGATGTATATGATGTGGAGACAGTACAATGGTGCTCCTTGAGCTGTGGACGGCTTGAGAGAGGGCTCGAGGTAGACGAAGACCTCTCCTCCCAAGCGGTTCTGCTAAGTGTGAAAGTATGGAATGGATCGATCCCCCAACAAGGGGGGTGCTACTGGGGCTTATATAGTGCCCGGAACAATTAAATAGAAGTCCCTAGAGGCTATGGCGTCGGCTCAGCCGGCTCTGGCTTCCTCGCGTGGTCCCGAGGCGCTGGGGCCCCTGGCTGCCGCCCCTGTCTTGTCCTCTTTGTCGCTGCCGACAGGGACAAGACGGAGCAATGGACAGGCAGTAGGCCGGATCTAGCTCCTGTTCGTAGCCTGCGGCCCCTAGGTAGCGCCGCCCGTAGCCTGCGCTGCCCCGGAGAGTCGGGCCATGATGACATGTTGTCACGCTGATCCTTGTTGCTCTGTAGTGTTCCGGGATCAACGGGATGGGACGTCCTCGTGGACTTTGGCACCCGGATGACCGTTCATGAGCCTTCTCCTGCGAGGATCACCAACTTCTGGAGCAGGCCAGGGGAAAGACGAACCCGGCCGATGAAGAGGCAGCCGGTCTAGCTATGCTGAAGCCGGCCGACCCCATCTTAAGCCGGACATGGTACGTGGAAGCTGGCCCTCACCATGGCTCCAGCCGCTGCTCCTCAGACGGCTTTGACCGCGGGCCAGCCGGCCCTAAGCCAACTATTTCCAGTTCTTTGCCATACCCGGGGTCTTCCCCCGACAGAAATCTCGCTACGAGAGATATGTTCCATTTTGCCCGAACATTTTTGTACGTTTTAAATTTATCGACATAATAAATTTTGGTATAGTGAAATTTAAATGCGTTTTACGCAAAACTGAAACGCTTGAGCCACTCAAAAACATACCGTAGCCATAATTTTTTTTCCGTAGTTCTAATCCTATATAACTAAGTAGTTCATCCCCACTAACCTATTTCTCTAAACATGCAACTATGCCACCTCAGCAGCCCCACAAAATCAGCCATTTCCCGTCCACATCATCTCATCCCATGCATGTGTGTCACTCTTTTCGGGCTGTGATGATACTTTTAGACACGTTTGCTTCCTCTTCCAATCACATCACATCAAGACATCATCACTTTTACCAGCCCAATACTTCACATGGTATACTAATAGCCAGGCAATAACAGTCCCCTTAAAATATCTCCCGGAAATTTCAGAAGCAGAAGTGCACACATGATTCATTTAAACCCATACTGTTCATCTTCTCCAAGGAGGCAAGTAAACGATTCTTCTCTCTGTCAATAAAAGAGCATGCAACCATTTGACTTCATGTGCTCTTTCTCTGTCTCCCAATATACTCATCTTTTCCTCCCGCCATGATCAGAACCAAGGTTAACGTAGATAAGGGAAACCATCAGTCTATGGAAAAATCTCGTGGAGGGAGAGACGAAGGGACATTGGTGCCTTTTAAAGAGCTGGCTAGCTTATTTACAGTTACATAATCCCCTCCTATATTCACCTTCCCTTTCTCAAACCTTTACCTCCCGTCCTACCAAGCCACGCTGTACCTCCAGCCCGCACAACAAACCTCGCCATCCCTGCTGCCTGCAAAGCCGAGCAGAGCTAGGGCTGATGCTAATGACTCCTGAATTGCTGAGGCGTTGATGCCCAAATGCCAAGGAGACATATCCAGAATCAACTCCCTGCCCCCATGATAATCTAGGCAACCGAGGAACTGCTATTGTGTGTCTTTGTCTGATATTCCGATCTCCCCGAGGAGCTCCCTTATATGGCATAATCTCACGGCTTCATCAGTCATCACAACAATCATCTCACGGCCCGAAGAAATTCTAATTCTAATCTGTTCACCGATCTCCTCTCCTACCATCTCACATCGGCCTTCATGCAACTGCTGCCTTCAGTTTTCAGAATTTAGAGATACTAGATATCATTTCGCTTCTCTGTGCTCTGATTTATTCTTTTACGTGAAATATTACATTCAGTAAAAAGAATCAGAGGACTACAATGGGGCATGGATTTCTTATGCACCTGGTGCCACAAACGAGCACCGATCGATGCATTCACTGAATAATAGGTTCCAGATTTCAAGTCAACTAAGGCCCCATCTTCTTGGTATTGTTGTCCATACATTTTTTCCCCGTGTCAGAATATATTGAGGGACACAGCTGGTGGAAATTTAGCAGCTCTTCGTATTCTGAAATGTGCTTGCGATAACCAATCTACAAGGGCTATTTACAGAACTCTGCAATAGTTTTAAAATTCCAACTTTTCATCATTATTGCAAAAAATAGGTGGAGTCGGGTGAGTACCTACACTTCTGCATCTATGAATTATGTGAAATTTTTCTCAAATTTATTGTGACAACTGTTGTAAGCTAATGATATAAAACTTCAAACTGGCCCACTGTAACATCTAAATGTTATGTTAAATTTGTTTCATTATTTGTTGTTCGGGGATTTTTGAGTAAATTCTAATATGTTTGGATTCACATCGTCTTCTTCCAGGGCTTAAGAACTCCACTGGTGGATCTGGACAGTCGACACCCTCACCGACGCAAATGTGTCAAGGTACAGATATTCCTCAACACTCCATGCTGCAAATCTTTGAGTTTTAAGTTGGGATTCCCCTTATAGTTAGGGATTTGCCGAACCTAAGTGTTGGTTTGAATTAATGCCACGTATACCTTCATCCCTTGAGCAGAGAGCCCACATCATTCACGGGTGATGATAGCTGTGGTACTCTTTTTTCTTCTTCCGGCACTGGCATCCACAGTGTGCCCGATTATTTCAGAACATGTGTTTTCTCCGCGAGTTCTTTTTTTGTGTGGGAAGTCTAGATGATGCTTGGGCAGGAGCAACAATGTGGCATAGATTTACTTTCTACAAATCCAGGGAACTACAAGTGAAGTTTCATGATCTCCGGAGGCCCCTTCCGAGATTGACGGTCGCATCCCACATCGGCTGTAGAGCAAGTGGTCTCGTCCCCGCTCTGGAGCTCGATGGCGACATGGTCGATCTCCTGCTCGCCGGTGGGGAAAGAGAAGGGCTCGATTGCTTTTTTCTTTCTTTTAGTGAGGCCCTTTCTGCAAATACCAGGGACCTATGTGTAATTTTCAATTTCATAGGGTCCTTTGTTATGTACTGTACACCCACCGTTTATTATCAATGAAGCTTCTATGCCCTTCGGGGCACTCCGTGTTCAAAAAAAAAATGATCTACATATTATTTTAAAAAAAATGAAACCGTGTCTAGGAGGAACTAGACAGTTTTTGATATAAGTAGAAACGGGACATGGCGTGACAATTCCGAAATTCGTCCCTGATAGGAATCAAACTCCGGTCGTTAGGATGCGCCACTGCGACCCCAACCACTAGGCTAAGCCTGATCTACATATTATTTAGAACGCCGTTGTTTGAAGCTGACTAAACTGCCTAATGCTTGATAAAATCTTTCTACTATCTTTCTACTTAAACGATCGAGAAGGTGATAACTTTTATACTCTTTTACCATCAGGCTAATTTCTTCTCTCTCATGTTATACTGTGGCAAATAAATCATGCAATGGTTTAGCCAAGTGCACGTAATTGTTCATTTGACAGATTGTAACTGAAGTATAGCGCTTATTTCAGAAGTACTAAATTTTTTTTTCACTTTTTTGTAGCAAATTTGAACTGGTATATTTCCAGGTAATATATTAATGTTCAAATCTGAACTACTGAGCATGCTTCATATTTGCAGGTTACATATGCATGCAGGCTAGCAATCATTGGACGTGTTCTCCCTTACAGGCTTTTCCCAAATGTCTTCAGAAATTTATAGTCACTCATTTAAATTAACCTTCTGATCTCCATAGACGCCATGTTTGCTAATATGCTTAGTTCCAAAATGTTTAGTTTATCATTCAATTGTTGACTGATTCAGATAAAAGGTTCACTATAATTGGTATTGTGGAAACTTGCGTAACCGAGAAGCATCCTATTTTGTATTTACATAAAATTTCTTAATGAATCTACAGGAGACGAGGGCTCCCAGCCTCACGCACCCCAGCCTCCCAGCCCTAACCGCCGCCGCTGTCGCCGCCGCCGCCGCCGGTAGCGCCGCCGGGGCAAAGACCCACGGGGCGTGGCGGCGGCGGGGGCCCTTCCTCATCGACGCGTGGTGGACGGCGGCTGGATCTCCTCTCCTCGAGCATGGCGGACGCGCGGATGGGATGGGCGGCGGCGGCCGGCGCTGTGCCCCCTTCTCCCGTCGGCTCTCCCCTGGTGGATCGGCCGACGCGGTTAGGATGGGCGGCGGCGGCCTGCCTACGCTCCCTCCTCCCGCCGGGTCTCCGCAGCACTCCGGCAGGGCTGGTGGTGGGCGGCGGCCAGGCCCATGGCCTGCGCCAATTCCCCCCCCCGCCTCTCGCCGAGTGGAGGCGATCTCGGGCTTCACCCGCGACACAAGGTCGCTTGGGGCAGCAGCCTTGGGTACGACGGTGGAGGTGGCCCTCTTCTTCGCCGGAGAGGGTTGGCCTGCGGTTTGTGATGGTGGATCTATCGATCTATCACCGCGTTCCGGCGGCGAGATGGAGATGCATGGAAGCCGGCGACGGAGTCGCCGGTGGAGGGTTGGAGTGGCCAGCCCACGATGGTCGCCGACGTGGGGTCCGACCTGAATAAAGGCGGTGGTCCTAGGGTCTCTCGTGAAGAGGAAGACCAACCGGAGGCCTGGACTCGTGATCTAGCCGGAGTGTTGAGTTCCGGAAGGCTCCGCCGGCGAATGTAACAGCTTTTTGCCTGGAGTTTGCTGAATCGGTGGTATTCGGTCGTGCGCACCCATGCATTTATTCCGACCGATTGGTTCTGGAGGGAGCGGCGCGAAGCTCTTTTTCTGTGTTGACATCAAGTGACTATGGATCCATGATGAAAGTCGGAAGAAGAGAAGTTCATGAAGGCCGGAGGGGAGGACTGGCTAAGGGAGGTTCAAGTCTCCGCGCTGTTGAGGGACTTGCTTGGTGTTCCAGGCTTCAGCGGTATGAAAGTGGGGGCGACAACACAGGTGAAGTCCTACCTTTCAGGGTGAAAACCCAAGGTCTGACCTTAACTGGTTGTGCCCGGCAATGACCTTGTTGGAGGCATTGTTTTGAGAGCGGGGACTATCTTCAGGGTGAAAACCTAAGATCGTTGATCGGGCGACGACGGTGTTAGAGCACTCTTCCCTTCTTGGAGGCGTCGTTTTGGAGAGTCTGTATTTCAGGTGTTGTCTTGGCGATGGATGTATTGCTGTTGTTAGGCCCGAGATACTGTAGCGGGACTTTTGTTTCTTAGTTTTCTTTTCCTTTTTTTTGCTGTGTGCATACGTAGTGCCATTAAGGTGGTGCGTTGTTGCAGAGGCTGGGTGTAATTGGTATCTTTTTTATATTAATATATTCCCTTTATCGAAAAAAATAAAATTTCTTAATGTTAGCAAGAATCCCTTTCTTATTCTATTCCTTACTGATTCACATTATAAAACTGAAATACCTCATTTACTCGATCCATGTTCATTCTAGAAATTCAATGATCATATATATGAAACCGTGTTTAGGAGGAACTAGACACTTTTTTTGATATAGTAGAAGCGGGACTTGGCGTGACAATTCCGAAATTCGTCCATGATAGGAATCGAACTCCGGTCGTTGGGTGCACCACTGCGACCCCAACCACTGGGCTAAGCCCATGTCGTCATTGATCATATATATGGCCATATGCCAATTGTATCGATCATCAAAGTACCAAAATTCTTAATGACAGCTAAGAATCCCGGAGCAACGCTCGGGGTATCATCTAGTTTAAATTGGTGAACTAAACCTTTTTTAAAAATATTCAATGGAGGAGTATTGGGACAAAGAAGGGATAAGGTCAGGGGCGGATCCAGGATTTGGGCATAGGGGGGGCGAACCAACTCGATAGTAGATAAAATATTATATATTATCCTCTCTCATGAAAAATGAAGTCTTACATAGTATGTCTTTTTTTTGCAACAAAGATACATGTTTACTGTTTTTGAAATTTGCAATTATAAAGACAAGGACACATTTTAAATTGGGCCACATACAAGATTCGTCGGAGTTAATATCTCATTCGGTTTAACCTCGGTCATATTAGAATTTTAAGAGGGTTCTGCCCCGAAGCACGTGGATTGGGAAAATCAGTATGTTCTTTTCTTCATTTTTTAATCTATAAGAACTACGGCTAAACTAAACCAAAACTATAGATATCGAAGTACATTTGATCGAAGAACATGTAACTATTATGACTAATTAATTTGTCAGGCATTATCACACCAAATCAGATTTGTAGCACGTGTATACCTTGAGATATAATCTGGTGATGAGATGGTACGGCGGGGCACCGGGCGGCAAGCCGGCAAGAGGCTCGAGGTCGAGGCATTGCTGATTGCCGGAATATATACGCGGCAGAGGTTTTCCTGCAGTGGCTGACGGCGACGCCATAGCACAGGCGGCGGCGGCTCAACTGGTTCCTATTGGAAACTCATCGTTTGCAGGGTTCGATCGATCAATCCAGGCATCACATAGGTGCTGTATAGGTAATTCAGATCGTGCAGGTAAGTTGGGGCAATCTACTTCCTGAGCTTGTTGGGCTTGGCCCATGTGGCAGTCAGAAATGCATCTACTCTACTCTCATGGCCGTAAATAAATGATACGATTAGCAAAATCGTATGCTGAATTAGTATTAGCCCCTGCCGCAATTACTTGGGGGTGGCCGACGGTTGGGGGTGGCCTGGCCCCTGCTCGCCCCCCCTTGGATCCGCCACTGGATAAGGTTGCGAGACCAAGGCTAGACCACGTACATGCATGTGTCACTTGTTCCGCTCGGTCGGCAACAGGAAATACACAGCAACAAACCAGGTGTAGCATAGTTTACACAATTATTATTGCATTTCTTGTAAGAAGGAAATTCATGGAACTGGGACACTTCAAATCCTCCACGCACAGCAGCAGCTGGACCATGCCATACCTTCCATTAGCACCATGCAAATCTTCCACACAAAGAAACATCGGAGGAGACAACACGCAGGGGGGGATGGAATTTTGCGCCTAGAAAGTAGAGAGGTGTGAATTCTCCAGCTATGATTAGCAGCTTCTCCGGCGACGTCACCATCTTCGCTCTTCCCCACTATATAAACTGCTCCTCCCCACATCGCTTCCTCCCTCCCTCCATCTCCCTCTCCGTCGAGAGCGCCATTAGTACACGTACACCTACTGTAGTTGCTAATTTACTGACCTAACGCAAAGCACTCTCTGCTACTGTATCACACGTCACCCGTGCCGTGCTCTATCTCTTTACACAGGCCGCCGTATCAGAGCAAGGTACGTGTCCTCCTTGATTGGCCAGCGTGTTGGTTTGTGATTAGTTAATCCTTGCTGGATATGTATGCTGATGAAGTCTTTGCTTGCCGTTCTTGTGAAGAAGAAGGAGGAGGAGAAGAAGAAGGCGGTTGTTTGATTTCGGTTATCGGAGATGACGGTGACGCCACAGATCACGGTGAGCGACGGGAGGCTGGCGGTGCGCGGCCGCACGGTGCTGTCCGGCGTGCCTGACAACGTAGCGGCGGCGCACGCTTCCGGTGCGGGGCTCGTCGATGGGGCCTTCATCGGCGCCACCGCCGGCGAGGCCAAGAGCCACCACGTCTTCACCTTCGGAACCCTCCGGTGAGTATTAATTGGCGACCGCTGATTCAGTCATGTGCCTGTTGCTGTTTTTTTTTTTTTTTTGAGAGGTGCCTGTTGCTGTTGGTAGGAAGAGATAAAGGCAAAGTTGGATAGATTAGTTACGCAACGAAATGTGGCGGGTCGAACACGTGGTACCGAACTCTCTAGAATGTGCTGGGAGTAGTACGGATTTTGGCAGCATCTTGTTGGTTTTGTGATTCTACTACGGAGTACCATTTTCTAATTCTACTAATTTTGGGATGTAGATTTCTTATGAGTGTCAAGGTTTGGCTTAGATTTCCCTGGAATTGTTTGTTTGATGCAGGGATTGCCGGTTCATGTGCGTGTTCCGGTTCAAGCTGTGGTGGATGACGCAGCGGATGGGCAACTCCGGCCGCGAGGTCCCGCTGGAGACCCAGTTCATTATCATCGAGGTCCCCGTCGCCGCCGGCAACGGCGACGGCGACAGTGGCGAGCCGGTGTACGTGGTGATGCTACCACTGCTGGAGGGGCAGTTCCGCACGGCGCTCCAGGGCAACGACCAGGACCAGCTCCAGATGTGCATCGATAGCGGTATTCTCGTTTTTTTATTTTATTTTACCGGGATAAATCGTAAATGCAGTCGATGTTTCTGATTTTGTTGTGCGTGTGATGAGCAGGGGACAAGTCGGTGCAGACTGAACAGGGGATGAACAACGTCTACATCCACGCCGGCACCAATCCGTTCGACACCATCACCCAGGCGGTCAAGTACGTCGTCTTCTACGTTGCACGTCTTGATAGTTCCAAGGTCCAACTTCCAACGACTGCAGCTAACTCGATCATCTTTCATGTCTGAAATGCAGGGCCGTAGAGAAGCACATGCAGACGTTCCACCACAGGGACAAGAAAAATGTCTGTACAACTTTGATCTGCTTTTGATTTGATGCTACTACTACGATTCGATTACAATTAGTACTAGTTTGTTCGATGCCAAGTGATCATCTGATTTTGTGGATTGGCGTATGCATGCAGCTGCCGTCATTCGTGGACTGGTTCGGCTGGTGCACCTGGGACGCCTTCTACACCGACGTCACAGCCGACGGCGTCAAGCAGGGCCTCCGCAGCCTGGAGGAGGGCGGCACGCCGCCGCGGTTCCTCATCATCGACGACGGCTGGCAGCAGATCGGCAGCGAGGACAAGGAGGAGGGGGACCGTAGCGTCTCCGTCCAGGAAGGCGCCCAGTTCGCAAGCAGGCTCACGGGCATCAAGGAGAACAGCAAGTTCCAGAGCCACAAGCAGGAGGAGACCCCGGGGCTGAAGCAGCTGGTGGAAGAGGCCAAGAAGGGGCACGGCGTCAAGAGCGTCTACGTGTGGCATGCCATGGCCGGCTACTGGGGCGGGGTCACCCCGTCCGCGGTCGGGATGGCGCGCTACGAGCCGGCTCTCGCGTACCCGCTGCAGTCGCCGGGCGTCACGGGCAACCAGCCGGACATCGTCATGGACTCGCTCTCCGTGCTCGGCCTCGGCCTCGTGCACCCGCGCAAGGCCCACACCTTCTACCACGACCTCCACGCCTACCTCGCCGCGTGCGGCGTCGACGGCGTCAAGGTGGACGTGCAGAACATCATCGAGACGCTCGGCGCGGGACACGGCGGCCGCGTCGCGCTCACCCGCGCGTACCACCGCGCGCTCGAGGCGTCCGTCGCCAGGAACTTCCCGGACAACGGATGCATCTCCTGCATGTGCCACAACACCGACATGCTCTACAGCGCAAAGCAGACTGCCGTCGTGCGCGCCTCCGACGACTTCTACCCGCGCGACCCGGCGTCGCACACCATACACATCTCCTCGGTGGCTTACAACACGCTATTTCTCGGCGAGTTCATGCAGCCCGACTGGGACATGTTCCATGTAAGCATCGTGTCTTACCACGTTTATTTCTACTTCCTGTAATTTTCTGTCTGACGGATGGATTCTCAATTTGCAGAGCTTGCACCCGGCGGCCGAGTACCACGGCGCCGCAAGGGCGATCGGCGGCTGCCCGATTTACGTCAGCGACAAGCCGGGGAACCATAACTTCGACCTGCTCAAGAAGCTCGTGCTCCCCGACGGCTCTGTGCTTCGCGCGCAGCTCCCTGGCCGGCCCACGCGCGACTGCCTCTTCTCCGATCCGGCGCGCGACGGCGCAAGGTGAGCATCAGCCTCTCGAATTCTCCCAAATTAATTTCTAGCTAGTGTGCTCCAGTTCCTCTGTTTTTCTTTGCAGCCTGCTCAAGATATGGAACGTCAACAAGTGCGCCGGCGTGGTGGGGGTGTTCAACTGCCAGGGCGCGGGGTGGTGCCGCGTCGTCAAGAAGACACGCATCCACGACGAGGCGCCCGGGACGCTCACCGGCTCGGTACGCGCCGAGGACGTCGACGCAATCGCCCAGGTCGCCGGCGGCGGCGACTGGGACGGCGAGGCCGTGCTGTACGCGCACCGGGCGGGGGTGCTGGTGCGGCTGCCCCGTGGCGCCAGGCTGCCGGTGACGCTCAAGACGCTCGAGTACGAGCTGTTCCACGTCTGCCCCGTCCGCGCCGTCGCGCCGGGCGTGTCGTTCGCGCCCATCGGCCTGCTCGACATGTTCAACGCCGGTGGCGCCGTCGAAGAATGCACCGTCAACAGCGACGGCAATGCCGGTGTGACGCTCAGTGTGCGGGGCTGTGGCCGGTTCGGCGCGTACTGCTCCCGGAGGCCGGTGAAATGCTCCCTCGACTCGGAAGACGTGGAGTTCAGCTATGACGCCGACACGGGACTCGTCACCATCGACGTGCCGGTCACGGAGCAGGACATGTACCGGTGGGCGCTGGAGATTCAGGTCTAGGCTGCCGGTGATGCCCGTGTCCATAGGGTGGCACGACCACTCTCAGCCGTAGGGCTGTTGCCATTGGTGGTGCTTAGGAGAGACAAGAGATCATGCTTTGCTCTATTATCACTATCGCCTAGTATGCAATAATGTTATCGCAGCTGTATTATTTCGTAATTTGGGGTAATGGATATATAGTAATAAAGGATGGTGCTTCTCGTGTTTGGGATGACAGCTACTCGCTTGTTCTACTACTACTCCCTCTTGAAGTTCCAATATGAACTAGACAGACCATAGCGAGTGAATCTACATATAAAAAGTAGTATATTAAATGCATATTAAAATAGAAGAATCTATAAAAAAGATAAAATATTTTATATTATTGAATAGATAGTACATATTACTCCCCCGTTCTGTTTATAGGTCTTGCACGTATCTCTACGTTGCTAATTTCACCAACATAACATAAGATATGTATTACAAAATATATGTCATCAGAAAGCTTAGATCTTATACTTTCTAATGGTATAATTTTTATAGTGCAAAATTTATATTATATTGATCAAATTGATGATCTTGGGATACATGTATATAAACCGGGACAGAGGTAGTAACTATCTTCGAGAAACGGTCCTGCTAACAAGTTTCACGAAATGTTATTCTAGCCGTCCTAATTATTCATCAATTAGGATAATGTTTCTTGGCTAATGCTACGCGCGCATCAATGCATAAACAATAGTGTAACACCTGAGCTGGTCCCTGACCCGGTTAAGATGTAGATTGTGCGGCCCTGGACTAGCTGTTCGAAACACCCGTTATGTATACTCATTCACGATCCCATGATTAGTGTGTCGTGAAAACATAACCGAACTAGTATCAAATACATCATCCATTATAGTACCGAATAAAATATTACAACAGGTCAAATAACCAATACTTACATGACAGCCGCATTGGCAGGAGATCAACAATCACACAGCGAAAATACTTCATACAAAACTATCCGTATGGCCCAAGTCATGCCTTAACCCTAGAGGCAACTGACTGGGAAGACGTTCCTAGCTCGCATAGACATCGTCAACTCCTTCTTCATCCATCGAACTCCACCAAGTCTGGCCAAGTAAATAGCCAGGGACAAAGCCATGAGTACATTATGAATTGTACTCGCAAACCACCTTAGAGAGAAGTAAATGATATGCAATTTCGCAGTAGCAAGGAATATGCACTATTCTAGGGTTACAAGGAGTGACAGATAGTTTCTCTCGAGAATATGATATCTCTACATCTTTGCTGAAAAACCTTTTTAAATCAAGTTTCTTTGAAGACTAATACGTAAGGGTGACCCATTTTCCTTTCCGGCCATCTTAGTATGACCAAAATAAATTTTCCAACTTTCCACCTTACCTCCCAGGTGCATTTTCCCAGCCTCACTTGTATACTCTTCTCAAACTCTTTGGAAAAACACTTTTATAAACCAAAAGCTTTCTTTCTGATAGGGCAAAGGTGGCCGATCTTTCGATGAGAGTATGATAACGTCGATTTGTTGGTGGAGTTCGTGTTCGACGATCCGATTCCACGTGCAAAGCTCGTGCGCCAATGCAATCGCTAGGAAAATCTTCGGGAGTTACTGATCTTGCGGATGCATGATCAGTCTGACCAACGAGGGTCTTAATTTCTACCTGAAATCAAGAACAAGTAAGACCTAATATTGTAATCAGAATATTGCGGCTATAGATGAAAGCTTTATTGAATAAGGTGGGATTCCGAATAGTCGGTCTTGTTCTGGGCGTTGGCCTCAAAAGAAGTACACGACGAGTTGCAGCAATGGCTAACTTTTAGTCTAATCAAAATCCGAGTCTAAACGTGACGGCTATGGGGGTATTTAAAGGAGGAAAAGGTGGGGTTTCGGCCAGCCATACATGTGGTGGCCGAACCAAACCCTAATAGGCCTTTCCCCCTCCAATACGGACTATAAAAAGTGGCTGACTTAATTCCCGCGAAAATGACATGGGCCGGGCCCAAAACTAAAGGTGACGCAACACCATATTATGCTATGGACGAAATTATGAAGTGCAATCTTGTATATTTCGTCCAAGTCTTCAATCATCATTATGTGGCTTCAAAGTTCTGAAATCTCCACTTGGGGCGTCCTCTTTAATCCTCACATGTTTGCTGCCATCTCCTCCATGTGTGATCATACTCCAATGCTTGTCCTCCTCATCCATGCTAGGTCCATCATTCCTAAGAGTAACAAACATATCTGACTTAGGCAACATCATATTCTCATGTATGTGAGGAATAGTTCCAAGAAACGAAAGTACCTGATAGTTAAGTTGTTTGGCACGAGATCGAGTGATTGGTCCTTGCATTTGTGTGGTTGTAGGTACAACGGTTGTATCAACAGACGGGATGTTCTCATCATGCCCCCCTTCTTGAATTGAAGTCGTCCTCGACGCAAGCTCATCTTCTTCACCAAAGTAAGGCTTCAAATATGCAATGTTAAATGTAGGACTAACCGGACTCAATTCTGCAGGAAGCTCAAGTTTATATGCATTATCATTTATTTTCTCTAACATCTTAGAAGGACCAGCAGCGCGTGGCATTAGCTTAGACTTGCGCAATGCAGGAAAACAATCTTTGCGCAAATGCAACCAAACAAGATCTCCAACATCAAACACAACATGTTTTCTTCCTCTATCCCCAGCAATTTTGTATTTAGCATTCATGCGTTCTATGTTGTCTTTAGTAGTCTCATGCAATTTTAATATCAATTCAGCACGTTCTGTAGCATCCAAATTATTTGGCACCGAAGATGGTAAAGGCAACAAATCAATAGGTGCACGTGGAACAAAACCATACACAATCTCAATAGGGCACATCTTAGTGGTAGAATGCAGCGAACGATTGTGAGCAAATTCAATATGAGGTAAACATTCTTCCCACAATTTTAAGTTCTTCAAAACAGCCCGCAACATAGTAGACAATGTTCTATTTACTACTTTAGTTTGTCCATCGGTTTGTGAATGACATGTAGTACTAAACAACAATTTAGTCCCCAACTTAGCCCATAAACATCTCCAAAAATGGCTAATAAACTTAGTATCACGATCAGAAACAATAGTATTTGGCACACCATGTAAACGAATAATTTCACGAAAGAACAAATCATCAACATGTGTAGCATCATCAGTCTTGTGACATGGAATAAAGTGTGCCATCTTAGAAAACCGATCCACAACAACAAAAATACTATCCCTCCCCTTCTGTGTACGAGGCAATCCCAAAACGAAATGCATAGAAATATCCTCCCAAGGTACACTAGCAACAGGAAGAGGCATATATAAACCATGTGGATTAAGTTGAGACTTAGCTTTTTGACATGTAGTGCAGCGTGCCACAAATCTCTCAACATCTCGACGCATACGCGGCCAAAAGAAGTGTGCAGCAAGGACATCCTCCGTCTTCTTGACACCAAAGTGACCCATCAATCCTCCTCCATGCGCCTCCTGCAACAACAAAAGACGAACGGAACTATCTGGGATGCATAGCTTGTTAGCACGGAACACAAATCCATCATTGAGGACAAATTTGTTCCATGTTCTACCATCTCTGCAATTCAGCAACACATCTTTAAAATCAACATCATGCAAGTATTGTTACTTTATAGTTTCCAATCCAAAAATCTTGAAGTCAAGTTGAGATAGCATAGTATAACGGCACGACAAAGCATCATCAATAACATTATCTTTACCATTTTTGTGTTTGATAACATAAGGAAAAGACTCAATAAATTCAACCCACTTTGGATGGCGATAATTCAACTTAGCTTGACTACGAATATGCTTTAAAGATTCATGATCATAATGTATAACAAATTCTTTAGGCCATAAATAATGTTGCCAAGTTTCTAATGTCCGAACCAGCGCATATAATTCTTTATCATAAGTAGAATAGTTCAGACTAGGCCCACTCAATTTCTCACTAAAGTATGCAACAGGTTTGCCCTCTTGTAATAACACACCTCCCAAATCAATTCTACTAGCATCACATTCAAGCTCAAAAGTCTTATTAAAATCAGGAAGTTGGAGTAATGGAGCATGTGTTAACTTATCTTTCAATATCATGAAGGCTTCTTGTTGTGCATCGCCCCACACGAAGGGCACATCCTTCTTTGTAAACTCATTCAGCGGCGCAACAATGGATCCAAAATCTTTCACAAAGCGCCTATAGAAACCAGCGAGGGCAAGAAAACTCCTCGCTTGTGTGACCGTCTTGGGCTGCGGCCAACTCTCAATTGCCTCAATCTTGGCTAGATCAATTTCAATGCCCTGCGCAGTAACAACATAGCCAAGAAACGCAGCTCCATTGGTGCAAAAGGTGCACTGCTCAAGATTACCATACAAACGTGCATCACGTAAAGCATTCAAAACAACACGTAAATGATCCAAATGATCCTCCAAATATTTTATATAAATCAGAATATCATCAAAGTATACCACCACAAATCGTCCAATAAAAGCACGTAAAACTTCGTTCATCAGTCTCATGAAAGTACTAGGAGTATTAGTTAATCCAAAAGGTATTACTAACCACTCATATAAACCGAACTTAGTTTTAAACGTTGTTTTCCATTCATCTCCTAATTGCATACGAATCTGGTGGTAACCACTACGCAAATCAACTTTAGAGAACATAATAGAACCACTCAAATCATCAAGCATATCATCCAAACGTGGTATAGGGTGACGGTATCGAATGTGTAATATTATTAATAGCTCCACAATCAGTACACATGCACGAAGAACCATCTTTCTTAGGTACCAAAATAATAGGAACATCACATGGACTAACAGACTCGTGAATGTAACCTTTATCTTGGAGAACCTGAATTTGTCGCTGAATCTCTTTGGTCTCTTCAGGATTGGTACGATATGGCGCACGGTTGGGCAGCGAAGCTCCTGGAATCAAGTCAATCTGGTGTTCTGTACCATGAATAGGTGGTAGTCCAGGTGGAACATCTTGTGGGAACACATCAATAAATTCCTGCAAAAGGTTAGCAACCGCAGATGGCAAAGAAGGAGGCATATCTTCAAATGAAAACAGAATTTCTTTGAAAATAATAGCATAGCATTGAGTAGTGTTCACATCAAGTTCAGCAATATCAGATTTGCTAGCAAGGAAACAAGGATTTTTCAAACGAATTTCAGTAGCATGGTTCGAATCAGATTTAGTATTAGTCTTATGTGGCACAAAATCTGCAGCAACAATCTGATTTTCACTCTTATGTTTCTCCTCGTTTTTTACTCTACTAGCTCTATGTTGCCTGCCAAAACCCACCGGCGGGCAGCGGTTAAGCAACACGAAGAGCCGGGAGGCTCCCAAGACTGCTGGTGGGCCTTGGTCCCTCGGTCAACGGCCCGCAGTGCTCGCACACGTCCGGCGGATGCAGGGCGTGCCACCTGACCTATACCTGGTCAGGAAGGTGTTGGATCGCTTCGATTAGTTTCCTGCATGGTAGACACGTAAACATTAAATGAGCCTCGATCGGCTCTCAGGTTACCCTGTAGATCGGCTCAAAGAGCCGATTAACCCATGGTTCATGTTAGATCTGCAATAACATGGGTTTCTTGCTTTATCAATACTAAGCTAATTAGATCTACGACAGTTTAGGGTTTTCACCGCATAACCGGAACATCCTACACGTGATTGAGCCTGGCAGATACGAAAGATGACAGAAAACTAACCCTAGAAGAGGCCTAAAAACCAACACGATGTCGATTCCCGGAACGTCCCTTCTAGGATTGGCAAACCGTACCCTACGCGCTACTGGATCGTTCAACCCGTTTGCAAGGCCTAACTATGCAGATATTAAACTAATCCTTGAAGAACAAGGAGCAACCGTGACAGATCAAATCTACTAAATAAAGACAAAGCAAGGCGTTGCCCTTACACCTAAGATAGGTGTAAGGGCAGCTAGATATCGAGGGGCAGCTAAGCAAGCAGATCATAAGAGCATCAATGCAAGCCCCAAGACACCTAAGATAAACAATATTACTCGCCATCAACAACGCTTCAGTACGAGCAATACCAGATAACGAATAAACGTATCGCCTAGATCGCAAGATGCGATCTAGGCAGCATGATGCTTACCCGGAAGAAACCCTCGAAACAAGGGGTGGCGATGCGCTGGTTTGTGTTTGTTGTGAACGTGATCGTCCTCTTTTCTCAATAACCCTAGGTACATATTTATAGTCCGTGGACTTTCTAATTCGGAAGTACACACAACCGTGTACGGGCTAAACTCTATCTCTTAATTCTAAACTAAGATGCAATCTAATATATATATACACGGGCAATCTAGCCCAAATTCTCGTACAAGACCGATTCAGAGACTTTCCACGTGTATATCTTTCAAGCCCATCTCCATCGCGGCCCATCTCCTGATTTGGCCAAAATCTGGTGATAACACTCTAGCAAGATCATCTTTTAATATTTGTTCAGAAGTCATAGGTTTGAGACCAATTTTCTTTCCATCATGCATAAGAGAGTACTGATTAGTTTTACCATGATGAACATAATCTCCATAAAATTGCCAAGGTTAGCATCCTGTTGCTTTGCATATATATTTCTCTGTTTACCGGCCGATTTCATACATCGGCCCCCCATATTCCACTGTTCATCATCCCCGTACTTGGGAGAGAATTTTTTTTTACTGGCCGATTTCGTGCATCGGCCTCCATGTTTTACTGCCCATCATCCCACATACTTGGGAAATACTTCTTGAGATGCTGGCCATTGACAGCCACTGGGAACTTAACACCATCCAACTGCTCGAGCATGTATGCATTCCCCTTTAAAACTTGGTCGACTTTGTACGGCCCGTGCCAATTTGGAGACCATTTACCATACGCTGCATCCTTAGTCCCTAATGGCAATACAGCTTCCCATACCAGATCACCAACTTGGAACTCCTTTGATCTCACCTTCTTATTATATGCGCGAGCCACCTTGGCTTTATTCTCCTTGATTTTCTCAAGTGACCATAGTCTGAGTTCCGCATCCTCAATGCTGTCACTCATCGGCTGCATATTCTTCAGTGGTTAAGTCATTCTGAAACGCAACCCGTCTCGAGCCAGCCGTGATTTCCCAGGGTAGCACGGCTTCTTGTCCATAGACCAGATGGTATGGCGAGGTTTTTATCGCTCCATGACATGACATGCGATACGCCCACAAAGCCTCTGACAATACCTCGTGCCGCGTCTAGGGTACTCGTCGATTTTCCTCTTGATCAGCTTGATAAGGCTCTTGTTGGACGCTTCAGCTTGCCCATTTGCTTGAGCATAGTATGGAGACGATCGGATCAGCTTAATTCCCATGTCCTCACAGAACTTTCTAAATTCGCGAGAAACGAAGACCGAACCTCCATCGGTCGTGATAGTCTGGGGAATCCCGAATCTATGAATGACATGTTCTTTCACGAAATTCATAACATCTGATGATGCCACTGCCTTCATAGGGACGGCCTCCACCCATTTAGTGAAATAATCTGTAATGGCCAGAACCCACACATGGCCTTTGCTCGACGGAGGATTGATTTTGCCGATCATATCCATGCCCCAACCTCGAAATGGCCAAGGCTTGATGATGGGATGCGGGCACCATCTGGATGCTCCCAAACTTCTGACATGCTTGACACCCTTTATAGTACTTAAAACAATCCTCAAGCATGGTGGGCCAATAAAATCCCGATCGCCTGATCAGCCACTTCATCTTATGAGCCGATTGGTGAGTTCCACAGGCACATTCATGTACCTCATGCAAGAGCCGATTGGACTCGGCTGGTCCCAAACATTTGAGAAGTAACCGTTCCAGAGTCCTGTAGAACATGTCATCCCCAATCAGGACGTACTTCATGGCCTGGTATCTTATCCGTTTAGGTGCCTGATGCACGTAGATGTACACGTCCGTTGGGAACCCCAAGAGGAAGGTATGATGCGCACAGTGGCAAGTTTTCCCTCAGAAAGAAACCAAGGTTGAATCGAACCAGAGGAGCCAAGAAGCACGTTGAAGGTTGATGGTCGCGAAATGTGATGCGGCGCAACACCAGGGATTCTCGCGCCAACGTGGAATCTGCACAACAAAACCAAAGTACTTTGCCCCAACGAAACAGTGAGGTTGTCAATCTCACCGGCTTGCTGTAACAAAGGATTAAGCGTATCGAGTGGAAGATGTTTGCAAAGAAAATAGTAAACAAGTATTGCAATAGATTGTATGCTATGTAAAGAATAGGACAGGGGTCCACAGTTCACTAGAGGTGTCTCTCCCATAAGATAAAAGCATGTTGGGTGAACAAATTACAGTCGGGCAATTGACAAAATAGAGAAAGGCATAACAATGCATATACATGATATGATAAATATAGTGAGATTTAATTGGGCATTACGACAAAGTACATAGACCGCCATCCAACCGCATCTATGCCTAAAAAGTCCACCTTCAGGTTATCGTCCGAACCCCATTCAGTATTAAGTTGCTAAGCAACAGACAATTGCATTAAGTATGGTGCGTAATGTAATCGACAACTACATCCTTAGACATAGAATCAATGTTTTATCCCTAGTGGCAACAACACATCCACAACCTTAGAACTTTGTCACTGTCCCAGATTTAATGGAGGCATGAACCCACTATCGAGCATAAATACTCCTCTTGGAGTTAAGAGTACAAACTTGGCCAGAGCCTCTACTAATAACGGAGAGCATGCAAGATCATAAACAACACATAAACAATAGATTGATAATCACCATAATCATAGTACTCTCTATCCATCGGATCCCGACAAACACAACATATAGTATTACAGATAGATGATCTTGATCATGTTAGGCAGCTCACAAGATCCAACAATGAAGCACAACAAGGAGAAGACGACCATCTAGCTACTGCTATGGACCCATGGTCCAGGGGTGAACTACTCACTCATCACTCCGGAGGCGACCATGGCGGTGTAGAGTCCTCCGGAGATGATCCCCTCTCCGCAGGGTGCCGGAGGCGATCTCCGAATCCCCGAGATGGGATCGCGGCGGCGCCTCGGAAGGTTTTCCGTATCGTGGCTCTCGATCGGGGTTTCGCGACGGAGACTTTAAGTAGGCGGAAGGGCAACGCGGGGGCCACACGAGGTGCCCAGGGGGGCGCGGCCAGGGCCTGGGCCGCGCCGCCCTAGCCTCTGGCTGCCTCGTGGCCCCACTTCGTTATCTCTTCGGTCTTCGGAAGCTTCGTGCAAAAATAGGACCCTGGGCGAAAGTTTCGTCCAATTCCGAGAATATTTCCTTACTAGGATTTCTGAAACCAAAAACAAGCAGAAAAGCAACTGGCTCTTCGGCATCTTGTTAATAGGTTAGTTCCAGAAAATGCATAAATATGACATATAATGTGCATAAAACATGTAGGTATCATCAATAAAGTAGCATGGAACATAAGAAATTATCGATACATTGGAGACGTATCAGCCCCAAGCTTAGTTCTGCTCGTCCCGAGCAGGTAAAACGATAACAAAGATAATTTCTGAAGTGACATGCCATCATAATCTTGATCATACTATTTGTAAACATATGTAATGAATGCAGCGATCAAAACAAAGGTAATTACATGAGTAAACAAGTGAATCATAAAGCAAAGACTTTTCATGAATAGTACTTCAAGACAAGCATCAATAAGTCTTGCATAAGAGTTAACTCATAAAGCAATAAATCAAAGTAAAGGTGTTGAAGCAACACATAGGAAGATTAAGTTTCAGCGGTTGCTTTCAACTTATAACATGTATATCTCATGGATATTGTCAACATAAAGTAATATAACAAGTGCAATATGCAAGTATGTAGGAATCAATGCACAGTTCACACAAGTGTTTGCTTCTTAGGTGGAGGGAGATAGGTAAACTGACTCCACAATAAAAGTAAAAGAAAGGTCCTTCAAAGAGGAAAGCATCGATTGCTGTATTTGTGCTAGAGCTTTTATTTTGAAAACATGAAACAATTTTGTCAACAGTAGTAAAGCATATGAGTTATGTAAATTATATCTTACAAGTTGCAAGCCTCATGCATAGTATACTAATAGTGTCCGTCCTACTTAGCTTGGACTACCGGATCTTTGCATGCCATGTTTCAACCAAGTGTCACAAAGGGGTACCTCCATGCCGCCCGTACAAAGGTCTAAGGAGAATGCTCGCATTTTGGATTTCTCGCTTTTGATTATTCTCAACTTAGACATCCATACCGGGACAACATGGACAACAGATAATGGACTCCTCTTAATTGCATAAGCATGTAGCAATGATTATTATTCTCATATGAGATTGAGGATATATGTCCAAAACTGAAACTTCAACCATGATTCATGGCTTTAGTTAGCCCAATGTTCTTCTCTAACAATTTTGCATGCTCCAACCACTAAAATGATAGATTCTTCAGACAAGACGGACATGCATAGCAACTCACATGATATTCAACAATAGTTGATGGCGTTCCCCAGAAGCATGGTTATCGCACAACAAGCAACTTAATAAAATATAAAGTGCATAAGTACATATTCAATACTACGATAGTTTTTAAGGCTATTTTATCCCATGAGCTATATATTGCAAAGGTGAATGATGGAATTTTAAAGGTAGCACTCAAGCGTTTACTTTGGAATGGCGGAGAAATACCAGTAGTAGGTATGGTGGACACAAATGGCATAGTAGTTGGCTCAAGGATTTTGGATGCATGAGAAGTATTCCCTCTCGATACAAGGTTTAGGCTAGCAAGGTTATTTGAAGCAAACTCAAGGATGAACAAGTGCAGCAAAACTCACATAAAAGACATATTGTAAACATTATAAGACTCTACACCGTCTTCCTTGTTGTTCAAAACTCAATACTAGATATTATCTAGACCTTAGAGAGACCAAATATGCAAATCAAATTTTAGCAAGCTCTATGTATTTCTTCATTAATGGGTGCAAAGCATATGATGCAAGAGCTTAAACATGAGCACAACAATTGCCAAGTATCACATTATCCAAGACATTTTAAAATTACTACATGTAGCATTTTCCAATTCCAACCATATAACAATTTAACGAAGAAGAAACTTCGCCTTGAACATTATGAGTAAAGCCTAAGGACACATGTGTCCATATGCAACAGCGGAGCGTGTCTCTCCCACAAAGTGAATGCTAGGATCCATCTTATTCAAACAAAAACAAAAACAAAAACAAACCGACGCTCCAAGTAAAGAACACAAGATGTGATTGAATAAAAATATAGTTTCGGGAGGAACCCGATGATGTTGTCGATGAAGAAGGGGATGCCTTGGGCATCCCCAAGCTTAGACGCTTGAATCTTCTTAAAATATGCAGGGGTGAACCACGGGGCATCCCCAAGCTTAGAGCTTCACTCCTCTTGATCATAGTATATCATTCTCCTCTCTTGACCCTTGAAAACTTCCTTCACACCAAACTTCAAGCAAACTCATTAGAGGGTTAGTGCACAATTAATAATTCACTCATTCAGAGGTGACACAATCATTATTTTCACTTCTGGACATTGCATAATGCTACTGGACATTAATGGATCAAAGAAATAAATCCAACATAGCAAAAGAGGCAATGCGAAATAAAAGGCAGAATCTGTCAAAAACAGAACAGTCCGTAAAGACGAATTTAAAGCTGGCACCAGACTTGCTCAAATGGAAAAACTAAAAACTAAAGAAAGTTGCGCACATATCTGAGGATCACGCTCGTAAATTGGCAGATTTTTTCGAATTTTCTACAGAGAACTGTGCCCAGATTCGTGACAGACAGCAATGCTGTTTCTGCGCAGCGATCCCAAATATAACATCAACTTTGACATAGAAACTTTACTTGGCACACAAACATGATAAGGAGAGGTTGCTACAGTAGTAAACAACTTCCAAGACTCAACAAAACAAAAATTGCTGTAGGTAAAAACATGTCTCCCATAAGGCTTTTCTTTAACGCCTTTCAGCTAGGCGCAGAAAGTGCAAATCAAGTAACATCAAGAGTAGAAGCATCAACATCATTATTTTTCATGCAAACACAACTTGTTGCAGAGGGTACTTTAGGTGCTCCATTATCTAAATTCTCTATGGTGGTGCTAGGGGTTTTAGAAATTTTAGGCCTATAATAATTCTTTTGTTTAGGCACTTTAGAGGCGTACATGAATTTTTGCTCTTTACCCACATAAGCTTTCTCATTATACTTGAGAGAAGAAAAGGTTGAACCCAAGGTTCCCATAGCTTTTTCAAGTTCATCAATCCTATTGGTTTGATTATCATGGACTACACAAGTTCCTAGACACTAATTCTTTCATCAATTCCTCCTAGGGATTTATCAAGTTCATCAGTTTTATCCAATAACATTTCCAATTTAGTTTCAATACTTGGAAAAATTTTCTCTATGGTTTCCAATTTTTTCATAACATCCTCAAGAGAGATTTCAATTTTAACTTCATTAACAGATGGTATTCCAACTAGACTCTCAATGATGCAACTAGCTTCTAAAGCGGGAGTACCTAGGAAATTACCTCCGAAAGAGTATCAAGAACATATCTATTCCAACTAGATAAACCAACATAAAAGTTCCTAAGGAGGATAGTGGTGGAGTGTTTCTCAATGCACCTATGATGAGCATTACTAATTCTATACCAAGCATCTTTAAAACTTTCTCCACCTTGTTGCTTAAAAGAACGAACTTCAACTTCAGGATTACTCATGATAACAGTAATAAAGTAAACTAAGCAAATAAAGTAAATGCAAGTAACTAAATTTTTTGTATTTTTGATATAAAGAGCAAGACAATAAATTAAGTAAAACTAGCAACTAATTTTTTTGTATTTTGATTTAGTGCAGCAAACAAAGTAGTAAATAAAATAAAGCAAGACAAAAACAAAGTAAAGAGATTGAGAAGTGGAGACTCCCCTTGCAGCGTGTCTGATCTCGGCAACGGCGCCAGAAAACAAGCTTGATGCGCGTAGATGTACACGTCCGTTGGGAACCCCAAGAGGAAGGTATGATGCGCACAGTGGCAAGTTTTCCCTAGAAAGAAACCAAGGTTGAATCGAACCAGGAGGAGCCAAGAAGCACGTTGAAGGTTGATGGTCGCAAATGTGATGCGGCGCAACACCAGGGATTCTCGCGCCAACGTGGAATCTGCACAACAAAACCAAAGTACTTTGCCCCAACGAAAGCAGTGAGGTTGTCAATCTCACCGGCTTGTAACAAAGGATTAAGCGTATCGAGTCGAAGATGTTTGCAAAGAAAATAGTAAACAAGTATTGCAGATTGTATGCTATGTAAAGAATAGGACCTGGGTCCACAGTTCACTAGAGGTGTCTCTCCCATAAGATAAAAGCATGTTGGGTGAACAATTTAGTTGGGCAATTGACAAAATAGAGAAAGGCATAACAATGCATATACATGATATGATAAATATAGTGAGATTTAATTGGGCATTACGACAAAGTACATAGACCGCCATCCAACCGCATCTATGCCTAAAAAGTCCACCTTCAGGTTATCGTCCGAACCCCATTCGGTATTAAGTTGCTAAGCAACGACAATTGCATTAAGTATGGTGCGTAATGTAATCGACAACTACATCCTTAGATATAGAATCAATGTTTTATCCCTAGTGGCAACATCACATCCACAACCTTAGAACTTTCTCACTGTCCCAGATTTAATGGAGGCATGAACCCACTATCGAGCATAAATACTCCCTCTTGGAGTTAAGAGTACAAACTTGGCCAGAGCCTCTACTAATAACGGAGAGCATGCAAGATCATAAACAACACATAAACAATAGATTGATAATCACCATAATCATAGTACTCTCTATCCATCGGATCCCGACAAACACAACATATAGTATTACGTATAGATGATCTTGATCATGTTAGGCAGCTCACAAGATCCAACAATGAAGCACAACAAGGAGAAGACGACCATCTAGCTACTGCTATGGACCCATGGTCCAGGGGTGAACTACTCACTCATCACTCCGGAGGCGACCATGGCGGTGTAGAGTCCTCCGGAGATGAATCCCCTCGGCAGGGTGCCGGAGGCGATCTCCCGAATCCCCCGAGATGGGATTCGCGATGGCGGCGTCTCTGGAAGGTTTTCCGTATCGTGGCTCTCGGTACGGGGGTTTCGACGGAGACTTTAAGTAGGCGAAGGGCAACGCGGGGGCCACACGAGGTGCCCGGGGTAGGCCGCGCGCCCGGGCCTGGGTCGCGCCGCCCTAGCCTCCGCCTCGTGGCCCCACTTCGTTATCTCTTCGGTCTTCGGAAGCTTCGTGCAAAAATAGGACCCTGGGCAAAAGTTTCGTCCAATTCCGAGAATATTTCCTTACTAGGATTTCAAACCAAAAACAGCAGAAACAAGAACTGGCTCTTCGGCATCTTATTAATAGGTTAGTTCCAAAAAATGCATAAATATGACATATAATGTGCATAAAACATGTAGGTATCATCAATAAAGTAGCATGGAACATAAGAAATTATCGATACGTTGGAGACGTATGGTGCCCCCCGAGCCGGATCTTTCAAGTAATTGAAGATATCGGCTCTCCAATCATCTGGTTCCATGAACTGCACCTGGACATCGGCTCCATCTGCTACGTCCTTGTATCCTGATGCCATCTGTGCGAGATCGTTCGCCTCAGTATTTTGCGACCTTGGGATCCAATTGAAGTTTATATACCTGAACTGGGCCATCAGTTCACGGCATTGCATCCATTATGGGAAGAGCGACTCGCTCTCACATTTGTATTCCTCCGTGAGTTGGGAAATCACTAATTTGGAGTCTCCAAAAATTTCCTCTGCTCCGGCTTCCAACAGCAACTCCATTCCCTTGCAAATTGCTTCGTACTCAGCGACATTGTTGGTGCAAGGGGTAGGTAACCTGATGGAGAAGGAATATGGTGCCCCCCGAGGCGATACGAGGAGAATGCCGATGCCGCAACCATCGTCACAAACCGATCCATCGAAAAACATGGCCCATGCACGCACAGACAGTGCTGCTATATCAGTGTTGATTCGTTCAGCAATAAGATCGGCTAACGCTTGTCCCTTGACTGCTTTCGCAGGCTGATACCGGATATCAAATTCCGATAATGCAAACATCCACTTACCGAGTCGGCCTTTCAACACAGGAGCCGACAGCATATGTTTGATGACATCTGATTTGCAGATGACTCGAATCTCCGCATTCAGCAAGATGTGGTGAAGCTTGGTGCAGGTAAAAATAGGCAGAGGCACAACTTCTCGATCTCGGTACTTGGTTTCTGCATCCAACATCCTTCTGCTGAGGTAGAACACGACTTTCTCCAGGCCATCATAAACTTGCACCACCACCAGCAATGGAAGTGTCAGCTACGACAAGTATACATAGAATGGCCTGTCTTGCTGGGGCGGCACCAACACAGGTGGCTTCGTCAGGTACTCTTTGATTTCGTCAAATGCTCGCTGTTGCTCTGCCCCCCAGTGGAACTCCTCATCCGATTTAATCTTTACCAATCCCATGAACGGCTCAATTCGTCCTGACAGGTTGGAGATGAACCTTCTGACGAAGTTGATTTTGCCGATGAGACACTGGAGTTCCTTCTTCGTGTAGGCGGCTTCATTGTTCGCACTGCCTCCTGACTTTTCAGGCCGATCTCAATTCCTCGTTCATGAACCAAGAAACCCAAGAATTGACCGGCCGTTACACCAAAGGCACACTTCTTTGGATTCATTCTTAGTCCGAACTTTCTAGTTCGGTCCAGGACGCGTCACAAATCCTCCAGGTATCCATCCACTGAAACAGACTTGACCACCACGTCGTCAATGTAAACCTCCACCAACTTGCCGATTAGATCATGAAAGATGTAATTCATGGCTCTTTGGTATGTCGCACCGGCATTTTTCAGTCCAAATGTCATGACTACATATTCAAACAAGCCCACCGATCTTGGTACTCTGAATGCGGTCTTGTGTATATCTTCTGGAGCCATGAAAATTTGGTTGTAGCCGGCATTGCCATCCATGAAACTTAAAACCTTATGACCAGCAGCTGCATTGTCTCTGCTACCGGCATTGGATACTCATCCTTTGGAGTGGCACTATTGAGATTCCTAAAATCTATGGCGACGCGCCATCGACCATCCTTTTTCTCCACAGGTACGACATTAGAAATCCACTCAGCATACCTGCATGGCCTGATGAACCCCGCGTTCAACATTTTCTCGATCTCTTTCTTGACTTCTTCTAAGATTTCGGCCTTCACTGCCGTGCTCTGCCGGAACGGCCGAAATCCTTCTTCAGCAGGGAGCCGATGCTCAATGATGCTCCTGTCTAACCCAGGCATCTCTTTGTAATCCCATGCAAAACAATCTGGTACTCTTTCAACAAAGCTATCATCAGGCCCCTCAGATGCGGATCTAACTTTGATAAATGTTGGTCGTGGCTTATCCCAGGACCAATGTCAATCTCTTCTAGCTCATCAGCTGATGTAAACCCATATCCTAGCTTCCCGTCGCCTGCTAGATCGATGCTGAACACAGGCAAAACGTATGTTGAGGATAATTTTGGCCGATCGCTGGAATCGGCCTCCTTTACCATTGCATTGCTCAATGAGGGTTTACAACTTATTGGTGCTCTATTACGACTACGTGACATGCTTGAAGTGTGATCATTGCTTTCTATTTTTTGGGGCCGATCGCAGGGATCGGCCTTGCCACGTACGTCCATTGACTTGGATCTTGCTACTCTGTCAGGCCGGTGGATAAGACCAGCCTCACCCCATTTTTTGAAGCTTCGATGCACTCACAACATGATGGAGAGAGTGGCTCTTGGTCGTCTGCATCCCAAATGTTCATGCCAGCTAATGAGATCTCGATCGAGTCATCTGCATGAACAACCTCCACTTCATCTCCATCCCACCGTATCGCATTGGTGCATTGTGGATGGAACGCAGCAGTTGGCGTGGGTCCAATCTCTCCCTAGCAGGACATCGTAAGTGCTTTTGCTGTCGACGATGAAGAACGACGTAGGGATGGTTTTCCGGCCCACAGTTAGCTCTACGTTCAGAACGCCTTGTGCTTCTGATGCTTGGCCGTTGAAGTCGCTTAGTGTGACGTTGGTCTTGATCAGATCTTCGTTGGAGCGTCCCAAACGTCGTAACATGGAGTACGGCATTATATTCACTGCCGCTCCTGTGTCGACCAACATCTTGCCGACAGGCTGCCCATTGATATAACCTCGTAGGTACAGGGCTTTCAAATGTCTGTAGCTCCTCTCTCGTGGCTTCTCAAAGATAACTGGCCGTGGACCGCAGTCAAATTGTGCTACTGGCACTTCTTCGGTCCCTGGAGTACGAAACTCTGACGGCAGTATGAACACCATGTTTGTGCCAGCCGATGCTTCCGCATCGGCTTTTGTCTGTTTGGGGCGCCATACTTTCTTCTGTGGCCGTGCCTCTGTCTCCAACGTTTGCTGAATTTTTTACGGTCAGATCGGGCCGAGCTTTCCTCGACGTGTACAGTGGTGCTCCGGCTTCCTCCAAATTACGTAGACGCTGAACCCTATGCTTTTGGGAGTGACTGAGTCCATCAGGGCACCACCTTGGCCGGTGATATCTATCTTCTTCTTCATCTTCTGATTCCTCGAAATCTTCATCTCGAGATGACTCAGCTCGTCGGTTCTGGGGTGGGAGAGGTCCTAGACGCTTGAACACTGAAACCTCACTTGCGCCCTTCCTCTGTTTGCACTCCGGGCAGTTGTCGATTGTAGGCAATCGGCTCATTCCTGAGTCCCAACAGTGCTTAAAGAAAGGACAATCCCAGTGTCTGTCCAGGTCTTCCTGCTCTCTCGACTGTCCCCTAGCGCGGCGCTCATATCCTGCGTCGTCTCTATCATATCGACGATACCTTCTGTTGTATGCATCAGACCGACGATATCCTTCATCATCCACGTCGTACCGCCGACGTCGGTCATACTGATGCTCATACTTGTTAAGGAGATGCGCGGAGAGTGGATGTTGATACCGCACGCTTCTCACTTCTTCCTCGGTCAGGTACCGTCTGTCATCATATCGGGGCCGGTCGCGTGGATCGGCCTCCTCTTTATCCTTGCCATGGGAGTGACTGCTTTCTCCTTTATCCTTGCCATGGCGGTTTACAAGCCCTGCCATGTTAACATTGAAAGAGAAACCTGGCTCGCAGCTCATGGAGTGATTGAGTTCCACCATGTTGACGCCAGGAAACGGATGTGTGTCCACTTTCATGGCAAACTGACTGAAGATCAATCGGCCTGACTCTATTGCTATTTGAATCTGCCGACGCAACTCTTTGCAATCGTTGGTGACATGGGTGAATGAGTGGTGCTATTTGCAGTACGGTCTCCTGTTTATTTCTTGCACCGTAGGGAATTTATGGCCTTCGGGTAACTTCAGCTGTTTTTCCTTCAGCAGCAGATCGAAAATCTGCTCAGCTTTGCTTATGTCAAAGTCAACCCCTTTTGCAGGCCCTGGTTGTTTCACCCATTTGCAGGACACGGGTGCCCCCGAGCCCATTCAGCCACGGCGACTTCCGATCTTCTTCAGAGTCCTCATCTTCTTCGCTCGACCAGGGCGACGGCGCTTGAACTTGTCTTGGTACAATTCTGGGTGGCGCCGTTCATACAATGTCAATTCTGAACCGATGCGCCAATGAATTGTAGTCCACTTGAAAGTCAGATCCTTGAACGGCGCTGAGAGGCCTGCTACGCCGTATCGACTTTTTCGATAAACGAATCGAATAACATCGGTTCTTGATGTCCTGAAACGCTGAATGTATTTAGACACCGTCTTTCCTCGCCTTTGCCGCACCTGCGTCGATCGGCAATGCCTGCAAGCTTCGAGTGATATTGTATGTGAAACTGCTCTTCCAGCTGCTTCCATGTCCGAACTGAATCTTGTGGCAACGAGGTGTACCACCCCAAAGGCCTGACCCGTGAGAGATTGCGAAAGAACCTTACACGTAGCGGGTATGATGTGAAACCATGCTAACCGTGCCAAATATCGCTTACATGCTCAATCGAGCTAGACCCTTCTGATCCATTGAACTTTGTGGAAGTCGGGAGCCGATATTTGGCGGCAACGGAATCAAATCATATTCATTAGGATACGGCTTTGAGTAGCCGATTGTTCTCTTTTTCAGGATGCCGAACCGGTCTCTCAAGATTGTACTGATTTGATCCAGGGTATGTCCTGCAGGGGCTGAGCTTTCATGACTCGCCGGTGGCATATTTAGCTAGCCACGCCTGTTTTTTGGCGTCTCGCTCCAAATCCCTCCTGCTCCAAATCCCTCCTGCCAATCTGTCTGCGCGCCGCTATTGCGCCCGTACGTATGTGCACACGTATCCGTGTGGGATCTCTTTAGGCGGCTCATAAAGGAATTGGCAATCGCTAGGATCGCCTCCAACCTTGTAGACGACGTATGCGGTGAACCCCTGCTCTGGAGCTGCAAACGGAATGGCGTTGCGGTCCGTAGAACGGTACCTCTCCCTGGTGAGTTCCTAAGGCAGGTCTTGTCGGGGAGTACTGATGCTTCATGATTTCCTGCACCACGCGAAGCGCAACACGCTCGAAAGCGTTCACCAGGCTCTTAGAATGACGATGTAGAGAATGAGCCACCATATAATTAACTTCCTGGCGCAGGGCTCTGGTGCGTTCCTCCGAAGGGAGACAGATCTAGTCCCTCGAGCACGCCTTCGGGTGTGAATCCCTTGAACCTAATACCATGTGTACGGGTTCTTTCGAAAGAGCCGATGAGATCGGCCTCGAGGACAGCCTTGAGCTCATCATACTTCTTCTTCTGCTCTCGGCATCTTCGTACTTGACTGGTTCGTCCGACATCTCATGCAGATGTTGACATGGTTGTTGTAGAGTGTCCCACCGGGCGTGCATGTGTTGCCTGCCAAAACCCACCGGCGCAGCGGTTAAGCAACACGAAGAGCCGGGAGGCTCCCAAGACTGCCGGTGGGCCTTGGTCTCTGGCCAACGGCCCGCAGTGCTCGGCACAATGCCCCGGCGGATGGCATACACGACCTATACCTGGTCGAAGGTGTTGGATCGCTTCGATTAGTTTCGCATGGTAGACACGTAAACATTAAATGAGCCTCGATCGGCTCTGTTACCCTGTGATCGCTCAAAGAGCCGATTAACCCATGGTTCATGTTAGATCTGCAATAACATGGGTTTCTTGCTTTATCAATACTAAGTTAATTAGATCTACGACAGTTTAGGGTTTTCACCGCATAACCGGAACATCCTACACGTGATTGAGCCTGCCAGATACGAAAGATAACAGAAAACTAACCCTAGAAGAGGCCTAAAAACCAACACGATGTCGATTCTCGGAACATCCCTTCTAGGATTGGCAAACCGTACCCTACGCGCTACTGGATCGTTCAACCCGTTTGCAAGGCCTAACAATGCAGATATTGAACTAATCCTTGAAGAACAAGGAGCAACCATGACAGATCAAATCTACTAAATAAAGACAAAGCAAGGCGCTGCCCTTACACCTAAGATAGGTGTAAGGGCAGCTAGATATCGAGGGGCAGCGTAGCTAAGCAAGCAGATCATAAGAGCATCAATGCAAGCCCCAAGACACCTAAGATAAACAATATTACTCGCCATCAACAACGCTTCAGTACGAGCAATACCAGATAACGAATAAACGTATACTGCCTAGATCGCAAGATGCGATCTAGGCAGCATGATGCTTACCCGGAAGAAACCCTCGAACAAGGGGTGGCGCCTGGTTTGTGTTTATTGTGAACGTGATCGTCCTCTTTTCTCAATAACCCTAGGTACATATTTATAGTCCGTGGACTTTCTAATTCGGAAACACACAACCGTGTACGGGCTAAACTCTATCTCTTAATTCTAAACTAAGATGCAATCTAATATACAGATACACGGGCAATCTAGCCCAAATTCTCGTACAAGGCCGATTCAGAGACTTTCCACGTGTATATCTTTCTAGCCCATCTCCATCGCGGCCCATCTCCTGATTTGGCCAAAATCTGGTGATAACACTCTAGCAAGATCATCTTTTAATATTTGTTCAGAAGTCACAGGTTTGAGACCAATTTTCTTTCCATCATGCATAAGAGAGTACTGATTAGTTTTACCATGATGAACATAATCTCCATCAAATTTCCAAGGTCTACCAAGTAACAAAGAACAAGCTTGCATAGGTACAACATCACAATCAACAAAATCAGAATATGTACCAATAGTAAAATGCACACGTGTAGTTCTTGTTACCTTAAGCTTTCGAGAGGTCTCAAACCATTGAATGTAATATGGATGTGTGTGTTGTCTCGTAGGTAGAGAAAGCTTCTCCACCATATCAACGCTAGCCAGATTATTGCAGCTCCCTCCATCAATGATGATCCGTATAGCTCACTCTTTTACAACGCCTATTGTTTGAAAAAGATTGTGGCGTTGATCATGCTCAGATTTGCTCAATTGCACGCTTAACACACGTTGTGCAACTAAGCTCTTGTACTGATCAACAGTGTCATCTTCCATTACCTCCATCTCTCTCTCTCTCAGAATCAGAATTGGCGCCATCACGTGCAGCAATAAGGGCCAATGTATCTTCATCAAAGTCACTTGCAGAATCATATTCTCCATCTTCACGCACCAACATGACACGTTTGGTCCTGCATTCTCTTTCTATGTGACCAAACCCAAGCATTTGCGACACTGAATGTCGCGCGTCTTCCCCGTAGAAGCCATCGAAGAGGAACTCCGAGGAGGACCAGCAGATGGTGGTGGAGTAGTAGCAGGTGGCGCTCGTGATGCAGGCGTGATGTACTTGGAGGTAGTAGGTGCTGGTACAGCCCCACAAGATGGTGGCGCTGATTTTCGCGAAGACGACGACGATGTACGACCTGCAGAAATATTAGCTCTTCTCCATGGTGGTTGACGATCCTGCACTTCACGTTCAGCTTTGCAAGCAAGATGAAACAAGCGAGTAATAGTGTTGTACTCCTTATAATCTAAAATATGTTGAATCTCTTTATTCAAACCACTAAAGAAACGTGCAAGCATAGCCTCATTATCCTCTACAATACCACAGCGAATCATGCCAGTTTACACTTCTTGCTAATAGTCTTCTATGGAATTTTTTCCTTGTTCTAAGCGAGATAATTTTTTAAGAAATCACGCTGATAATGTGGAGGAACAAAACGAGTACGCATAGCAAGTTTTAAACCAACCCAGGTAGTAGGAATATTAGCATGATGTACTCTACAATGTTCAGACCACCGAATAGATGCAAAATCTGTGAACTCACAAGTAGCAGCACTAACACGCAAATGATTAGGATATCGTAAACATGCAAAGCGTTGATCTACCTCCAATTCTCATGTAAGATATGCATCAGGATTATATCTACCCTCAAATGGCGGAATATTCAATTTAAGTTTAGCAACATGATCATCATCACGTAACGGTCGTGGAGGTGGGCGAGTGTTGCGGTTCAGTTGCCGTGGACGACTAGGTGCAGGTTGTTTGACTTCCTCGTCGTCTAGCACGTTCTCATCTACTCGCTCGTCCTCGCCCCCTCCATAATCTTCATATCCTTCATCAGAAGGCGCGTCAGGTGCGGCTGCTGCCGCAGGAGCGGTACACGCAGGCACCTCCGTACGAGGAACGCGGCGTGCGCGTCGTCGCACGTTGTCGCGAGGCTGCGGTAACCAATTCAACACCTCCTGGAACTTGGCGTCGAGCTTGGAGTTGAAAGCTGCCTCGAGGCCATCCATCTTGTCCAACGCGTCGGTGAGTTTAGCATCAACATCACCAAGACGTGCATCCACGTCGGTTGCATGCCCGCTGATACGTCTCCAACGTATCGATAATTTCTTATGTTCCATGCTACTTTATTGATGATATCTACATGTTTTATACACATTATATGTCGTATTTGCATTTTCTGAACTAACCTATTAACAAGATGCCGGGCGCGCCTGTTTCGTTTTTGGTTTTAAATCCTAGTAACGAAATATTCTCGGAATTGGAAATCAACGCTCAGGTTCCTATTTTGCCCAGCATCCGTAACACCCGAGAGTCGCAGAGGGGGCCCTGTGGCCCCAGATGACAGCGCGGCCAGGCTGGGCCCGCGCCACCCTATGGTGGGCGCCCCCGACCCCCGCGCCGCCTCTTCGCCTATAAAGCCCCTGCATCGAAAACCCTTACGAGGAAGCCACGGCACGAGAAAAGTTCCAGAGCCGCCGCCATCGCGCCAAGATCCTGGGGACAGGAGTCTCTGTTCCGCACCCTGCGGGGAAGTGCCCCGAAGGCTTCTCCATCGACACCGCTGCCATCTCCACCGCCATCTTCATCACCGCCGTCGGCTCCTGAGGGGGAGTAGTTCTCCATCGAGGCTCTGGGCTGTACGGTAGCTATGTGGTTAATCTCTTCTATGTATTTCAATACAATGATCTCATGAGCTGCTTTACATGATTGAGATCCATATGATGAGTTTTGTATCGCTACTAGTTATGTGCTACTCATGTGATGTTATTAAAGTAGTCTATTCCTCCTGCATGGTGTAAAGGTGCTAGTGTGTGCACCGTGTGGTTCTTGTCGTAGGCTATGATCATGATCTCTTGTAGATCGTGGAGTTAATTGTCATTATGATAGTATTGATGTGATCTATTCCTCCTTCATAGTGTAATGTGGACAAGTGTATGCTATGTTAGTTCTTGGTTTATTTTGCAATGATCTATTATGCTCTAAGGTTACTTAAACATGAATATCGAATGTTGTGGAGCTTGTTAACTCCGGCATTGAGGGTTCGTGTAATCCTACGCAACGAATGATGTTCATTATCAAACAAGAGTGTATGTAGCACATATGAGAAAGAGTTATTTATTATGCGATCAATGTTGAGAGTGTCCACTAGTGAAAGTCTATTCCCTAGGCCTTGTTCCTAAATACTGCTATCACTGCTTGTTACTGTTTTACTACTACTGCTGCGTTACTACTGCATGTTTACTTCCGCAATATTACTACTATCAACTGCACGCCAGCAAGCTATTTTCTGGCGCCGTACTACTGCTCATATTCATTCATACCACTTGTATTTCACTATCTCTTCGCTCGAACTAGTGCACCTATTAGGTGTGTTGGGACACAAGAGACTTCTTGCTTTGTGGTTGCGGGTTGCATGAGAGGGATATCTTTGACCTCTTCCTCCCCGAGTTCGATAAACCTTGGGTAATCCACTTAAGGGAAACTTGCTGCTGTTCTACAAACCTCTGCTCTTGGGAGGCCCAACACTGTCTACAAGAATAGAAGCACCAGTAGACATCAAGCACTTTTCTGGCGCCGTTGCCGGGGAGGAAAGGTAAAAAGGTACTCATACTCCGGTTGGTAACAGTACTTTTCTGGCGCCATTGTGTGTGTGCTCAAAGCTATTTCCTTTAGACTCTGCAATTGCGACATTTGGTTTCTGTTATCACCAGAATCTGACCAAGCCAGAGGTGGGCCGCGATCAAGATGGAATTGAGGATATATGCGTGGAGGGATGTGTGAATCGGCCTTGTTTATCAAGTTTGGGCTAGTTAGCCCGTGTATCTTTATATAGTAGGTTACGTAGAGATTAGAGTTTGTCCCGTGCACGGTTTGGTGCACGCCCACATTAGAAAGTCCCCTGGACTATAAATATGTACCTAGGGTTTATGGAATAAACAACAACCAACGTTCAACACAAACCAATCTCGGCGCATCGCCAACTCCTTCTCGAGGGTTCCTCCCGGTAAGCACCATGCTGCCTAGATCGCATCTCGCGATCTAGGCAGACGAGCTTGTTCATGCGTTGCTCGTAGAAGCCTTTTTGATGGCGAGCAACGTAGTTATCATAGATGTGTTAGGGTTAGCATTGTTCCTAGTATCATGCGTCGTCGAAGTGCAACCCTTGCGCATCTAGCCGTCCCTGTACCTCATCATGGGTGCAGGGGCGGCACCGCTTGATCGTTATTTAGTAGATCTGATCCGTTAGGTCCTCCTTGATTCTCAAGGATTGGTTTAATATCTCTATAGTTAGGCCTTACAAAGGGTTGGAGGATCCAGCGGCATGTGGTGTAGTTTGCTGCCCCTAGACAGACGTTCCGAGGATCAACCTAGTGTTGGTTTTTAGGCCTTGTCTAGGGCTGGCTTACGTTTACCGTGCGTGAGCGCGAGGCCCAATCGTGAGTAGGATGATCCGATTATGTGGTGAAAACCCCAGATCGTCGTGGATCTCATATGCTTTATCATGATCAAGCAGGACCACCATATATTCGGCCACCTGGACGAATCATGGGTGGATCGGCTCCACGAGCCGATTCACAGACAACCTGAGAGCCGATCGAGGCTCGTATTTAACGTGCACGTGTGCCCTGCAGGAAATTAAGCGAGGCATCATCCACACCTTCCCGACCAGGTATAGGCCGTGGCACGCCCTGCAACCGCATCGGCGCGACAGAGGCTTTGCGGCCGCCGCTCGAGGGAGGGCCAGCCGCAGCCCTAGTCGTTCCCGGCTCTACGGTGTTGACCGTCACCGCCCGCCGGGTTTCTCGACAACACATTCTCGCACCGGTGGGACAATCTTCAACGATAACCACCTCGCCATCCACATCGAGATGGCGGAAGAAACTCCGGTCACCTACGAGGAGCTCACTGGCGAGCTCAAGAAGAAGTACGACGAGGTCAAGGTCCTCCTCGAAGCCGACCTCATCGGCTCTTTCCACAGACCCGCTCCCATGGCATAAGATGGAAGGGGTTCTCACCTGACGGCGCACTTGATGGAGTAGACCTATCCACCCCGTCGAAGAACGCACCAGGTCGTGCGTCAGGAGATCAACTTCATGGTGGCTCATTCGCTGCACCGCCATTCGAGAGCTCTGGTAAATACGTTGGAGCGCGCCGCGCTGCGCGTAATCCAGGAGATCATGAGCCATCGTACTTTCGTCGACCAGCCCTAGGGACTCACCAAAGGGAATTGCTACTCCACCCGTCACCCGCCGTTCGTTGGCAGCGCCCGAAGCGCCGAACTCATCGGCCTATGTCGTCTACAAGATTGGTGGTGACCCCAGTGACTACCAATTTCTACAGGACGCGCCCAAGGAGATCCCGCACGGGTACGCATGCGCATACGTGCCGCGGCAGCACTGGCACCCTCGAACCAGGTTGCTATAGCAGAGGACGGGGCAACGAGGAACGTCGAGGCAGACCCCGAGAAGCAAACGTGGCTAGCTAAATACGCCACCCGACAAAACTCCCGAGCCCAGCTCATGCTTGGTTGAACCGGAGAAACAGCATGGCTGGTTAAGTACGCCACTCCGACGAATCTTCAGGGTTCGGCACTGCAGCCATCACCGCGGATCAAATTTGTACGATCTGAAGATCAGTTCGGCATGATGCCGAAAAGAAAGGCGATCGGCTATACCAAGCCGTACCCCAACGAGTACGAATTGATCCCGCTACCACCCAAATATCGGCTCCCGGACTTCACAAAGTTCAGCGGATCAGATGGCTCCAGCTCCATCGAGCATGTGAGCCGATATTTGGCACAGGTGGGCATGATCTCAGCGTCAGACGAGCTGCGCGTGAGGTACTTCTCACGTCCCTCACAGGATCGGCTGGTTGGTACACGTCGCTGCCACCGAACTCAGTCCGACATGGAAGCAGTTGGAAGAACGGTTCCATGAGCAATATCACTCGAGGCTTCCGAGGCTGGCATTGCCGATTCGGCACAGTACGGCAGAAGCGCGGGGAAACAGTAGAATACATCCAGCGCTTCAGACTGTTAGGAACCGATGCTATTCGGTTCACGTAAGCGAAAAAGAAGCACGAATTGGCGGTGGTGGGTCTATCATCACCGATCAAGGACGTGGCCTCCCAAGCGGACTACCCTTCATTAGCACACATGGTGCAGAAGCTGTCAGCATATGAACAGCGCCACCCAGATGTCTACCAGGACAAATTCAAGCGTGTGGTCACCATGGTTGACGCAGTGGAAGATGAAGGTGCTACGGGAGAACGAGACGAGGTCGGACTCGAGCTGCAGGCCCAGTAACCTGCAAATGGGTAAAGCCACCGGGCCTCCAAGAGGGTTCGACTTCGACGTGACGAAACCGAGCAGATTTTCGATCTCTTACTCGCGGAGAAGCATATAAAGATACCCGAAGGCCACAAGTTCCCTACGGTGCAAGAGCTGAACGGGAAGCCATACTGCAAGTGGCATAACACGTTCACCCACACCACTAACGACTGCAGGGTGTGGCGTCAGCAGATCCAAGTGGCAATAGAAAATGGGCGACTAATTTTTAACCAGTATGCCATGAAGGTCGACACACACCCCTTCCCGCCGTCAACATGGTGGAGTTTACCCACCTTGGAGGGTGCCAGCCTGATTTCTCAGCCAACATCAGCATGGTAGAGCTTGGACACCGCTCCGAGAAGGACGGGGATGAGGACAGCTGCTCTCAGAGCAAGGACACTGAGGGGGCCGCTCCATGCGATCGGCTCCGCCAAGATGGCAAGCGCTACGTCACAGAGGGGGAAGTGAAGAACATAAGATATCAACGACCCCTCTCTGATCACCTCCTCAATAAGTACGTGAGTCGGTATGATCAACGCCGGCAACACGACGATGATGAAAGAGGCCGTATGGCTAGAAACGACAGAAGACATCGTCGGCATAATCACGATGAGGAGCGGCAGGAGCGCCACGCCAGGGAGCAGACGACACGGACAGCATTGGGACTGCCCTTTCTTCGACACTGCTGGGATCAGGAATGAGCCGATTACCAACAATCGGCAACTGCCCAATGCAACCAGAAAAGAAGGAGGCAGCCAACGTGTCCGTGTTCGAGCGCTTAGGCCTCTCCCACCACAAAACAGACGTGCTGAGACCCCTCTGTTGGAAGATCTCGAGGATTCGGAAGACGAGGGGGAAGATGAAGAAGATAGGTGCCACCGTCCAAGGTGGTGCCCTGACGGTCTCAGCCATTCACAAAACGCAGGGTTCAGCGATTGCGCGGTCCGGAGGAAGCCGAAAGGTTATACTTGCATACGCCGAGGAAGGCACGACCTGATTTGGCTGCGAAAGTCCAGAGGACCCTGGATGAGGAGGACTCCGCAAAGAAAAGAGTGGCGCCCAAGCAAAGGAAAGCCGATGATGAAACATCGGCTGGCACAAACATGGTGCTCGTTCGTCCGGCGAAGTGTAGAAATCCACGATCACGCGATGCTCCTGAGGTGGACAACAGCAAGCGCACCAACGTAATTAGATCGGAGATCGGGCTGGTTTTATCCACCGACATGGACGAGTAGCAAGACTACGTCAATAAGCAACGTGGCGAGGCTGGTCCTTGCGATCGGCCCTCCGAAACTGTTGAAGGGATATTACAAAACCTTCACCAAGCAAGCAACGTGGAGGCCGATTCCAGCGATCGGCCAAAATTATCCTCACCATCTATTCTGCCTGGGATCAACGTTTGACCCGACAAGGACTATCTGAAGAGCCGATACCATCAATTCTCTTGACAGAATCGGCTCGGGGGGCACCTAGATGGATAAAACACGAGGATATGAGATAATACTATCAAATATGGGGGCCGACACACAAATCGGCCTAAAAAATTCAAAAAATTTGAGCGCAGCCGATGCAGCAGACATCGACTTAAGGATACAAGAAGCCGGTACATGGACATCGACTCTAGCGGCGTTATGCGATCTTCACCAAATTCAGGCCAACGGTGGTGCCTTCCGTTGCTTCGAGCCGATTTGGATTCCTGAATCAAGTTCCGGCTGTCTGAGGAAGAAAGAGGATCGGCTTTGGCACATTCTCTTTGACAGTCTCGCCTCGAGTAAGGCTCGGGGGGCAGCAGGCCTGGTGGATGCTTGGTTTTGCTCTGTTTAAAAGACGATTGGGATACCATCGGCTGGTCCTTCATTGCAACCTTCTTCACAAATGATGATTATTGAAGAACATTATTAGGTTTGGTTGGGAAAGTTCAAAGGTTTCCTGAAGATACTGCATTTTCTGCCAAATTTAGAAAATCATCGGTTGAAGAAGGGAAGGGAGAATCTTGAAGGACCGATACTGTGCTATCGGCTCATCACGCATTGGCAAAGGGAACGAGTCGGCAAGGTCAGTAGAAGAGGGAATCGGCTCGAGTAAACTCAGGAGGAATCGGCAAAATCAGAATTGGAGAAAATTTCTCCATTGATTCGACGAGATTTCTTACATAAAAGAGCTAATTTCTCTCAAAAGGAAAGTACTAGGGGATCTATTGCCCCATCTACTACTACTGGCCTTATTCTAGAGGACCTATCTATGGGCCATCACTGCCCTCGTCGTCGCCATCGTCGTCGCTATCGGCGCTCTCGGTGGCTCGTCGTCGCTCCAATGGCCGCCGGCTGGGCCCTCGTCGTCTTCATCTTCTTCGTCGCCGTCGTCCCCCATCGAAGTCGCTAAGGTTGCCCGGCCAAGGGCAGAGCCGCTTGGCCGGCGGCTCGTCGGAGGAGCTCTCCGTCGTCCTCCTCCTCCTCTCCCTGCTCCCCTTCCTCCCCGGAAGAGGTGAGGTCGCAGGAGAAGCTGTCATCGTCACTCTCCTCCTCCGCTTCCCCAACGGCGAGGAATCGGAGGTCTCTCCCCGTCGGTCAAGGATTTGTCATCCTCGGAACGGACGAGGGAGTCATGGTCCTCTTTGTCCCACTTCGTTGGGGCGAGGATGTCATACGCTGCCTGCGTACCCCACGAGGGCGTCGACTCTCGGATGGGAGAGGACACGTAAGAAAGACCCGATGAGGAGGAAGAAGAAGAGGACGAAGGCATGGTGGCAGAAGGGGGGTTTTTTGAAAGCTAGTGCGAAGGGGATGAGGAAGAAGACTGTTTGCTGCGGTTAAATAAAAGGGAGCATAGTAAAATTCAATGCCACAGCAGTTTTCGAGGAGGTGGTGCCAGAATTGTCTAATCACGCAGAGAAGTTGAGAAGGCAAGTTGTCATGATGAAGGACTCTGCGACGGTTCTGCTCTGCCACGACATGACCCTACGAGAGAAAAGCATAATGATTTTGGAAATGTCATTTCCAAAACCAGGGGCATGTGTTATCACCAGAATCGACCAAGCCAGAGGTGGGCCGCGATCAAGATGGACTTGAGGATATATGCGTGGAGGGATGTGTGAATCGGCCTTGTTTATCAAGTTTGGGCTAGTTAGCCCGTGTATCTTTATATAGTAGGTTACGTAGAGATTAGAGTTTGTCCCGTGCACGGTTTGGTGCACGCCCACATTAGAAAGTCCCCTGGACTATAAATATGTACCTAGGGTTTATGGAATAAACAACAACCAACGTTCAACACAAACCAATCTCGGCGCATCGCCAACTCCTTCGTCTCGAGGGTTCCTCCGGTAAGCACCATGCTGCCTAGATCGCATCTCGCGATCTAGGCAGCACGAGCCTGCCTAGTTGTTCATGCGTTGCTCGTACTGAAGCCTTTTTGATGGCGAGCAACGTAGTTATCATAGATGTGTTAGGGTTAGCATTGTTCCTAGTATCATATGTTGTCGTAGTGCAACCCTTGCGCATCTAGCCGTCCCCGTACCTCATCATGGGTGCAGGGGCGGCACCCGCTTGATCGTTATTTAGTAGATCTGATCCGTTACGGTCGCTCCTTGATTCGTCAAGGATTGGTTTAATATCTGCAATAGTTAGGCCTTACAAAGGGTTGGAGGATCCAGCGGCATGCAGGGTGTAGTTTGCTGCCCCTAGACAGGACGTTCCGAGGATCAACCTAGTGTTGGTTTTTAGGCCTTGTCTAGGGCTGGCTTACGTTTACCGTGCGTGAGCGCGAGGCCCAATCGTGAGTAGGATGATCCGATTATGTGGTGAAAACCCCAGATCGTCGTGGATCTCATATGCTTTATCATGATCAAGCAGGACCACCATATATTCGGCCACCTCGGACGAATCATGGGTGGATCGGCTCCACGAGCCGATTCACAGGACAACCTGAGAGCCGATCGAGGCTCGTATTTAACGTGTACGTGTGTGCAGGAAATTAAGCGAGGCATCATCCACACCTTCCGACCAGGTATAGGTCAGGTGGCACGCCTGCAACTCGCATCGGCGCGCGACCAGGAGGCTTTGCGGGCCGTCGCTCCGAGGGCGGGCCACGCAGCCCTAGTCGTTCCCGGCTCTACGGTGTTGACCAGTCACTGCCCGCCGGTGGGTTTCTGACGTCAACAGTTTCTTGTTTACACTAGTTAGGCATAATGGAAAACAACAAAAATATGAGAGATCTTTATGAACTTTATCTTGAATTAGGACATGATGTGTTTGAAGAAAGAATTAAGAAACCCATGGAACTTTATATGCATGCTAATGGGAATGTTATTACTATGAATGCTTTGAACACCATTGTTGCTAATGCTATGGAAAATTATAAACTTGGGGAAGCTGGCTTTGATGAGCATGATATTTTTAGTCCCCCAAGCATTGAGGAGAAAATTTTCTTTGATGATACTTTGCCTCCTATTTATGATGATTATAATGATAGTGGTCTTTTGGTGCCGCCTACTATGGAGAGTAAATTTTATTATGATTATACTATGCCTCCTACACTTGATGAGAATAATAATGATAGCTACTTTGTTGAATTTGCTCCCACTACAACTAATAAAATTGATTATGCTTATGTGGAGAGTAATAATTTTATGCATGTGGCTCATGACAAGAATGTTGTATATGATAGTTATATTGTTGAGTTTGTTCATGATGCTACTGAAAGTTATTATGAGAGAGGGAAACATGGCTATATGCATCTGAATAATATTAAGTTTCCCCTCTTTATGTTGAGAATCTTGAAACTGCGCTTGTGTTGCTTTTCTATGCTTGCCACTTTGTTCTTCATGAATTTATTTGTGTACAAGATTCCTTTTCATAGGAAGCATGTTAGACTTAAATGTGTTTTGAATTTGCCTCTTGATGCTCTCTTTTGCTTCAACTCTTATTTCCTACGAGTGCATCATTAAAACTGCTGAGCCCATCTTAATGGCTATAAAGAAAGAACTTCTTGGGAGATAACCCATGTGTTATTTTGCTACAGTACTTTGTTTTATATTTGTGTCTTGGAAGTTGTTTACTACTGTAGCAACCTCTCCTTATCTTAGTTTTGTGTTTTTTTGTGCCAAGTAAAGTTTCTATGTCAAAGTTGATGTTATATTTGGGATCGCTGCGCAGAAACAGCATTGCTGTCTGTCACGAATCTGGGAACAGTTCTCTGTAGAAAATTCCAAAAAATCTGCCAATTTACGAGCGTGATCCTCAGATATGTACGCAACTTTCATTAGTTTTGAGTTTTTCCATTTGAGCAAGTCTGGTGCCAGCTTTAAATTCGTCTTTACGGACTGTTCTGTTTTTGACAGATTCTGCCTTTTATTTCGCATTGCCTCTTTTGCTATGTTGGATTTATTTCTTTGATCCATTAATGTCCAGTAGCTTTATGCAATGTCCAGAAGTGAAAAGAATGTTTGTGTCACCTCTGAACATGTGAATTTTTGATTATGCACTAACCCTCTAATGAGTTTGCTTGAAGTTTGGTGTGAAGGAAGTTTTCAAGGGTCAATAGAAGAGGGTGATATAATGTGATCGAGAAGAGTGAAAGGTCTAAGCTTGGGGATGCCCCAGTGGTTCATCCCTGCATATTTTAATAAGAATCAAGCATCTAAGCTTGGGGATGCCCAAGGCATCCCCTTCTTCATCGACAACTTATCAGGTTTCTTCTAGTGAGACTATATTTGTATTCCATCACATCCTATGTATTTTACTTGGAGCGTCCGTGTGTGCTTTTTTTTTTTTTGTTATCTTAGTTCTCTGAATAAGTTCATCCTTGTGTGGGAGAGAGACACGCTCCGCTGGTTCGTATGAACACATGTGTTCTTAGCTCATAATATTCATGGCGAAGTTTCCTCTTCGTTAAATTGTTATATGGTTGGAGTTGAAAAATGCTACATGTAGTAATTGGTAAAATGTCTTGGATAATGTGATACTTGGCAATTGTTGTGCTCATGTTTAAGCTCTTGCATCATATACTTTGCACCTATTAATGAAGAAATACATAGAGCTTGCTAAAATTTGGTTTGCATATTTGGTCTCTCTAAGGTCTAGATATTTTCTGGTTGAGGTGTTTGAACAACAAGGAGACGATGTAAAGTCTTATAATGCTTACAATATGTTTATATGTGAGTCTTGCTGCACCATTTCATACTTGAGTTTGCTTCAAATAACCTTGCTAGCCTAAACCTTGTATCGAGAGGGAATACTTCTCATGCATCCAAATACTTGAGCCAATATTCATGCCATTTGTGTCCACCATACCTACCTACTACATGGTATTTCTCCGCCATTCCAAAGTAAATTGCTTGAGTGCTACCTTTAAACCATTCAAAATTTATCACCTCTGATTTGTGTCAATGTTTTATAGCTCATGAGGAAGTATGTGGTGTTTATCTTTCAATCTTGTTGGGCAACTTTCACCAATGGACTAGTGACTTCATCCGCTTATCCAATAATTTTGCAAAAAGAGCTGGCAATGGGATTCCCCCAAATTAATTAACAAAAATAGACACTCCTCCATGGTATGTGATTGTTGGACGGCATCCGAAAGATTCGGTTAGCCATGGCTTGAGAAAGCAAAGGTGGGGAGGAGTGTCATCATAATAAAACTAAAATAAAAAGGCACTCCTTCATGGTATGAGATTGTTGGCAGGCACCCGAGGATTCGGTTAGCCATGGTTTGTGAAAGAAAGGTTGGAAGGAGTGCCACCCAAAAACAAAATAAAATGGGAGCCGCTCTTTGAAGGTTTGCCTGGCAAGGGGTTAGAGTACCCGCTACCATTCGTTGACAACAACAAACACTCCTCAAAACTTTACTTTTATGCTCTCTATATGTTTTCAAAATCAAAGCTCTAGCACAAATATAGCAATCGATGCTTTCCTCTTTGAAGGACCATTCTTTTACTTTATTGTTGAGTCATTTTACCTATTCTTTCTATCTTAGAAGCAAACACTTGTGTGAACTGTGTGCATTGATTCTTACATGTTTACCTATTGCACTTGTTATATTACTTTGTGTTGACAATTATCCATGAGATATACATGTTAAAGTTGAAAGCAACCGCTGAAACTTATATCTTCCTTTGTGTTGTTTCAAAGCTTTCTACTAAGAATTTATTGCTTATGAGTTAACTCTTATGCAAGACTCATTGATGCTTGTCTTGAAAGTATTATTCATGAAAAGTCTTTGTTATATGATTCATTTGTTTACTCATTATCTTCATCATTGCTTCGAATCTCTGCATTTATCTCATATGCTTACAATAGTATGATCAAGGTTATGATGGCATGTCACTTCAGAAATTATCTTTGTTATCGTTTTACCTGCTCGGGACGAGGAACTAAGCTTGGGGATGCTAATACGTCTCCAACGTATCGATAATTTCTTATGTTCCATGCTACTTTATTGATGATATCTACATGTTTTATACACATTATATGTCGTATTTACGCATTTTACGGAACTAACCTATTAACAAGATGCCGTGTGTTCCTGTTTTCTGCTGTTTTGGTTTCGAAATCCTAGTAACGAAATATTCTCGGAATTGGACGAAATCAACGCCCAGGTTCCTATTTTGCCCGGAAGCATCCGAACACCCGAGAGCCGCGAGGGGTGGGCCCGGATGACATGGTGGCGCGGCCAGGGCTGGGCCCGCGCCACCCTATGGTGTGGGCGCCCCTTCGACCCCCTGCGCCGCCTCTTCGCCTATATAAAGCCTGCATCGAAAACCCTTACGGAGGAAGCCACGGTACGAGAAAAGTTCCGAGCCGCCGCCATCGCGAAGCCAAGATCTGGGGGACAGAGTCTCTTCCGGCACCTGCCGAGCGGGGAAGTGCCCCGGAAGGCTTCTCCATCGACACCGCTGCCATCTCCACCGCCATCTTCATCACCGCTGCTGCTCCCATGAGGAGGGAGTAGTTCTCCATCGAGGCTCGGGCTGTACCGGTAGCTATGTGGTTAATCTCCTTCTATGTACTTCAATACAATGATCTCATGAGCTGCTTTACATGATTGAGATCCATATGATGAGTTTTGTATCGCTACTAGTTTATGTGCTACTCATGTGATGTTATTAAAGTAGTCTATTCCTCCTGCATGGTGTAAAGGTGCTAGTGTGTGCACCGTGTGGTTCTTGTCGTAGGCTATGATCATGATCTCTTGTAGATCGTGGAGTTAATTGTCATTATGATAGTATTGATGTGATCTATTCCTCCTTCATAGTGTAATGTGGACAGTGCGTGCTCTATGTTAGTTCTTGGTTTATTTTGCAATGATCTATTATGCTCTAAGGTTACTTAAACATGAATATCGAATGTTGTGGAGCTTGTTAACTCCGGCATTGAGGGTTCGTGTAATCCTACAACGAATGATGTTCATTATCAAACAAGAGTGTATGTAGCACATATGAGAAAGAGTTATTTATTATGCGATCAATGTTGAGAGTGTCCACTAGTGAAAGTCTATTCCCTAGGCCTTGTTCCTAAATATCACTGCTTGTTACTGTTTTACTACTGCATGTTTACTTCCCGCAATATTACTACCATCAATGCACGCCAGTAAGCTATTTTTGGCGCCGTACTACTGCTCATATTCATTCATACCACTTGTATTTCACTATCTCTTCGCCGAACTAGTGCACCTATTAGGTGTGTTGGGGACACAAGAGACTTCTTGCTTTGTGGTTGCAGGGTTGCATGAGAGGGATATCTTTGACCTCTTCCTCCCTGAGTTCGGTAAACCTTGGGTAATCCACTTAAGGGAAACTTATTGCTGTTCTACAAACCTCTGCTCTTGGAGGCCCAACACTGTCTACAAGAATAGAAGCACCCGTAGACATCACCCGCCCAAAAGGCGGGTGAAATGAGCATGCAACTCCTCACTCGTCATCTTGGCCGGATCAACAGCGGCCGATGTAGGTCCTGTCATGATTAGTACTCAAAAAACACAAATGTATATGCCTACAAACTACGGAATATGGTGGTTTACGCGGAATCCGTCAAGCAAAATACGAAGCTCTTACAAGTTCTTACCAAATAGGAGGAAGACGATGTGGCAACCAGCAAGGATCAGCGTCTCCAAAGATTGCTAAAGCGATTACCAGGGGTCGACACAAAGCACGTGGAGACAATATGTAGAGCTGTAGGAAGGCTAATATGGTAGCAAACAGCAATTGTCAAAACAACAATGCAATATTGAAAGTATGCTCAACAACGGTGCTGTGCTGGTCCTACGCTAGACCGTACTAGAGAAGCGAGCCTAGATCACTAATGAAGTCATGACGCGGCACACAAGCAACGAGCAGCGATGAAGTGATATATGGTGGCGGTTGGCTCCAACAAGCACAAAGGAATAGCTCAAAAGCAAGATATAAGTGAAGAAGACAGGAATTTCCGGGTAGTAAACTTAAAGGTCAAAAAATCTTAACCTTCCTGGCGGTTTTTTTGGAAATTCTGAAATTTGTTGTGGCTGGATAGAACTTTTTCTCCCGCACGTTTTGAGTGGTCGAACGTCGAAAACGGAGTTCGTATGCAAAAGTTATCCTCGGTCAAAGTTTGTTGTCCAAAACTGCCCAATTCGCACGTTTTTTTTGCTCTCCTTCACAACTCTCTACCGGCGGCCGAAAATTATCTCACGGAATTTTTTCTACATCACGGATGAAATTAGAAGGTAACAGCGATTCAGGGAAACAGGAATAACCTTAGTCTATACGGACTCTGTCGCGGCAGAGAAACAACACGAAACCGTGTCGCGGTAGGAAACAGGGTATATGGTAGATGTATATGGCGGTGGCGGAAGTATATGGCAGGTGTATATGGCGATGGAAGAAGTGTATGGCGGGTGTATATGGCGATGGCGGAAGTATATGGTGGGTGTATATGGCGGTGATGTATGGTATGGTATGGCGGCGGCGTGACTAATATGACCAGAACTCAAAACTCTAAAGGAAATAGACGCTAAGACCATCAACTCGACACGAAGATGCAGACACAAATTCAACTATGCAAAACTGAAAAGACAATGCAAGGCGTGGTAGGGGGTTTATGGGACGATGATCTAAAACTCTAACTGGATTTTTGGCTTTTTCGTGGTTTATTGGTATGATGGCAGATGCAATCTACAGCAGGAAAACTATAAAATCTCACCGAGCAACCTGAAATCTGATACTAATTGATAGGGCAAAGGTGGCCGATCTTTTGATGAGAGTACAATAACATCGATTTGTTGGTGGAGTTCGTGCTCGACGATCCGACTACACGTGCAAAGCTCGTGCGCCAATGCAATCGCTAGGACAATCTCTGGGAGTTACTGATCTTGCGGATGCACGATCAGCCTGGCCAGCGAGGGTCTTAATTCCTACCTAAAATCGAGAACAAGTAAGAACTAATATTGTAATCAGAATATTGCGGCTATAGATGAAAGCTTTATTGAATAAGGTGGGATTCCGAATAGTCGGTCTTGTTTTGGGCGTTGGCCTCAAAAGAAGTACACGAAGAGTTGCAGCAATGGCTAACTTTTAGTCTAATCAAAACACGAGTCTAAACGTGGCGGCTATGGGGGTATTTAAAGGAGGAAAATGTGGGGTTTCGGCCAGCCATACATGTGGTGGCCGAACCAAACCCTAATAGGCCTTTCCCCCTCCAATACGGATTCTAAAAAGTGGCTGACTTAATTCCTGCGAAATGACACGGGCCGAGCCCAAAACTAAAGGTGACGCAGCACCATATTATGCTATGAACGAAATTATGAAGTGTAATCTTCTATATTTCGTCCAAGTTTTCAATCATAATTATGGTGGCTTCAAAGTTCTGAAATCTCCACTTGGGGCGTCCTCTTTAATCCTCACATGTTTCCTGCCATCTCCTCCATGTGTGATCAATACTCCAATGCTTGTCCTCCTCATCCATGCTAGGTCCATCATTCCTAAGAGTAACAAACACATCTGACTTGGGCAGCATCATATTCTTATGTATGTGAGGAATAGTTCCAAGAAACGAAAGTACCTGATAGCTAAGTTGTTTGGCACGAGCTCGAGTGATTGATCCTTGTATTTGCGTGGTTGTAGGTACATCGGTTGTATCAACAGATGGGATGTCCTCATCATGCCCCCCTTCTTGAATTGAAGTCGTCCTCGACGCAAGCTCATCTTCTTCACCAAAGTAAGGCTTCAAATCAGCAATGTTAAATGTAGGACTAACCGGACCCAATTCTGCAGGAAGCTCAAAATTTATATGCATTATCAATTATTTTCTCTTACACCTTAGAATGACCATTAGCGCGTGGCATTAGCTTAGACTTGCGCAATGCAGGAAAGCGATCTTTGTGCAAATTCAACCAAACAAGATCCCCAACATCAAACACAACATGCTTTCTTCCTCTATCCCCAGCAATTTTATATTTAGCATTCATGGGTTCTATGTTATCTTTAGTAGTCTCATGCAATTTTAATATCAATTCGGCACGTTCTGTAGCATCCAAATTATTTTGCACCGAAGATGGTAAAGTCAACAAATCAATAGGTGCACGTGGAACAAAACCATACACAATCTCAAAAGGGCACATCTTAGTGGTAGAATGCAGCGAACGATTGTAAGCAAATTCAATATGAGGTAAACATTCTTCCCACAATTTTAAGTTCTTCTTCAAAACAGCCCGAAGCATAGTAGACAATGTTATATTTACTACTTCAGTTTGTCCATCGGTTTGGGGATGATATGTAGTACTAAACAGCAATTTCACGAAAGAACAAATCAGCAACATGTGTAGCATCATCAGTCTTGTGACATGGAATAAAGTGTGCCATCATAGAAAACCGATCCACAACAACAAAAATACTATCCCTCCCCTTCTGTGTACGAGGCAATCCCAAAATGAAATCCATAGAAATATCCTCCCAAGGTACACTAGGAACAGGAAGAGACATATATAAACCATGTGGATTAAGTCGAGACTTAGCTTTTTGAAATGTAGTGTAGCATGCCACAAATCTCTCAACATCTCGATGCATACGCGGCCAAAAGAAGTGTGCAGCAAGGACATCTTCCGTCTTCTTGACACCAAAGTGACCCATCAATCGTCCTCCATGCGCCTCCTGCATCAATAAAAGACGAACGGGGCTATCTGAGATGCATAACTTGTTAGTACGGAACACAAATCCATCATTGGGGACGAATTTGTTCCATGTTTTACCATCTCTACAATTCAGCAACACATCTTTAAAATCAACAACATGCAAGTATTGTTCCTTTATAGTTTCCAATCCAAAAATCTTGAAGTCAAGTTGAGATAGCATAGTATAATGGCGCGACAAAGCATAGTATAACATTGTATATTTCGTCCAAGTATTCAATCATCATTATGGTGGCTTCAAAGTTCTGAAATCTCCACTTGGGGCGTCCTCTTCAATCCTCACATGCTTGCTGCCATCTCCTCCATGTGTGATCATACTCCAATGCTTATCCTCCTCATCCATGTTAGGTCCATCATTCCTAAGAGTAACAAACACATCTGACTTAGGCAACATCATCTTCTCATGTATGTGAGGAATAGTTCCAAGAAATTAAAGTACTTGATAGTTAAGTTGTTTGGCACGAGCTCGAGTGATTGGTCCTTGTATTTGTGTGGCTGTAGGTACAACGGTTGTATCAACAAATGGGATGTCCTCATCACTTTCATACTCACCACTTCCATTCACAAGTCCATAACCGCGGACATAGCTACTCGAATAGTTTACACTCTGCAAAGGTTATATACTTTTTCCACAAGATTTGAATACTTATTGTGTGGGCATCATCCCCGCATACCAACATATGCCACGACAAGTACCCGATCGTAGTTTTTTGCCTACTCGCCTTAACCTAAGACATACCGCCTAGAGTTGTTCCTCCCAACACTATAGTCTGAGGGCTATCCAGGAGTTGTAAAGTCCATAGCTGGCTCGATCCTCCGGAATGCCGCAGCCAACTGCGGGCATCTTTTGATGGGAGCCCATAGGTTGTACCCCGCGTACCTGAACAGACAAATGGGTCGCGTCCCTTACAACGGGAAGAACCCCGGTCGAAGCGTCCATGGTCAGACTGCCACTACACTTGCAGGACCCAAAGTAAGACGAGACAAACTACTGCGCCACGCCCCGTCCCACTAGGGATAATGTGGTTGCACTGGCTAAGTCCGGTGAGGTACTCAGTCAACAAAGTTTTTCGAAAACATTTTATTTTCTCCGCTTGCCATCAGCATCCAACTATCCAAAAAATTACTTTCATAAAAATCTCACATGGGCAGGGTTGCCCCATTTCAAGGTTTTCGAAGAACTTCCTTTCTCAAAACTTTTTTCACAAACATCCTTTTCAAGGGCTCCCAACCTATAGTCCAACTTTACTTGAAAAGCGGCAACAAGAGAAGATAAGGTGGTAAGCACCATATCACTAACTAGATGATACCCCACGCGTTGCTGCGGGATATTTGGCTAAATATATAGAAATGTATATCTAATAAGAAAATAATATGAAAACAAATTCTATTCAGGAATCCATGATCTGGAATCCATGATTTTACATCTTTGCTTTACGTTGAACCAAAAGGCAACAGCCCTACTAATGAAAATTCATTCACGTATGCATATAACCAAACATAATGTATTATTCATTAACCAATAAACACAATGTAACTTATTATATCCGTAAATTAGTTGAACATGTCAATGGTGAAAACACAAATGGCAAGACAGTGTAATACAGTACAAATTTTCTGAAACTGTTAACTACATAAGCAGCTGAAAAGGCCTTAAATTGTACTGATTGACGTTTACAGAATGGTAACTTAAAAGCTGGAAGCATTAATAGACCGAGCAGCTAATTTTCACCTTCATATCAATTTATTTAACTTCAAATCGTAGACCTGAATTCCTGAGTGAAGGTGTGTCCCTCTAAGCGTTGTAGAGCAAAAAATCAACAGGAAATGAAAAGGTAAGAAAACATGATGAGAACTTACAGGAGCTGCAGCTAATTGTAACTCATACCAATCTTTAGGAAATCAACCAAGAAAGGAATCATTGAGGCATGCTTACCATGCAGAACAGAAGAACATGGAAGGCATAACGTAATACAGCTAGTGATTGAATCTTGGTTTTGTGAGAGATTCCCTAAAATATGTATATGGAAGAGATACATACCTGAAAAAATGGGCGCCCCTGAAAATGATTATGGCGACCAATTAACTTTAGGCAGGAAAATGGGCGTTATTTCAAGGGACATTTGTATTGACATGCAAAAAATATGTTCAGATATTTCCTTACTTTATGAAAAACAAACATAAGTGAGTATATTAGTTTAGAACGATAGCTTCCATGAGGTGAATGGCCAATCGTAGGTTCAGCTGGCTAAAAGAAGAAAGAAGTTCAGACCAAATTAGACTGTATGCAGGTTTCATTGACTTTGATACCGAAACAAAACAGGTCGATACTCCTACATGCACAACCCCTGCAGAATTAATAAAGAAAAATAAATTGTCAGGAAATTGAGAACATATTTTGAAGAGACTTTTTATGTTACCTGGACTGTTTGCAGGGTTAGATCAATCTGATATTCAAGGAGAAGAAGGCCAACAAACGTATATGCCATGGAAAAAATCACCTCTAGTGCGCTACCTAATGCAGACCAAGTGACCAACTCACAGCTGAAGCTCAGGATGCAGTTCGGTTGGAACTGGAGAAGGTCGCAGGGTGAACTGGAGAGATAGACTACCTGTGCTCCTCGTGTTCCAGTTGTAGCGTGATGTGTTCTTTTGTTCCTTGCAAGATGTGAGTGGCTGAGCAGGGTGAGAGAGACACAGATCTACATGAAAGGTGAGGGACTTATATAGTGCTAGTATCTTGCTGCCAGGAATAAATGGGGAATGCGAAGCTGAGAAGCTGCGTGGGATTGACAATGAATTTATTAGGACTTGAAGTGATGAAAGGTGGAAGCTGAAGTGATTGGGATCTCCGTGGATGGTCCGCATGCCATGGACGTGCATATGGGCAGATAGTGCAAACTGTGCAAAGGTTATTCGTTCACAAAGCGTTGAGGAGTAAGAGGTGACGTGGAGGCATGAGAGATTAGAGAAATAAGGTAGTGGGGGCTTGCTATTTAGAGATAGTAGATATGGATTTATTCAGTAGGTAAGGAGGGCGCACCCGTAAGGGTGGAATAGTAAAACTCCGAGTGACACGGCCACTTAGATTAATAAATAACAAGACATATTATACCCTTATAAAAGATGTACAACTTAACGTTTTCTTAGTGAGGCCAAGTAAGCAATTTCTACTGTAGATCCGGTAAATGCACACATCAACAAAATTTTTTTTTCTTGCACTCTTATTCAAGGTTACCGGCCACATCCGGTGAATGCCTTTTTCCTCCCGTCTCAGTATTACGGTGGACGTGGATTCTAGAGTAAAAGACGTGGACATGTCTCTGAGAACACGGCTCATCTCTGCCAGTTTGGTGGGATTTTATTGTCTCATCTAGAGAACTCCCGATTGGATCGCCCGTCCCCAATCTCCTCCATCCCCACAACTGCAGAATCTCTTCGGTGCTGATTTGCCCTCCTCCTGAAGTTCCTGCCAATTTCCCCTACTTATTTTCTCCCATGATCCTCTCTTAGGGTTCTTTAACTTTTGCGCTTGATTTTTTCTGTGTTGCTATTTTTCGTTGTCTTAAAGGAGATTGTCTTGCTAGATGTCGTCGACCCCGGCTCAGATCCTCACCAGCTCCGGCGGTCAGCGGCTTGGAGTTTTATGGGCGTGACATCAGTATCCATGGGCGAAGGAGGGATGCGGCACTACCCAGGTCCTGGCGTACTATATGGCGTAGAAACCGCCTGAGACATGGGGCAGTTTTGAGCTTGACGGCTCGGCCAGGTTGGCCGCGTCGAGCACAGGCGACTCTCGCGCCATCTGACGGCACTGAGGCGGCGCCGAACGTCCTCTATTTCCATCGCTGGGTGGTCAGGGCTTGGGGACTCCGTCTTGAACACGCATGTATGCAGCCGCTCCGACAGCGGTCAACACGGCTAGGTCGAGCTCGATCCCGGCGTCCGGCTCAGTCACCGGCACGGTAGGCGCAAGCGCCGCATTTCTGGTGGGTTGGAGCAGTGCTGCTGCTGCACCATGGCTTTGCTACGTACAGCGCTGCGGGCGTTGCTCCCCGGCGCAGCAATCCCTCGACCACGCAGCTCCGCCTTACTTCCTCCGGTCCACTCCTCGAGCCCTAGCAATCCCTCGAGGACGAACGCATCCAATCCGCCCGGCGCCAGCCAGAGGTATGGCCCTCTGCCCCAACACCTAATCCGAATCCTCTTCTCCCCCAATTTAATCAAAATCGATTCTTTGCAGAAAAGCAGGAGGGGAGGGCAAATCGATTTCCAGGAGAGAACGCTTACAGCTCCGCCTGGTCCACACGACCTACTACACCACACGGAAATCGATCAGGATGGAGTAACCTTTGCTGCTCAAGGTCCGGTTCGTCTTGGACGCCGCACGCCAGGAGGTTGTGCATATTGGAGCAGTATGCCATCCCAATCGCTTGGTATGTTGTTTCCACCGACCATAGGTGAGGCAAAATCCTCCTATTATCTCTAAATTGGCAACGATTTCTGTGATTGAAATACAGGGTACTGATTGAATCGGTAGTATTTGCATGTACACAATGCTTCAGGCTCCAAACCTCTAACGATGGATGCAGGGATGTACGGCGCTCAGTTGAATTGCGCAACTGGACAATAATCTGGTTTCAGTTGTAACGAGGTTCGACAAGTTTTCATACACACCACTATTTGTTACACCTCAATAGTTTTGGCAAATCATTAACGGAAATAGGCAACTACTATAATTTATAAGTCATAGATTATGTCAACCAAGGCAGTTCATCCATTGTCATTGTATGCTTTTGCTTCCTAATGTAACCATTTGGTAGCATAAAATCTTCTCTATTTACTTTGCCCCGGCCTCTCTGAAAATAGTCTGTTTTTAGCAACCACTGCACTGGCTCATGGCTTAAGATGTTAAAACGTCTATAAGCATTGGACCATGTCTTTCTTAATCGAGGCAATTGGCCATTTTGCTTATTTAACAATTTGAATATTTCATCTTGCTCTCTGAATTCCTTCGGTATGCCATTCTTTTCTTTCAATGCCTTCTAATTGTTAACAACTTCTTGGCCAATACATTTCCAAATTAATAGGTCAAGTGGTAGTATATTCTTTACAGAGAACCTTGGTTCATTTCCTTGGTCCAGTCGTGTTGTTCTTGCTTAGCTAATCACAGTTCCTCGCTAGGCCATATAATTTGAATGTAGGCAACGATTTCTGTGATTGAAATACAGGGTACTGATTGAATCGGTAGTATTTGCATGTACACAATGCTTCAGGCTTCAAACCTCTGACGATGGATGCAGGGATGTACGGCGCTCAGTTGAATTGCGCAACTGGACAATAATCTGGTTTCAGTTGTAACGAGGTTCGACAAGTTTTCATACACACCACTATTCGTTACACCTCAATAGTTTTGGCAAATCATTAACGGAAATAGGCAACTACTATACTTTATAAGTCATAGATTATGTCAACCAAGGCAGTTCATCCATTGTCATTGTATGCTTTTGCTTCCTGATGTAACCATTTGGTAGCATAAAATCTTCTCTATTTACTTTGCCCCGGCCTCTCTGAAAATAGTCTGTTTTTAGCAACCACTGCACTGGCTCATGGCTTAAGATGTTAAAACGTCTATAAGCATTGGACCATGTCTTTCTTAATCGAGGCAATTGGCCATTTTGCTTATTTAACAATTTGAATATTTCATCTTGCTCTCTGAATTCCTTCGGTATGCCATTCTTTTCTTTCAATGCCTTCTAATTGTTAACAACTTCTTGGCCAATACATTTCCAAATTAATAGGTCAAGTGGTAGTATATTCTTTACAGAGAACCTTGGTTCATTTCCTTGGTCCAGTCGTGTTGTTCTTGCTTAGCTAATCACAGTTCCTCGCTAGGCCATATAATTTGCATGTAGGGCATTTGCACCTGCGCAATGTTCAGGCTTTAGAGAATACTAGGAAAAATGCCCATGCGTTGCAATGGGAGAAAAAATCAGCAGAGCGCCAAACAATTTCTTGTCGGTACACTAATTCAAGGAATTAACTAACATCGGTAATAGTTGATGTGAACAATGATGCGCGTAGATGTACACGTCCGTTGGGAACCCCAAGAGGAAGGTATGATGCGCACAGTGGCAAGTTTTCCCTCAGTATGAAACCAAGGTTTAATCGAACCAGTAGGAGCCAAGAAGCACGTTGAAGGTTGATGGTCGCGAAATGTGATGCGGCGCAACACCAGGGATTCCGGCGCCAACGCGGAACCTGCACAACACAACCCAAGTACTTTGTCCCAACGAAAACAGTGAGGTTGTCAATCTCACCGCTTGCTGTAACAAAGGATTAAACGTATCGAGTGGAAGATGTTTGCAAAGAAAACAGTAAACACAATTGCAGTAGATTGAATGCTATGTAAAGAATAGGACCGGGGTCCATAGTTCACTAGAGGTGTCTCTCCCATAAGATAAAAGCATGTTGGGTGAACAAATTACAGTCGGCAATTGACAAATAGAGAAAGGCATAACAATGCATATACATGACATGGTAAATATAGTGAGATTTAATCGGGCATTACGACAAAGTACATAGACCGCCATCCAACCGCATCTATGCTGAAAAGTCCACCTTCAGGTTATCATCCGAACCCTCCAGTATTAAGTTGCAAAGCAAACAATTGCATTAAGTATGGTGCGTAATGTAATCAACAACTACATCCTTAGACATAGCATCAATGTTTTATCCCTAGTGGCAACAGCACATCCACAACCTTAGAACTTTCTGTCACTGTCCCAGATTCAATGGAGGCATGAACCCACTATCGAGCATAAATACTCCCTCTTGGAGTTAAGAGTAAAAACTTGGCCAGAGCCTCTACTAATAACGGAGAGCATGCAAGATCATAAACAACACATGAACAATAGATTGATAATCACCATAATCATAGTACTCTCTATCCATCGGATCCCGACAAACACAACATATAGAATTACAAATAGATGATCTTGATCATGTTAGGCAGCTCACAAGATCCAACAATGAAGCACAACAAGGAGAAGACGACCATCTAGCTACTGCTATGGACCCATGGTCCAGGGGTGGACTACTCACTCATCACTCCGGAGGCGACCATGGCGGTGTAGAGTCCTCCGGGAGATGAATCCCCTCTCCGGCAGGGTGCCGGAGGCGATCTCCGAATCCCCCGAGATGGGATTCGCGGCGGCGGCGTCTCTGTAAGGTTTTCCGTATCGTGGCTCTGCTGGGGTTTCGCGACGGAAGCTTTAAGTAGGCGGAGGGTCAACGGGGGCCACACGAGGGCCGGATAGGTCGGCGCGGCAGGGCCGGGCCGCGCCGGCCACCCCTGGCCTCCTCGTGGCCCCACTCGTTAGGTCTTCGGTCTTCTGGAAGCTTCGTGCAAAAATAGGACCCGGGCGAAAGTTTCGTCCAATTCCGAGAATATTTCTTTACTAGGATTTCTGAAACCAAAAACAGCAGAAAACAGCAACTGGCTCTTCGGCATCTTGTTAATAGGTTAGTTCCAGAAAATGCATAAATATGACATATAATGTGCATAAAACATGTAGGTATCATCAATAAAGTAGCATGGAACATAAGAAATTATCACACACAGATTATACTGCTCGTCCCGAGCAGGTAAAACGATAACAAAGATAATTTCTGAAGTGACATGCCATCAAAATCTTGATCATACTATTTGTAAACATATGTAATGAATGCAGCGATCAAAGCAAAGGTAATGACATGAGTAAACAACTGAATCATAAAGCAAAGACTTTTCATGAATAGTACTTCAAGACAAGCATCAATAAGTCTTGCATAAGAGTTAACTCATAAATCAATAAATCAAAGTAAAGGTATTGAAGCAACACATAGGAAGATTAAGTTTCAGCGGTTGCTTTCAACTTGTAACAGGTATATCTCATGGATATTGTCAACATAAAGTAGTATAACAAGTGCAATATGCAAGTATGTAGGAATCAATGCACAGTTCACACAAGTGTTTGCTTCTTAAGGTGGAAGGAGATAGGTAAACTGACTCAACAATAAAAGTAAAAGAAAGGTCCTTCAAAGAGGAAAGCATCGATTGCTGTATTTGTGCTAGAGCTTTTATTTTGAAAACATGAAACAATTTTGTCAACGGTAGTAATAAAGCATATGAGTTATGAAAATTATATCTTACAAGTTGCAAGCCTCACGCATAGTATACTAATAGTGCCCGCACCTCGTCCTACTTAACTTGGACTACCGGATCTTCGCATGCCATGTTTCAACCAAGTGTCACAAAGGGGTACCTCCATGCCGCCTGTACAAAGGTCTAAGGAGAATGCTCGCATTTCGGATTTCTCGCTTTTGATTATTCTCAACTTAGACATCCATACCGGGACAACATGGACAACAGATAATGGACTCCTCTTAAATGCATAAGCATGTAGCAATGATTATTATTCTCATATGAGATTGAGGATATATGTCCAAACTGAAACTTCCACCATGATTCATGGCTTTAGTTAGCGGCCCAATGTTCTTCTCTAACAATTTTGCATGCTCCAACCACTAAAATGATAGACCTTCAGACAAGACGGACATGCATAGCAACTCACATGATATTCAACAATAGTTGATGGCGTTCCCCAGAAGCATGGTTATCGCACAACAAGCAACTTAATAAAATATAAAGTGCATAAGTACATATTCAATACTACGATAGTTTTTAAGGCTATTTTGTCCCATGAGCTATATATTGCAAAGGTGAATGATGGAATTTTAAAGGTAGCACTCAAGCAATTTACTTTGGAATGGCAGAGAAATACCATGTAGTAGGTAGGTATGGTGGACACAAATGGCATAGTAGTTGGCTCAAGGATTTTGGATGCATGAGAAGTATTCCCTCTCGATACAAGGTTTAGGCTAGCAAGGTTATTTGAAGCAAACTCAAGGATGAACAAGTGCAGCAAAACTCACATAAAAGACATATTGTAAACATTATAAGACTCTACACTGTCTTCCTTGTTGTTCAAAACTCAATACTAGATATTATCTAGACCTTAGAGAAACCAAATATGCAAATCAGATTTTAGCAAGCTCTATGTATTTCTTCATTAATGGGTGCAAAGCATATGATGCAAGAGCTTAAACATGAGCACAACAATTGCCAAGTATCACATTATCCAAGACAGTTTAGAATTACTACATGTAGCATTTTCCAATTCCAACCATATAACAATTTAACGAAGAAGAAACTTCGCCTTGAACATTATGAGTAAAGCCTAAGGACACATGTGTCCATATGCAACAGCGGAGCGTGTCTCTCTCCCACAAAGTGAATGCTAGGATCCATCTTATTCAAACAAAAACAAAAACGAAAACAAACCGACGCTCCAAGTAAAGAACACAAGATGTGATTGAATAAAAATATAGTTTCAGGGGAGGGATGATGTTGTCGATGAAGAAGGGGATGCCTTGGGCATCCCCAAGCTTAGACGCTTGAGTCTTCTTAAAATATGCAGGGGTGAACCACGGGGCATCCCCAAGCTTAGAGCTTTCACTCCTCTTGATCATAGTATATCATTCTCTCTCTTGACCCTTGAAAACTTCCTTCACACCAAACTTCAAGCAAACTCATTAGAGGGTTAGTGCACAATTAATAATTCACTCATTCAGAGGTGACACAATCATTATTTTCACTTCTGGACATTGCATAATACTACTGGACATTAGTGGATCAAAGAAATAAATCCAACATAGCAAAAGAGGCAATGCGAAATAAAAGGCAGAATCTGTCAAAAACAGAACAGTACGTAAAGACGAATTTAGAAATGGCACCAGACTTGCTCAAATGGAAAAACTCAAAACTAATGAAAGTTGCGTACATATCTGAGGATCACGCTCGTAAATTGGCAGATTTTGTCGAATTTTCTACAGAGAATTGTGCCCAGATTCGTGACAGACAGCAATGCTGTTTCTGCGCAGCAATCCCAAATATAACATCAACTTTAACATAGAAACTTTACTTGGCACAAAAACTTGATAAGGAGAGGTTGCTACAGTAGTAAACAACTTCCAAGACTCAACAAAACAAAAAATTGCTGTAGGTAAAAACATGGGTTGTCTCCCATAAGCGCTTTTCTTTAACGCCTTTCTAGGCGCAAAGTGCAAATCAAGTATTATCGAGAGATGAAGCATCAACATCATTACCAGGGGTGTTGGGAGTTTTCTCAACCAAGCATAGTATATTTGATATATAAGTTTTAGCGTCTCCCTTTTCATTAGTCTTAGGCTTGCTACTCTCATCGAACAAATTTTCCGGAACAAGCCAAGCATAGTTATTTTCTAGTGCATCATTCATAGCTACGAGTTTACATGGTATTGGTGCTTTGATTTCCCCACCATCATTAATGTTATTAGTGTACATTATTCTATCCATGTCCATTTTTTCAAGGAGACCAATAAAATTGGTATGAGAACCTAGCATATTAAATTTAGCAAAAACCTTTCTAGCCTCTCTTGCTAGACCACCAAATTCTCTAAGAAGGGTTTCTAAAACAAAATCTTTCTTTTCCCCTCTTCCATATCACCAAGTGTAAGAAACATGTGTTGGATTATAGGATTGAGATTAACAAATTTAGTTTCCAACATGCGAACTAAAGCAGCAGCAGCAATTTCATAGGTAGGTGCAAGTTCTACCAAGTGTCTATCTTCAAAATCTTCAGTGATACTAACATGATTGAAAAATTCTTCTATATTATTTCTCCCAACTATGGACCCACGTCCTACCGGTATATCTTTTGTGGTGAAATTAAAAGGAAACATGATGCAATAAGCAAAAAGTACACTAGGCAAATAAAGTAAAGACAAGTAACTAATTTTTTTGTGTTTTTGATATAGAGAGCAAGACAGTAAATAAAGTAAAACTAGCAACTAATTTTTTTGTGTTTTGATTTAGTGCAGCAAACAAAGTAGTAAATAAAATAAAGCAAGACAATAACAAAGTAAAGAGATTGAGAAGTGGAGACTCCCCTTGCAGCGTGTCTTGATCTCCCCGGCAACGGCGCCAGAAAAAGTGCTTGATGCGCGTAGATGTACACGTCCGTTGGGAACCCCAAGAGGAAGGTATGATGCGCACACAGGGCAAGTTTTCCCTCAGCATGAAACCAAGGTTTAATCGAACCAGTAGGAGCCAAGAAGCACGTTGAAGGTTGATGGTCGCGAAATGTGATGCGGCGCAACACCAGGGATTCCGGCGCCAACGCGGAACCTGCACAACACACCCAAGTACTTTGTCCCAACGAAACAGTGAGGTTGTCAATCTCACCGGCTTGCTGTAACAAAGAATTAAACGCATCGAGTGGAAGATGTTTGCAAAGAAAACAGTAAACACAATTGCAGTAGATTGAATGCTATGTAAAGAATAGGACCGGGGTCCACAGTTCACTAGAGGTGTCTCTCCCATAAGATAAAAGCATGTTGGGTGAACAAATTACAGTCGGGCAATTGACAAATAGAGAAAGGCATAACAATGCATATACATGACATGGTAAATATAGTGAGATTTAATCAGGGCATTACGACAAAGTACATAGACCGCCATCCAACTGCATCTATGCCTGAAAAGTCCACCTTCAGGTTATCATCCGAACCCCCAGTATTAAGTTGCAAAGCAACAGACAATTGCATTAAGTATGGTGCGTAATGTAATCAACAACTACATCCTTAGACATAGCATCAATGTTTTATCCCTAGTGGCAACAAGACATCCACAACCTTAGAACTTTTCACTGTCCCAGATTCAATGGAGGCATGAACCCACTATCGAGCATAAATACTCCCTCTTGGAGTTAAGAGTAAAAACTTGGCCAGAGCCTCTACTAATAACGGAGAGCATGCAAGATCATAAACAACACATGAACAATAGATTGATAATCACCATAATCATAGTACTCTCTATCCATCGGATCCCGACAAACACAACATATAGAATTACAAATAGATGATCTTGATCATGTTAGGCAGCTCACAAGATCCAACAATGAAGCACAACAAGGAGAAGACGACCATCTAGCTACTGCTATGGACCCATGGTCCAGGGGTGGACTACTCACTCATCACTCCGGAGGCGACCATGGCGGTGTAGAGTCCTCCGGGAGATGAATCCCCTCTCCGGCAGGGTGCCGGAGGCGATCTCCGAATCCCCCGAGATGGGACGGCGGCGGCGGCGTCTGTAAGGTTTTCCGTATCGTGGCTCTCGCATGGGGGTTTCGCGACGGAAGCGTTAAGTAGGCGGAGGGTCAACGCGGGGGCCACACGAGGGGCCCAGGGGTTAGGTCGGCGCGGCCAGGGCCTGGGCCGCGCCGGCCACCCCCTGGCCTCCTCGTGGCCCCACTTCGTTAGGTCTTCGGTCTTCTGGAAGCTTCGTGCAAAAATAGGACCCCGGGCGAAAGTTTCGTCCAATTCCGAGAATATTTCTTTACTAGGATTTCTGAAACCAAAAACAGCAGAAAACAGCAACTGGCTCTTCGGCATCTTGTTAATAGGTTAGTTCCAAAATGCATAAATATGACATATAATATGCATAAAACATGTAGGTATCATCAATAAAGTAGCATGGAACATAAGAAATTATCGATACGTTGGAGACGTATCAAACAACATTAGGGGAACACTACCGGAAAACGTGTCTTTGCCGTGTATATTTTCCTTTGCCGGGTGTATTTTCCCGGGTACACGGCAAAGCCCCTCTTCGCCGGGTGCCAAAAAGCAACACACGGCAAAGAAAACTGTGCCGAGTGTTAGCACCCGGCGAAGAAATATGACACGGCGCAGCAGGTAAAATACACTCGGCAAAGAGAAACACCCGGCGAAGACAATCTTTGCCGAGTACCTCGGAGCTACACACGGCGAAGAAAGCTGCCACGTGACATATAACGCGCATGGATGGCCACGGTCTCCGTCGCCTCGAGCCGGCCGCCGTTGCTGCTTCGTGAGCAGAGGCCAGCCCGCCTCGCCCCGGTGTCGCCACGGTCTCCGTCGCCTCCGTCGCCTCGAGCCGGCCGCTGTTGCTGCTCCGTGAGCAGAGGCCAGCGCCACATCGCGAGGAGGGGTAACACGAGCTCGGCCTGTGCCCCGTCGCCCCAGTCTCGCCGTCTCGAGCCACCACCGCTGCTGCGTCGTGAGGAGGGCCACCGTCTCGTCGCAAGGAGGGGCGCCACGAGCTCGACCTGCGCCCCGTCGCCCCAGTCTCCGCCGTCTCGAGCTGCCGCCGCTGCTGCGTCGTGAGGAGGGCCACCGTCTCGTCGCAAGGAGGGGCGCCACGAGCTCGACATGCGCCACCGCGTGGTGAGCAGGGCCGCCACGATGTCGTCCGTCATGAGGAGGGCTGCCACGATCCCCTGCTGCCGCCGCGTCGTGAGGAGGGCTGCACCAGCCCCTCGCGCACGCTCTCCGATGCAGGGAGGCGCCGGGGCGAGCAGCTGTTGGGAGCCTCCTCCGCCATGATCCCCTGGCCCTCGCCGGCGAGCTCCTATTTTTTTTTAATCCTTAACCAAATGTTTGCCGTGTACCCTACCAGAAACACCCGGCGAAGAATCAGGGACGACGATGGCTTTTATCTTTGCCGTGTGTTGCTCTCCTAGGTACTCGGCGAAGAAAGGGAGATGACGTGGCTGGTTTCGACTCTTTGCCGTGTACCCAGAAAAGACACACGGCGAAGAAAAGGCGCCGTTAGACGGAATGGAAACGTGTAGCGCTTTTCTTCGCCGGGTGTTTATGTTTAACACCCGGTAAAGGCTCTTTGCCATGTATCCGTAAAAAAACACCCGGCGAAGATTCTTCACCGGCCATGTCTTTGCCGTGTTGTCTTCGCCGAGTGTTATACACGGCGAAGTCTTTGCCGGGTGTTTTTAGCCCTTCGCCGGGTATTTTAGATACCCGGCAAAGATACCGTTTCCTGTAGTGGAAGGACCTATCTCTGGTAGACATTTGTTAAGGAGTTTTCTGTTAATCTCTACTATATTAAATGGCTAGAGGAGGTGTCCCATGGTACGTCGTTTTAAACTATCCAGCGTTTTCTGCTTAATTACACCAAAGTGCTACCGCCAAGTGAACTTAACGGTTCGACTGTATTTTATTTTTACCCTCCCTTACCCTGCCCCACGCGTTCTCTCCCTTCCCCAACCATCCCCGCCGGCACCATTTCTTCGCCACGCCACCATCCCTCCACGACTCGTGCTTGGACCAACTGCCCCAAACCGAGGGCGCACAGGCGGGTATAACACCCAGCGAAGAAGCAGGGACAAAATCGCATGGTTGAATCCAACGGCGCCGCGTGGGGGCATCATCCTGGATCGGGTCACCGGGCGGCTTGTGTCGCATCTGCCACTTGCCGTTCCTCCTAATTCATCCGTCGCCGCCACAGGAGGCAGCCTGCTGCCCCCCAGCCCCTTCTCCCTTTCGCCTAATTCTCGAGTTCAGTTTTGCTCCGCATCTGGAAATTTTCTTCAGCTGTTTGCACGGCTCTGAATTTCGATTCGACTGGCTGAATTGTTATGCGGAATTTTCAGGCGGAGGCAGACACTGACGAGATCTACCGCGCAGGCGCATGCCATGATCATGTCCGAACTGGAAGTTAGCTCTTATTTTTCTGTGCTGCGCGCGATGGGTGTTCAGTCCGTTGAATTGAGATGGCGGTGGACAAGTCGAGCCCTACAACACGCACCACACCTATTCTCAGGTTTTCACTATTTTCAGGTTTTCTAATTGGCGTTTGTGATTTTGAGCGAATTCCATTTGAACAAGCTAGCTGATCTATAGATCCGGTCGTGGTCGTCCTTGTCACGTCTGCTCTTCTTCTTTTCAGCGGTTGATTTTGCTAATTAACTGTTCTTCACACTCGGACGTCTGTCCTGTTTAGATTAGAAATTTAGTCACAAACTGCCCTACGCGCGCACCTCTCCTCCTCACACTAGCGCATGTATGCTGTCTGCAGCTCCCTACCCTCGTATGGTGGAGATTCCCATATCAGCGGAGATGGCACCCTCGGGGCACAACCACTCGCCTGTGCTAGCTGTGTGGCTCGATTTGTTGTCGATGAAGATCAACTACCTATTGGATGAGATGCAGGCGAACGTGAAAAATAGCTTCAAACGGAAAGGATTCGGGTATTTCAATTGCCGCTCCCCGAAAGAAAACCCTAGGCTCCCACCCCTGTTCCCCCTCCTCCTCCGCCGCCAGAGGTCCCACCGGGCAAAGCCCGGGCGGTGACGGCGGCGGCGGGGCCTCTCCCTCACGCGGTGGCGGACTCCTCTTCCGGCGGCGGCGGTGCGTGACGCGGCGGCGCTCCGTTGGCGAGGTGCTGCAGGAGTCCGGCGACGGGTGCATCTCGGTGACGTCGGCGGAGGTGCTGCTCTCCCCCGCGATGGATGCGTCCCCTGCGGCAGCGGCCGGGAACTCAGGGACCGCCGTGGCTGCAGGCCGGCGCGTGGAGGCCTGTAGGCGTCGGCTGCTGGGCACCATGGAGGTGTCGGCGGCCGGCCGGGCGGCGGCGGGCTGGAGTCTCACCATCCAGTCCCCGTGCTTCTTGCGGTGAGGCGGAGGTCAGCACCTCCCTCTCCGACGACGGCAGTGTTGCTTCTCGACAGTGTTGCTTCTCGACGGCGATGTGGCCAAAAGGCGGCTCCTTGCGGCGCTTCTCCGACGGGCTTGGGTTTCGCGGCAGAGCGAGGAGAAATCCATGCGTAAGCTGGCGACAGCGACGCTCGTGGGCGCCGTCACCTCGTTGGAGGCGTCGTCATGGTGCTTCTCGCTCTTCCCCGCGTCGAACATCGGGGGAAACCTTGATCCGGTCTTCGGATCGGGCGGCGGCGGCACGGCTGTGTCGTTTGCCTTCTTGGACGTGTCGCCTCGATGGTTCTGGAGTCCTCGGTGCGCCATTTGGAGTCGGTGGTGGCCGCCGTTCAGAGCTTGGGCTTCCGGGGCGCTATGTACACCGTTGGCGGCACTTCCTCGTGGTCGACGCCTCCTTCGATCTGGTTCAGCCCCGCCATTCACTCGCCGTTCCTGGGCCCTTTTGGGTGGGCGGTGCGTTGGCTTGTGCCATCATGGAGTTGGAGTTGGCTTCTCGGAGTTCCCTTCTTCGGTCGTGACACGGCCCAGTAGCTTAGTGTATCGTCTCCTCTGGACGGTGCAAGGCGAGTTTGTCGTTCAGCTGGTGTGGGTTGTGTTGTAATCCGTGTGGTGTCGTGTTTGTATCGAGTTGCCTTTGTTGGCGTTGTTCGGCCGTCTTGGCCTCTTCTTCTATGAAATTTGATACACCTTCCAGGGTGTATCCTTGAAAAGAGATGCAGGCGAACGTGGTGGTGCTCGCGAGCCACCAGTCCCAGTGTCACCCCTGCTCCCACCCTAGCCTCACCGTCAAGGTAATCTATCTGTAATCTTCTCCTACTCAATATTCTACCTTGCAATTAATGGAGGATTTTTCTTTCGATTAGATAATTTTGGGCGAATTCAGGCGTGGTATATAGTGACTGCCGCAGAACACAAAACACCTGAACGTTGGTTTACGTTTATTTTACTGGAGTGAGTGGGAAGCTAGGAAAAAGTTGTCGTATTGTTGCAGCTGTGCTCATCTTGTTCACTCTGTCAGGATTTTATTTTGCATTTTGCGATGTGACATAAGTAGAGTGTTTTTGGTACTAAAATATTTGGCTCTTTCATCTAAGAAAATTAATTTGTAGCATGACTCACGTAGATATCCACTCCACGTAACTTTATTTGTGTGAAGACAATGTTTATTTAGAACAAGGTGGTTTAGTTGTTCAATTTTGCCTACAAAATTTGCAACCAGATTGGTTTTATTTGGAATGCATAAGCACTTCCTCTACTCAACTCATGTTTGATAGATCCCTGGTGTGATCTATGTCGTAGATTTAACTCCTCCATCCCCTCTTTGTAAACTTAAACTATGTTGATTTTATAATTGGATTGTGTGATTTGTATTTTTCAAGGTTGTGGTTCCTTAGTCCTATTCGGAGTTCACGAGAAATTAAAGTTCACTTTGTTTGATTTAGAAAGGAACATGAGTGAATTCTACCCATATATATATATATATATATATATATATATATATATATATATAGAGCAAGACTATTCTCGAACCCCCCTTAAGAGTGGTTCTAGAATAGCTATTCTAGAACCCCCCACAGGATGTTATAGACTAGTTATTCTACAACCCATCTCTAAAGACCTTCTAAACCCGACACAACCACCCAATCCCATACAACCTTCCGCCGGCCCAACCCACCCACCTCCCGCCAACCCCACCCCACCTAGCTACCGCCCGCGAACCCCACCGCCCGTCGACCCCACCCTACCTCTCGTCGACCCTACCCCACCACCACCACCCACCAACCCCACACCTCCAACTTCCGAAGATCCCACCCACACCACCTCTCGATGACCCCACCCTACCTTACCTCCCGCCGACTCCATCCCGCCTACTATCAAACCCACGCCACATACCGCCGAACTCATTTTTGAAAGTTCGCTTCATTTTTTGGAAGTTCGCTTCATTTTTCGGAAGTTCACTTCACTTTTTTGGGAAGTTCACTTCATTTTTTTCACATTACTTTTGGGAAGTTCACTTCATTTTTTGGGAAGTTCACTTCATTTTTCGGAAGTTCACTTTACTTTTTGGAAGTTCACTTCATTTTTTGGGAAGTTCACTTCATTTTTCGGAAGTTCACTTTATTTTGGAAGTTCACTTCATTTTTGGGAAGTTCACTTCATTTTTTGGGAAATTCACTTCATTTTTCAAGTTCACTTCATTTTTCTAAGTTCACTTTATTTTTTTTCACTTCATTTTTCGAAGTTCACTTACTTTTTGGAAGTTCACATTTTTGTTCACTTCATTTTTGGGAAGTTCACTTCATTTTTCTGAAGTTCACTTTTAAGTTCACTTCATTTTTTGGGAAGTTCATTTTTGGAAAGTTCACTTTACTTTTCCCTTCATTTTTCGGGAAGTTCACTTCATTTCTAGTTTTTTTTGAAGTTCACTTTACTTTTCCCGGAAGTTCACTTTTTTGGGAAGTTCACTTTATTTTCCGGAAGTTCACTTTACTTTTTTGGCAAGTTCACTTCATTTTGGAAGTTCACTTCATTTTTCGGAAGTTCGCTTAACTTTTTTTCGGAAGTTCACTTTACTTTTTCCGGAAGTTCACATCATTTTTCGAAAGTTCACATTACGTTTTGTCAAACAAGCTAAAATACTTTTTTTGTCAAAATTCACTTAGGTTAAAATAGTAGTTCACTTTGTACACTACGAGGAAGTTCACTTGGCACCACGTAGAAGTTCACCTTTTTGCACGGCGATAAAATTACTTCTTGTGGGAATTCACTTTTGTAAAAAATGAATTTCACTTTGTACCGCGTGGAAGTACACTTTCCATCTCATGGAAGTTCACTTTAAAATACGTCGTACAACTACATTTTGTTGAAATTCACTTTGGTCAAAATGACAGTTCACTTCGTAACGTCCTGAAGTTCACATTGTACCTCAACACGAAAAAGTTGCACCTAATCAATATCTTTTCAACAAAATTTCAGTTGGAACATTCCGACAAGTGGTTCGGAAATAAATCCCAAAAAACAGTAAATAAAAACAAGAAATTCGAAAAGTAGAATCATGTTTTTTCAAATCTGCTCTTAAACTGTGAATAATTGGTGAAAATTATATATATAAAAAAGTTGCGCCTAGTCAATAGCTTTCCAATGGCATATCATATGAATCAATCCAATAAACCGTTTGGAAATTAGACCTCAAAACCTACACGAAATTAGTGAAATCCGCGAAAACGTTGTTTTGTATATTCGAAATTATTTTTAAACAATAAAGAATTTGGAAAAACAATGAACATGAAAAAGATGCGAAATTACTATACGAATCCAATAGTATATTATATGCATCATTCGGATAAGCGATTCAAAGATTAAATTAAAAATACTGTCTGCATAAACATTTAATTGTAATATTCCGGAAAATAGAATTATGTTTTTTCAAATCTGCTTTTAAACTGTAAAGAATTGGGGAAAATGATCTATATGAAAAAGTTGCGCCTAGTCAACAGCTTTCCAATGGCATATCATATGCATCAATCCGATGAACCGTTTAGAAATTAGACCTAAAAAACTGCACGAAATTAGTGAAATCCGCGAAAATACTGTTTTGTATATTCAAAATTATTTTTAAACAATAGAGAATTTCGAAAAACAATGAACACGAAAAATATGATAAATTACTGTACGAATCCGACGGTATATTATATGAATCATTCCGATAAGCGATTCAAAGATTAAATTAAAATTACTGTCCGCATAAATATGTAATTCTAGTGTTCCGGAAAGTAGAATCATGTTTCTTTTTCAAATCTGCTCTTAAACTATAAATAATTGGAGAAAACGATCTATATGAAAATGTTGCGCCTAGTCAACAGCTTTCCAATGGCATATCATATGCATTAATCCGATGAACCTTTTGGAAATTAGACCTCAAAAACTGCACGGAATTGCTGAAATCCGCGAAAATGTTGTTTTGTATATTCACAATTATTTTTAAACAATAGAGAATTTCGAAAAACAATGAACAAGATAAAGATGCGAAATTTCTATACGAATCCAACGGTATATTATATGCATCATTCCGATAAGCGGTTTGAAAATCAACATGAAAATACTGTCTGCACGAATATGCAATTCTGGTATTCCGTCGAGAAGTTCACTTGTGAAACACGCGGAAGTTCAGAAAGGGTTCGAGAATAGTTATTCTCGAACCGGTTCGAGAATAGCAGATATATATATATATATATATATATATATATATATATATATATATATATGCTTGCTAATTCAATTCAATTTTTATTGGATGTAATTTCACTGAAACATGTTTGAGTCATGAACATCTAACTATGTTATTCGATTATTATTCATTTTTATTAGATCGACACTCCTAAACACCAGAAGCTTCACTCCTACGCAACACCTTGTAGCATCAAGAACCACCAAGCTGTTCTGGTCATGTCTTCTCAAGTCTTGAAGCATATATCATTGCCATAATTTTATATTTGGGGTGCATGAAGGTTCTCAGGTTTTCTCTATTTTCACATTAGTTTCCATGGTCTGTTGGTAAAACGCACAAGGTAATTCACTCAGGAATATGAACTGCATGTATATGCATTTAGTAGTTCCAGGAATTATGGCAAAGGAGAAAATTAGCATGCTTGGCAGGCGAACTATGCAGTTATGTATGACTAACCTTTTTTTTTTTTGAAGTTAAACTTGCAGCTTACATACTTTTATGCATACAGTACTATAAGGCTGTTGCAGGTTCTCACATTGCTTTAGCTTCTGAAATATTAAAATATTTCCTTGTCATTTGTGCTCTGCAAAAGTATGCATTCTTTGGGGGGCAATCTGGGATCTTAACTTGATCAACTTGGATTGAGTATGCACATGTTGTAGTCAGATTCTTAAGGACCATGCCGTTTAGGTGTGTTAATCAAATCATGTGGGCTGTAGCCATGCATTAAAGGTAGTAGTGAGTTTTCCTTTTTGCAAGCGCTCTATCCTTTAGTATCATAATTTGCATTTATCTTATTTTCTCTAGACAGTAGACTAGATATGTAATTGGAAGGTTTATCCTATTTTGCACCTTTGCATATATTTTGTATGTACAAGTAAATGCTAAATGCATAATACTTGCACATCTTTGTTTGTTATATGCATTGTGAAAGCTTTAGCGTACATAATGACTAAGATGGTCTCATAAACCCCTGCAGCTCAATTGTGATGTTGTTCAATGTTGACAAGGTAAGTGCAATGCAGAGGCACATGCCCAAGGATCTTTACTGCTTGATGGCTATGCACAATATATAAATATGTCTTTATATTTCTTCTATGCATTTTTGCAGTGCAAAGGTACAACATTTAGAAAATTCTATTGGATAGAGAGCAATTGTGTTTTTTTTAAGAATTTACTGCAGGTTGTCTTTGAACCGACAACTCAGAATGTTCAAATCCTGGACCAGCTGCCTCTGCTAGGTCTGGTATGGGCTAACACCATCAAAGTATTGCCATATTACGAACTTTCCGAATGTTCCAAGCTCTAGGATTATTGCTTCAGTAAACAGGGGTTTGTTCCAAATCTGCTTGGCGTCCGACAGCATACGATCAAGTGCTTGGCTGGAGGTGTTCCAGATCACCCCCATCTTGGCCCAGCATTCAGTGCTGAAACTGCAAGTAAAAAGTAGATGGTTTCTGGTCTCGTCTGCACAAGAGTTACATGTCAAGCAAGCGAATATTGAGCTAATGTTGAAGTTTCTGCATCTAAGCATGTCTCGGGTGTTGATCCTATCAACAAACATCAGCCAAGCAAAAACTATGCTTCATCGTGCATCTAGCCTTCTAGATTGCTGTCAGGTAATCAGGCGCCTAATATAAACATTCCTGAAGCAAAAGTCATAGAAATCATTTGCCTTGTAGCATTCTGCACACCAAATCATTCACCAAAGATCCGGGAGTGCCTGTCAATCGAGTCTTAGTCTAGGTCTTCTCTTAGGTGTGTCAGTTCAGAGGCTTCGATCGACCCCGGCATGGCAGAGAGATGCAGGTCCAGTTTGATTGTCGAACTCTTGCACGGAGGTGTCTTCGTCAAGCAATTGTGTTTTGTTCGGAGAAATATGAATAAGCGAAAGCAAACGCCCATTTTGTTCTTATCATTTAATTGTACATTGTTGCTTTTGATAACTCTAATTTTACTCCAAGTTTCTGAAATTAGATACTAAGTTGGATCAATCTATTAACTAATAGCATATTTATATCATTTATGCACTAATTTGTCATTTCATTCTTCGGAAGGTGTTTTCTGGATGGCACCCAGTGGCCAGTGGCACAGGACCTCTGCCGCCCAAGCTGACTGCTAGCTTCACAACGACATGCGCTAAAAGGAGAGCTCTAAAAATAGGAACCCGAATATTTACCTTATATCTGCTACGGTTATATTTTGTTTAGTATGTTGATCCAAAGTATGCTTTTATGTTTTAATTATACCTGCATTATTAAAAGAAATTTCTTCTCTCGTAAAGGAAACTTAATCAAAAGTAAGCTATATATTTTCTTGGCTATTGTCATCTTTTCATATCCATGTGATTTCATCCTTTGTAACTGTATAAGTTTGCTTTTGCATGAGCGAAAACTAAAACAGATTATGTTTCAAATCATGAATAGATCGTATGTAAATATTTTGATATTTCATTTTTTGGCAAGTAAGCATAAGCATGTATACATTCTCCTTCCCAATCCCCATTTGAACGTGTGCCGTCATTTTACCTTCTCAAGCGAGATAGTGATAATATAATTATGGTCATGATAAAGTATTTTGTTGTGCTATGTAGTGCGCAATGTCTTGGGGCAATGAAGGTGGAGAGCCACATCATACCGGAGATAGAGTAGGTAAAGGCGACGGATAAAGATTGTTGAAGGAAGGTTGGAAGACTGCCCTTGTCATTACATGGTGTGGGGATAGAAAAATTAGAGCATCTCAAGTCCTCAAGCGGTGTGTGGGGAACGCCGAACCAAAAATTGTCTCCAGTCGCATGTCCTAAATAAAATCTGGGGTTCAATTGACCCCAAATAGTATATGATGTCTCCTCCGGTGTACAGAGCCTCAACTGGGAACGTCAGACATGAATTTAGGGCCGGATGAAAGTCGCATGCAACCCCCATAGTATCCACATGTTACCTTGTTCTCCTCACTTACCACACATGTTCTTTTTCTTACTTTTTGCCACATGGGATGGTCCCCTTCGCTGCCATGTATGCGTCAGGGAGCTATTTGAGGGGGGCTGTTTGAGGCGTGGCTAGGCAAGACTCTATTTTGTCCAGCATCTTTATTTTCTTTTGTTCAATGCTTTCCAACAGGCGCCTCAAATCATTGTACAAATATAATTTGGAGTATGCGATTATAGATGCTCTTAGAGACCCACAATAGGAAATAACAACGAACATAAGATGTAATGTTAGTTCAAAAGAAATCACTTTTAGGTTACAATGAAGAAGAATTTAAAGAGCATGGCTTGCAGTTTGAGCAACCTACATGCTCTCCTCCCTCGGCTTGATGGTATTGTCGTTGCGATATCTTTGTTTGCATAACCTTTACACCTTTAGAAATTTCATATGCATTATGTGTGTCTGGTAATATTTTTTTAAAGGGCCGTGGCAACGCACGGGCACTCAACTAGTAAGTATAATATGCCAAAACCTAATACGGAGCAGTAGTGTCTTTCTAAATACGAGCATAGAAATATTATATTTTTCGACATCATCTAATATTCTCTATGTTAAACTCTGTAGCTGGGAAATGACAGTCGGTCAGGCTACTATGTTTGTATTATCGGAGCAATGTGTTTGTGTTTCCACTTAACTGTGAAATTATAATTTTGTGAAGAAACAACTCTATTTGTCTAGCAGAAGCACATGTACATGATTAGAATATGACCCTTGATCAAGGGTGATGAAAATCTAGAACTATACTGTTGGAAATTGCGTTAGCGGTCCTGGAACCAAAAGTGTGATCACTCTTATCTACTTCTGTAGCCAACTGACGTTCCCAAATTGAAAAAGTAGTCCCTTGCGGCATACAGGAAAATGGGGATGCTATATAGAAGCATTGGCATTTAACCGGTTTCCTACTTATCTTATTTGGCCGAGCCGTTGAGAATAATTGATGGATTAGACTGCAGTACTACTACTCATGGTTCCTCACGTACAAGCAGTACCCAGAGTCCAGACACCAACAAGCAACATCGCAGTTGCTAAAGAAGAGAATACATCATAGAATCAATACTTCTGAAACCACAAATTGGACAAATGCAGAGTTGCCCTTTTACATAATCTACTATCTAGCATCTACCACCAGCATCAAAGAATCAAGCTCACGTATTGCTCTTGTTAACAATCGTGTGAAACCAGAAAATTCAGAATCGTGTGCAAGAAAAGAGGAAGAAGTGGTGGATCCAGATTCACGAGCAACTGATATTCTAATATTTGTAGTCCGAGCTTGGCCTTCCAATCTTCAACTTAAATATTTCTTGTACAGATTCCAGCCACCGCCGATGCATGATTTTTTATGTACTTTTCGAATCATGAAAAAAGTTTGCTCCATGAACAAATCAGGTCAATCATATCCATCTGAGAAATTTGAAACACTCTTTCCTTCTCCGTCGGTTACCACGCAATAAAGAATCACCAATATTCTAGGCAAGCGGAAGGCATCGATTGAAGAGCTCATAGCGTATTGTATCGGGTTTGAATGCCATAGAATATGTGATGCGGATCAACAAATCCCCGGTGATTAAAATTCTTTTGCTTGTGCAGTATCACGAGAACAATATCTAGTTGTGTTTGTGTTCCCTCCATCTTCAAGATACCCATCGACCACTCCATCCATTACTTGCTGATGTTTTTGCTCTGCAGGAACTTGCGTCCCTCTCAGCCGCCAAGTGCGACGCCTCTCAGACTACTCTCTACATCCACGTTACATAGTGGCCGCCTACCCCGTTGCGTATGCCCTGCTACATCATGACCGATGGGAGTTGCTTGGGCGAGACAGGAGACTGCACCATCGTGGGAGAGCGGCTTGCAGTGCAGCTTACACTCGCCGGCGGAGCTTGGACGCAGATAGTAGCCGATGGACATCGGACACGTGTGTACTCGAGGATGCAGTTCATGAGCATCGTGTCGGCGATCTGACCCTGAGCCGCCGCCGACAATGGCCTTTCTTTTCGAACTGGTGGCGCCCGTAGCCGCAGCCCTGACCTCCCGACGCGAGCAATGGCGCAGTCGCCTATGCCGACTACCTTTTCCTGATGTGCCTCCGGTATACAGCCAACGGCGCCCCGCAATTGCAATTGATTCTGGTTTCGGTCGAGGGTCTGAAGTCCTTTTATTGCCGCACCCCATGGACGGGTGTTCTGACCGGAGTTCGTGTTAGAGCAGAACTCTTGTCGAATACGGTGACGGGCGGTTTCCGGAGACTGTGCGCACGTAATGCAGAAGGCAATGGATTAGAGCTCTACGTCCAGGCCAAGGCCCAATAGCTAGAACCAATCCCCGTTCCTATTCGTATGGATGATTCTGTCTGAAGAAAAAGAACGACGACGTTGCATCTTAGTACCACCTCGCCAAGTTAGTTTTAATTGCACGCACGGAGCGGACGGACGGACGAAATTTTACGTACAAAGACGGACGAAACGGACCGAACCACGGAAATAGTTCTCCCTTTATTATTAGGTATAGATATAGATATAGATATAGATATAGATGTATGTAGGTCTTCCAGATCTGTTTTTGTTTAGTTCTCAATTGATAAGATTTATTGAGGTACTACATAATTTTCAAGTAAGGATGATGAAGTGGCACATCAATACATATTAAGTCCAGCCAGCATCTGAAAACTAACAAGTTTGCATATTCACCTATTCTACTTCGTGTGGATAAATGGACTAACAACTCTTTTCTTTCAAGCCTGTAGTTAAAGAAAAATTGATTATTTGTTTAAAATAAAAAGGAAATAATTACTTTGGTCTAGCAGTTAGTAAGTGAACTAATGGTTTAGTACTTTTTGCATAATAACTGAAGGAGATTATTAATGATACACATCACTATTCTTTTAGCATACTGTACCATTTGAAGGGTCAATCAAATTACATTACGCATCTTATATGCTATGTGATGATGTAAGAATAGTGTGGAAAATTTCATGTTTATGGCCATTGCTTTAGCAAATAAAGGTGTGAAATACATAGATTCTCTCAAAAAATGCATGTATTCTGAAATAGCTGAAATCAGCTGCGGGCATAAATGTACTATGTCTCATCTCTTGAAGAACCATGAATGATTATTCTCACCTCCTACCGAAGATCCATATGCACTGACATTGTCTTTCTGCAATCAATTGGCAACTGTGCCATTGTTACTTTTTTGCCAGAACATGCAGAGACCTTTCATGCGGTTGCTCTTCATTAATCATCCTATGATGACAGCATTGTAATACTGTTTGCAGGCATGAGTGTTGCCCAGTTGTCAGGTATGCCACCTACGGGTGAGGGTCCATACAACATTTATAAACTAAATACATCCTTCATTAATTAGCATAATATTTGCGTTGATGTTGGAATGTTAGCCTTCAAGAGTAGCTTCAAGTTCTGTTGTCCTGTATATGTTTTCACTTCGTTTTTATTTTCAGGAGTGTCTGGTTTTGATTACGCTGTTGCCCTGTTGGTATTGTGGCCTGCTGTTGCCTGAAGTTCTTCAACAAAGTTTGATAGTGCTAACATTCTATCAGGTGATTATTGTTATTGTTATTCTATGTTGCTTCCCGATATATTTATATACCGAAAGTATTATTCATGAAAGCTAGGTACATTAATATTCAGGTATTCAGAGAAACCGATACACCACAGTTGCTAAAAAAATGACAAGTTCCCTAAATGCCACATGAAAAACATGAAAGTGTGGACTTATTTGGATAGTACAGAAACAGTCCATAATTTCTTATGCTCCAGTTTCCTTTTTCAGGAGCTTCATAGTTATGAATTGCCAACTAAGCTAACCATGCATCGTGCCATAAGAAGAAACATATTTTTAAATAAGTAGCAAACCATGAAAAATAAAACTGTCACATGAATATTCAAGTGAGTACAAAGCATTGAGGTATTCAGATTGAAGTACATCGAAACTATGTGCATTTCACTTGGCTTCCCGGTCTTAAAATATGGATTTATGACCTGCATTGTAAGTAGAAATAACGCAACCTTAACTTTACGTTTCAAAGGTTTTCAAGTTATAGGTCAATAAGCCAGATTTCCTCATTGTCTGAGCTTATTCATACAAACTGCTTCAGATTGAAAAGAAGTTTGATGCAAGTGTAGTTATATTGTACATTAATACAACAAGCTTAGATCAAACCTATTTTAGCACTCATCAGGACTAGCCAAAAAATTATATAGTTTCAACTGAAAATTACCACGATCTTATGTTTGTCAGGGTACGCACTTACTACTGGCCACCTTTCAATTTTGTGAGTACATGTGTGTGTCTGTGTTCTATTGACAACCTTTCTATTTTGGAGGACATGGAAGTGACATTTTTTTCATTTCTAATGCGTAAATATGTGTATATTGTAGGACGTCCTCTGGATCTTTTACCTCCAGTTAGTGCTGATAAGTATTTTGCATATTTTGCATTTCATTCCAGTTGCTTAATTCAGTAAGCAGTTTCCTGCTTTTAGATTTTTCAGTAGAGAAGGTATACATCTAATATATGTGCCACACTCTACTCACAAGGGGAACCATTTCTCTTGGTAACACACCAATTTTTCCCTCTCAATCTGCACCTCCTTTTCAGATATTTTCATTCCAATAAAAATGTCCAAAGAGATTTAGACCATTCAACATGTATAGCAGGCTAATAAAATAAACGGATGGATGGCATGGAATATTGGCTTGATGAGATGAAATTTTCCATGTTTAGCGGAATACGTGAAACTACATCATAACTCATAAGCTGAAGAATGAACAAGGAGTTACTAACAGGATACTATGATGTCACCCTTAGGACTTCCCCGGCGGCGACGAGGAAGAGGTACAAGTTCAAGAGGATGGCTGAATATATAACCGAGAGGAAGCATTGTTGCCTATTCAATTTTTTCTTTGGGTGTATTGGCGATGATGACAGTGTTGTCTTCAATAAGTCATGAAAGAGTTTGATACTCCATTCATATTAATTGACTCTAATATGGATGTATCTAGACACATTTTAGTTCTAGAAACATCCATATTAAAGTCAATTAATATGGATCGGAGGGAGTAGCAGAGTAGGTGTTTTTTTTTTGCTGTATACGAGTTGATGTGTTTTATATGTGATTGGTTACTGGCATATTCATTGGAACAAGTATATATAAAAATAGTTAGGCCAAAAGATCAAATATTTCATTTGTACTACTTTATAATGCATAATATCGCAAAATATTTCACCTATTCTACTTCGTGTGGATTAATATCATAGAAACATGTATGATAGCGGGCACGGCGTGCCACCGCGCCAAGGCTTACTAGTAATTTATAAAACTTGTAGTAATGCGAGAGTAAGACAATATGGGTAAGGTATGACTTGTAGTAATGCGAGAGTAAGACAATATGGGTAAGGTATGCATCAAGAGGTGGCTTACCTTGGTTGGCTATTTTTCCCTAGACTTCTTGTTCGCGACCATCTGGTCTTCCTTCATCTTTAAAATCCTCACCAAGCTCCTCTCCTTCTTCTCTGATAGTACTCGCATTCTAACGCCGCAAAATAAAAATAAACAAACAACAACATCCAATCAACAAGCCATTATATAATACATCACACAAAAATATGGTAAAATCACAGAGAGTGAAGCTTGATTTTATAAAACTATAGGAACTGGATTCACTCAATTTGGGTTTTTAAAACAGTAGATATGATTTTTCAAAAACCAGTAAGGGCTAAGGAGCTAATTAAATTAGCCAAAAAAAACTGTGATTCACAAAATTTCAAACAAAGTATATATTGGAAGATAAAAACATGTAGAACTCACATCCACTAGAATATCTCAAAAAAATAAGCTTTTAAATATTTTTAAACATTAAAATAAATCAAAAACTAGGGGAAACCATTTTTAAAGCACACAAACATCAAAGCATATCAAATCAGTAACAATCATAGTAGCAGATAGACACTGAAAAATGTGACCCACCAAAATTGGTTTGGTATTTTTCTGAGCTATAAACTAATTACTACTATTTGTACACTAAAAAGGTCCTCTTTGTGGTTATAAAATCCCCGGAAATAAAATATAGATCACAAAAATATTTCCTCTGACCTGGCTATGGAAAAATATGACATCTAATAGAGGAACGAGGTTTTGCTTCAAAAACTATTCATTTTTCAAAGTAAAAAAGTCAAGAAAGGGCCTACTAGCCAGATCTAGTGTCATAAACCAAGCAAGATTTAAGAAACTCCTGCATGTGAGGAAAATACCAAAATGAAGCTATTGATTTTTACTCTACAACAAAATTGGTTGCACTCAATTTTTTTTACACAACTAACATAATAAATTAAGTACTGAAAATGCATCATTTTAGGAAGATAATTATCAGGACAAATTCATAATAGCAAACCACATGCATGCAAGTGCAGATGGTCAAGATTTTATTTTGTCACATGTAGAAATTTGAATCCTCAAATTTGGAGCATCACAATGTTTTTGGTGATTTAAAACCTAGAGCAAAAATATCTTGTAGCAATTTGTGCATAAAAAGAAAAAGGGAGGAGCATCGGGCCGAAATCACAGATCCGGGCAGATCCGAGGCGGGCCATCCTAGCTTCCACTGCACACGCGCAGGAGATGCATTTGAACGGGCTGTCATGTGGGCTCCGCCGTCAGGGCCACATGGGCCATAAGAACATGCGGCCGTCCGATCCAGAGAGGACCGACGGTCCCCGACCATCGTCCACCTCGCGACGAGGATGCGCGGGACGGAAACCCTAACTACTCGGCGGGGATAGGGGCCTCACCTAGGGCATCCAGAATGCGCTAGAGAGGGGCGGAGAGGGTGCAGGGGGTCGAGACGATGCAGAGGTAGCTCCAAAACCTGCATGCAGCAGCAGTGTCAATGGCGCGACGACGACGACCGGCATGGTGACGAGACAACATCGATGGTGTCTGTGCTCCCGACGGGGCGCTCGGAGATGAGGAATACGGGGTGGAGAAGCGAATCTCCTCAACCCGGCCGTGCTGAACGAGCGGACGAGCTACCGATGATGGCGAAGACGAGGGCAAAGTCGACAAGGGCGAAGTCGATGGTGCCGCGACGAGCTGGACGATCAGGCCTCGTTGAGTTTTCCTGGGAAAAGGGCAGGGGCATGGTTAGATGTGCACGAGAGATGGGGAATCTGAGAGACCGGGAGATAGAGAGGAGAGTCGGAGAGGAGCAGAGGTTGGTGACAACAACGTGCGCCGCGCGCAGCACAAGCAGGATGGTGGCACGGCTCGGTCTTGGCCTGGGCCGCGAGAGAGAAGAAGTAGAGCTGAGCCCTGGAGGTTCCCTGGTCCATAGAGAGAGGTAGGAATGAGAGAGTGAGGTGGTTTGAAGGGGGATGGCCTCGGGGTCAAGTAAAAAGGGCAGGGTAAAGGTGCATTGTGGGCATGGTCTAGAGCCACCATGGTGAGGCCGTGCTGGCGCGCGATTGGGCAGGTGTGCGGTGCCAACATGAACGGAAGGGCGCGCAGGGTGTCGTGCGACAGAAGGAAAGCAAGGGTGCAGCATGGAAGGGTTGGGGCGAGGCGATCTTTGAGCCAGTACGCAGGTGGTTCTGTCAAGACTATGGCACGTTTCTTTTGAGTCCAGAAGCTTTCCGTGGCCTCTGGTTCACCCCTAGTCTAGGAACGCGAGTGACGTCCACCGTAGTGGTGACCACGAGCTTAACGAGTATGTGAGAGAGGCTGAGGGGCGAGTTTTGCCTCGGGAGCATGTGGGGAGCAGAGAAGGGTCGCAGGGAAGTCTATTGACGCAGCCTAGAGGGCTAGTGCGGTCAAATCCCCATAGTCTCCCTTTTGCTAACCCCAACAGAGAGGGAGAGAGAGAAGGGACTACGGCTTGGTCAATGGGGACAACAGGGTTGTAGGTGGGTGATGTTTTGTGCTGGCCCTGGGTGGAGGGAGGAGAGGGCTGCAACAAGGATCTTTCTAAGATTTGGTTATGACGTGCATTTCCTCTTCCTTAATCTCCTCACTTCCTTCCATGCACTAAATGACAAGGTTATCAATTTAGCATTGCGGGGGTGGTCGACCAGAGAGGAGGTTGAGTGCTCGGGAAGCCAAGAGAGGGAGTAGTGAAAACCCCTAATAGAATAAGCAAGGAGGAAGAGGGGGACATGGCTCACACGATGCCATTGCATGGCATGGCCGGCCTCCTCAAGTACTTTGCAAGGATGGACAAGCACCAAGTGCAAAGGTTAGGGGAGGTCAAAAAGGAGCTGATGTTGCGAATGAGCTTGGTCCAAGAGTTTTTATTTGATTTAATTTAGAGGAATGAGATAGAAATGGGGATTAATCAAGTGAATGATCAAATGAGCACCCACTTAGATCATGGCTTGATAGGTAAGGTGATGATGCTAGATAGACCAGAGAGATATGTATGTTGTGCAAAGGTTGCCATTTAAATTTGAGTTCAGTTTGGGTCACTCCCATAACTATGGCAATTTTGAAAAGAAATTCATTTGAAAACTAAAACTTGGACCAACAGGTTTTTGGTATGGAATGGCCCCAAATACCATTTCACACATTGGGTAATTTTTCTAAAATTTTAAAGAGGAAGAAAAGTATTTAAAACACTTAATTTCCCCTTTTTGCCATTTATGAAAATAAGCAAACAAATTAGTAAAACACTTCAACAATATTTATTTTTGAAATACAAAGTTAGGGGGTAAAATATAGGCCTCCAGTGTGCCTAGTTTTTATAAAGTATTTTGTATAAAAACAACATCTTTATAAGAAGGGTTTTGGGATCTTTGGAAAAGAAAAGGGAAATAAATTGGTTTGAGCAAAAATAATTTTTGGAGAATAATATCTCAAGGGTATATGATTACTACATAATGTAGCCATCATTTCCACTCTTAGTTTTGTAAATATTGAACTTGGATTTAAAAAAAACAAAAGGTTAGTGTGGGAGAAGGGATCTAGAGCTAAAACATTGGATAGGGTATAAGATCAAGTTAAATAAATGGGTTGTAAGGATAACATGGGAAATGCAAGACGTGGAAGTTGTAGAGGGAGTTGCATAGATGAGATCCATGCCTTGATTTCACCTATAATAGTTGTGGGTGCTTAGAGAACAACTGCCAAAGTTTGAATCTTTTAACACTACCAAAACAGATTATTGCCTTGGCTTCAAAACCATCAAGAATAAGTGGGTAGATGAGTGATCTGGTCCACGGCATTGGTATGGTTGTGAATTGAACAAGACAAGGTAGGACCAGGGCTAGGTGCATTGTCCTAGATGGAAAATGATAAATATAGCTAGAGGCTCCAAAATTGAATCTGATAACAGTTTTAGGACTTAGTCAATTTTTTGTTGTTTTAGGGTTTTTGACTAGGGTACAAGAGAAGGATGAATTAAGGAGTAGGTGATATCAAGTTTTTGAATCAAGAATAGGTTGAGCTTAAACACATCACAAAGGTAAATTCTAAAAAGGTGCATTAACAATGCCACAAGTGAAAAGGTTGGAGTTAGAGTTGCAAAGGTGGAATCCACTTACAGATTTGGGACTAGCCACAACAAGATTGTGAAGAAGATATTTTGATGTGGTGAGGGGTTTTGAGGAAGGCACCAAGTTAGGGTTGTCATGGGGATGGATGCAGTTGGAAAAAGGAAAGAAATTCCTTGGCCACTGGTGTGGTACATAGTAAGTTCCCGAAAAGTTTTATCTCTAGAGGGGTTTTGCTATATGGTAGCTCAAGAAGATTTTGAACAAGCAGAGCAAGGCAATTCATATACAAGAAGATAAAAGCAATTCATGTTGAGAAACAAATCAAGGAAATTCACCTTAATTAACCTGTCCAAAAAGTTTTTGTTCCCCCTGATTTTTGCACTATGGACTACTTAGAAGGTTACAAAAGTTGGGGTGTTACAGGCTTTCCACCCTGAAAATAATCTCGTCTCGAGATTACTAAGCATAGGACTAGAGGGGTTTTAAAGGTTGACTTAAGTTAGAATCCAACTTCTGATAGACGTGCAGTTGTTGAAAAGGTCGCAACTTCAGCTTCTGAGAGACACGGTAGATTTCCGCGGAGGGCAAGCTTCGTGAAGCGGTTGAGTTCTTTATAAATGTTAGTTCTGAAACTTCCTACGATCCTAGAGGGGTCCATAATACTTGGAGAGTTAGAGCCTCCTAACGGTGTTTTTAGAAGGGTCGAAATTTTTAGGGTTAGTTTCAATTTTCAGTGGAAGACGAGTTCTTCCACCCTTAATATTGTTCATCGAGGGTTCGGGAAAACTCAGAGCTTCAGCCACAGGATCCTGTCAGGCGCTTTTGAAGAATTAAACGATCTCCCGTCTTGAGTTGAAGAATCTTAAGGGGCTAATTACATGCCACAACTTCAAGAGGTACACATGGTGTTTACTGCTCTGTTAGTAAGTCGGTGGAACTCCTGGGTGTTCTCCATATGAAGCAGCAACAAGTCACCGAAAATATTCTTCATCGTTAGGTTTGGTGCTGACTCACACCAGTTAAGGGATGGTTGGGTAATCTTAATCTAATCTTTAGTATCGAAGTTTCTTCAAAGGCTTCACTTGATGAGGACAAGATGCATCATGTAGAATAGCTTGGCTTCAACATGACTTCTCGCTTGGCTGCTCCGTTGGGCAGATGGTATCCTATGGTTGTTTTTTCAGAAGGTTTCTTTATGGTTAGCAGGGTTCTTTCTTACGATTAGACCCTATTAGTAGGCTTCATCTTCTTGCAGGGTTGCGATCCATCTTGAAGTACTCGCTTCTGCTTCATCGGCGTCGCGGGTGTCTTGGTTTGAATGTGTTACTTAAGTTAGGTACTTCAGGACAACATGGTGGTATTTAGTTGTTACCCAAGTTAGAGTAAGAGTTTCCAGTTAACTTTGTAAACTAACGATTAGAATTTCTACCAAAAATTGGAGGGGTTGCAAAGAAAAACATCTTAAGCGGTTTCCTAGACAGGGTTGTCACACACAGAGTGTTTTTCAGGTTGAAGGGCCAAAACAATCATACACACAACAAACAAATAAACACACTCAAGGCAGCACACTAAGGGAACTACAAGCAATCATCAAACAAACATGGAACTATAGGTACCCAGGGATGCCAAATACGCGAGGGTAGCTCAATCAGAGCAATTGAATTTGTCATATCCATCCTATAGATTTGGGGTGTTGGTCACTTATGTTGACGTCTTCATTTTGCTGACATCGACTTCAACAGGGACTCTCGAAGCAGTTGGTGGTGAAGCAGACCTAATGTTGAGTCGTCGATACTAAGTTGGAGGCGGAACTGCGTAGAACTTCTACTCTCAACATTCCGGGGACGTGGGTTCTTTGGTGGGGTAGCTACGGAGGTACTCCCCAAAGTCGACAACTTATTGTGACTGGCCTAAAAATTACTAGTCAAGAACTAAGGACTTGATCCTTGACGACTGCAAAAGTGCAAGTCCACGGAGGAATAAGGTCAGCTCCTTGACAGACTTTGGTGACAACCAGTGACATGATCTTATTATCCCTATACGCGTACTGCTAAGTCGGCATCCAATCTTCAATACCTTATGGTCAGAGATACTTGAGACTTCCTGAAGGGTTGATCCATCTCCGACTTCGAGTCTCCGAGTCTGAGTTGGGGACATCGTCCAATATGTTGGTTTGGAAGAGGGTGAGATAGTAGAATCGAGAGCTTTCAAAGTCTTTGGAAATCAGAGAGCGAGGTAAGAGTTTGAAATTTTGAAGGGATAAGAAAATTAGAAGCTATGCTTCCGTCTGCTAAAGAAAATTTGGTTTCATAAAATAGTTTTTCCCATACAGTAGTAACAATTCGCTAGTCCATAACGATTTTAGTTCGTCAGCGAATGTGCAAAATCCATCACGGAGACCTCATCCTGACGGTTTGCAGGACCGTGGCGTATCTCGCGTCACAGATGGCTAGACTGACGATTAGGGAAGTGCGTCACAGATCCATGATAGCTAGGACCAAGCCCAAAGCCCAACCGGCTCGGAGCGTTGGGACGGACTTACACCTCTTCGGGCGGTCCCCATGTACCCGACCGATGTGTCTGGCCAATGATTGGGCCATTATTGCGGTCGGGTGATATTGTTTTGTCGCCTAGCATATTCTCAGCGATGCGGTGGCTTGCCCCGCAGAGGACACGTGGCGGCATCTGCTCTAAAATAAACTAACATCGTTGCGACAAATGTGCCACTAGATTCATGACACATGGCGACATACAGCAGGTGGGCCCGTTAGGCGATGGGCCTTGAGGCCCGTTGGTTGATGGCCCTTGGAGGCCTGTTAGTTTGTGGGCCTTATGTCCCGTTAGTCGGTCGGTCTTGAACCCGTTAGCTTATGGGCCTTGGGCCATTATTTGATGGACCTTCAGGCCCGTTAATTTGTGGGCCTTTAGGCCCGTTAGTTGGTGGGCATTTGGGCCATTAGTTTGTGGGCCTTTAGGCCCTATATTTGGTGGGCCTTGAGTCCCTCAGATCATGGGCCTTGAGCCCGTTAGTTGATAGGTCTTGGGGCCCGTTAGTTGATGGATCGGCCCGTTTAAAATTGCCTCTTATGCAACGCATTAAAATCCAATTTCTGAATTTTTGTATAAACAATATGCCCACAAGAGCATGCAAAAACTAAAAACGCTACATTATTACTTTCTGGAATATAATTTACACACTAAGATAATTACACTTATGCAATAACATCATATCAGAGTTCAGCGTGCACAGTAGCACCAAGATATGTCTTCAACATGACCAGAACAGCTCCAGCAACATCAAAAAACATTTCTAGCGTTGAGCATACCACCACCTGTGTGAACCACGTTATCAGGATTACGTAGTCTACCTTTACTTAAGCATGAGAAACCTTTCAATCTTTGTCGACATCGCAGCCTGCTTTTCTAATCTTTCCTTTGCCTTGGTTGTCAGCTGATTAATTTGATCCCTCTAGATCTTGGCAACATTGGACAGCTCTGCACTTGCCAACTTTTCCTTCTCCAGTTCTGCAGCAAGCTTGCTCATTCTGGATCGAGAGGAGTGATGTGTGACCACTGAATTCCGAAGAAATGTAGGCTAGGAAGTTTTCCTTGAGAGGACCTCGTAAATAACCTGGACCTCAGACCTATGTTGTCCGTCTGCAGTAGGTACACACAGCTCATATTCCAACTCAGCATTATTTTACAATGACGAATCATGGTTAGGAGATGCAGCAAGATATAAGGTAAACATTATTGACAACTCTTTGAAAGATGGCTTACAACTGCATCCTTTGTCGGGGTGGAGAAGCCATTATTTCGGCTCAAGTGGCACTCTTTGAACATGTCCAGAGGACTAAGTTCTTTGCTCTTGTATTTGCCCTTCTGAAAAAATAACATAAACAGGTGATCAGCTTAAAGGTTTCAGGTGTACATAAAATCTACAGTTTCCGCTAGCGACCATGTGCACTATAGTTACCATAGCTGAAATTCAATTCAACTGACGTTGCTCTGTCGATGATGTTATTATGAAATAAATAAAATGCAATCCATCCTAAAAACAGGGAACATCATGTAGCACATGTGTTGAGCGCAACAACAAACTTATATAACCAACAAACTTGAAATGCTCATCACAACATAGTTTTATGGTGTGACAGTTTGTGACTTACCACGTTTTCCAAGTGCGCGACATAGCTACGTGATCCGGTTGCCGGATGGATCAGGACCTTAGCACAGTTGAATTTGTTTTTCTCACTGATTTCCTGCTGGATGGTAGAATTAGTAATGGTACTCATAGTCAAGCTTCATGCACAAGAAAATTCGGTCATAAGTCAGAACTGAGGAAAGGTCTAGTCAATTCAGTTAACAAGTTCATCTGCCATAAGCATATAATGTACCAGCTTCGATTTGCATAAAATAACTGACCTTCATCTTGGGATCCATCCAGTGCTGCACAAGCTCATTCCACTCAACGTCGTTCATCGAACTGACAGGACTTTCTTTCGGTACATCGCAGAGAAGAAGGTTATCAAAGTTCTTTCTTTTAAGGACGTGTCGTTGGTGCTTAACACCTATCTGAAGATACCTCTTGCATGCTGCTTTCACTGGTGAAGCATTTATATCCATATTATACCTAACCTAGTGGCATGGAAGAACATGCATAAGAATGGAAATCTCTGAATCAACAACATTATATAAATATTGCAGAGGGGCAATATGCCTAGGATGGACTTACCGAAACTCTATGGTAATAGTCAGAGAGGAGCCTACTATCCCCCTTATATTTCTTCCAGTGCAAGCGCACATGCACATGGTTCTTGACTGCATTGTGGCATTTAGCTGCAAACTTTGCAGCGACAAAAGGTGACACTGGCCTCATCATACCTTTTTGAATGGCAACTGCCAGTTTGCCAGCAACCACTACACATGTAAACAATTAATGAGGTAACAATAATGGTACTACAAAAAGAATATGGAATAAACAAACTAAATACACTAAGCATACATGCCTTTATCCCCATTACTATTCAGGGTTGCCTCCTCATGGTTAGCCTCCATCCAGTGATTGACTATGTCCACAAAGACATGCCCAGTAGCATCATTACCTGTGTACAAGGGAAGCAGCCTGAGTGTGTCATCGTGCAACAGAAGGTAACATAAATGCACATAATAACTTGATAGTACAACATGCCAAATGCAGTAAGAACTTGATTGTACATCTTTCCTTCAGCGAGAGAAGGGTTTAGACGAAGGGATCTTCGACACACTGAGATTGGATTTGATTTGCATGTAGGAGGTGCCGGATCTAGAAATGAACTCTTGGCGCTCATCTGGGCCAGAAGTCCGGTTAGCCCTCTTGTTGTAGCTGGTGGTTATTGTTCCCGGGTAATAACTACAACATTGATCAATCAAGCTAGCAAGAAAACGATAGATTGGCCTTCGCAATCGAACATGAATAAGACGAGACAAGTTGTAAATGGAGCAACTAGCACCTTAGCTGATGAGAGAGCACAGGAGGCCTCACAGATATTGTTAATAAGAGTGCAAGATTATAGTCTCCTTCAGGTGGCTGGGATGATGATACTCCCTTTTTGCCGTAACTGTTGAGCCTTCCCTTATACTAATTTCAATTGTTTTCCTCCATTTCAGCATGAGATGCTAGCAACATTTCTAGGCTGCTATGATTACAAAGACAAAAATAAACTTACATTATGATGTGCTTGCTTCAAGCTTCATGCAGTCAACTCAACCAATAATCCGAACTTATGGACAAGGCTAGTACAATCCACAGCAAGAAACAGACGAACTAACAGGATGTGAAATAACTCAAAAGAAGTGTTACCAAATTCTGTATGGGAGATGATTTAGTCGAAACGGTGAAGATGTTGCCCCAGATGATGGACGGCCGTGGTCTTTTCATAACGCGGCAACGCTGTGTCCGGCGATCGGCGGGAACGAGTAGCGGGCAGGCGGTGGTGGATATATCCGTAGGGGGATCTAGGGTTAGTAGAGATGGGGAAAACTGCTTCTGAGCCTCGGTTGGATTCAGATTGGAAACAATTGTCATGTGGCTATAGTTTACAGTTACCTGCATACCCTTGCCCCCCCGAAAATGTTCGCCATTAGTTCTGCAAGCCAGGTGGGAAGAATGGCCATTTCGCTGGATGAAATTAGTCTGTCGCCAACTTTTTGGAGCCAACACATTTAAAATTTCTAACATGTGGGTCCGCAGTCATGGAATGGGCACCGAAGTTGGGCTGCGAACACACCTCTACCTGAAGGGACATAGCCCAACAGGTTCGTAGTTCCTGCAAAATACTACTGCCTATAACATTACATTTTGTCGCATTCGAAGCTTATTGGTTAAATTATAGAATTACAATCACTCAAAAAAGTATCAACGAGAAAACCCGGGATATAGTATCCACAAACCTAGGAAAATGTTTCAGTAACTGAAATAATATAAACTAACTAATATGGGATAGTCGGAAACAATGTTTTCTTGCCAAAATTTAGTGAATATTTTGAACTTTTAATAATATTGGGAACAATGCAGTAATAAAAAGAAGACAAAATAAAAAGTCTGGGAAAGTTCAAAAAGAATTGTACATGTCATTTGAAAGTTATATCACTTTTTGTGAGATTAGCCCAAAATTTGATGAAAAAATGAACTTCTAAAATAAAAATAAAAATTTAGTATTTGAAAGGGTATGTGTTCAATCTTGGAAATTGATACAATCTGGAATAAAAAAAGTATCGGTGGTCCCCGATCATCTGATTTGCTCTTAAATAGCTTAATCTTAGATTTAGACCTCTGTGCAACGAATTACACATATAGTTGGTGGCATGTGCAAAAAAACAGGTGAAGTCAGTGTTTTGTGCAACGAGAACAACATCAATAAGTGGGGGTTTGTGCAATTTTCCCCCATCTACGGTACTCCCCCGCGAAGATTCCTTCGATCTCTACATTTTGCTCATTTCCAACTTCTCTCAAATAATATTCTTGTCTAGTTGGAGCAGAGAGGAGAGGAGGGATATAGTGACATAGGCATCCCGAATGGGCCTGCCGAATAAGGTACCCGAGGTTATTTGAAGGCCCACGACCCGAAGCTTTCAAGGTCCAGAAGCCCAACAAACGACGATACAGAAGATAGAGTTATATTAGGAATCGGGAGTCATGTAAATATACGGGAAAGGCTTAGATAGTCTCCCGGAGTCTGTAACTTGTACGACAAGAAGATCCCTCAGCTCTCCCTCCTATATAAAAGGGGCCGAGGGGTGAAGAATCATCGAATCTATTGTCAACATAACGCTAGTTTTTACTTAGTCGAGCACCTTTTTGGCTGAACCTTCGAGATCTACTTGCCCTCTACTTTCTACGAAACCCTAAGTCTACAATGCGTAGGCATTGACAAGTTAATCCCTTGTCAATTGGCGCCGTCTGTGGGAATTGGAGGCTGCAAGGAGGTGATCTCGGTGGCATCGACAACATCATCAGCATCATCCACGGCAAGCAATGCGATGGACGGAGGTAAACGGATGCAACCTGAACTCGACAATTTTGTTCCTCACCCTCCCGCTCGTTTGCATTCATATGCCGATCTGGAGGAGTCAATGGAGATGACGTTCGGGAGTTTCCACTTCCGCATCGGGAAAGAAGGATCGCATCGTCTCACGGCACCAATTTTTTCGGGACTGTTAGCGGTCGATTCCGATTTCTCGGGATTATCATCATCGATCAAGTCAGGCGACGAGGAGGTTTTGCCACCAAGATTCATCAAGCCCGCCATCGGTGGGGAGCTCGCCGATATGTTCGACGATATGTCTTTCGGGTCGTTTACAGGCTCCGATCTGAGCAGCGACTCGGAAAGCATCAAAAACTTCGACTTTATCGACAGATCTACTTATATTCGGGAGGTCTTCACCGATCTATACGACGGTGTCACCGACCCTTAGGATGATGAAAACACAAATACAATATATCATCAAGTCTGCCCAATCGGGGAATCGACCCGACAGGAGGATGAAGCGTCAGAAGCTTTCGATGACCTGGGCAATCCATACATCGACCCCGCAGATGTCACGGGCAGAACAGGAGGCAAATACATCAGGTCCACGCCACGAGAGAAAGTACAGCTATCGCAAGCAGCTTGGGATAGAGCTCAAAGGGCGATGAATGCCACAGAGCCAATGACTACCACGGCTACTCCGGAGGCGCTTCAGGCATATCAATATAAACTCGCTCGTGTTGGACGAGAGTTAGAAAAACAAAGAATAGCACTTGACGAAAGGAGGGCTGCAGCTTCTGCGTCAAGTGCGCGCAGGGCCGCCCTAAGCCGACAATCAAGAACTTCGGGAGACAATCACAGGGACGCCCGTTGTAATAACCCAGAACATAGGAATAACGAAGGGTAGATTTAGAAATGGGATGTGCATTTCATCGCAAAACGAGGGAAATTTTCGCGCCTTATTGCAACTAAACCTAAGAGGGATCGAGGTTCTCTCTCATTTTGCACTTAGGGTTAGGCAATGTGAGTTAGGGAAATTTCGACATGATCTCTTTTGTATCTTATTGATTTGGGGAATGATTTCATTTGACAAGTGTTAATACATTTAACAATAAGCATTAAACAATATAAATATGAATCCACAATTCAAACACAACTTATGAAATCAAATGACTTTGAATTTCACATTGAATATTAAATACAATATTTAATTCAGAATATAAACATTACATAAAGCAAAAAGCTCATAAACAAAAACTTGAGCTTTATTGAGAATCAACACAGATTGCATTGTCTTTACAATATTTTTGATACCAGAATTGATGAATAATAAACAAATATGAAAAAGGAAGATTACAATATTGTCCTAAACTAAAACCTAGACTAAATGCCTTGAAGAATATCTTCTGGTCATATTCATCTTCAAATACCTGCAAAACAAACAAAGAAGCTAGCCAGGGGGATTAGAAGCTATATATGTTCAGTTTGGTCAGTTAACCAAGTGTCATTGACACTTGTGCTTGTCCAAAGTCCTGGACAGCACAAGATAAGAGCAAGCAGACCAAACCTGAGCACCATAGAGGGCTCAAGTTTCAGCATATGAGAGCACACAGCTCATGTGTGCTGGGCAAGCCACAGCAAGGCAGTGCACCAGCCTAGTCACCAAGCAAGCCAGGCTTGTGTGTCATTGCAAGAACAGAAGTAGAGTTCATATAAAAGGGGCCCAAACCCTAGAAACAATAACCAGTCGACCAGATAAGGATTCACAGGGTAAGGTGAAGGTAGAACATCATAGTTCATCCAGTTCTTGCTTAAGAACAGAACCAACACACACAACCACTCAACCACCAGAAATCATGGTGACCTGAGAAGATCATCCAAGACCTGGAGGTGAAGGGCTGTGACACAAACCACAAGTCTGCATCAACAAAACATTTCTTTCTAGGAGCTGGAACAAGGTATACCAAGTTCCTGGACTGGATCCAGTGGATCCAATCCATCCATTATGCATGACATATGTCATGGGATTGAGCAGATGCTCAATGGGTAGCTCATCACTTGGTTTTCACCAAGGATCACTGCTAGTCTAAAAAGCCACCAAAATAGAAACCATCCAGATACAGATCTTGTGCACAGAAGCAAGATCTTATGCATAGATAGCACCAGTAGATGTATTGCAATAATTAGCAGCTAGTAAAGACTACACAAAAAATCCTAGGCACATAACCATCAGTAAAACCCTAGATTTCATCACAGGCAAGCATATTGGCATTCATAGTTAATATGATCCCCAAACATGCAAGCAAAGTTGAGTAGCCCACAAGATCCAACCAACCATGTGAGCAACCAGTCAGTAGCAAGGCTACTGAGGTCACAACACACTTATAACCATCCAAAGAAAAGCCAACTACAAAGCATCATTATCCAGAAATGGATTCAGATTTCATTTGCTTGTCAAATAATTATTAACAACAAATTCATACACAAGCAAGTAATTTAATCATCACTGCATAAGCAGTTCATCATAAATTAATTTATTCAAGCATGAATATATCATAGATCCATGCTATTTACTAACAGTAGCATACTGTAAGGCAACACAACACAAATCACTGCATCATAGCTGCTGGATCAAGTCCAGTGAGCTAGAGAGAGCAACAGCACATATACACAGAGGCAATAGCATGCTTGAGCATCAGCATCAGTAAGCAAATGATTCACTTAGCCACAGAGATTAATCAGCAACCAAGCACTGACATTTAATTGATCAAATGGATCAATTGAATCAAGTCAAGCCACACAGATAAGCTAGCCAACAAGAAATGGTTGATCCAATGGATCAATGGCTTACACAGAAGGCACAGAAGCACCTCACACACATCACTGGCATTCACAAGTGTCACAGATACACAGCAGTACACCTAGACAAGCAAGTATAGATTGCCAGTAAGCATAGCAAGCCCATAAGCAAGCACAGCATAGCATAGCAAGATCAGAGCATGCTAGGAGCAATAGATAATCAACACATGGCATGTACAAGAAGCAAGGCAGCACTGGCAAGTACCAGAAATTGGTAGATTGGCCATAGCTTGCAGAAAATGGAAGCACAGGCAACTTAGGCAGCTATGGCAAGGCTCTGTGTGATCACAGGATCACCAGAGAGCAGTAGAACAAGAGGAAGAAGAAGAAGAGTAGCTTGGGAGGCGCACAGGCATGGAGACGAGAAGGAGAAGGAGCATATCACTTACATGCGCCTGGTGGCAGAGGCTATGGCATGGCGAGGCAGTGCTCGCGCGGCCATAGCAGCTGCAAGACCCAGGGTAGGCGTCGGCGTTACGCCGACGAACACCACCACAGCAGCACGACACGGAGACGACGGCACAAGTGCTGTGAGCACAGCACCCGCGCCAGGACGGTCTCGGAGGCGCGCACGTCGATGGCGAGGGCGAGAGCTCGTCGGAGATCACCAAATCGCCCGAGGCGATTCTCCAGTGGATCCAGAGCAGAGGCGATTTGCCAGGAGAGGAAGCAATCGGAGAAACCACGCGGACAGATCGATAGATCGTCTCGCGGCGGTCCAGATCGGTAGGTGGCGAGGTCGGAAGCACGGAGATGGCCGGAGCACGGCGGCGGCCATGGCGGCGACGCCATCGCCACGGGGTCGCCAGAGGTTAGGGTTAGGTCGAGCGAGTGAGAGGGACGAGTGAGTGAGCGAGCGAGGTGGGCCGCTTCGGCGCCACCGACCCGTTATGGGGCACGCCTTAGTGGGCTGTCCCATGGGCTTAGGCTATTGGGCTGGCCCAATAGGGGCCAGGGGGTATTTTGGACTTTTCACAATTTAGAAAAAGGCCAGAATTTCACCAATTTTTAGTAAATAAAGTACAACTCTAAAAATCCATTAAAAATTGGATTAGTGAATGAAAAATAAATCTTAACCAGAATAAAATATGAAATAGAATTTAAGAAACAAATTCAAAATTATGAATTTGAAGAATTTAAAATAATAACTTGGAATTTCAAACTATTATTTCCTTGTATTTAAAATTCAAGGAAAAATCTCAAATAAGTTCAAATACTTATTTTCAAACATTTCAAAAGGAAATTCTATTACTCCAAGTCATTTCTATTTGAAAAAGGTATTTTTCAAAGAAAAATACTCTATTTCTCTTTATTCCAAAAATATAGAGGCAACTCTATTATTTCAAAGGGATTTCTATTTTCATGCCCTCAGGTCCTTAGTTGTACTCAGTTTTCCCCAGCTCCTTAGTTTTTCTTCAGTTTTCCCCAGCCCCTTGTCTGAACCGCAGAAGGAGCTCGGACGGAAGGAATCCGTTAAGTTGACCGTTTCGTGCTGACGAGTGGGGTCGTGTCGTTTGTGGGGTCGCGTCGTGTGGGACCGCGTCGTGTGGGGCTGGTAGGAAGGGTCCGCGTGGGACAGGACGAGGCCGTGTTTGTGTGGCCGTAGCGTGTGGGGCCGTAGCGTGTGGAGCCGTGTGGGTCCGGGACGGGGGCACGAGTGGTTTCTGTCTCTTTCGCCCAGATTAGCAGTTTTCAATGTACCTTTTTCCTCTCTATCGCTCGATCTCATTCATATTTGATAGCCCAAATTGGTAGCAAATCTAAAGCAGCTTCTCCTTCTGTTTTTTAACGCCATTCATTTCTTTATGCCTTCGTTTTTACCCAATCAGGTAGGAAATCTAGGGCACAAATCCAGAGAGAAAATATAGGATAAGCTGCATACAGCAACCAACATAGCATAGATATATTCAGGACAGATCCAAAAGTAGTACCGATAGATCCAACATAAGCTACATTTTACATGAATTTCAGCTGCTCTACAGATAGAGCAGTCACATACAGAGAGTGCAGTAGGAACGTTCAACGCCTCCAGGTAGAGCGTGTGACTCGCTTGGAGGTTGCGCAGGTGAATCCCAAGTGCTTTGTGTTTGGCCATGTACGCATGCACGTTCACGGTCCTTCCAACTCTAGCGCCACATCTGCCAATGGATTCAGCATGGTTCACCAGGGAGTTGAAGTCGGTGGCGCGGAGCTTCCTGTTGCAGAAGGGGCACTTGTAAATGCCTCGAGCAAAGGGGCCATCGTAATGGCCGGACTGCAGCCTCCTGAGGACGTGATGAGTCTTGGTGTGGAAGGACTCATCGTCGCTGTCGACGTCGCTGCTCTGCACCTGTCACGTAGCACCAAAGATCGTGCAAAAAACACGGAGTCAATTGCAACGATGATGGAACAGAGAGTGAACAAAAAATCATGCATGATAATATGGGCTCGAAAAAAAGAGGTAGCCTCAGTTACATTGGACACACTTATATCCAGGATTTGAGTCAGTAAACCAAAGATCATGCACAACAAATTTGTACACACCAATTGTTTACTGACCAAACCCTGAATCAATTTATGCCCAAATATTCATCATCATCGGCACAAATCTTAAACAAAAGCAAATCACAAACACTAATAACGCAAGATCTAACACAAAAGGATCGAACTAGGAACATACGAACAGTAATAACGCAAGATCTAACACAAAAGGATTGAACTAGGAACAGACGAACAGTAATAACGCAAGATCTAACACAAAAGGATTGAACTAGGAACAGACGAACAGTAATAACGCAAGATCTAACAAAAAGGATTGAACTAGGAACAGATGAACAGTACTAACGCAAGATCTAACACAAAAGGATTGAACTAGGAACAGACGAACAGTAATAACGCAAGATCTAACACAAAAGGATTGAACTAGGAACAGACGAACCGTAATAACGCTAGATCTAACACAAAATGATTGAAATGAGATAAGAACAAGGGAACAAAGGGTTACCTCCGGCTCGTTGTCGACGATGGTGGTGTCGTAGGGGTTCTCCGGCGCGTCGACGCACTGGTTCGTAGTCCCAATCGACGGGACGGGGTGGCGGCGGCCGATGCGCCGGTGCCACGTTGGAAGCAGCGAGGGGCCCGGACGGGCGGCGCCGATGCGCCGCTGCTACGTTGGAAGCAGCGACATGGGCCTGGACGGGGCGGGCCGATGCGCCGGCTGCTACGTTGGAAGCGAGGGGCCTGGACGGGGCGGCGGCCGACAATGGGCATCTCATTCTTCTCCATCGCCGGCGGTTTTCTTCGGGGTTTTTTCTTCGGTTGTGGAGAAGATGATGGGACAAGAGAGGCGGTTGCAGTGAGCCAGTGAGAACGTGCGTCGAGGGAGAGAAAGAGGGGCTCTATAAAGACGAAGGTGGCGTGTACCGCACCACGCGTCCGCTATGCACGGCTGCAGCGTGCACCGCTACACGAGTCTAACCCTGGGACGTTTGGTGTACTCAGTTATAACCTCAGGCCTTATACAGAAATTTTATCTGTACTCAGTTTTCCCCTCGAGGACTTAGACCGACAAGTGCAATATACTCAGTTTTACCCTCAAGTAGCTGGTCAACAGAGAGTCAACAAATGAGATTAACATAGCTAATTGAGTCATTTCATGCAAAAAAATCCAAAAAATAAAAACATAGTGGCAACTACTCATGGAGTCTTCCTACGCAACCTGCCACCTAGAAAACCTTAACAAACATATATAAATCAAGTTTTACCACAAATTGCCACTTCTCAGAATCACTAGTGTAGCTATGAAGATGCATGGTTTTCCACCCAAACCCCTTTGCAAAACATCTTTCCCAAAACATAGTTTGTCTAAATGATGCCATAATTGTCACACTCATGTATATTTGAATTGCAAATAATTTGATGTAGCCCAATATGAATTATATTGTACAAAACACACATTTTTCATTTTGTAATTCTTTTGTTTGAATCCCTTAGTCTATTTACTATTTATGTGCCCTTGGATTCTTAGTACTACTCAGTTTTGCCCTCAAGTACTGTCACAAATGCTCTGAGAAGCCCAAACTTATCCTGATTGGTTGAGCCGTTGTCACACGGATCGACTCCACGAACCGTTGATCCACTGATCTAACGGGCAGTATACCCCTATCCGTCTCTTCGTGGCAACTCTCTCTCTCTCTCTCTCTTCGTGGCCACCCATCTCTCTCTCTCTCTCTGTCGGTGGAGAATGCAATAACGAGTTTGCCACTTAATATAGTTTGGGATATAGTATTGGTATAAACATGAGGCATACATATTTGCGGATTTCGGTGATTGCATTATTTGTCACCCCTCTAACAATTATCAACTATCTTGAGATGTCCTTTTCTTTTAGGGAATATAGTTTGGGATATAGTATTGGTATTTTGAAACGGCCTAAAAGTGGTATAATTTTGGTATAAACATGAGGCATACATATTTGCGGATTTCGGCGATTGCATTATTTGTCACCCCTCTAACAATTATCAACTATCTTTAGCTGTCCTTTTCTTTTAGGGAATATAGTTTGGGATATAGTATTGGTATTTTGAAACGGCCTAAAAGTGGTATAATTTTGGTATAAACATGAGGCATACATATTTGCGGATTTTGGCGATTGCATTATTTGTCACCCCTCTAACAATTATCAACTATCTTGAGCTGTCCTTTTCTTTTAGGGAATATAGTTTGGGATACAGTATTGGTATTTTGAAACGGCCTAAAAGTGGTATAATTTTGGTATAAACATGAGGCATACATATTTGCGGATTTCGGTGATTGCATTATTTGTCACCCCTCTAACAATTATCAACTATCTTGAGTTGTCCTTTTCTTTTAGGAAATATAGTTTGGGATATAGTATTGGTATTTTGAAACATCCTAAAAGTGGTATAATTTTGGTATAAACATGAGGCATACATATTTTCGGATTTTGGTGATTGCATTATTTGTCACCCCTCTAACAATTATCAACTATCTTTAGCTGTCCTTTTCTTTTAGGGAATATAGTTTGAGATATGGTATTGGTATTTTGGAAAGGCCTAAAAGTGGTATAATTTTGGTATAAACATGAGGCATACATATTTGCGGATTTCGGTGATTGCATTATTTGTCACCCCTCTAACAATTATCAACTATCTTTAGCTTTCCTTTTCTTTTAGGGAATATAGTTGGTAATTTCGGTGAATGCACACACTAACTTTGAAAACAACTACAAGTACATGTAACTGAATAATGGATTGGGATCCCTAATGGATTTGTAACAAGGTATCCCTTGTAACAACTTCTAGCGCCTGGTGAGCAATGATAAGAATCCGATCGTAATTATAAAACAAAAAAAACAACCAGCCATCAGATTAGCTTGCTTCTTCAACTCGATCAGCTGCCTTAACTGCTTGTTCATTTTCTTCAGTTCTCCCTTCACTTCCACCAGTTCTGCATTGGGAGCATTAGGCATAATCGGAAGGTCCCTAATCGGAATGGCTCCTCTCTCCGCCGCATTCTCTGCAAGTCCCCCCTCCCAAATTGCGCCCCCAATAGCGCCAATTGATTCCTGCAACTGAAGCCTCTGAACGTACACATCGATCCACTCGAAATAACTGCATTTCTTCAAGATCTGAAAACAACAACGTGAACCCTAAATCCCAAATTCGAGGGAATAACAAGAAAATCGAGAGAAAACAGAGAAATTGGAGCGAGATATAACCTTATCCCCCTCTCTATATGGCAAGCTCTCGCATGCAACGAACTCACGTCCACGGTTGCCGTTCTCGTCCGTCTTACGATCGACCGCTTCAGAGGCTCTGGCGTGGGCGTCAGGGCATCTTGTCAAAGGCACGGGTCCATACTGCGGCCATGAAGAACGGGAGGTCGAAGAGAAACTAGACATCACCCGCGTGCCGGAGAAGGGCTGCCGCTGGCGGAGAAGAAGAACAATGGGGCGCGGAGAAAGAAAGGGGAAGCAATGGCACGGGCAGGGCGCGGGGCTAGCTCGGGCTCCCATTTTGCAACGGTCACCTGGGTAAGCTGTGGGTCCGGCGCGCTCACATGGACAAGTTGTGGGTCCCACGATGATCTGGATAAGTGGAGACGTGTCCACTGCGGGGCACCAACAGCGGCCCCACTTGCCAGCACCAACCAACGTCAACTAAACGGGATTCCTTCCGTCCGAGCTCTTTCTGCGGGTTATAGACAAGGAGTTGGGGAAAACTGAGGAAAAACTAAGGAGCTGGGGAAAACTGAGTACAACTAAGGACCCGAGGGCAAGAAAATAGAAATCCCTATTTCAAATTATTTTGGAATGAATAATGAATCACCAAGATAAAGTAATTTTACTTTGAATCATTTTACTTTATGAGAATTAAAGTGGTTTACACATTAAAGCAATTGCAAATTACTGCCAAAGGCATAAATCTTAACTCAACTCTAAATTGTAATAACTCATTGGGGTAAAGGGATTCAACATAAAATAATACATCCATGATTGCATTATTTGGATTTTATAACATTGTCCTTACCGGACAATGATGCTTCTTACAGAACCCGAGGTCCAGGTTCCATCAACTGCATTGAACTGCACTATCTCGCAGTCCACAGGCAAGTTCACCCTTGCTCATACCAACTTGAGTATTTTCTATTACTTTAAATGCAAAGCTATATACTTATCATTCCTGCATCGCAAATAAAATGTTACTTTCCAACTATGAATATGACTATGTGGCTGGCAATGGAACCATGGTATGTGTTGATATGGTGGAGGTTCCATTGCATGGGTTATATTAACCTAGGATTAATTACCAATGCCGTCCAGTGATTCTAGCGCCGTACAAACCGCGTTAACCATGAGATCTATAATGGCTCTGGGAAGCCAGCTGTATCTTTTCCCTTATGCACGCCAACGGACTGGTAGAGCTGCGGGGTGTTGGAGGCGCTGCCGTAGGTTGGGATAGCTTTTAAATCCCCATCCATTAGTGATGTTAGCTCTACGGTCTATGATGGATTGTCCGGAGTACACCGTGAGTAAAGCCGTATTATCGGAAGAAGTCTACTGGGGGTGTACGGTCGGACAAAAGGGTGGGTTTGCAGTCGCGGAGAAGGCGGTGTGGGCTTGGATCTTCTTTCCGGGCCTCACACCAAAGGAAGTGTGAACGGGGGCAAGTCCCTACGGATGGCAAAAAGGATGAGATCTCTTGTGGGAAAAGTAATGCACCTCTGCAGAGTGTATCAAATTGTGGCTGTCACTCCTTGTTCCGGGAAGGGAACTACGAACGCGGCAGGAAAGGAACTCCGTGAAGTTGTAGTCAACCTGTGAAGACTGGCGGGCATAGTTTTCCTAATAAAAGCAACCTTTTGAAGAAATGTTTTCAAAACATGCATTGACCTGAGATTTCCTGATCAATGGTCGTAGCTAGTGCATCAAACACCTTTTACTCTTTTAGAACTTGCTGAGTACCTCTGTACTCACTTTCTTTCGACACCCTTGCTAGACTGTGATACGGAAGTGGAGGCCATCGCCGATGGAGCACCAGAAGGAAGCTACGAGCTGGTCTACGAGGAACCTGATCTTACCGGAGGAGTTGAAGGAGTAGACTATGGGATAGTCTACGGACCCGATGACACGGAGGTGGAGGAGTAGTGATATACCCTAGCATCATAGAGCCGAGCAGCGTAGAACTTACCTAAATAAGTTGTTGAGCTCTTTCATCTATAGTTATGAGTTGTAATCGTACTTTAGTAGTATCTTAGGGTGTTCTCATAGGACCTGTGAGAATACCAACTTGTTAAGACAATGTTTGTAATAATATTTGGAGTGTTATGACCTGCAATGTTTCTGTTGTACCACTCTGAGGGATATGGCAATTTGTGAAGAAGTCCCTTCACAAAGATCATATCAACGACTTGTATACTACAACATGCAGTGGTATGCTGGGTCAGCTGGTATCAGAGCAAATGTTGCGACCTTAGGTTGGAAAAACCTAGTATAGGGAAGAAACCTGTAGGAGTCAAGTAGAAATAGTAAAGGATTCTCTAGAAATATGGTGATTATTCATATGAGAATAGCAAAATCATATATTTTAGTGCGATAATCCTTTATTATAGCTATTATGATACATCATCACTACTAATATTCTGCTTTTGTATACAGCCATAATGGCGTACACATTTCCTAAGAGGACTTTGAGGAAGGTTGAGGGTTGGCTCGGTGATTATTGTCAACACCCGGATTTTTAAGTCCAGATGCCTATTATGTCATTCATCGCAATCCCAGGAATAGTGTTGTTGCGAGGCATAATAGTCGAATATCATAGTCATCATTTATTACAAACCATATTGTCTTACAACTTGAATCACATGATCCATATTACAAAAATAGTTGATCTATTGATCAACGAACAAACACAAGTTCATAGCGGAAGCGGAAAGATAAAGGAACTCTCTAGTCCACAGGCCAACGCTTGACGTCAGAAAACTCCTAGTTGTCGTAGGCGTCCTGCTGGTCATCTCCTTGGTAGTTCTGTTCATCTTCATACAATGGCCATTTGAATAGCCAGGGACAAAGCCGTAAGTACTTTAAGTACTTGCAAACTAACACTAATGTAAGTGCTAACAATTTTAGTAAGGTTTGCTAAGCTCTAGTTTATTTTGCATAAAACCAATTTTAGTTCACAATTATTTGAGAAAGACTTATCCATGTGCTAACTAACTCAAGTGGGAACATTAGTGTCATTCCCACAACATTTGTTGTAATTCAACAAGTCACCAATTCACCATTCATTTCATCCATATTTTCAAAAGATCTAACACCGGAAACTGTATGGCCTTTCCAACCGTCCGTAACCGTGGACACGGCTATTCAAATAGATTTACACTCTACAGAGGTTGCACACTTGTGCCACAACATTTGATTTCATCCGTCGGGATAACCCCGAATCATCGTAACACAGTACACGGATCATCAACCATAACCTTTTACTTACAATTCCTAGTATGAGCACCTCTCCCCATGAGCTTGGCCCCCCAGTGAAGACCAACTGTCAACCTGGGAAGTGCACAGGGCTTGGCCGTACAATTCACCTCAATTCACATCATTTCTCAACAACGGAGGCAGCCTCGGCATAACCTCTATGATGTGTGTTCAGAGGGAACCCATACTAAGAAGTATAAATTCCCAGTTAAGCCTTACCCATAATCAGGTATTGTGGGGGTACTCAAAATTGGAAATGTATCGCATCCAAACCAATCTCAGTTTTATATCAAAAATCACTATCTTCTCTTGTTCAAAAATCATCTTCCAACATCATTCAATAAAATGATTCATCATTCCAAGGTTTCAAATTCACTTCAAGTCACATGTCCCCATCTAGAGTAGTCAAGTTTTAGTATTTAGCACTAGCACTAATCATGAGGGGTGCTATCTTGCTTTGCTAGTTTGAGACTAATTTTGCTACTCTAGTATCCTTCTTCATTTAGACCAAGTTAACTTATTAAAGTAGGGATTTCTATTTTCGTGCCCTCGGGTCCTTAGTTGTGCTCAGTTTTCCCCAGCTCCTTAGTTTTTCCTCAGTTTTACCCAAACGTTTGTCTGAAACCATCACACGTGATGTAACGGCCGGTTGCCCGACGGTTGACCGTTATCTTCTGACTAGTGGGGCCACGTAGAGCCCGCAAAGACACGTCAGACCATCCATCTTTGTTTGACCGTAAGCATCGTTGTATCCCTGACCAAAACGCGAACGAGTGGGGCTTCGGTATATCAAATGACAAGTGGGGCCATGACGCTGATACAAGGGGCAATACACGGGTAGGATTAGATTTTTAAACGGAGCTCTACAGCGATGGCACGGAGGAGGTGGCATGCGGGGTGCCGAGATGAGATCGACGTCCACAAAGAACTGCATGAGGCGAGACCAGACGCATTAGATAGATATGAACTAGACGCGTTTAACCATGCAAAGAAGAGAAGAAATGGTCGACGACATCGACGACCACCTCAAAACTTTGACTGACCGTGTCGGACACGAACGCGAGCAATGTAGAGAAAACTAGTGTCTCTCCTTTCTGGCGTGTATAGGTGGGTGCTAGGAGAGTGTGGTGGCGAAGGGAAAGACCTCGCGGCGGTCTGTGGCGTCCAGCATAGCGGGTCGGCGTGGCCGTGCCCACAGCGGCGTGCATGCATGTTCGGCATTGGCATCGCATGTACGTTCGGCATTGGCCTCGGCGGTATCTCTGGTGTGTCAGTGATCGAATGAGGGGACGGGATTGAGGGTGCATCCCGACGTTGACCTAGCAGTGGCGGCGAGCATAGCCGTTCTGACCATGCCGATATCGGCATCGGCATCGTTTGGAGGCTGTGGTGCTCGAATCAAGTTGGGATTTGTTTCTTGTAGGCCAAAATGAATTTGAAACAAGTTTCATGTTGAAGGTTAGGTAACGAAAGTTTGTAACTATCCCAAAATTATACTAGCGCCATGGTGAGGTTCTTTTTGATAGAGCTATACGGTTGGGCAAACTTTTTTGACACTTTTTAGATAGGGTTCCTTGTTGTTACACGTATGGCATCATGTATGGAAAATTTGGGGTCATTTGGAGATGTTCGAAAAAATCACTTTGCTTAAGCGCATGCCGTTTCGTCTCGCTGAAACCAGCTTTTCTAACAAGGTGATTTTTTCTACCTTCTCTAAATAACCTCAAATTTCATACAGCTGATCTTCTATACATAGATAGATTGTTTCGTTTTTACATTTTTCGAACTTTTTATTTCCCTTTATAATACCCAATTGATTTTCAGGTCAAAACCTCGAAAAACAGCATCATGTATGGCATCATTTTCACCCTAAATTTCAAATTTTCTGAAACTTTCCCTTTTAGATATTCCTTGTTGTTATAGGTATGCCATCATGTATGCCAAACTTGGTTAGGTCTCACTGAAACCAGCTTTTGTAACAAATTAGGTTTTTTCTGCCTTCTCTAAATGACCTCAAAAATCATACGTGATAGGTTTATCATTCTATACATAGATGGTTTATCATTTTTTGCGTGAAAAGTAATGGCTACAACAAATTGTTGATGGTTTATCATTTTTTTGCGTGAAAAGTAATGGCAACAACAAATCGGTGATGCATGGTTTATCATATTTTTTGCGTGAAAAGTAATGGCAACAACAAATTGTTGATGGTTTATCATTTTTTGCATGAAAAGTAATGGCTACAACAAATTGTTGATGGTTTATCATTTTTTGCGTGAAAAGTAATGGCAACAACAAATCGGTGATGGTTTATCTTTTTTTTGTGTCAAAAGTAATGGCTACAACAAATTGTTGATGGTTTATCATTTTTTTGCGTGAAAAGTAATGGCTACAACAAATTGTTGATGGTTTATCATTTTTTTGCGTGAAAAGTAATGGCAACAACAAATCGCTGATGGTTTATCATTTCTTTTGCGTGAAAAGTAATGGTAACAACAAATCGGTGATGGTTTATCATTTTTTGCGTGAAAAATAATGCCTAAAAGAGTTTATAATTTTTAGCGCGTGAAAAATAATACAGAAAACCGCCCTTCAGCATACTTAGAGGGTGGAAGCTAATTAACCGCCAACAGAGAGAGAGAGGGGTTATCCCTCCTGTTCCCTATATCATACGATCAACGGTCGGCGGGCACGATCCGCGTGACATGGGCTAGACCAATTAGGGCGATGATGCACGTCTGCGAGAATTTGTGAAGAGAGAGGGCAAAACTGAGTACTATCAAGAAACCAAGGGCACCTGAGTAGTAAATAGACTAAGGATTCAAATATGAGATTTAAAAAATGGAAAATGCGTGTTTTGTACAATGAAACCCATCTTGGCCTACCTCAAACTATTTGCAATACCAATATACATCAGTGTGAGAATTGTGGCCTCATTTAGACAAAGTATGATTTGGGGGAAGCTGTTTTGGGAAGGGCTTATTGTGGAAAACCATGCACCTTCATAGCTACTAGGTGATTTGAGAAGTGGCAATTTGTGGTAAAACTTGATTTATCTATGATTTGAGAAGTGGCAATTTGTGGTAAAGACTCCATGAGTAAGTGCCACTCTTTTTAGATTTTTTTGCACATTAAATGACTCATTTAACTAGTTAATACCATTTGTTGACTCTCTGTTGACCAGCCACTTGAGGGTAAAACTGAGTATATTGCACTAGCCAGTATTAGCACTCGAGGGAAAATTGAGCACACAAAAATGCTAGTATAAGACTCGAGGGTATACCTGAGTATATCTAAATTTCCAGGGTTAGACTCGAGGACACGTGCAATTTTTGACGCGTAGACGCGGGTCGCGGTGGAGAAGTCGAGACGTGCAATCGTGGACGCGTGTCGCGTTGCAGAAGTCCAAGACATGCAGACGTGCACCTGTGCACGCGTAGGACGCGGGTCGCATTAACCACCCCTCGCCTTTATAGACGCCTCCTCGCACTCTCTCTCGCTCACGCATCGCCAACTCTCTCACGTCCCATCATCTTCTCCAAAGCAAAAACCCTCTCCCTCTCCCTCTTCCTCTTCCTCCACCGGAGAGATGGACAAGGAGAATGCCAATCCCATCGTCGAGGTTGGCTCGAAGCGCGACGCCTCCATCTTCGGCGCCGTCCCCTCTACGGACGACGCCGCCGTCGCCGGTGCATCGGAGGCTGCTCCCGCCGGTGGCAGTCAGATCCCGGCGGGATGGGACCCCTACGACCCCGTGCCGTACGTCCCGCCCTCGAACCCCTACGACACCTCCCTGGAGGACCCATGGAACGAGGTAACTACGGTTTGCTTCCTTTTTTGTTCCCCATTCCTTTTTGAACCCTATTTTTGCTGGTGTAGATGGATCTGTAGATGGATGAGTATTGGGCTAATATTTGCGCCGATTTTATTCCATTTTGCTTTGATCACTTCTTGATTTCGTTTAAGATTTGGGGTTCGGCTGTTCGGTTAATTTATGCAAGTAATATTGGATCTCAATCAGTTAATTTATGCAAGTAATCATGGGATCTCAATCAGTTATTTTATGCACTAATCAAAAGATATCAACCGTTTAATTTTGCAAATAATCTCGAATGTGTTCAAGTTTAGATCTAGTTCAGATCTAGAATCTGTTTCTTTGCCTATGATGAATGGTTGGGCACAAATTTTTACAGGGTTCAGCGAACCATTGCTGTGTACAAATCTGTTGTGCATGAGCTTTAGTTCGCTAACACCTTCCCTGTAGATATATAATCATGTCCACTCTAACTGAGGCTGACTCTGTTTTTCTTAACTTTATTATCATGTACGTTAGTCATCATTGCAACTCATTCACTAGTTTCTGTTTGATACGGATCAGATGTCTGGCAACGACGTCGGCAGCGATGAAGAGGAGGAGGATGTCAAGACTCGCCAGGTGCTGCGGAGGCTGCAGGTCGGCCAGTACATCTCCTACTTCGCCAAGGAGGTGTACAGGTGCCCCTTCGCACCAGGAGACTCGGCGCCACGGACTTCAATGCCTCGTCACGCATGCTGAGAACATCAGCAACACCTTCCCCAAAGTCGGCACGACGGTGAACGTCCACTCCTTCCGCGCCACGGGCGCTCGGCATGCACCTCCGCAGCTTGCAGCGGGTGGAGATCTCCGCCGGGCGCATGCCTCCGCTCAAGCCCAAGGCTCCCAAGGGGAGCAAGAGCAACAAGTGGAGGCAGAGGATGGGGTAGGCGGAGTCCTGGACGTGCTGCTGCTGCTGCTGCCTCCTAGTTTGTTGTTGGATCCCTTTGTTGTTAGCTAGGGATCCCTTGTTGTTATGTTAGTATGATGGTGCTGTGAAGAACCTGTTACTATGTTGGCTGCTGTGTATGCAGCCTATTATCTATCCATATTATCTAGGGATTATCTATCCCTAGTCTACTATATTTTGTTGGCCGTACTTAGTTTTCTTGATTTACTATGACTGTGAATTTATCGTACATTATCCTGGAGATTTGCTTCTAGATTTAACTACATACATATGGACCAGAGGGAGTACTAGATTTGCTGCCATATTGGGCAAACAACGAGGGCCAAAAGGCACAAATAATTGAAGAAAGTCAGAAATGCAAGCTTCTCTAGATTTTATACTAATTTGGTGAAAAGGACAGAGAGAAAGAGGGGAAAAGGTGCACTTAATAATGCCAATTTGGGGCCGAGAGACAGAACCCAGCTCCTGCTCACGTGCAACCAAACGCTTCTCGTCCTGTCCCACGCGGTCCCTTTCTACCATCCCCACGCGACGCGGGCCAACACGACGCGGCCCCACAAGACGCGGCCCCACACGTGACAGAACGGTCAACTAAACGGGAATCCTGCCGTCTGAGCTGCTTCTGCGGGTTTCAAACAAGGGCTTGGGGAAAACTGAGGAAAAACTAAGGAGCTGGGGAAAACTGAGTACAACTAAGGACCTGAGGGCACGAAAATAGAAATCCCATTAAAGTAACTCTTTGAAATCAACAAGTAAACTGGTAAGGTAAAAACTTGGGATAGGCTTGTGGTAAGAAAGGTAAGATTCATGGTGCCTTGCCCAAAGAGGGCTTTGCACTTTGCAAGAGTATTAGCTTGCCTTGGTAGTTCTCAAGGTTCTCTTCTTCCTCCTCTTGGTAGAATCCTTCTTCCTCTTGGTATTCTCCGAGGCTAGCGTCTAAATTTGAATATGAGATATAATCACTCAACAAGCTCAGGAGCTATACTAAGCACATCATTACTTCACACAAACTATGCTAAGCACACACATAACATAATTAGGTGCATTGGTTTTCTTTATTTAAGAAAAGTAATTTCCTCTCATTACATATGTAATTAATAATTTCCATTCAGTTCTTGAGGAATATAATTTCCTCTCATTGAAATCTTCTTTAAGATTTAATTTCTCAACAATCATACATGAATTTTATGTTGACCTAGGTCAACCATTCATGATCATCATTTAAGAAAATGATATAATTGAGGTAGACCACCTCATACCATTTGATAACTCTACAAATGATTTAAATCTCCAAGTATTTCCTCTAAGAGTGTTGAACCAGGGGTTCAAACATCACATGAATTCACTTGGGACAAGATTTAAATGAAGTAGAATACTTCATATGAATTGCATAATAGTTTTGGACAATATTACTTAAATAAACTAGCCCTATTGTCCATTAATTAAACTAGGGCATGATCATGCAAAGTGACCACACCATTTTCTTGCAGAAACAATTAGTGTAAGTCAAATGTGAGCTATTAGAGTTGGAATTAACTAAATATCTATTTTGGTTGATTTTTAATAATTATTTGAATATGAAAAAGTCCCTGCCTTCTTCTTTTTATCATTTTATTTCTACAAAAGATCTTGAGGTGGGACCAGTGGCATGTTGTAGATATTTTTATTAGCTTTCCAACAATATAAAGTTTGCTAAATTTGGCCAAGCCAAACAGATTCTATGAATTTTCAAAGTTGGGTCCAGTATTGAATTTGAATGGAATTTATTTAACGAGATTTGAATTGAACGGGCTGGCGGGAAAACTAACTGGGCCGAAACGATTAAAACGGCCCAAGGCCAGCCCACCACGCGTCCACGCGCGGGCTGCCTGACAGAGGGCTCCACCCGTCAGCCTCTATTTACACGCGAAAGGGTACGGGGCAATGTGGTGCGTTGGATTAAAACGCAGATCAACGGTTCACGCTCGTCGTCGACGGCGAGAGAGGGGCTCGCCGGCGGCTCAGGTAGGGGGTCGGAGGGCTCACCGTGGCTCCAGCTAGGGTGGGCAGTGTGCGTGATGACGTTGTGGACGACGGCGAAGCAGCCTGTAGCAGTGGCGAAGCTCGGGGCGGCCTGGATCGACGGCTATTTCACCAGGGCTTCCGCGGCTCCGATCGCTCGATTGAGCTTGCTCCAGCGACGATTGAGGTGGCTAGCGGTGCGAGGAAAAGTGGTGGTGAATGGTGGTCATGGTGGTGTGCTGGGGTTGCTCTGGGAAGGCCTCTATTTATAGGAGGGAGGGGGTGCTGCGGGTCATGGTGCGGGTCGTCGTGGGCGCGGCGTCTCCGGCGAGCTAGGGAGCTAGGCGATGACACAGCGACGATCGGGAGGGTACGGAGAATCCGCGAGCGTGCACGGCGCGTCAATGCGAGGCGTACGGTGGTCGGGGCCGTGTGCGTACTGTCGCGGCCGTGGCGGGCGGTCTCGTCCTCGCCGGCGACCGTAGGGGCTAGGGGGTGACGGCAGCGTGTCCGGCGAGCTATGCGTGGGGAGACAAGGTCCAGGGCGCGCGGAGGTGGTCGGGGTACGGCGAACGCCGCGTGGCCGTGTCGCGCGCGTCCGTGCACGGGTGACGTCGCCATGCCGTTGGCGGCGTACCTGGAACGTACTGGGCGCGCGCCGTACGGGTCGTGGCGTCGTCCTCTCGTTCAACGGCGAGTACGGGCGATCTCTGGAGATCGTGGGCGACGCGTTTGGCAAGGTGGCGAGGGCTGGAGAGGCAGGGAGAGAGGGGTGGCGCGTCGAGGTGGAACGGGGCCGGCATGGCCATGGCCAGCCATGTTTTGGCCGTGTCCATGGTGTCTCCTTGCATGGGCTAGGTAGGGTAGGGTCAGAGGTCATGGCTAGGTCAAGTGGTGGTCAAGAAGTGGCCTGGTTTGATCAAAGTTTGAAAATTGGGAATCTTGCAAATGTTTAAAGTCCTCTCTTTGCTTGATCATAACTCTTGATCCCAGATGAATTTGGGTTTTAGAGTTCATCTCATAAACAATAAAACAATCATCATGGCATATCACTCAATATGCACAAGTCCTATGCAGGGCACTATATGCAATTTAAAAGTTTTTGTTGGTTCTGAATTTTGAATCTCTGGAATGCTTCTTCTCTCTTTTATTGAAATTTGGGATGTTACAATTATGATGGACCAATTACAGCTCTCCTGTGTGGGATGCTGAAGGAACTCCATTGTGAAACTCGAATACCTGTTCTCAAGTATACCTATTATGACGGAGAGATCCTAACCAAGTGCAGAGTCTCGGTCCAACTACCGGCGCAACTGCTGATGAGTCGTATAATGCCGTACGGTGAGGCCAAAACCATCACCACAGCCTATCACATGGCCCTATTCAAGGCAATCCTTGAGATACGGCAGCATAAATCAGTTGAACTGCTATGTTCCGAGTATTCTCATATACCTCATGCCGAGGAAGATGAGGATCCCACTCTGAATCATCTGGTGTTGGCACACAGAAGTCCGGAAGCTGCAGCACAGCACATGGACAGCTGTAAGTCTTCATTGACCATGATGTACCTTTTACACATGAAGATGGTGGGTGAGATTGACCACATGCTAGCTGAGTTCACGGACCCTGATAAAGTCCAAGCTCGGATGCATGATCTGAGGGCACAACCCCAATACACAACACCCTTCTTTAGCCTCAAAATCTCTGTAGATTTGAGTGACCAGTTGACGTGGGCACTACCCTTCGGGTAACCGACATTGCTCTACCCTATACGGTCCAGCTGGAGGCCCATGAAGGTACTCGATGGCAAGATGGGCCACTAGGACGGTGCAACAGAAGGTTTCTTAAAGTACAAGACACGGAAGGAGCCAAACAAGGAAAGTTTAGAGATAGATCTACTGTAAACCTAGTCGTACTCGATTAGACCTCTCGATACCTGGCCTCCTATATAAAGGCCAGGAGAGGGGCTATCGAGACAATCAATCAATCTTAGCGATCTTTGCCAACAGAAGCTTAGAGCTATGTTACCCTAGCAATTAGCCATCTCGACGAGATCACAGCCGAACTATTCGGCACCCCTTTGTAATCCATTATCATCATAATCAAGAACAGACAGGCAGGACGTAAGGGTTTTACCTCATCGAGGGCCCCGAACCTGGGTAAATCGTTCTCCCCGCTTGTCTGTGAACCGATGTCTCGTGTCAGCTTGCAGGATTCCATCAACCCAAAGCCCCTATCGGAGGGCATTGCCGAGGAGCACCCTCGACAATTGGCGCCGTCTGTGGGAACCCTGTCGGCACAAGATCGGTCATCGGCAGATCCAATCATGACACCGGCGGCTTCACCGGCAACTTCATCAGCAACTTCATCGACACCATCATCGCCAAATCTGGGAAGCCCGATTCGATTCGGCTCCTACGAATTCACTCCGCACAGCGATTCCTCCCGTTCAAGCTTTTCAGAGCTACAAGGAAACATGGAGATGACATTCGGCAGCGTCCACTACAACGTCAACGCGAAAGGAATCCCCCGACTGCTGGAATCGCCCACGTCCGGGTCGACGAGTCCGAGCGCGTCATCATCACTCGACCTTTCGGCTGGTCTGACGGGGTCGACGTGTTCACCCGTGCCCTCGACTCCCCGTTCGGTATCTTCCATGTCGGTAGGATCCGACGATCCCACATCTTTGGAGTTAACTTCGTACTACTGCTTGAACTGCGACACCAGGCACGGGCTAGGATCGAGCGACACGCCGTTCATCTGCAACGCCCAGTATTCATCGGGAGAGGATAGCATCGACATCATCATCCAAGGAACCACCCGAAGAACGGCACACCATCAGGTTTATGTCGCCAATAACACGGGAAACACAGGGCGCAGAGGAGACGGAGACCACACTCCTTGTTCCGATAGACGGGCAAGTTTCGAGAATAGCGCGAGCAACCGCGACAGCGACTACACCATCGCGGACGAGGAGTGGCAGCAGCCAGGACAGCAGTACTCAACAACACACCGCTCCCCGCAGGAACCTCGGTTGGAACCCTCAATGCTTACCGCTCTATACTAGAGAAAAACTGGGAGCACTTATTGAAAGCGCAAGCCACCCTCGAGAGACGCCTATCTGCGGCAGATCGATCCAGCAAACGACGAAGGGGATCGCAAGGGAGCGCCTCCCGAAATACTCTGGGGGCAGGCAAACACCGGTCGAGGCTATCCAGGCTTTCGGAAGATGACGCTAGAGAAATCACGTCAAATCTGACCAAGTCCTTTATGACCACGGACACCGCAGGCATGCCACGGCCGAAAACCATTGCAGGAGCAACAGCCAACCTCGCTGCGTACCTCATCAACCAGCGACCTGAGGGATCCATGGCTCAAGCTCATCGAGGCGCCCTGGAAAGTCTCGCGATATTGGGAAATAACCTAGTTCCGCAAAAGGAAAAAACCACGGCGCAGGCTAGTGGTTCAAAACATCATGTGAGAGATGCTCGAGATGAAATCACACAGAACAAGATCGACAAAGCAAGGCGACGGCGCGCCGCTAGGAAGGACAACGATAGTGATTCTTCGGATGAGGATCAGGAGTACGACGGCGAACTCAGGGGAGCCGACTGTTTAAGTTACAAAATTCGCGAGACGATGCCGCCCAAAAAGTTCAAGCCTACTCCTACCGATGCAGCCAAATATGATGGACAGCAGGAACCAAGGTCTTGGATAGACGACTACCTGCAGACTGTGATTCTGCATAAGGGGAACCAGATAGCAGCAATGCAGTGCTTGCAGCTCTACTTGAAGGATTCAGCGCAAGCCTAGCTAAGGGGGCTGCCGAAGGGTTCTATTAAATCATGGGACGACCTAGTAGACGCTTTCGTTGCCAATTTCCAAGCAACATACAAAAGACCCGTCGGGATTGAAGAGTTACGGAATTGCCAGCAAAAGCCGAAGGAATCGATACGCTCATACATCGGGAGATTCACCAAACTCCTAAACGCTGCCGAAGATGTATCTGTCGACAGAGCAATCGACGCTTTCAGCGATGGCATCCGGCGTGAGAGCTACATAGAAGAGCTCGGACGCAAAAAGCCAAAAACTATAACTAAGTTAATGGAAATTGCCAACAGCTGGGCTGATGGCGAGGACAACGTGCGAAGGCCACGACAGCGCAGCGACGACGAGGACGACGACCAGCCGAAGCACGACTCGGGTGGCCGAAGGGATCGTCACAAGAGAAGAAAGAACCGCAACTACGACGACAACAATCTGGTAGCCGCAGGGTACTCCGATCGACAGGACGATCGATATGATGATAGAAGAGACGATCGCCAGGACGGTAATCGGAACAACTCTGGGAACCGTGGCAACTATAAACCAAGACAGCAGAGGACTCCCGAACTACCCTACGCTGAGCAGATCAACGCCCCCTGTTACGTGCACTTGTATGTCGACTCCAAGGACGGCAAAACGAAGTCGAGTCACCTGCTCAGGGACTGTCGGCAGTTCCTTGACATGCACAAACTCATCCAGCAGTCAGGACAGCAGTCGCTACCACCACCACCCCCACCTCCACCGCAGCATCAAGTCCAGCAGGTAAAAGTACATATACATGTATCTACCGAATAAAAGGACCCCATTACATAAATCCAAACACTTGGATGAAGTGGCCAAAATACCTATTTATAAAAAACAACCTTAATCCGTGAAATCACCCTTGCGGAGTTTCTCTTTCCTCAGGTACCTTTGAGTCCTCCTCAAGTCTGTCGACAATTATATTGGCAGACAATAATACATTCGGATACAATGCCTCCAAGTCACCAGTTGCGTTGGCAATAGACAGCAAACTTGCGGAGGGGTAACGAGCAAGTACAAGTGTAAACCTGGCCCCTGCAAAAACTTGAGCACGCACCAAGTCTCGGATCTTCTTGGCATTTCCAAACTCAGACATCAAAGTCAGCAGCGTAGGGGGAACTGCATTTAAAGGGAACATCGTCTTCCAAACCACCCTCATAGCTTTGTAGCACTTGTCAGAAAAGTGGTGGACTTGATGAACCCGATCCTGAAATTGAGCGACAGCCGAAGCCTTCGAGTGTTTCCGCCAGAAAATTTCTTCGGCTGAGGACAGCTGGGTTAAAGCATGCACATGCTCGTGAATCCATTTGTTCTCTTCCGAACGGTTCAGAGCTATGACTGGCAAAGATATAAATAGAGGATCAAACAAGGTGTTGTTGACAAAAGGGCGCAGGGATCAAGAAACTCACAGTTCAAACTCTCGGTAGCTTTATGCAGCTCAGTAAGAGCGTACCGCTCCACGTCGGCTGCAATCTCGCTCTTCTTACTGACAATAGCAGCTAAGGCGTAAGTGTTGCGCAGGTCCTTTTCCATCTGGGTGATCCGATCCTTCATCCGTTGGATCCGATCACCTTCAGGAAGAACACCCGAAGAGTCGTCAATAAATGAGGGCACCGGGAAAACCTGCAGGAAACAACGTTAAAAAAGGATGACGGATATTGTCAAATTGAGCATCCAACGTAACTCCCATCGGGAGAAGTACAAGTAACTCCTATCGGGAGAAGTACACGTGAAAATATCATGATAAAGGTCTGCTAGCAACATTGCCAGCATGGAGTTCATTACAAACATAAGTTTTGCAAAAGAATATTGTTTCACATCAGCCCGAGGATAAGTTTGTTACAAAAATCAAGGAGCTTGGGTCTGAGTCGATAGACTGGGTCCAGCCGATGTCTTTCCTGATGAAACTAGTTCAGGGAGCTGGCGAGCACAAGTACGGGCAGACGTTGTAAAGGTGCTTAAGTCAACGAATCACCCATCTCGCTCTTTCGGCAGCTCCTTAGTCATTTCTTCGATGTCAGCCTTAAAGTCGTAACCCATCATAAGTTGGAAGGCAAGAAGGGCACCATAGGTGCGCGAAGTACGCTTGAATACCTCGATAACCTCCTTGGTGTCAACCGCAAAGGCATCGATCAGCTGCCCCAGAGTTTTGTCCTGCTTGATCTTGGGGAAAATCATCAAGTGCATCCGCGCCAGGGCACCTTTTCCCTTTTCAAGAAGCTCCCGCGTAAGCTGGTGGGAGGCAAGAGCCATCGACACACCATTTGCTGGAGAGTTGTTTGGAACCTTGTCCAAGGCAGCAGCAGGAATGTTGGCGGCTTCTACAAGAAAATGAAGAAATTACTGATAAAGGAATGAATCCACAAGAATAATAATCGATAGTGGTGTATAAAAGAGCTTACCAAGTAGAGCCAAAGAAGACTGACGAAGGAGCTCATCTTTTTCAGCCGATCGAGCTTCCTCCTCTTTCAGCCTCTCCTTCAATTTGCCTAGCTCCTCTTTCAGGGAGTCGACTTCCTGGCGAGCCATGGCAGCCTTTTTAATGGTGCCGTCCAACATCGAAGAGGAAGATTTGACTTCCTCCTGCAGTCGAACTTTGTCCGCTTCCAGAGAGGTAAATTGGGAGGCAAAGGCCTCCAAAGAAGATATAACACCTCGCAGATCCTTAAGGAAAAAAGGACGTTTTGCAAAGAATCGTTAGGCAAGGCATACTTCAAGAAATTCGCGTGGTATTCAAAAAGGGCTTACAGAAGGAGGAGTCGTGGTGGCGGCAGGGACATCTTTCCCCTTGGAAAGGGAAGAAGCAGTCGATACCTGCGCCGCGGGAGCTGCTTTAGGAGCCGAAGCTTCGGAAGCTGCAGCGGCCGGTGGAACAGCATCAGATCTGGCTCTCTTAGACGGAGGCTCAGTGAAAGCTTCGTCACTACAAAAAGGACATGATCGACAGAAGTTATGAGAAGAATGCGAGAAACAAAGGGGTAAAATATAGCAAAAAGGAGGAAGATACTTACATGTCAAGGAGATCATCTTCGTCGGTAAAGCCGCCGATTGATCTCTTCACGGGCGAAGCCCTGGTCTCCTCCACAGCTGCATTAACAAAGGCATCATGATCATCGTCATCATCACGCACTGATCCCTCTGTGTCGCAAGTGTCATCGGCTGAGGGAGGGAGATTGGTGTGAACGGTTTCGGAATTTATCGGATCATCGTGATCGCTTTTTGGGCTTGTATGCTCGACAGTGTGAAAATCAACAGGTACTGAAGAACCTCTCCCCTCAGAAATATCGTTTGGCGAGTCATGCAAATCCCCAGAGGCTATGGGGGTCTGTTGAAGAGAAAAATAGATAAGAACAATGGTAATTATGTCGACTAAGTAAGAGTAGCATAATAAGAATTTGAAAAGGGAGGTCTGTTGAAGAGAAAAATAGATAAGAACAATGGTAATTATGTCGACTAAGTAAGAGTAGCATAATAAGAATTTGAAAAGGGAGGTTACCTCTGGTGGTGGATGTTCGGCATCAAAAGGAGTGTACGAAGATATCAATGGGATCGAGTCTTCCTGACTAAAGAAAGTGAGGCGACGGACTTCATCAAGCAGTTCCTTTTCCGACAGTTCGGCAGCATTAATTCTGCTCTCATCCTTTGGGCCTGAATACAACCACATCGGGCGAGCTCTGGCCATGACCGGTTGGACTCGACGTTTCAGGAACACTGCTGCTACCTCTGTGCCAACCATGGTTTGGCCATCGGCCTCCTTGATCCGAAGAAATTTGGCAAATAATTCATCGGCTGCTACTTTTTCTTCGGGTGTGAGAATGTTCTTCCAAGAACTCTTAGGCTTGGCTTCAAGGACATCGGCAAAGCAGCGAAGCTGGGATTCGGGTGACAAGGAATCCTTGACGTAAAACCATTTCAATCTCCACCCTTGCACGGATTCTCTCATTGGGAAATTGAAGTAATTAACATCCGAACGAGCTACAAACCCTACCCCTCTGGTGACAAAGGATCCATTACTACTGCTGTATCTCTTCACATAGAAGATCTTTTTCCACAACCCAAAATGGGGTTTGATGCCCAGAAATGCCTCGCAAAGGGTGATGAACACAACAACGTGGAGGATTGAGTTGGGAGTGAGTTGCCACAATTGGATCTCGTAAGTTCGCAAGAGATGGAGAAGGAATTCGTGAGCGGGGAGCGAGAGACCCCGATATAGGAATGACAAGAACATCACGGTAAAGCCAGCAGGGGGATTAGGCCGAGAAACCGCACCTGGAAAGATCACGTTCCCCTCCTCAGAGGAGATTAATCCCAGGCTTCGAGATCTCTTCTCGTCACGCTTGGTGACGGTTGATGCTACCCAATCTCCGGGCTTGGCCATTGAACTTGGCGGCGCTGGTGGCGCCGGAGATGGGGGGGGAGCGTTCGAAGCGCTCCCCTTCGGAAGAGAAGAGGAGGACTTGGCGGCGGCGCCCCCGCTGGTGGAACTGGCGGCGGCGGCATGATTCTTCTTCTTCACCATTGTGCGATCTGGGGAAGATTGGAAAAGCAGTGGTGGCGGCGTAGCAGCAGCGAAGGGAGGAAGAAGGAGAAGAATGAGAAGATGCTACGGAAAATGTGGAAGAAGATTAGGGTTTTCTTGCCCTTTGCAGATTTTGAGGAGAAATTGAGAGCTGCGTAGGCACGTGTCGTTGCTACCGATTCATTTAGTGGATCTTTTCAATCAAAGATTGTAGAAATCGAGGAGACACCTTGGTGACTGTGCAAAAAGGGCCAGACAAAGAAAGAATAGGCCCAGCAGGTCATGTCCCGTCAGTCAAAATCAAGATCTACGTCATCAAGATATTAGTAAAGCGTCATCAATGACGTCATGCTCAAAACATTCGAAGGAATGAAAAGGTATCGGATGGTCAACTTGAAGTCTACGCACGGATTGCGAGCATCCGCACCTAGACTCGGGGGCTACTCCCATCGGGAGCGCTGACGCGCACCCGACAGAATGAGGACTCGAAGGGATAAACCTTGAAGGAAGAGATAATTGTTCGACTCGAGTCTGCGCTCGATTGCAAGCACCCATGCCCAGACTCGGGGGCTACTCCCATCGGGAGCGCTAGACGCGCACCCGACATAACTTTTTTCGCACTCCAGGATCATGCCCGGGGACTTGATTCTGTGTAGGGTAACGTTGTTTTGCCTTCGGCAGTTAACCAGCTAAAGCTGGGCGCGTTACTCATTATCCCTTGCATGAGGAAAATATATCGGATGACCTATGAAGACTTTGCAGAAGAAACTTCGACAGAGAAAAATGTTTGAGTAGTACAACTTGAGTCTACGCACGGATTGCAAGCATCCGTACCTAGACTCGGGGGCTACTCCCATCGGGAGAGCTGACGCGCACCCGACAGAAGAAGATGATGCAGACAGAAGGAAAACAAGAACGATCGAGGAGAAGGACATCGGAAGAAGACATGTCTCTACCCGAACTATGTTCGGCTAGACACTCGGGGGCTACTGACGTGGGCACTACCCTTCGGGTAACCGACGTTGCTCTACCCTATACGGTCCAGCTGGAGGCCCATGAAGGTACTCGATGGCAAGATGGGCCACTAGGACGGTGCAACGGAAGGTTTTTTAAAGTACAAGATACGGAAGGAGCCGAACAAGGAAAGTTTAGAGATAGATCTACTGTAAACCTAGTCGTACTCGATTAGACCTCTCGAGACCTGGCCTCCTATATAAAGGCCAGGAGAGGGGCTGTAACATCCCAAATTTCAATAAAATGAACAAGAGAGAGATTCAAGAACCCAAAAATTAGGGTTAACAAAAACTTTTTCTCATCATATAGGTTTATGCATGTAGAGCACCTTATTGATTATTTTGAATGTGCAATTGCCATGATGCTTGCTTATGTGTTCTCTCTCACTCTAAAACCCTAGCAATGATCACTTGATCATCCAAAGTCAAATAAAAAGGAAAGGGAAGAGAAATAATAAAAATCAATCTCACACATACATAAGGCTTAGGCCATTTTTACAAATCTTTGTTAGAGACCAATTTGGTTGCCCCATTGAGTGTAATTGGTTACTAAACCTATATTAACAACCTTGAAAACAATCAAACACAATTTAAATCAAAATTGCAACAAATATGAGCTCACATGTGATATGGTCATATGTGCCATTTATAATCTGGTACTCACTTTGGGCCCCTGTATTTTCACTTTTCACTTCTACACTTGGTCAAATCTTTTCACCTCATCCAAGACAACATCAAGCACTACAACTTTGCCCAAATCCACCACCCCAAATTCTGTACCAATTTCAAATGAGAAGCAAGCAAAGTTGGAACATTTTAACATATGCAAGATCATATGCAAAATGTGATTTTGCATCTCTTTTCCATTTTGACCACCACCACCACCAAAATGCTCCACTTCATATATGATTGCAACCCACCAAAGGGAATTTCAAAATTCAAAAATCTTTTTCTTGCGGGCATTTCATCGAACACTTGGCAGGCAGGGTATCAAATTGAGCCCATACTGAATATTTTGGCTTGGACTTGGTCCAACCCGACCCTCTCTGCACCCTGGCACCTCCCCTCACCCCTCAGCATCAGTGCCCAGCCATGCCATCATCTTCCCTGGCTCACAGTGGCAATGGCATGACCATGCCGTGGCATGGCATGGCCACACCATGCCCTCTCTCTCACCTCTCACTCTGGCCATGCACCATCGTGTCTATGAGCTCACCCACACTCTCCTGAACATGCCCAGCCGTGGACTCGACGAATTCGTGCCCTGCCTTGACCGGAACACGACGCGCCCAAACGTGTCCAGTGACACGCGCGCCAGCCAGAGCGTGCGTCGACCCGCGCCAGAGCACGCGCGGGCATGACGTCGCCCCGGCGCTCCAGGCCACCACTTGCCCCCGCCGATCGTCAGCACCTGCGCCACACCACCAGGAACAGCCAGGACATGGCCGATGGTCCGCGGGAGAGCTGTGGCCGTCGTCACCGTCGACGCGACCCGCCACGGTGCTGAGCGTTCCCATCAAGCTCCCCATCGCCACAGACCCCCTGCAGCGCCACGATCACGCGCGTCAGCTTCCTCATGACGCCAGCCACCGTACGCGCCCATGCCTTGCCCCTTCGCCGCCATGGAACGACGGCGACGACGACGACCCTAGCCGGGCGCCACAGCCACCATCCGCTCCTATAAAAGGAGGGCCTCTCCCACCCATTTGAGCACACCGATCGTCTTCTCTCCTCTCCTAGCTTCTCCCCGCCACTCCAATTCCACCAGACCGTCGCCGGAGGCCGCCAATTGCAAGATCGCCGCCGCCGCCGGTACACGGAGCAAGGAGGAGCAGGAGGCCACCCCAGGAAGCGCCGCTGCTACCAGGCGCCTCCTCGTCCTCGACAACGTCGCGGCGCACCCCGCCGGCGACCGCCGGAGCCCCAGCCCTCCGACCCCCTACTGCAGCCGCCGGTGAGCTCCTCGCCCGCCGTCGACGACGACGCGCGTGGGCCGTGCGATCGTGCTCTAATCGCACGGCTCACATTCGACGTACCGTTTCGCTGGCCAAGCCCCGCTGACAGGTGGCCCCCGCCGTCAGACGGCCTGCTCGCGCTGGACGCGAAGTGGGCCGGCCCAACTCTTTTTCCCCCTGCAGCCCAGTTATTTTCCCGCGCGAGCCCACCAGTTCAAATTCGATTTTCTAGAATAAATAAGATATGCAATCTGGTGCAAACTTTGGAAATTAATAGGGACAAATCTACTCAGTCAAATTGTACAAACTTTATATATTTGGAAACCTTAGGAATTTATCTAGACAATGCAACTGGATTGAACCCTAGATCTGTTATAGAAATTAAATGAGAAAATAAACAAGGCAGGGACTTTTCTGCCTTAGAATAATTATTAAAAATCAACCAAACATGCTTTTAAGTTAATTCCAACTCCTATAATTCAAATTTCACTTATACTAATTGTTTCTACAAAAATATGCCATGCTTACTGTGTATGATCATGGCCTAGTTAAATTAAAGGACTTTATGGCTATTTCTAGTCAAGGATATTGTCCAAAAATATTAGTAAATCATATGGGAGCTTTTCTTCCATTTAGATCTTGTCATAAACAATCCAATATGAGGTGGAGACTCTGGTCATAAAAATCTCATATGGTTTGTTGATGATATTAAATCATTACCATGCTAGAATTAAATTGTATGGGATGCTACACCCCATTTAAATCATTTTCTCAAAATGATAAGTGTGAAGAGGTTGACTTGGGTCAACCTAGGTCACATATTACACATAAGAGAAATTAAATCTTACAAAGATAATGAGAGGAAATTATTTTTCTGAATAATTCAAAGCAACATGAAAGATTATTATGAGAGGAAATTATTTTTCCTAATCAATAATAAAAACCCATCCACCAACATAATAGTGATATATGATGCTAGTTTAATTTGTGTGAATCATGTGTGTGCTTAGTTTAGTACATAAATTGGTGTGATGATTGTGTACCCCGTATTCGTATTTTAGACGCTAGTACCGAGGAGTATCCGGAGGAGGAGGAGGTCTACTGTCAAGGAGAAGAAGACCACTTTGACCAGTTTCCCAACCAAGGCAAGATACTACTCTTGCAAAGTGCTAGCTCATCCTGAGCCAAGCACCACCCATTTACTTTATATTATGAGCCTAATTCCCAGTTTTATTTTTAAGTTTTACTTACTGTTATTTTGTACTGTTGTTTCATAATTCAATAGGGTTAATGTTAGATTAGTACAAGAGTATCAAAGTTAGCCTAGGAGCAAAGCAAATTACTTAGCACCCCTCATCCTTAGATGCTAGTGCTAAATTAAACATGACTACTCTAGATGGGAACATGTGTGGTGAAATAATGAAATGACTTTTGAAGGTGAATATGACCAAGAGAAGATGGTGATTTTTGATTAAAAACTAGTATTGGGTTGGATGCGATACCTTTCCAATTATTGAGTACCCCCACAATACCTGATTATGGGTAAGGGCTTAACTAGAAGTTTATGTATCTTAGTATGAGTTCCCTCTGAACACACATCATAGGGGTTATGCCGAGGCTGCCTCCGTTATTGAGAAATGATGTGAAGTGAATTGTACGGCCAAGCCCTGTGCAGTTCCCAGGGGAGTTGGTCTTCACTGGGAGGCCAAACTCATGGGGAGAGGTGCTCATACTAGGGTTAGTAAATGAAAGGTTATGGTTGATGATCCGCGTACTGTGTTACGATGATTCGGGGAAATCCCGACGGATGAAATCAAATGTTGTGGCACAAGTGTGCAACCTCTGCAGAGTGTAAATCTATTCGAATAGCCGTGTCCACGGTTACGGACGGTTGGAAAGGCCATACAGTTTCCAGTATTAGAATTTGATCATGTTGTTGATATGAATGGTGAAAGGTGACTTGAATATTTTGAAAACACAACAGAGTTGTGGGAATGACACTAATGTTCCCACTTGAGTTAGTTAGCACTTGAATAAGTCCTTAGCAAATACCTGTGAACAAAAATTGGCTTTATGCAAATAAACTAGAGCTTAGTACCCCACTACTAGAAATGTTAGCACTTACACTAGTATTAGTTTGCGAGTACATAAAGTACTCACGGCTGTGTCCCTGGCTATTCAAATGGCCAGACTATGAAGAGGAGCAGCAGTACGAGGAGGACGGTCAGCAGGAAGTCTACAACAACTAGGAGTCTGCTAACGTCAAGCGTTGGCCTGTGGACTATAGAGTCCTTGTATCTTACGCTTCCGCTATGAACTTATGTTTGTTCGTTGACCAGTTCGTTGATCGTTAGATCAACTATTTGTGTAATATGGATCATGTGATTCCAATTTGTAAGACTTTATGAGTTGTAATGAATGATGACTGTGATACTTAACTATTATGCCTCGCAACAACAATATTCCTGGGATTGCGATGTATGACATAATAGGCATCCGGACTTAAAAATCCGGGTGTTGACAGGGGCTATCGAGACAATCAATAAATCTTAGCGATCTTAGCCAACAGAAGCTTAGAGCTAGGTTACCCTAGCAATTAGCCATCTCGACGAGATCACAGCCGAACTATTCGGCACCCCATTGTAATCCATTATCATCATAATCAAGAACAGACAGACAGGACGTAAGGGTTTTACCTCATCGAGGGCCCCGAACCTGGGTAAATCGCTCTCCCCGCTTGTCTGTGAACCGATGTCTCGTGTCAGCTTGCAGGATTCCATCAACCCAAAGCCCCTATCGGAGGGCATTGCCGAGGAGCACCCTCGACACCAGTTGCCCAAGAGAGATCCACTTACACCCAACTTTGTCCCACACGTGTCAGCATCGTATGATACTGGATATGGGGGAGATCATTCATGGAACTTAAACTGCTCGGAGTCACCGATCGAGAACTCGACGGGTTGGCGTTTCGGGGAACCTTTCGGAGATGAGGAGGACCCGATTCCATGTGATACAGGAGATGAAAGTGGTGGGGTTAACCAATACGTTAACCAACACGTACTACGGGCAGGAAGAGAAAGGTACTGATTCCATTTCTTTAGACTTGGAGATGGGAATATCTAAACCATCGCAGTACGAAGAAGGTGAGAGCTCTGGAGTCAAGAAGAAGAAGAAGAAGAAGAAGATGAGGGGGCAGGTGAATAGAAACCCTTCATGGATGACGGAAGAAGGAGGTATGTATCCTACTGGGGATACATACGAGTCATTGTCTAGCTACTTAGGCATGACTGATCTCTGTCTCGGCACTTCGTCCGATTCAGATTACATACCTACTGGAAGGACCTTTGTTCCGGACGGTGTCCGAAAGACAAGTCGCTGTACCGGATGGACCAAAGGAATGTATGCGGAGGCGAATGAAGACGATGAGGAGTAGAGCTCCAAGGAAGAATAAAGTAGTATAGGTGGTATTGTAATAGAACGTATTTTAAATTCCGTTGGCTTGGGCTTGAAGCCAAATAAGTGGTTATATATGTACCACATGTAATATATGTGTGTATGTTATGTATTATACGGTGTATATACAAAATAAATGTTTGTTTTGGATTTGCTTCTTGATTTCACTGTGTGACTAGTTTTGGGCAATGAGTTGAGCTCAGAAAACATTCGCATGGTGTAATTATGAGTAATCGCTCTTTGTTACAGGACTAGGGGGAAATGGCGTTAGTTGAAACTGAAGATGCTCGGAGAGAGCGAGAGGCGAGAGAAAAAGAGGAGGCAGATGCAGCAGCTAGAGCGGAGAATGCACCACCACCACCACACTCAATGATGCATCCAGATTTCCAACAGTACATGAGAGCAATGGAAGAAGATCGGAGGAGGTATCAAGAAAGCCAAAACAAGAACATGCAAGACTTCTTTACCCAAGTCATTAACGATAGGGGTAATGAAGGCAAGGGAGTAACCCTATCAGACTTTCAAAATACAAGACCACTACCTTTTACGTCAGCTCCAGAACCAATGGATGCTGAAGACTGGCTCATGGATACGGAACGGAAGTTGAAGACCGTTGGTTGCAACGATGAGGAGAAGATTCGGTATACTACTTATCTGTTGTCAGGACCAGCAGCGTCATGGTGGGAGAATCTTGTAGCAGTACACCCTCCAGATAAGGTGTTCACCTGGGAGGAATTCAAGAAGAAGTTCCGGGATGCCCATGTTCCGGAGAGCGTGGTGGAGCTGAAGAAGAGAGAGTTTGACGAACTGCGTCAGAACACTGCACCCATTATGCAGTATGTTCGGGATTTCAACAGGTTGTCCAGGTATGCACCTGAAGAAGTGGACACGGAAGAGAAAAGAAAGAAGCGGTTCATGAAAGGCATGAATCCATACATGAAGATGCAACTAAGGTTGGCACGGACTGCTGAATTCCAGGAACTGATTGACTCGGCAATCACTTTCGAGGATGACTATAGGCAAGTCCAAGAGGATAGAAGGAAGAGGGCTCGCATCGAGCCAAGGAAGTACCCAATTAGCAAACCTACACCAGATCGGAGTTTCAAACCCCGATTTCGACCTACTACTGGTAGTCAATACAACCGGGGAGGTCAGAGTCAGAACCCAATCAATCAGATCATCTGCAACAACTGTGGCCTGAGAGGTCATATGCAAAAGGATTGTCAGAAACCCAGAATCATCTGCTATGGTTGTGGGAAGGATGGACACATCAAGCCGGATTGTCCAAATAAGGCGTCTTGGAGCGGACAGAGCTCAGGAGGACGAGGTGGAAACAACAACAACAACAACCGCAACTACAACAACAACAACAACAACAACAACAACAACAACAACAACAACAACCGCCACAACAACAACAACAACAACAAGAAGGGCAAGCCTTATGGAAAGTTGAACTGCACAACTTTGGAGCAAGCGGGAGAGTCAGAGCAAGCAGTCTTAGGTACGCTAAGCATTCTTACTCATCCTGGCAAAGTATTATTTGATACTGGGGCAACTACATCATTTCTTGCATGGGAATTTGTGGAAAAGTTCGGGCTTAGATGTTCTAAGTTAGAAACCCCAATAATTGTCTTATCTGCAGGGGGAACGATCTTAGTACCCACGTGAAAGAAGCACAGGTCATCACCATATGTGACTGTGTGTATTTCGCGGACCTATTCATTATTCCCATGAAGGACATATCAGTCATCCTAGGGATGGACTGGTTGACGGAGAATGGAGCAGTGATCAACTATGGAGACAAAACAGTATCACTTCGCAACTCTATTGGAGGTCAGATAGTGTTTCAAGGAGACAAATATACTCAGTTGGAGATAGGACTGGAACTGAATAGTCTGAAGGAGGTGGGGATTGAAGATATTCCTGTTGTAAATGAGTTTCAAGATGTATTTCCCAAGGAACTACCGGGAATGCCACCCGATAGGGAGATCGAGTTTCCAATAGATCTGATTCCAGGCACAGCACCAATAGCTCAACCACCATATAAGATGGGACCAAAGGAGTTAGTGGAACTGAAAGCTCAGATAGATGAATTGGAACAGAAGGGATTTATTCAAGAAAGTGTGTCACCATGGGGTACACCAGTTATTTTTGTGGACAAAAGAGATGGTGGAAGGAGAATGTGTGGAGATTACCGGAATCTTAACAATGTAACTATCAAGAACAAGTACCCTTTACCTAGGATACAAGACCTTTTTGATCAAGTTCAAGGAGCTGGAGTCTTCTCAAAGATAGATTTAAGGTCAGGATACCATCAAATCAAGATCAAGAAAGAGGATGTGCCAAAAACAGCGTTTGTATCAAGGTATGGACACCATGAATACTTGGTAGTACCATTTGGACTAACAAATGCACCAGCTATTTTCATGAATTTGATGAACAAGATATTCATGAAGTACTTGGACAAGTTTGTGATAGTCTTCATAGATGATATTCTAATCTATTCCAAAGATAAAGAAGAACATGCCAAGCATTTGAAGATAGTTCTGCAGATTTTGAGAGAACATCAACTATATGCAAAGTTTAGCAAGTGCAAATTTTGGTTAGATAGTGTTGAATTTCTTGGACATGGCATAACCAAAGAAGGCATAGTGGTGAATCCAAGCAAGGTTCAGTCAGTATTGGAATGGAAGTCACCCAAAAGTGCTAAGGAAATACGACGATTCCTTGGTATGGCAGGTTACCATCGGAGATTCATAGAAGGATTTTCGAAGATTGCCGGACCAATGACCAAGTTACTCAAGAAAAATACTCCATTTGTGTGGACTGATGAGTGTGAAGCCAGCTTCCAAACACTCAAAGATAAGTTAACCACAACACCGGTGTTAGCAGTTCCTGAACCTGGAAAGGATTACACGGTGTATTGTGATGCTTCCAAGAATGGACTGGGATGTGTTCTTATGCAAGATCGGAAAGTAATAGCTTATGGATCAAGACAGTTGAAACCACATGAACACAACTACCCAGTACATGATTTAGAATTGGCGGCAGTTGTGTATGCTTTGAAGAGTTGGAGACAATTTCTATATGGATCCAAGTGTGAGTTATACACCGATCATAAGAGTTTGAAATACTTCTTCGCTCAGAAGGAATTAAACATGAGACAGAAAAGATGGTTAGAGTTGATTAAGTATTATGACCTTACAATCAATTATACACCAGGCAAGGCTAATGTAGTAGCAGATGCCTTAAGCAGAAAGAGTACGGAAAATCAACCTACGGAATGGGAGATTCCAAAGGAACTTCGGAAAGAGCTAGAGGACGCTCAGATTTTGTTTATTCGAGGTGATGTTAAGGGAAGTGTAGCAACCATAAGGATTATGGATGAGATGTATTCAGACTTGAAGTATGAGATTATCCGAAAACAAACGGATGATTTGTTCATCCAAGAAGAAATCAAAAGAATTGGAGAAGGAAGACCATCAGAATTCAATCTAGGGGAGTTTGATTCACTATACTTCCAGAAAAGGATATGTGTACCGGATGATCCAGAAGTAAAGTCAATCATATTCAAAGAAGCACATGAAACCCCTTATTCAATACATCCTGGAAGTACTAAGATGTATATGGATTTGAAAGAGATGTTCTGGTGGAACAACATGAAAAGAGAGATAGCACAATATGTCTCTGAATGCCATACATGTCAGCGAGTGAAGGCAGAACATCAAAGTCCTGCGGGATTACTCAAACCATTAGAGATACTGGAGTGGAAATGGGATGAAATCGGAATGGATTTTGTTACTGGTCTACCAATGACTATTAAGAAGAAGGATATGATATGGGTAATAGTGGATAGACTTACCAAGAGTGCTCATTTCATAGCCGTAAATACAAAGGATACTGCAGAGAAGCTTGTGGATATATATGTGAAGGAGATTGTTAGCAAGCATGGAGTACCAAAGAAAATAGTCTCAGATAGAGGTTCAATTTTCACATCAGCGTTTTGGAAACAACTCCAAGAAGCTTTGGGATCCAAGTTGGATTTCAGTACAGCATATCATCCACAAACCGGAGGACAAACCGAAAGAACCAATCAGATACTTGAAGACATGCTTAGAGCTTGTGCTCTGAACTTTGGAGGCTCATGGGAGGACCATTTACCTTTGGCGGAATTCTCATATAACAATAGTTATGAGAGTAGCATCCAGATGGCACCGTACGAGGCATTGTACGGAAGGAAGTGTAGATCACCAATTTGTTGGTTTGAAACCGGAGAGAACAAGGAGTTTACACCGGACTACATCAAGGAGAGACAAGGAGTCATCGAGGTGATCCGGGATAGACTCAAAATAGCTCAGAGTCGTCAAAAGAGTTATGCCGACCTAAGAAGAAGAGATTGGGAACCAAAAGTAGGTGACATGGTATATTTAAAGGTTAGCCCAATGAACGGACTTAAGAGGTTCGGAGTGAAAGGAAAGTTAAGTCCTCGATATATAGGACCATTTAAGATACTCAGTCAGAATCGAGGAACAACTTTTGAGTTGGAATTACCGGCGCAACTAAGTCAAGTTCACAATGTATTTCATGTATCACAACTCAGAAAGTGTTTAAAGGCACCGGATGATCCCATCACATATGAAGAAATAGAATTGCAATCTGATCTAACTTATGTGGAAAAACCTGAAAAGATCTTAGAAGTACAGTGGAAGAAGTTAAGGAACAGAGCAATTAAATACTGTAAAGTTCAATGGCAACATCATCCTGAGCGAGAAGCAACTTGGGAGACGGAAGAAGAACTCAGGAAGTCTTATCCCAAGATGTTCAGGTACCAATCTTAACTTCGGGACGAAGTTTCTGTTAAGGGGGAGAGGCTGTAATAACCCAGAACATAGGAACAACGAAGGGTAGATTTAGAAATGGGATGTGCATTTCATCGCAAAACGAGGGAAATTTTCGCACCTTATTGCAACTAAACCTAAGAGGGATCGAGGTTCTCTCTCATTTTGCACTTAGGGTTAGGCAATGTGAGTTAGGGAAATTTCGACATGATCTCTTTTGTATCTTATTGATTTTGGGAATGATTTCATTTGACAAGTGTTAATACATTTAACAATAAGCATTAAACAATATAAATATGAATCCACAATTCAAACACAACTTATGAAATCAAATGACTTTGAATTTCACATTGAATATTAAATACAATATTTAATTCAGAATATAAACATTACATAAAGCAAAAATCTCATAAACAAAAACTTGAGCTTTATTGAGAATCAACACAGATTACATTGTCTTTACAATATTTTTGATACCAGAATTGATGAATAATAAACAAATATGAAAAAGGAATATTAGAATATTGTCCTAAACTAAAACCTAGACTAAATGCCTTGAAGAATATCTTCTGGTCATATTCATCTTCAAAAACCTGCAAAACAAACAAAGAAGCTAGCCAGGGGGATTAGAAACTATATATGTTCAGTTTGGTCAGTTAACCAAGTGTCATTGACACTTGTGCTTGTCCAAAGTCCTAGACAGCACAAGATAAGAGCAAGCAGACCAAACCTGAGCACCACAGAGGGCTCAAGTTTCAGCATATGAGAGCACACAGCTCATGTGTGCTGGGCAAGCCACAGCAAGGCAGTGCACCAGCCTAGTCACCAAGCAAGCCAGGCTTGTGTGTCATTGCAAGAACAGAAGTAGAGTTCATATAAAAGGGGCCCAAACCCTAGAAACAATAACCAGTCGACCAGATAAGGATTCAAAGGGTAAGGTGAAGCTAGCACATCATAGTTCATCCAGTTCTTGCTTAAGAACAGAACCAACACACACAACCACTCAACCACTAGAAATCATGGTGACCTGAGAAGATCATCCAAGACCTGGAGGTGAAGGGCTGTGACACAAACCACAAGTCTGCATCAACAAAACATTTCTTTCTAGGAGCTGGAACAAGGTATACCAAGTTCCTGGACTGGATCCAGTGGATCCAATCCATCCATTATGCATGACATATGTCATGGGATTGAGCAGATGCTCAATGGGTAGCTCATCACTTGGTTTTCACCAAGGATCACTGCTAGTCTAAAAAGCCACCAAAATAGAAACCATCCAGATACAGATCTTGTGCACAGAAGCAAGATCTTATGCACAGATAGCACCAGTAGATGTATTGCAATAATTAGCAGCTAGTAAAGACTACACAAAAAATCCTAGGCACATAACCATCAGTAAAACCCTAGATTTCATCACATGCAAGCATATTGGCATTCATAGTTAATATGATCCCCAAACATGCAAGCAAAGTTGAGTAGCCCACAAGATCCAACCAACCATGTGAGCAACCAGTCAGTAGCAAGGCTACTGAGGTCACAACACACTTATAACCATCCAAAGAAAAGCCAACTACAAAGCATCATTATCCAGAAATGGATTCAGATTTCATTTGCTTGTCAAATAATTATTAACAGCAAATTCATACACAAGCAAGTAATTTAATCATCACTGCATAAGCAGTTCATCATAAATTAATTTATTCAAGCATGAATATATCATAGATCCATGCTATTTACTGACAGTAGCATACTGTAAGGCAACACAGCACAAATCACTGCATCATAGCTGCTGGATCAAGTCCAGTGAGCTAGAGAGAGCAACAGCACATATACACAGAGGCAATAGCATGCTTGAGCATCAGCATCAGTAAGCAAATGATTCACTTAGCCACAGAGATTAATCAGCAACCAAGCACTGACATTTAATTGATCAAATGGATCAATTGAATCAAGTCAAGCCACACAGATAAGCTAGCCAACAAGAAATGGTTGATCCAATGGATCAATGGCTTACACAGAAGGCACAGAAGCACCTCACACACATCACTGGCATTCACAAGTGTCACAGATACACAGCAGTACACCTAGACAAGCAAGTATAGATTGCCAGTAAGCATAGCAAGCCCATAAGCAAGCACAACATAGCATAGCAAGATCAGAGCATGCTAGGAGCAATAGATAATCAACACATGGCATGTACAGCAAGCAAGGCAGCACTGGCCAGTACCAGAAATTGGTAGATTGGCCATAGCTTGCAGAAAATGGAAGCACATGCAACTTAGGCAGCTATGGCAAGGCTCTGTGTGATCACAGGATCACCAGAGAGCAGTAGAACAGGAGGAAGAAGAAGCAGAGTAGCTTGGGAGGCGCACAGGCATGGAGACGAGAAGGAGAAGGAGCAGATCACTTACATGCGCCTGGTGGCAGAGGCTATGGCATGGCGAGCCAGTGCTCGCGCGGCCATAGCAGCTGCAAGACCCAGGGTAGGCGCCGGCGTTACGCCGACGAACACCACCACAGCAGCACGGCACGGAGACGACGGCACAAGTGCTGTGAGCACAGCACCCGCGCCAGGTCGGTCTCGAAAGCGCGCACGTCGATGGCGAGGGCGAGAGCTCGTCGGAGATCACCAAATCGCCCGAGGCGATTCTCCAGTGGATCCAGAGCAGAGGCGATTTGCCAGGAGAGGAAGCAATCGGAGAAACCACGCGGACAGATCGATAGATCGTCTCGCGGCGGTCCAGATTAGGTAGGTGGCGAGGTCAGGGAAGCACGGAGATAGTCGGAGCACGGCGGCGGCCATGGCGGCGACGCCATCGCCACGGGGTCGCCAGAGGTTAGGGTTAGGTCGAGCGAGTGAGAGGGACGAGTGAGTGAGCGAGCGAGGTGGGCCGCTTCGGCGCCACCGACCCGTTATGGGGCACGCCTTAGTGGGCTGTCCCATGGGCTTAGGCTATTGGGCTGGCCCAATAGGGGCCAGGGGGTATTTTGGACTTTTCACAATTTAGAAAAAGGCCAGAATTTCACCAATTTTTAGTAAATAAAATACATCTCTAAAAATCCATTAAAAATTGGATTAGTGAATGAAAAATAAATCTTAACCAGAATAAAATATGAAATATAATTTAAGAAACAAATTCAAAATTATGAATTTGAAGAATTTAAAATAATAACTTGGAATTTCAAACTATTATTTCCTTGTATTTAAAATTCAAGGAAAAATTTCAAATAAGTTCAAATACTTATTTTCAAACATTTCAAAAGGAAATTCTATTACTCCAAGTCATTTCTATTTGAAAAAGATATTTTTCAAAGAAAAATACTCTATTTCTCTTTATTCCAAAAATATAGAGGCAACTCTATTATTTCAAATTATTTTGGAATGAATAATGAATCACCAAGATAAAGTAATTTTACTTTGAATCATTTTACTTTATGAGAATTAAAGTGGTTTACACATTAAAGCAATTGCAAATTACTGCCAAAGGCATAAATCTTAACTCAACCCTAAATTGTAATAACTCATTGGGGTAAAGGGATTCAACATAAAATAATACATCCATGATTGCATTATTTGGATTTTATAACATTGTCCTTACCGGACAATGATGCTTCTTACAGAACCCGAGGTCCAGGTTCCATCAACTGCATTGAACTGCACTATCTCGCAGTCCACAGGCAAGTTCACCCTTGCTCATACCAACTTGAGTATTTTCTATTACTTTAAATTCAAAGCTATATACTTATCATTCCTGTATCGCAAATAAAATGTTACTTTCCAACTATGAATATGACTATGTGGCTGGCAATGGAACCATGGTATGTGTTGATATGGTGGAGGTTCCATTGCATGGGTTATATTAACCTAGGATTAATTACCAATGCCGTCCAGTGATTCTAGCGCCGTACAAACCGCGTTAACCATGAGATCTATAATGGCTCTGGGAAGCCAGCTGTATCTTTTCCCTTATGCACGCCAACGGACTGGTAGAGCTGCGGGGTGTTGGAGGCGCTGCCGTAGGTTGGGATAGCCTTTTAAATACCCATCCATTAGTGATGTTAGCTCTACGGTCTATGATGGATTGTCCGGAGTACACTGTGAGTAAAGCCGTATTATCGGAAGAAGTCTACTGGGGGTGTACGGTCGGACAAAAGGGTGGGTTTGCAGTCGCGGAGAAGGCGGTGTGGGCTTGGATATTCTTTCCGGGCCTCACACCAAAGGAAGTGTGAACGGGGGCAAGTCCCTGCGGATGGCAAAAAGGATGAGATCTCTTGTGGGAAAAGTAACGCACCTCTGCAGAGTGTATCAAATTGTGGCTGTCACTCCTTGTTCCGGGAAGGGAACTGCGAACGCGGTAGGAAAGGAACTCCGTGAAGTTCTAGTCAACCTGTGAAGACTGACATGCATAGTTTTCCGAATAAAAGCAACCTTTTGAAGAAATGTTTTCAAAACATGCATTGACCTGAGATTTCCTGATCAATGGTCGTAGCTAGTGCATCAAACACCTTTTACCCTTTTAGAACTTGCTGAGTACCTCTGTACTCACTTTCTTTCGACACCCTTGCTAGACTGTGATACGGAAGTGGAGGCCATCACCGATGGAGCACCAGAAGGAAGCTACGAGCTGGTCTACGAGGAACCTGATCTTACCGGAGGAGTTGAAGGAGTAGACTATGGGATAGTCTATGGACCCGATGACACGGAGGTGGAGGAGTAGTGATATACCCTAGCATCATAGAGCCGAGCAGCGTAGAACTTACCTAAATAAGTTGTTGAGCTCTTTCATCTATAGTTATGAGTTGTAATCGTACTTTAGTAGTATCTTAGGGTGTTCTCATAGGACCTGTGAGAATACCTACTTGTTAAGACAATGTTTGTAATAATATTTGGAGTGTTATGACCTGCAATGTTTCTGTTGTACCACTCTGAGGGATATGGCAATTTGTGAAGAAGTCCCTTCACAAAGATCATATCAACGACTTGTATACTACAACATGCAGTGGTATGCTGGGTCACCGCACCCGTGCAAGAGGAAGATCTCAACTGGCAAATGTGCCCGAGAACGAATGAGAGAACCAGATCCAAAACCTCGACATGTCTTTTATGTCGATAGACACAAGGGGGCACATCATCCCAAAAACGCCGGAAGCTGGATATATGTCGACACATGCCTTCATATTGGCATCCAAGCCACCTCCAGGAGATCCAAGGGAAGCACTGTATCAGATGACCATGGCAGGAGTTGGAATCATGGGGACAGCAATAGCAGGATCAAGTACACAGCAACCCAAAAATGCTCCAAGAAATAGTCCAAGGCAAAATAGTCCTCGAGCCACTACGGTGGCGCGAGATCCTCCACGCGAAGGTGACGCCAGAAACACGGTGACGCAAGCACAAGTCGACAGAGCACGACAAGAGAGGGACCATGAAAACAGAAGAGAACATCGGCAATCACCGGAAGTTAGTGAGGAGGATTTATGCGGGCTCCCTTGCTTCACCTGACGAGTTCGCAAGACTAAAGTACCTTCTAGTTTCAAGCTACCTGACAACTACAAGAAATTTGATGGATTTCAAGATCCTGAGGATTGGATAGTTGATTACTTGGAGATAGTGAAGCTGATGGGCGGAACCAGAGCAACGGCCATGCAAAGCATTCAAGTTCATCTCAGCGGAGCCGCAAGATCTTGGATGAAGAAGTTTCCAGAAGGATCCATCGATAGTTGGGAAACTTTTAAGGACTTGTTCGTGGTAAATTTCCGCTCCACGTGCAAGAAACCCGCGTCAATAGAGCGGCTAAGGACCTGCATGCAAAGGTCGGATGAATCAATGAGGATGTACATCCAGAGGTGGAGCATCATAAAAAACTCGGCTGAGAACGTGTCAGATGAAAGAGCAATTGACGCGTTTGTTGCGAGAATCCGAAGAAGAGACCTAATCGACGAATTGGGAAGATCAAACCTAAGAACAATAGCCGATCTCATGGAAATAGCGAAATTCACCTACTACCAACACCCGCAATTACCAGCGCAAACCAACATTAGTTGCAACTTGCGGGACCTACGGGCGATGACAGTGACTTCATAAACACAACGGGAGCAGTGTCGATGATACAAAAGGGCGGACCCTCAAATAGGGCGCATAACTTAATTTCGTGACAAGTATACATGGCAGAAAAGATGCCTTCGCCAACCATCGAGTACCTTAATTGGTCAGCACAGGCCATAGGATTCACTCAAGAGGATCATCCACCTCAAGTTCCACGGCCAGGACAGTCAGCTATGATCTTACCAGCGGTAATCGCGGGATTTGAGGTCTCCCGTATATTCATAGATGGAGGAAGTAGTTTAAATCTCATATACACGGATACGTTACGGAAGATCTTTAACAAATTTGACGCCAACGGACACACGTTTCCATGGCATCACACCTGAGAAGCCGAACTATCCTCTAGGAAAGATATCACTCGACGTACAGTTTGGGACACGAGAAACTTTCAGGAACGAGAAGTTGGAGTTTGAAGTTATCAATTTTCCATCGCAACATCATGCTCTCTTGAGACGACCCGCATACGCCAGATTCATGGCTGTTCCCCATTATACATACCTATTGTGGAGGATCCCTGGACCCAAGGGCCCAATCACAGTCAAGGGAAGCTTCGCCTTGGCAGATAAGTGCGACAATGATTTTCACAGACTCTCAGAAACTTTCGGGATGCAGGCGGACTATTAAGCATCCAAACTCACCACCAACTACGACGTGTTGCCCGACGGAGGTAGATCCTTGCAAGAGCAAGCTTTCGACACCTCCAAGAACTCTAAGGAAGTGAAGATCCACCCGACAGATCCAAAAAAGACGACAGCTATCGCGTCCAACTTGGACAACGCATAGGAAAGAGCGCTCATCAAGTTCCTCTGTGAGCGCTGAGAAATCTTCGCATGGTGTCCAGCTGACATACCAGGAGTACCCAGGGAACTTGCCGAGCACGCCCTTAATCTGGATCCAAGGGCTAGGCCAATTCGACAACTTTGCGGCGATTCTCCGAGCCAAACCGCAAAGCCATGTTATCTGAGATTCGTTGGCTCAAAGAAGTGGGTTTCATCAAGGAGTTGCACACTAAGGCCACGTGGTCGCTAGCCCAGTGCTGGTCCCGAAGAAAAACACTGAAGTCCTTCGCATGTGCATCGATTTCACGTGTCTCAATAAACACTGTCCAAAGGATCACATTCCCCTCCCGAGGATCGACCAAATTATCGATTCCACGGCAGGTTGCGAACGTCTTTCCTTCCTCGACGCATATTCTGGTTACAATCAGATCCGCCTGAAAGAAGAGGATGAAGTCAAAACATCTTTCATAACCCCTTATGGTGTGTTCTGTTATAGAACAATGCCCTTCGGGTTGAAAAATGCGGGAGCCACATATCAGCGCTTGATGCAGAAGTGCCTGGCTACGCAGATCGGAAAAAGCGTTCAAGTATACATTGATGACGTAGTCATAACAACAAAGCAAGGATCATCCCTGATCGATGATCTCAAGGAAACCTTCGACAACCTTGACAAGTTTCGTCTCAAGCTGAACCCGACGAAATGTTCCTTTGGTGTTCCTGCGGGAGAACTCCTCGGATACTTGGTGTCAGCCAGAGGAATCGAAGCCAACCCCGAGAAAATGCAGGCCATCCTAACAATGAGAAAACCAACCAAGCTCAAAGAGATACAACAGCTGACTGGACTTGTCGCAGCCTTGAGCAGATTTGTCGCCAGGTTGGGAGAAAAAACGCTGCCTTTTTACGCGCTAATCAAACAAGGGGAAAAATTCGAGTGGAACGAGGAAGCAGACAAAGCTTTTGAGCATCTGAAGCAAACTATCTCGACACCACCAGTTATGGTGGCACCCCAAGAGAAAGAACCACTGCTGCTATATATTGCGACCACACCTCAAGTGGTCAGTACAGTCCTCGTGGTAGAACGAGAAGAAGAAGGGAAGATTCAGGGGGTTCAGTGGCCAATATATTTCCTTAGTGAAGTTCTATCACCATCCAAGCAGTGTTACCCGCAGTATAAAAAGCTAGCTTACATAGTTTTTATGTCGGCATGGAAGCTAAGGCATTATTTTTCGGCGCATCCGATAATAGTGGTCAATGAGGCCCCTCCCTCAAATATACTGAACAACCTAGAAGATACGGGACGTGTCTCCCTTTGGGGAATCGAACTTTCCCCTCGGGACATCACATATGAAAAAATAAAGGCGATCAAGTCGCAAATTCTGCCGGACTTTGTCGCAGAGTGGATGTAGCTGCAAAATACGGGACCCCCAGATTTATCGAGTACCTGGCATATGAACTTCGACGGGTCCAAGAGACTGGAAGGAGCTGGAGCTGGCGTGGTACTTGTTTCACCTCAAGGCGACAAAATGAAGTATATATTGCAGATGACGTTCCCCAATGCATCTAATAATGAGGCAGAATATGAAGCCCTCATACACGGGATGAAGATGGCAAAGGCGTGCGGCGCTACTCACTTAAAATCTTCGGCGACTCCCAGTTGGTGGCTCAACAGGTGATGAACAAGTGCGATGCAGTTAATGATAGCATGATGGCATATAAAGATGTGTACAATGAACTCGAGAAAACCTTTGATGGTTGTGAAGTTAATCATATCAGCAGGCTCAGCAACGATGAAGCCGACGTTTTGGCAAACATCGGCTCGCAGTGCCTGCCGATAGCACCTGGAGTCTTCTGGGAAGAGATAAGTGAGAGATCAACCAAGACGAAGAAAATACCGAAGCAGCCAAAGAAAAAGGAGAAGTCTAAGAAAGACTCGGGGGCTCCAGCAGCTCCAGAGACACATACATCGGAAGATGAGGAGGAACCAGAAGAAGTTATGATGATACAAGTTCCCTGGATGCAGGTTTATCTAGCATACATCACAAAGAAAGAGATACCCGAAGATCCGGTAGAAGCAAGGAGAGTTATCCGACGATCCAAAGCCTTCACCGTGGTCAAGGGAGAACTATACAAAAGAAGCATTTCAGGAGTATTACAGAGGTGCGTCACACCCGAAGAAGGGCGAGTTATATTGAAAGACATACACGAAGGAATATGTGGCCACCACGCAAGCAGCCGAGCAATAGCAACCAAAGCCTTTCGTGCAGGATTTTATTGGCTGACAGCAATAGAGCATGCAAAAGACATAGTCCGCACATGCAATGCGTGCCAGAGATTTGCATCCAAGCCCCACTCTCCAGCAGCAAAGTTGATGCCGATACCATTGGCACGGCCAATGGGGGCTCGATATGCTGGGAAAACTACACAAGTTCTGGCCAAGAGGACACATATATTTGATGGTGGCTGTCGACAAATTTACCAAGTGGATTGAAGCGGTACCAGTAACTTCGGCAGATGCAACCTCCACGGTGAACTTCACCAAGGGGATAGTTTTTCGGTTCGGCATTCCTAATAGCATAGTTACGGACAATGGCAGTAATTTCACCTCCCGAGAATTCAAGGACTACTGTGAAAGTGTGGGCATCAAGCTGCAGTTCGCATCAGTGGCACACCCGCAAACCAACGGTCAAGTCGAAAAAGCCAACGGGCTTATCTGCAATGGCATCAAGAAACGTCTATTAACACCGCTGGAGAAATCGCGACACATCTGGGTCGACGAGCTACCGTACGTATTATGGAGCTTGCGAACAACGCCAAACGCGGCAACTCAAGAAACACCGTTCTTCTTGGTCCATGGAGCCAAAGCAGTGCTGCCAATAGAAATAGAACACAATTCCCCAAGAGTCGCGGAATATGATGAGGAAACTTCGCAGAAAGCGCGGGAAGATGATGTCGACGCACTCGACGAAGCAAGAGACGAGGTATTATCAAGAATGAGCGCGTACTAGCAGAACCTAAAAAAATATCACAGTCAACGTTTGCGGCCCGGGTCCTTTCAAGTTGGTGATCTAGTGCTTCGACTCACACAAGATGGACACGAAAAATTCGAGTCTCCATGGTTGGGACCGTATATCATCACTAAAGTTATTCCGGGAGGAGCTGATCGGCTGAAGGACAAGAAAACGGGCAAGGATGAAGCAAACCCGTGGAACGTGGCACAGCTACGATGGTTCTACGCTTAGAGATCAATATAATATCAACTATGTAAGCATACATTGTACCTGAAGAGCTCGCAAGTTTTCAGACACACTCTTTTCCTTTCAGGGCACCGAGTGGGGTTGAAAGGTTTTTAATGAGACGGGCTTGCGATGCTGCAATATAATAAAAATAGTGACGGCATATATTTTTCTCGCAAGCAAGACTCGGGGCTCGTACCCAAAAAATTCTCAAAATATACTCGACTACAAACCATGTCTCAACTTACACGCCTTGGTTCCATAAAAACCTCGCGAACAATAAAGATAGACACGCCAGCCGAGATACTCAGGGGCTCGAAAGGGAAAGATAACATAAATTTTGCCTTGACTTTACATGAGTCTCGCAATGATAGTTACAATATACACAACTTACATTTATATGCAACTCTACAGCTCAGACCAAGTGCACCGGGAAAAGAGAAAAATAGTTTCTACACAAATCTATCTATGGTTATGTTCTCTCTCGCAGCACGAATAATCTGCGTCGAGTCATCATACCGAAGTTCTTTGAAGAAAGCGGCATCAACCCGAAGAAGCTCGTCGATCATTTTCTCGGCTACAGGCGATACAACCGCACTATGTTTGTCAACGTTTACTCTCCTCTTCGACGTCTTGCAGTAAAAAATGTCAATAACACTGCCGAAGTCCAATTTCGAATGGCAGACCTTCACGAAATCAGAGCAAACTTAGCACCAGCCACCATCTGAGCCTTCGCAAAGTTGTGGATACTATCCACATCTCTGAATTTATTCATAAGTTCGGTGAGATTTGTAGGCTGAGGGTTTCGAGGAAATAGAGCATTATACACCATGGCCAAAGTACTGCCAAAGAAATCACGGAACTCCCGGACTTGATTGGATCGATCCTGGAACTGAACGATCCGGCGAGTGCGATCCTCATCCGCCCAGAAATCAATATCATTCTGTTTGGCAAGTCAAAGAAGGATCTCGACTCGCGAATTAACGCGTTGTTCTTCGGCGGCAACATCTAGAAACGAACCTACGCACAACACGGAAGAGAAACAACAAAGCGTGAGAAGGGACACGAAGAATATCAAAAGAGGAGGAAGGATAAAGCGTAACATACCCGCCATATCTTGAATTGCATCAGTCATGAGGTCAAGCATATAACTCTCACGCTTAGTAGCCCGTGAGGCATCGGCAGCGGTAGATTCTTTCAATTCAAGAGCATCATGTGCTTGCCGAAGAGCAGCTTGTTCATGATCCGAGGATTTGCGACACTGGTCCATAACTATCACAACTTGTTTCTTCATAGCATGCAGCTGCTGTCGAAGATTAACCAGTTCTTGGTGAATCGAGTCAGCACACGAAGAATCATCCAAGAAAACGCCACCAGGAGCTCTCGCAGAATGAGATGTGGCAGGTGAAGCGTTGGAAGGTCCGACAGCTTCGGTATAGTTATCAAAAATCAACTGGAAGAAAGAAATATCGACATCAATCATTCGGCAAGGAACACTTTTTCATTAATATTCAGCACACTTACATAAAAAGGGTCCTTACAAAATACGACTCCTAGTGAGCCCACACAAATTGTCGCGAGTAACAAAAGAAGGCGACAACTACAAAAGAAAAGAAAAAATAAACACGGGTCGGTCTACTTGACCTCCGTCCTGGCAGTGCTAGTAGAAGCAGCTGACTTCGGGTCAAGGTAGGCGATGATTTTTTTCGAGTGAGGCTTGGCATCCTTCACCAGAGCCTTCCACTTCTCCTTGTTCATGCCTTTGGGAGTGCCAGCCTTCACCCAGTCGACTTCCTGGCCGCTGGCAGCGACCAAGGCGATGGTCCCATTCGACTCCAATCTTCAGGCTAGCCTAACGATGGGCCAAAGCAGGATCCTCCTTTGCCAGGAAACATTGGGTGAGCTCGGAGAAGATCTCCGGCTGCGTCTCCTTGGGAAAGAAGTGGGGGAAGATGCGTTTCAACGTGGCCCGTGCATAAGAAATGTTGGTGCGCGCCAAGTCGCCCTTTAGTTCAAGAATCGAGAGAGTGTCGAGAAGACGATCCTCGGTATCTTGGTGCAAGGTATACTCTTCACCCATCCGCCCTGCTGGACAAAACCACGAGTTCATTAACATCAGAGACAAACAAATAAAGGCAGAAGCAAAAGGCAAGGGAAGTAACAGCTTACTAGTGAATCTTCGGTTCTACGTGTCAAAGCACTCCACTATGGCGTTTTCACGCTCAATTTTCCGGGACTTTTTCTCGCTTAAAGCATCCTCAGCAGTCTTGAGTCTCTGGCGGAGACCCTCGACAACAGCGTCATCTTTTTCGGCTTTCTTACGGGTTGTCTCGTTGGATTTAAGCTTGGCTTCCAGCGCATCAACATTATCTTCGGCACGGTGGATCGCCTCTGAAAAGAAGAAATCGGAAGGAAAAGAATCCTCGTCAGAAGGAAAACAATCACCTGGTGGAAATAGGAATTATGTTAGGAACAATGCGGTTTTTCCTCTCAAAGTGGCGGCTTCATCACGGAACCCAATAAATTGGGAGCCCAGGTTGATGAGATCCTTCATTAAGGGCTGTCAAAAAACAACAAGATAGAAACAACATCGTCAGAGGAAGAAAACTCGACAAAGATGGAAAAACATCGGCAGAAGAGGAAAAATAGACAAACAAAACAAGATGGCCAAACAAGAAAAAAGGGAACTCACATCGTCCAGCAAAGGAGACGAAGTACTCCCAGTGAGAATCTCTTGAGTGCTACCAGCCCCGGTTCTAGCTTTCTTCGGAAGAGGCGCTCGGGGGCTAGGCACAGGAGTTGACGCTTCCGTGTTCTGCTATGGGGGAGGCGAAGTTTCCGCAGCAGTGCGGTGTTCTTCAGAAAGAACCAGGGTATTGGACATGCTCGTAGAAGCCGTGCCATGAGCTACGGGTTCTTCCTCCTCTACTCCTTCCTCAGACCTGTCAATATAGCAGCAAGGCAAAATATTAGAATACCGAAGAAAAAAGAGATAGGCAAAGACAAAAAAAAAAACAGCCACTTACAAGCTGACAGCGCCAGCATCGGTGTAGGGATCGAAGGCACTGTTTTCTTTGGGAGAAGATTCTTCGGCAGCTTGTCCAGCAGGCTTGGATGTGCCGGAGTCTTCGCCATCTTCTATTTTCCTTTTGCGCCCATCAGGAGAGGTGGCAAGAGGAGGAGAAAGGGAATGACCAGACTTAGAATGTTCTGACCCTGTTTCTTTTTCGGAGGAACCCGCGGATTTTTGAGATTCCACAGCTTCACTCTCAGGAAGAGAGGATTCTTGCGAATCATCGGTAACAACGATTCAACCGTCCACCTCTCCACCTTCAGGTTGGGGGGGAAGAGAAGAAAGAGTTTGATGGTCCTACAGAATGCAAGATAAAGAGAAGACAAGAAAGTGAGTACACAAGGGAAACCAATAGAAGTCGAAAAAATAGAGAACTCAACCCGAAAGAAAACACTTACTTGGGGGAGAGCATGGCTATCACTGTATGGCTCCACGCGACAGGATGAAGGGACTTCGTGTTTTTTGCTCAAAGAGGTTAAACGTCGGACGAGCTTCTCCAAGTCCTTCACAGAAAGTTCCTTGGATAAACGGTCGACATCTTTAGCTCCTGAGTACATCCAAAGAGGGTTTTTGCGAGCCTGCAGTGGCTGCACCCGAATTCAAAGGAAGTATGTGATTATTTGTACACCCGAGAGTTCTTCTCCGTCGGTGTTTTGGAGTTGATGGATGCGGGTCATCAGGGCTTCAGTGGCCGCTTTTTCTTTGGCAGTGGCCTCTGTCCTAGGATTTGCGCCTCTGAATTTCTTCGGCATGGTCAAACGCCGCAATACCATATTCCAGGTAGAGGGCCGACTCGTCCTAGATGTACAACCATTTCATGTGCCAGCCTTGGACAGAGTCGGCGAATTTCACGTCGAAGTAATCAACATCGGGACGGACGTAGATACAAACACCACCTACATCGTAGATGACGTTCCTGGATTTGTTGCGCTGGAGATAGAAAATGCGTTTCCACATGCCCTAATGAGGATGGATTCCGAGGAAACACTCGCAAAGAGTGATGAAAATAGAAAAATGGAGGAGAGAATTCGGGGTCAGCTGATGCAGCTGGATCCCGTAGATGAAAAGAAGGCCACAAAGAAATTCGTGGATAGGAGTGGAGAGGCCGCGGATAAGGAAGTCGACAAATGTTACTCGGAATCCGATAGGAGGATGAGGGACGCTTTCATCTCTGGGAAACTTCAGTGATTCCTGCTTCTTCAGCAGGCCCATCTTCTTCAGTGTCTTCTAGTCTTGGGCAAAGATCTTTGACCGCTCCCAACCAGAAATCCGAGCCTTCTCCATGGGCTCGTCGGTCCCCGCAGCCTTGTTCTTGCATAGCTTCGTGCGCGGAGCCATGGGGAGCAGTTTGGTGGAAAAACAGGAGGAAAAAGGGCAAGTGCGCGAAGAGCTCGAGGGATGATGATGGCGGAGAGAGAAAGAGAGAGCATATGTGCGGCGCAGCGAAGGGGGCGAATGAGGAGGATACGGTGAATTTATCGAGGGAAAATGATACGCCAAACCGTTGGATGAGAAGGGGGAGTGTTTCTAGCCCTACACGTGTCCAAAGGGTAAAAAGGTCTTATCATTGTGAAGTTAGTGGACGGAAGTTATTGCTTGCGTTCCCCACTTGCGCGATGTGTAATGCAGTGAGGTGATAGGAGTCGTGGCTTTCCAAGGTGGGCGTCGTGGCTATCGTCAGCAACGACGTCATTCGAAAAAGCTTCGAGTGGTTGTACAAAATATAGCGGCAAGAAAATGTCGGGTTCTCAAAGAAAGAAGCTTTGGGAGCCTATGATCAAATGCAAGCATATGTTCATATCCTCGGGGGCTACTCTTATCAGAAGTATCGTCTATACTTCTGATAAGAGGATAAGGCGAAAGACAAAAATACAGAGTTGGTCAAAAATAGCAAAAGTTTAGCCTACAGCCAAGTGCAAACACTCGACTGTAGCCTCGGGGGCTACTCCCATCGGGAGCGTTGGTCGTGCACCCGATGAAATATGAAGAAGAAAAAACAAGATAATATAGAGGAACGAACGAGGAATTTTCGTCGTACATCTTCGAGTTACATATAACTCGTCATGTACTACCGTCGGGAGATCTCAAGATATTGTTATATGACAACTCGAAGAAATTCTCTATTCCAGCCGTCGGAAAAGGCACTCGACAATATATTCTCAGAGCACCGTGTCGCGATAAAACTCGGAATGTCCTAATACTTTACGAAGGTAAGATCCCAGGATCCGTCATGTGTGGCGTGGTATCGCACCTGAATGCGCTCTACTACTTTATCCGTATCAGCAGATACGAAGAAAAATCCTAACAGACGCGTTAGGTACTCGATAAAATATATCTGGGATTTGATTTATGATAAGTCCTTAAGCGACGTGTGTCGAATTACACCAGCATCCCGAGTTCAAGTCCAGGGACTTGAGCTTGAAGTAGGTTTATGCGAGTTTGCCACAAGAGCAGTTAACTGGTACCTGATCTGTCAGATGAACCAGCCCCATCTACCAGCATCCCTGTACAAAATAGACGTTAAATAGAGATATTCGACTGGTTGGTATGCAAAGACGTGGTTTGATTCTACGTTGGAGATTTTGCTCGATTCTACGATTCAAACAAAATCTCGGGGGCTACTGACATAGGCATCCTGAATGGGCGTGCCGAATAAGGTACCTGTGGTTATTTGAAGGCCCATGACCCGAAACTTTCAAGGCCCAGAAGCCCAACAAACGACGATATAGAAGATAGAGTTATATTAGGAATCAGGAGTCATGTAAATATACGGGAAAGGCTTAGATAGTCTCCCGGAGTCTGTAACTTGTACGACAAGAAGATCCCTCGGCTCTCCCTTCTATATAAAGGGGGCCGAGGGGTGAAGAATCATCGAATCTATTGTCAACATAACCCTAGTTTTTACTTAGTCGAGCACCTTTTCGGCTGAACCTTCGTGATCTACTTGCCCTCTACTTTCTACGAAACCCTAAGTCTACAATACGTAAGCATTGATAAGTTAATCCCTTGTTAGATAGGGAGTGAGTTCTAGCAATTTCTCGTAGGCACTTTCTGAACGTGAAAGGTGGGCCATATATATGTTCGAAACGTATTACTAGTATATTTTTATGACTCACTATGGTACATTGTAGCTCTATGTTTTCTCATGATGACTTACCACGCTCACTTTATATCTAGCAGTTAGCTATACTATCATATACTTACTCTAAGGCATGGAGAGGGGACACCTCCAGAAACGCAATCCATATGGGAGAGTGGGGACTCCGTTGGGGGTGCCAATAGGGGACGGGGAAATCCAATGATACCTTACATGTGACATGGTACCACTTCTAAAATTCAAATTGACAAGCATATAAATATTTGAAAAATTGGGGGTGTTCACAAGATGTGTACTTACATCCCTTTGGAAATTTTAAACACAAATTCAAAGTAAACGCACAGACAAAAAAGGACATGTTTCTATGTGAATATTGTAATTTTGTTCTTTTCGTCTTCTTGCGCGCTATTTATGTAATATTTTCAATTTCGTTTTTTCTTGAGTATTTCAAAATTTTATTTGCAAATTCTAGGAATTGTATTTTGATTCGAAAAATGTAACTTTGAACTTTAAATAGCAATATCATCGTATATCTTGTAGTCAATGATATATTGTTGGAGCAAGTTCTTCCATCTCTCTCCCCAATATATATATGCAAAATAGTGGGCTACCCGCATGGCTAGCTATGCATACCCCATCAGCCGTCCATTCTTCTATATAGAACATGAAATCTCACTTCAGGAGCACGCTTTTCTAACGGTAGACACTAACGCCGTTGTATTGAGAGCACTTCGAGAGCACCATTTTCAAACTGATGTCACAACAAAATTGTACACTCCTTTTTTCCATTGCAAACGTGATGTAAAAAGGTTCTGCTTTTTTACAAGAAAAAAGCGACGCAAAACTAACTGCACGATAGTATGTATTACAGTATTATTACAATAGCAGCTAGATCTTATCCCACCACCAATTCTTTATCCACGGCTCACACACGGTGCTTTTGATAATCGTTGCATTCATGTAGCATGATTCATTTCTCTGTTTAATTAACAAGAACCAACTGGCAGATTTCACGGCTGAATCTAGGTTAGTTGCTGCCCCATTTGATTCTTTGTCATTCGTTTCCATTTTTTGATGCTCCACTGATTACTTATCACACTCCGATTCATTTCATTAGGTTCGACGCCGCGACGCCGCTTGTGAGCACCGATATTTCCACGGGTGCAGCCAGCATGGAGGTTCCACCAAGCTCCTTGATGAGGACATCCCTACCTCACTACTACCTCCGTCATTGCCAATTGAAGATGAACCTGCTGTGAAGCTCAAGTCCAATGAAGTTCGGATTGGACCAATTACAAGGGCTCGTGCGAAGCTACTTAAACAACAGGTGAACTTGTTTCTAAATGATACTTTGATTGATGAGAACTTTATACTGCCTAAGTCCTATTACTTGTGTATCATCAGGTATCAAGAGGAGACGAGCATCGCACGAAGAGTAGAGGAGCAGCTGGACGTAAAGATGGACGTGAAGCTGGACAAGGAGCTGGACATGAAGATATCTCATGGACGCGCGAGGGAGGAGCGGGAGGAATGCGCGAGAGGAGAAGAAGAAGTCCAGGCCGGTCCAGCGCCCGGTCAGACCGGCCCCACGCCGGGCCGCCGGTGACCCGGTCGACCGGGCGCGACCGGCCAACCCGGTCCCTGGTCCGTTGATGCTGCCGGGGCGCCAACCGGACGCTATTTTTGCGAGGTTTCCGGTTGCCGACCGGTTGACCGCCCCCAGACCGGCCCGCCCGGTCCACATTGACCGGATTCCCAGGACATGTCCGAGTCTGTCTCGACCAGATCTATTCTGTGCCGGTTTTACTTGTATCTTTCGGCCAGAACTCGTCCTAGACGCCTATATAAGTGCCTTGGACGACCCCCTAGCAGTTTTAGACAACGTTTAAGATAAACCCTAGTTCTTAGTTGTTTGCTCTGCAAAACTATTGAATTCCCTACACCATATTGCTTGATATTGTGTAGATCCTGTAAAAGGCTTGTGTGATCTGCTGTTCCATTGGGAATTAGACGGTTGCAACTTACCGCTTCGTGGTCGGCGGCTACGTGCGCAAGTGTGGAGTTGCGAATATCTTGCAGGGTTGAGAGCTGTTGCATTGGCGACAGGGACCAATCGAGAGATCTCGTTGCGTCATACAAGTTATCATCCACTACATCGTCGTGTTTCTCCGCTGCCATCACCCCGTGATCATCATCACCACCGTTGCTTACTGAGAAGATCGGGCCACCCCTTATCATCTTGGTATCAGATTTCCAGTTTTCCTCGGTAAGCCATCCACAATCCACCCCATAGTTGAGTTGTGAGTGTTTCCTATCCAGAAAAAGCCATAAAAAGTTAGGGTTAGGGTTTGCCATAGCCTTAGATTGCACTAATTTCGAGTTTTAGTTGCTTTTCGTAGTTGTTTTTGCGTATCTTTTCTTTCTATCTAGTATTTTAGGGTTTGAGTTTACTCTATCATCTTGTGTTTACTTTGTCGGCTAGTGTCAGTTTTTGTTACTCCGAGTCCACATAGCGTACAGTGTGCTTGTTCCCAACCATAGACACGGCCTATCGATATAAAGTGACTAGGAACTTCCCCAGAAGAGACTAGTTTTATAGCTCGACAGGCTGCTCGTTAGGTTATCGGTGCTTTGCATATTTATGTTGGCCGTGTTATCAAGGAGTTGAGTCATAAAATCAAAAAAAAAGAGAAAATTGAAAAGAAGCAAAAGGAGCTACATCGCTGCGTGTGTTACAAAAAGAAAAATACAAAAAGAAAAGTGAAGTGCTAGTTGAATCAAGTGAAAGACCTAAGTTTTCTTTACTGCACCTCTGGTTGAGCAATCTTGAGCCTGTCTCATTGAGCTTTGCTAGCGTCTCTCTAGTGCATTGCAACCTTTTCCTACATATAGTTGCATTGCCCCATTATATCGCCTTGTGTGAGTATCTTTGGTTGTCTACGGTCAGCGCTAGAGCTTGTTATTGGTGCAAATAGGTAGTCTACCTACAACCCCACATATACCCTGCTTTGTCGTGTGATTGTTCTTATACCTTTGATATTCGCTTCGCTACATCTGTGCACTAGTTGTTACTACAAGTGGTAAGCGATACTAATTTACTTTGGAACGGTAAGATCTCCTTTTCTTATCAGTTTTGAGTGAGCTGTGAGCGTACCACCATATATTTTGATTTAGTGCACTAACCTACTAATCATGTCTGCTAGTGATCATAAGATTGTTAACCAGGAGAACAAGGATTCTGCAGATATTATTAACTGGAGGGAGTTTGAAGCTCTTAGGAATGAGATGCGACGTGAATTCCGCGCTCAATACGATGTGCTTAATGGCAAAATTGAAGAGATCAAACAAACGCTGGATACTACTAATGAAACCGTCACCACCATGGCTGATCAAATGACGGATATACAGCGCAGTCTTGCAGATATGCGCCTCGCTATTGAGAATTTGACTGCACAACAACAACAAGACGATGACAAAGATCCTGAGCTTGAAGATGACGCACACAATGCTCGTGGTGCGCCTCGTGGTAATCGTCCTCGTGGTTGGGCTCCACTTGGCCGCAATGGTCGTGGACAAGATGAAGAAGATGGATTGGGTAAGCCCAAGTTTTCCATACCCAAGTTTGAAGGAGGAGCTGATGTTGAAGAATACCTCACTTGGGAGCTCAAGATTGAGAAGTTATGGAGCTTACATCCAAACTACTCTGAAGATAAGAAGATCAAGCTTGCTTCTTCTGAATTTGATGGTTATGCATTGCGTTGGTGGGATTCATTTGTTCGTAACCGCGACGAAGATGGTGCACAACCTATCCGCACATGGCGTGCTATGAAGGAGGCAATGACTTCTCGTTTTGTGCCTACAAATTACTTGCGGAATATCTTTGATAAGTTGACACTATTGAGGCAAGGTGTGAAGACTGTGGATGAGTAGTACATGGAGATGGAGATGCTTATGCAGCGTGGCCGTGTCCGTGAGTCTCTGGAGATGAAAATGCAGCGTTTTCTCAATGGATTGAAGTATGATGTTAAAGGCATTGTTCGTCATTACAGCTACACCAATATGAATCAATTGTTACATCATGCAAGAGAAGCTGAATCACAGTTGGCTGAAGAAGCAAAGGTTAAGGGACGTGCTACGGGAGCTGGACGTTTTACACCCCGCGCGCCCCCTACGGCGTCGGCGCCTTCGACGCGCTCCACTTCTTACTCTACTCCGCCTAGCAAACCGGTCTCCAATGTATCTAATGCAAAGAAGTCCGAATCTGCTGCAAGTACGAGTGGTTCTAGCATGTCTACAGCGCGCAACCACGATATGCTTTGCCATACATGTGGTGGCAAGGGTCACTTCAAGAGATATTGTCCTAACCGCAAAGTCATGATTATCAATGAGGACAATGAGTATGAGACTGGAGATGATGTTGATCCAAATGCTCCAGACGATGATGACTATGACACTGATGGTGAAGATGCATATCCTTCTGATGCTCGCACCATTGTTGTGTCGCAGCGTGCTCTTAATGTGTTGCCTAGTGCATCTACTCAGCGCTGCAATTTTTTCCAAACCAAAGCTTTAGTTGGTCCTGACAAGGCTTGCAAGGTCATTATTGATGGCGGGAGTTGCCGCAATTTAGCAAGCAAGGAGTTATGTACCAACCTGAAGTTGAAGTATCTACCGCACCCGCATCCATATTATATTCAGTGGTTGAGCGACAATGGTGAGATGAAGGTCAACCACATGGTGCATGTTGAGTTTGCGATTGGACCGTATAAGGATTGCATTGATTTTGATGTGGTTCCTATGACAGTGTGTCATCTACTATTGGGTCGGCCTTGGCTCTATGACCGTTCTGTGCAACACAATGGCCGTGCCAATACATATCACTTGGAGTACAAGGGCAAGAAAATTAACTTACAACCTATGTCACCACAACAAATTGTCAATGAGTCTCGTCAGAAGATTGAAGTAAACTTGGAGGATGCACCTCTAGATAGGCGAGAGAATTGTAATGTCGTGAGTGATATAACGAAAAGTGAGAGAGTGAATTCCTTAGTTTCATTAGCCACCAAAGAAGACATGAGAGAATTTAGTGAGGATCCTACGGCCATGCCTCTTGTGCTTTTGTACAGGGGTACGGTTTTGATTTCTAACGACATGACTCCTCTTCCTCTTGGTGTTTCTAATGTTTTGCAGGAATTCGGCGACGTGTTTCCGGAGGAGGTACCCGCAGGACTGCCACCATTGCGAGGTATTGAGCATCAAATTGACTTGATTCCCGGAGCATCGCTGCCCAATAGGGCGCCATATCGCACTAATCCCGAAGAGACGAAGGAGATACAGAAGCAAGTACAAGCGCTACTCGACAAAGGTTATATCCGAATAAGCCTTAGTCCTTGTGTTGTTCTTGTTATTCTAGTTCCTAAGAAAGATGGTACTTGGCGTATGTGCGTAGATTGTATAGCTATAAACAACATTACTATTCGATATCGTCATCCTATTCCCCGTTTAGAGGATATGCTAGATGAATTGAGTGGTGCTGTTGTGTTCTCTAAAATTGATTTGCGTAGTGGTTATCATCAAATTAGGATGAAAGAAGGGGATGAGTGGAAAACAGCCTTTAAAACAAAATTTGGTTTATATGAGTGGTTAGTAATGCCTTTTGGTTTGACTAATGCACCTAGCACTTTCATGAGACTGATGAACCATGTTTTGCGTGAATTTATTGGCAAATTTGTGGTTGTGTACTTTGATGACATATTAATCTACAGCCGCAATGAATCTGATCATACTATACATATTAGACATGTTTTGCAAGTATTGCGTGATAATCAACTCTATGGTAATCTTGAGAAGTGCACATTTTGCAAAGATAAGGTCATATTTCTGGGTTATGTTGTCTCTAAAAGCATGGAGTAGAAGTAGATGTGTCTAAAATTGAAGCTATTCAAAATTGGCCTACTCCCATGAATGTGAGTCAAGTACGAAGTTTCCATGGTCTAGCTGGGTTTTATCACCGATTTGTGCCCAACTTTAGTACTATTGCTGCACCTTTGAATGATTTGACTAAAAAGGGTGTTGTTTTTTAGTGGGGCGCAGCCCAAGATCATGCTTTTGATGAACTTAAGAGATTGTTAACTTCTGCTGCTTGCACTTCCTGATTTCAATAAGCAATTTGAGATTGAATGTGATGCTAGTGGTATTGGAATTGGTGGTGTGTTGATGCAAGAGGGTCGCCCAATTGCATATTTTTTGAAGAAACTTTCTGGTGCTAAGTTGAACTATCCTATATATGATAAAGAATTGTATGCTTTAATTAGAGTTCTTGAGGTTTGGTAACATTATTTGTGGCCAAAAGAATTTATCATACATTCTGATCATGAAGCTTTAAAATACCTGAAAGCCCAATCTACTTTGCATAAGCGTCTAGCTAAGTGGGTTGAGTTCTTTGAGTCTTTTCCATACATTATTAAGCACAAGAAGGGAAAAGATAATATTGTTTCTGATGCTCTATCTAGGAAGAATATGCTATTAACTCAACTTGATGTTAAAATTCCTGGTTTAGAGATACTATGTGATTTGTATGCTACTGATCATGATTTTGCTGAACCATATCGCTTATGTGCTCTTTGTAAAGCATGGGAAGAATATCACATACATGATGGGTTCTTGTTTAGGGCTAACAAACTATGTGTTCTAGAATCGTCTGTGCGTTTGCTCTTATTGCAGGAATCACATGCTGGATGTTTGATGGGTCACTTTGGGCGTGAGAAGACGCTACTCATGCTAGCTGACCACTTTTATTGGCCAAAGATGAGGCGGGACGTGGATAGATATGTGAGGAGATGCATTACTTGCAACAAGTCCAAGTCCAAGCTGAAGCCTCACGGTTTGTATACTCCTTTACCGGCACCTACTACACCATGAGAGGATATTAGTATGGATTTTGTGTTGGGTTTGCCGCGTACTAAAAGAGGCCATGATTCTATATTTGTGGTAGTGGATAGATCTTCTAAGATGTCACATTTTATTGCCTGCCACAAGAGCGACGATGCGTCGCATATTGCTAACCTATTTTTCAGGGAGATTGTACGTCTACATGGAGTCCCAAAGACTATTGTTTCTGATCATGACGTGAAGTTTATGAGCTACTTGGAAGACGCTTTGGAGGAAGCGGACGAAGCTGCTGTTCAGCACTACTTGTCATCCCCAAACTGATGGTCAAACTGAAGTGGTGAATAGAACATTGTCACAACTGTTGAGATCCATGATCAAGAAGAACCTGAAGGAGTGGGAAGAGTGTTTGCCGCATGTGGAGTTTGCTTACAACAGGGCGGTACATTGTACCACGGAGCTATGTCCTTTTGAGGTGGTGTATGGTTTCAAACCCATTACTCCACTTGACTTGTTGCCTCTGTCTATACATGAGAGAGTTAATATGGAGGCATCCAAGAGGGCAGATTTTGTGAAGAAGATTCATGTGAAGACTAAAGAGTTGATCGAGAAGAAAGGCAAGAGCAATGCTGCAAGGATGAATAAGAAACGCAAGGAGATGTTGTTCAAGCCTGGTGATTTGGTCTGGGTACATTTTCGCAAGGATAGGTTCCCGAAGCTGAGGAAGTCTAAATTGAAACCTCGTGGTGCTGGTCCTTACAAAGTGCTTGCCAAGATCAATGATAATGCATACTTGATAGATCTTCCAGAGGATGAGTGTGGTGTCAGTAATTCTTTCAATGTTGCTGATTTGACACCATATGACGGAGAAGACCATGGAGCGTCGGGGTCGACGCCTTTTGAAGGGGGGGAGATGATGAGGACATCCCTACCTCACTACTACCTCCGTCATTGCCAATTGAAGATGAACCTGCTGTGAAGCTCAAGTCCAATGAAGTTCGGATTGGACCAATTACAAGGGCTCGTGCGAAGCTACTTAAGCAACAGGTGAACTTGTTTCTAAACGATACTTTGATTGATGAGAACTTTATACTGCCTAAGTCATATTACTTGTGTATCATCAGGTATCAAGAGGAGACGAGCATCGCACGAGGAGTAGAGGAGCAACTGGACATAAAGATGGACGTGAAGCTGGACAAGGAGCTGGACATGAAGATATCTCATGGACGCGCGAGGGAGGAGCGGGAGGAATGCGCGAGAGGAGAAGAAGAAGTCCAGGCGGTCCAGCGCCGGGACCGCCCCCACGCCGGGCCGCTGTTACACCGGCCGACGCCGACGGCCAACCCGGTCCCCTGGTCCGGCGCCTCGCACGGCGCCAACCGGACGCTATTTTTGCGAGGTTTCCGGTGACCGGTTGACCGGCCCCAGAGCCCGCCGGTCCACAGCCCGTTGACCGGATTCCGCAAGACATGTCCGAGTCTGTCTCGACCAGATCTATTGGGCGGTTTTACTTGTATCTTCGACCAGAACTCGTCCCGGACGCCAATATAAGTGCCTTGGACGACCCCTAGCAGTTTTAGACCACGTTTAAGATAAACCCTAGTTCTTAGTTGTTTGCTCTGCAAAACTATTGAATTCCCTACACCATATTGCTTGATATTGTGTAGATCTTGTAAAAGTCTTGTGTGATCTGCTGTTCCATTGGGAATTAGACGGTTGCAACTTACCGCTTCGTGGTCGGCGGCTATGTGCGCAAGTGTGTGGAGTTGCGAATATCTTGAGGTTGTTGCATTGGCGACAGGGACCAATCGAGAGATCTCGTTGCGTCATACAAGTTATCATCCACTACATCGTCGTGTTTCTCCGCTGCCATCACCCCGTGATCATCATCACCACCATTGCTTACTGAGAAGATCGGGCCACCCCTTATCACTCCTTCATCATCATGGAAGGCTTGCACAGCGCAGAACCAGTCATAAAGATAGAGGCACAACACCAAGCATGGAGACTGATGTTGAGGACGTGTGTCAGGAGACGGACACTCACTGACCGGAATTTATGCGAGGGGGAAGGGAGTTGCGCTCCGGCAGCGCTCGTCGACAGGAGGAGGAAGGAGATAAACAGGATTATAGGGTTTCATATTGCATTGCGTGCCTCCCATCCACCCACCCCTGCCCTTTATATACCAGGACAGGGTCACGCTTAGTTCTGATAAAGGTGATTACAGACTTGCTAATGTAATTAAGGCGGGAAAAGCGGGAAATTAAACACGATCGCCGTGGACCGTTGGAACTTGTCGGAATCTATCTGAGCCGTTCGTTAACTGAAGAAGTATCCCTTCGTCAGGTCACTGTCCTGACATTGCTCCCCCTTGAGGCAAGACCTCAGGGCTTGAAGGCTGGGAAAGTCTTGGCGATGAAGTCTGCATCTTCCCAGGTGGCCTCGTCAGTTGTCATTCCTTCCCATTGGATGAGCCATTGAGGCACCCGCGACATCATAGTCACCAGCACTGCGAGGGACTTGGCAGCGCTGAAGAAGGGCCACAGGGCAGTACTTGACTTTACCTGCTGGTGTTACCAATGGTAGATTCTTTGAGGGAATAGCCTTGGGTCCAAGGTGCTTCTTTAGTTGGCTGACATGGAAGACATCATGCAGGAGGGTGCCTTCAGGTAACTGCAGCTTGTATGCTCTCTTGCCCACCAACTGTATCACCTTGTAAGGTCCATACCACTTAGAGGCCAGTTTCAAAGGATTGCCTGCACCCAGTGCTGTTTCTCTTTGTGGCAACATCTTCAAGTAGACCATGTCCCCCAGAGCAAAAGACCTAGGAGTCTTGTTCATGTCAGCATACTTCTTCATGGATTTCTGGGCTTTTGCCAAGTTATGCTGCAGGGTCAAGATCATTTTCTCTTTGTCCAGCAGAGTTGCTTGTGCAGCTGGTGTCATAGAGGAAGTTGCAGGTAGTTCAATCAATAGAGGAGGAGCATACTCATACAATGACTCAAAAGGGGACATCTTAATTGTAGTGTGGTAGCTACAGTTGTACCAGAATTCTGCAGCTGGGAGGTAATCAATCCATTTCTTTGGCTGCTGGAAGACCATGCATCTGAGGTATTGCTCCATACACTGATTGACTCTCTCAGTTTGCCCATCAGATTCAGGATGGTAAGCAGTAGAGAAATGCAAGGAGATTTTTAATGCAGCAAATATTTCCTTCCACAACTTGCTGAGGAATATGGTGTCTCTGTCAGTAGTGATCACTGTGGGAGGACCATGCAGCTTGATGATGTTGTTGATGAATATATCAGCTACTATTTGGACTGCATATGGATGAGACAGAGGAAGAAAGTGAGCATATTTTGTGAGTCTGTCCACCACAACCAGTATCACATTCTTCCCTTTGGACATAGGTAATCCTTCCACAAAGTCCATACTCACTTCAGACCATTTTTTCTGGGGAATATTTAAAGGCTCCAATAATCCAGGGTACTGAACCTTCTCTGACTTTGATATTTGACAGACATGACAGACTGCAATTTGCTCTGCTACATAATTTTTCATCTTGGGCCAGTAGAAGCTATGCTTGAGTTTGTGATAAGTGACTCTTGCTCCAGAATGCCCTTCAAATATAGAAGAGTGGAATGAATCAAAGACCCTCTGCTTGAGATCAGTTGCCATTCCAATATATACTCTTCCTTTGTACCTAAGGATACCAGATTGAACAGAATAATTATCATGGCTGTTTGGGGCAACTGTTACCTCTTGTAGGAGTTTGGAGGCCACTTCATCATTACAATAGGAAGCAGTGATATCATGTGTCCAGGAAGGAATACCTATAGCCAGAGCCTGACAGTGTTCTTGTTCCACAACTGTGTCTGAAGGCTGGTATTTCCTGGAGAGAGCATCTGCAACAGTATTTTCAGAACCTTTCTTGTACTGGATGGAATAATCAAATTCCAAGAGTTTGAGCATCAACTTGTGTTGAATTCCCTCCAGCAGCCGTTGGCTTGCAATTTATTTGAGGCTGCATTGATCTGTCCTGATAACTAGCTTGTTTCCCAGAAAATAGTGCCTCCATTTCTTCAAGGACTCCATGATAGCAAGTGCTTATTTCTCATAGACTGACAGAGCTGCATTTTTAGGACCCAGAGCACGACTGAAGTATGCCAAGGGGCGTGCTTGTTGCATGAGGACAGCTCCGTAAGAGCAAGATCTATGACCCTTGTTTTGTGTGTTCGATAACAACACTCGAACAATTCTAACCGTGCAGAAAGATTATCTTTGATGGATTTGTAGGTGTACGGTGCCCTCGCTGAACACACTATGATCGGAAGACTGAAGCGTGGATCTTAGGTTTTCTGGTTTTGTGTGTGTGTCGTGAGGTAACATGGTAGGAGAGGAAAAGAGGAAAAAGCTGTTTTAGCCATAGCGGTACTACGGTAGTACCAGCAGCGGTAGTACCGCTACCCTACTGGTACCGCCCGAGATACCGCTCTGAGGATTGCATATGGAAATGTCCCACAGAACCCGTTACGGTACCTTTACGGTACCATGAGCGGTAGTACCGCTTGAGAGAGGTAGTAACCGCCCACGGTACCGCTCAAGTACCGTAACGCGTTACGGTCGTACCGCCGTGGTACCGCTTCGGTACCGCTTCGAGTCCAGTAAGCTCGGACCCTGTTGGTACTCGAGCGGTACCAAGTACCGCAATGTGTCCACGTGGACAAGTTCGGGGATTCGAACTCGAGCGGTAGTACGCCTTGCGGTAGTACCGCTTAGGCAAAACAGCAGGTAACGGTTGGATTTGGAGGGACCTATACAAAGGCCCCTTCTTCTCCAGCCAGCCTTAGCTCTTCTCTCTCTCCTCCATTGTTGCTGAGCTCAAACTTAGTGGATCTCTCTCCCTACCCAATCAATCTTGCCCATACTTTGAGGAGTGGTGGAGGAGACCCCGATCTATCGTTCTACCGAGAGAAATTTCACCAATTCGTGGTAGTCCTTAGTGGATCTTGGTGGTAGAGTTCCTATTGTGGAATCTTGGAAGAAGTGCATCCATGGAGGCTAGCTTGGTGTTGTACTAGCTCCATGGGTTGTTGGGAGCCTCCTTGTGGTGTGGAGCTCGCCCCAACCATGTGAAGGAATCACCGCCTCGACCGGTGCCTTAGTGGAGAAGGGGAGCACCTTCGTGGAGCTCTCTCGAGGAAGAAGGTGAGGCCTTCCTTCGTGGTGTGGCCGTCTAGTCTCTTGTGTGAGGCTAGCACCTCCTCAACGCAGACGTCCCTTTTGTGGGAGGAACTGCGGGAAACAAACCTCGCCTCGTCTCCGCGCCCTCCGGTTGTCCCGCTCCTTACTCTTACTATCTTGTGATTGTTCCTTTGCTTGTTGTGCTTGTCTAGGATCATTGTAGGAACACCACCATCGCTAAAGCTATCATATTTATCTTCCGTTGCACTAAAAATTGAAAAAGGCTAAAACTTGACGTAGCGCCCATTCACCCCCCCTCTTGTTCGCTACGATCCATTTAATTGGTATCAGAGCAAGGTTTTCTTGCTCGGGCTTTACCGCCTAAGAAATGGCCGAACAAGAGAATGTAGGGAATGGGTTCCTTCCCGGTGAGCAATCACCTCCACCATCAATTGTTGATAGCACTCCGGCTACTTTGGATGACCTTAAGAAATTGGAGTCATCCATTGTATCTCAATTGAAGGCTATGATGATGGAGTTGATTGCTCCCAAATCAACCCCCAAGGCAAGTGTCGATGTTCCTCCACCACAAGTCAACACCCTTCCTCTTGTTGATTCTGTCGCGCAATCGACAAAACCACCTCGAGAAGGGGAACTTGAGGACATTGCCACTTCATCAAAAGGGAAGGATGAATCACCGGTTGAGGGACAATTAGGAGGTTATCATGCGGTGCCCCCACCAAGTGATTACTCCCTAAATGTCCCAATACCCATGCCTCGCATCTTGGCTCATGGCTCACCACCGCTACTTGAATCCAATAACTTTCAAAATTGGCAATTCTTGATGAAATCTTATGTGCACAGTGCGTCTACCGAGCTTTGGCGCATCATTAAGGAAGGCTATTCACCAAGAGACCCAAAGAACTTGACAAGAAGAGAGGTCATGGATGGTCAACTCAACACCATCGCCATCGACATGATTCACTTGGCCATTACTCCCAAGGACCGCGCTCATATCTGCTCGCTCAAGACCGCCAAGGAAGCTTGGGACGAACTTGACAAGCTCTTCCTTGGAAATGGGAGCATCCAATGCTCTCGTTTTTGTGAAGTGATGGCCAACGACTTTGTCATGATAGAGGGAGAATCGCCCGAAGAGATGTATCGGCGCCTTATTGCTCTCGCCGTGCAAATGCGAGATCTTGGAGCGACATTTGTGGATGACCGTTGGATCAAGAAAAAGTTCTACAATGCTCTCCTTCCTTGGAGTGAAAACAAGAAACGAAACTCAAGACCAAGGAACTCGTGCTACAATTGTCGCGACAAAAGTCACTTTTTTGCGGATTGTATATACGAGAGAAGGGACTTAAATGGTGGATACCTCATTCGTAAGAGCAAGTTTAGATCTCTTCCAAAAGGGCCCTCCAAGCTATCCCTCAACAACGACGTCACCAAGATCTCCTTCACCGAGAAGCCTAGAACTAACATGCTTGGAGATGAAGACCATAGGGTAGAAAATGAAGGGCTTGAAAAGAAGAAGGAATTAGAGTTTATCTCTCTCACCCAAGCTTATGAGGAAGAAGTGTGCATGCGTATGACTCTTGAAGCTAGTGCTCTTACTCTTGAAGACTTCAACAATTCTCTCATCTCCCAACTCATCAAGGACCGAGCTTATGCTCTTGGTTGGTTGGACAAGCTCAAGGCAAAGAAGGATTATCTTGAAGAAAATCATGAATGGTCAATTGAGGATGTTGCAACCTTTGCCAAGAAGAAAGAACATGAAGGTTCTAATTCATGTTGTGACAAGCTCCTTGACGAAGTTTGCCTCTTGAGAAGACACAATGCAAAATTCTTGGAAGTCATCTCAACTCAAGAGAATGCCTTGAATGAATACTATCACTTGAGTAAAGAGAAGGTGCAATGTTGTGATCACGAAGTTGAAGTTAACCACTTGAAGTCCGAGATTGAGAGTCTCCAAGTCCAAGTCCAATTCTTGGAAGGAGTCATTGAAGCCTATGGGGACTTATGCAATGAAAAAGGAGTGGCAATCATGCCAAGGAAGATCGAGAGAGAAAGACGGATCAATGAAAAGAAGAATGTGAAGATACGGCCCATTGAAAAATGGGCTCCTATCTCCAACTCTTGATCCATGAAGAACCTTGCTTTCGGAGGTGCTTATTGGGTGGTCAACCTTGGAGCCACAAGTCTTATGTCCGAAAGCAAGGAATTTGTTGTCGTCATCAAGTCCTTATCTATATCTTTCTCATGGCGTCAACACAAGCGAGCTTAAAGGTACTGGAGCCTTGACAAGGTGGTGACCAAGTCCTATCTTGTCAAGACTCTTGCATGTGTTTTCTTTGTTCATTGCATTACACTCTTGGGTCTTTGTACCTACTATTATGAACATGTAGTGGTTCTCTTGTGGAGCTAGTCTCTTCAAGAGGCCACGGCCTAGGACTAATGGAATTTGCTTCTTTGTGTAGAGATTGTGTTTTGTAGGAATTGTGTTGAAGGAAATGAACCATGATGAAGCTTCTCAAACAATTTCAATACAAGTTCTATGACATAATCCTTGCAAGAAGAAGCAATAATGGAACGGATTTTGTGCTCAAGATCTTGGATATCTTCCTTGGCAAAGAAGGAATCAACCTTTTGCTCCTAGCCATTCTCTTACCCTAACCTCTTAGGGTTGCCGGAAGTGATAAACAAACTTGTGAAGACACTCAAGCATGATGATGGAGTATGAGTCTATTGTGAGGTTTGTGGTATTGAGTGATGAGACATCTCAATGAATATGATAGTTCTTTGGAGGAGGCGAAGTGCTTCTTGTGAGAAAGGAGATGCAATTCCCCCGATTACCATAGGAAGGATGAGTGTTGGCACACGCCGATCTCAAAAGCTACCTTCTATGAGTACCGGGGAAGGACGAAGTTCCACCTTTGTGGAGCCATCTACACCACAAGGCCAAGTCTTTTCCATTGGACAACCAAGTGCTAGGTCAACTCTTCCACAACCTCAAGTTCGGCATCAAAGACAATGAGGTCAAGGCGAGGACCCAATTTATGATGAAGATCAATGAACTTCATAAGAACCTATTCTTTTGATCGTTTCTCGCCGGGGTGCTAAAGCGTCAAGACTTCTTCATGACTCAAGCAAAGTACAAGGCTTACTCAAGAGCAAGATATGAAGGGGTCCAACGGTATAGCAACCCCAAGCACCTAGAGCATCAATACTTCCTTAATGAGCCCAACAAAGCAATGGACTCAATCTCTACCGGCCAAGGTTTGCTTCTCTACCCTTGTGCTTCTCATCCGAACGTCGTGTCAAGAGTGGATGATATCACTTTTGTACTACATGTCTAGATGTAAAGCACGCACGAATATAGGGGGAGTGCGGTTTAAACTTATTGAGCTATCCCTCCCCCCATAATGCATAAAGAAACCCAAAACATATGCTATTCGTCAACTAAGTGACTAATGAGCTTCATGTTGAGTTGTAGCCGTGAATCCTAGATATATCTACGCGATCTCACACTACTAAACTCTTACACGGTGGCTTCGTCCACCAAACCTCCTCCTCAAGGAGTTTTTGTTTCTTTTGTTTGCTTTTCTCTTCTTGTTTTTGTTTTTCGTTTCTTCTTTTCTCTTTGTTTCTTCACGGGAGATTCACCCAAGCTTGGTTTTTCTTGCTTTGATTCTTGCAAGCTTGGTTGGGTAGTACCTTAACAGTTCCGTAATCTAATCCCAAGCCATCGTCTACCTCTTGAGCCAACTCAGTCTAAAAGCACAAGTCTACACCAAAATCCGAGGTTTTTGAATTTGGAGGACGGTACTACCGCTTCTTGGGCCGGTACTACCGCTCTAGGGCAGTTCTCTGACGAAACTGAACAATTATCCCCAAAACGGTACTACCGCTCTAAGTACTGGGCCAGTACCGGTAAGCGGTACTACCGCTTTTAGGAGCAGGACTACCGCTTGCATCTTTTGACAATAGGTACCGGTTGGGGCCGGGTTTACCCCAAATCACCACAACTCCTCTTCCACCTCAAGTCAAAAGCTCCTCCAAGCTCAAGACCTCGAGGAGATCGGCCCCGATCTCCTTTTCCAGCCGCCGCCGGCCAAATCTCCTCCGTGGAGAAGCTTCCCCAACCCCTTCTCCGCCATGTCCTCCGGTATGAACCCTAAATTCTCTCTCTAGGGTGTGTTGAACTCCCTAGATGCATATGCTAGGGTTTGTTGGAGTTTTGTGGTGGAGAAGCATTCTTGGAAGCTATTCATGTCCAGGGATACTAGCTAGCAACAATGTGTGACTCTAGATCGATTCTTGAGAGCTTTAGTAAGTACTTTACCATACTACTTGGTTATCTGTTAGGGGGGTGGGCTGGGGTTGATTAAACTAGAGGAGTTATGTGCCATCCTCTCGTCGTCATCGAGAGGAAGACGAGCAAGAGGAGATTGTACCGGCAAGAACCACCAAGCGACAAAGGGAAACAGCAGCGGGCACAAGGGGCCCACAAAAATCAATGGTTGACATCAAGAAAGGCCAATTCATGGAAATTCGAGGGGCCAATCCTTATTTGCTACCAAGAAATGCTCGTCAATGCCCCAATCACTTCTTTCATCATGTCAACCAAGAGAGGATCTACAATGAGGTCTATGGGGCCTAGGAGTTCAAATGTTGCCCCCAATACTCCATCAGCATGGACAAGCTCAACTCCAACCTCGAGTATTTCGGAGAAGCTCTTGAGATTTGTGAAGAACAAGGACTGACACCTCTGATGACCTTCTCTCACAACTACTCAAAAGAGGTGATATGCCAATTCTACACCACAGCCGTTTTCCTTGAGGATGAAGGAGGTTTTCGCTCAATGAAATGGATGACTATGGAGCATGTGATGGAGGCTACGTGGGAGGAGTTTGCTAGAGGTATTGGATATGAGCTTAATGACTATGACACCAACATCTTCAAGATTCACCTTCAGCCCAAGTCGATGGCCAAAGAGAAGATGGCCGACCTCTACATTCTCGGAAGGATGTTGTGTGGAAGTGCTTACCACCTCCTCCCCGTCTACGACATCATGAATCAGATCTATCGCAGCACCATCAACCCCAAGCACACCAACCATGATGAAGTGCATGGGTTTCTTGTGAACCTTCTTGTGCGTACTCATGAGATGAGGGGCCGCGGAAAGCAATTGGACGTCTTGGATTACATTTGGCATGAGATGCGTGATTGTGCATTTATTCGCAAACTCCCTCAATATGCCCCCTACATTATGAGACTCATTTGCCTAAAGTGGGAACAAGCGGGCCGTGGAGATCTTCTTGAGCAATGTCGTCCCAACATCACTATCCATAAGGAAAAGAGCCCCCTTGTCAAGAAGCATGACCCTCCAAGGTATGGCAAGAATGCTCCCAAGGACAAGGACGAAGACGAAGCCGATAGTGATGATTCCGACTATGTGCCCAACTCCGTCAAGACCAAGGGCCTCTTTGCCAAGCTCACCGCTCGCCTCAAGAAGTCCTTTTGCTTCAAGAGGGACCTTGAAGATAGGATGTATCAAGATCACCATGAGAACAAGAAGATCCGCCAACGCCAAAAGGCGATGATGAGGCATATGCAGCTTCCTGTCTCTGAGGGCTCCGAGGACAACATCACTCCTCCCGGTGAGTGGAAGTCCAAGCTTACTTTGTCAAGTTCCGAGGACTCCATCCCCGAGCACATTGTTCGTCCATCTCCACCATCTCATGGCAAGGGTCTTGCTCAAGATGGAGACGATGATGATGAAGACGAAGATGAAGAGGAGGAAGATGTTGAGGACATGGGTGATGAGGATGAAGATGAAGACGACGAGGATGATGATGACGAGTGATCCCCTTGGGACATTAGTATGCTCCTTCTCCCTTTTTGGTATCTCGATGCCAAAGGGGGAGAAGTTGATCTATTAGGAACGGGAATTTGCATGGGGATGCCAAGGGCTTGGTGCTTCATTTTGGTTCTTTCGGCCTTGGCATCAAATCTTTTCCCTAGTTATTCGAAACTTTATTCGTATGAGTGTTTGCTACTCTATTCGTGGATCTCCCGATCCCCCGGTTTGTATTAAGACTTAATCGTTCGTAGCTTAATGGTCTTCACTATTTATCCTTGATTGGCTACATCAATCCTATGGAGGCTTTTATTATTATGAGTTTGGGTTTTCTCTCAAGGCAAAGGTATGAAAAGTTTCACCCAAACTCTCCTATATGCACTTATACTTGCCTCCATAGTGTGCTTGTGCTATATGATCTTGTCATATGTTCTTCTTAGCACTTATGCTTGGTTTGTAGAATCTAGGGGGAGTTTCTCTCTAGAATGTGTGAATTTGTATACAAATGCATATTCTAAATATGCACACATCTAGGGGGAGCTTCGTCTACTCTTACAAATCATATACCTTATCATAATATCCTATGAATTGTTGCAAATTCGTGTGTTGTCATCAAACACCAACAAGGGGGAGATTGTAAGAGAAAGATCTATGACCCTTGTTTTGTGTGTTCGATAACTGATACGTCTCCAACGTATCGATAATTTCTTATGTTCCATGCTACTTTATTGATGATACCTACATGTTTTATGCACATTATATGTCATATTTATGCATTTTCGGAACTAACCTATTAACAAGATGCCGAAGAGCCAGTTTTCTGTTTTTGGTTTCAGAAATCCTAGTAAGGAAATATTCTCGGAATTGGACGAAACTTTCGCCCAGGGTCCTATTTTTGCACGAAGCTTCCGAAGACCGAAGAGATAACGAAGTGGGGCACGAGGCAGCGGGAGCTAGGGCGGCGCGGCCGGCCCTGGCCGCGCGCCCTACCGGGCACCTCGTGTGGCCCCCGCGTTGCCCTTCCGCCTACTTAAAGTCTCCGTCGCGAAACCCCCAGTACGAGAGCCACGATACGGAAAATCTTCCGGAGACGCCGCCGTGAATCCCATCTCGGGGATTCAGGAGATCGCCTCCGGCACCCTGCCGAGAGGGGATTCATCTCCCGGAGGACTCTACACCGCCATGGTCGCCTCCGGAGTGATGAGTGAGTAATTCACCCCTGGACCATGGGTCCATAGCAGTAGCTAGATGGTCGTCTTCTCCTTGTTGTGCTTCATTGTTGGATCTTGTGAGCTGCCTAACATGATCAAGATCATCTATCTGTAATACTATATGTTGTGTTTGTCGGGATCCGATGGATAGAGAGTACTATGATTATGGTGATTATCAATCTAAGGTTGTGATGTGCTGTTGCCACTAGGGATAAAACATTGATGCTATGTCTAAGGATGTAGTTGTCGATTACATTACGCACCATACTTAATGCAATTGTCTGTTGCTTAGCAACTTAATACTGAATGGGGTTCGGATGATAACCTGAAGGTGGACTTTTTAGGCATAGATGCAGGATGGCGGTCTATGTACTTTGTCGTAATGCCCGGATTAAATCTCACTATATTTATCATATCATGTATATGCATTGTTATGCCTTTCTCTATTTGTCAATTGCCCGACTGTAATTTGTTCACCCAACATGCTTTTATCTTATGGGAGAGACACCTCTAGTGAACTGTGGACCCCGGTCCTATTCTTTACATAGCATACAATCTACTGCAATTGTGTTTTACTATTTTCTTTGCAAACATCTTCCACTCGATACGCTTAATCCTTTGTTACAGCAAGCCGGTGAGATTGACAACCTCACTGTTTCGTTGGGGAAAGTACTTGGGTTGTGTTGTGTTCCGCGTTGGCGCCGGAATCCCTGTTGTTGCGCCGCATCACATTTCGCCACCATCAACCTTCAACGTGCTTCTTGGCTCCTCCTGGTTCGATCAACCTTGGTTTCTTTCTGAGGGAAAACTTGCCACTGTGCGCATCATACCTTCCTCTTGGGGTTCCCAACGGACGTGTACATCTACGCGCATCAAGCCTTTTCTGGCGCCGTTGCCGGGAGATCAAGACACGCTGCAAGGGGAGTCTCCACTTCTCAATCTCTTTACTTTGTTTTTGTCTTGCTTTATTTTATTTACTACTTTGTTTGCTGCACCTAAACAAAACACAAAAAAATTAGTTGCTAGTTTTACTTTATTTACTGTCTTGCTCTCTATATCAAAAACACAAAAAAATTAGTTACTTGCATTTATTTTATCTAGTTCGTTTACCGTTGCTAAAATGAATACCCCTGAAAATACTAAGTTGTGTGACTTCACAAATGCAAATAATAATGATTTCCTATGCACACCTATTGCTCCACCTGCTACTACAGCAGAATTCTTTGAAATTAAACCTGCTTTACTGAACCTGGTTATGAGAGATCAATTTTCTGGTGTTAGTTCTGATGATGCTGCTGCCCATCTCAATAATTTTGTTGAACTTTGTGAAATGCAAAAGTATAAAGATGTACATGGTGATATTATTAAATTGAAAGTGTTTCCTTTCTCATTAAGAGGAAGAGCTAAAGATTGGTTGCTATCTTTGCCTAAGAATAGTATTGATTCATGGACTAAATGTAAGGATGCTTTTATTGGTAGATATTATCCTCCCGCTAAAATTATATCTTTGAGAAGTAGCATAATGAATTTTAAGCAATTAGATACTGAACATGTTGCTCAAGCATGGGAGAGAATGAAAACTTTGGTAAAGAATTGCCCAACCCATGGACTGACTACTTGGATGATCATCCAAACCTTCTATGCAGGACTAAATTTTTCTTCGCGGAATTTATTGGATTCAGCTGCTGGAGGTACCTTTATGTCCATCACATTGGGGGCGGCTACAAAACTTCTTGATGATATGATGATAAATTACTCTGAATGGCACACGGAAAGAGCTCCACAAGGTAAGAAGGTAAATTCTGTTGAAGCATTGAATGATAAGATTGATGTGATTATGTCTATGCTTGTGAATGGTAGATCTAATGTTGATCCAAATAATGTTCCTTTAGCCTCATTGGTTGCTCAAGAAGAAAATGTTGATGTGAATTTCATTAAAAATAATAACTTCAACAACAATGCTTATAGGAACAATTCTGGTAATAACTATAGGCCATATCCTTCTGCTAATGGTAATGGTTATGGTAATTCTTATGGGAATTCTTACAACAATAATAGGAATGTACCCTCTGGTCTTTAAGCCATGCTTAAAGAATTTATTAGTACACAAACCGTTTTTAACAAATCTGTTGAGGAAAAGCTTGATAAGATTGATACTATTGCTTCTAGAGTTGATAGACTTGCCTCTGATGTAAATCTTTTAAAATTGAAAGTTATGCCTAATAATGATATCGATAATAAGATTACTACTACAGCAAATGCCATCCAAGTTAGAATTAATGAGAATATAAGATTAATGGCTGAACTGCGTGCTAGGTGGGATAGAGAAGAAAATGAAAAACTAGCTAAAGAGAATAATGTAGCTAAAGTTTGGACTATTACCACCAATAGTAATGTTAATTCTTCACATGTTGCTGCACCTCCTACTATCAATGGTAAAATAATTGGTGTTGGCAATGTTTCTACTCCTAGTGCAAAGCGTACAAAACTGCCTGAAATTGCTAAAACTGCTGAAACTGCTTGTGATAAAACTGCTGAAATTTTTTCCAACCTTGGGAACAATTATCCCATTGCTGTAGCTCATAATGATTTAGATTTTGATGATTGCCACATCTCTGAAGTTATAAAGTTCTTACAAAAACTTGCTAAAAGTCCTAATGCTAGTGCTATAAATTTAGCCTTTACAAAACATATTACAAATGCTCTCATAAAAGCTAGAGAAGAGAAACTAAAACTTGAAACTTCTATTCCTAGAAAGTTAGAAGATGGTTGGGAGCCCATCATTAAAATGAAATTCAATGACTTTGAATGTAATGCTTTATGTGATCTTGGTGCAAGTATTTCTGTTATGCCTAAAAAGATTTATGATATGCTTGACTTGCCACCATTGAAGAATTGTTATTTGTATGTTAATCTTGCCGATAATGTTAAAAAGAAACCTTTGGGGAGGATTGATAATGTGCATATTACGGTTAACAATAACCTTGTCCCCGTTGATTTTGTTGTTTTGGATGTCGAATGCAATGCATCTTGTCCTATTGTGTTGGGAAGACCTTTTCTTCGAACTGTTGGTGCTGTTATTGATATGAGGGAAGGTAATATTAAATATCAATTTCCTCTCAAGAAAGGTATGGAACACTTCCCTAGAAAGAGAATGAAGTTGCCTTTTGATTCTATTATTAGAACAAGCTATGATGTTGATGCTTCTACTCTCGATGTTACTTGATTTGCACTTTCTGCGCCTAGCTGAAAGGCGTTAAAGAAAAGCGCTTATGGGAGACAACCCATGTTTTTACCTACAGCAATTTTTTGTTTTGTTGAGTCTTGGAAGTTGTTTACTACTGTAGCAACCTCTTCTTATCATGTTTTTGTGCCAAGTAAAGTTTCTATGTCAAAGTTGATGTTATATTTGGGATCGCTGCGCAGAAACAGCATTGCTGTCTGTCACGAATCTGGGCACAGTTCTCTGTAGAAAATTCGAAAAAATCTGCCAATTTACGAGCGTGATCCTCAGATATGTACGCAACTTTCATTAGTTTTGAGTTTTTCCATTTGAGCAAGTCTGGTGCCAGCTTTAAATTCGTCTTTACGGACTGTTCTGTTTTTGACAGATTCTGCCTTTTATTTCGCATTGCCTCTTTTGCTATGTTGGATTTATTTCTTTGATCCATTAATGTCCAGTAGCATTATGCAATGTCCAGAAGTGAAAATAATGATTGTGTCACCTCTGAATGTGTGAATTATTAATTGTGCACTAACCCTCTAATGAGTTTGCTTGAAGTTTGGTGTGAAGGAAGTTTTCAAGGGTCAAGAGAGGAGAATGATATACTATGATCAAGAGGAGTGAAAGCTCTAAGCTTGGGGATGCCCCGTGGTTCACCCCTGCATATTTTAAGAAGACTCAAGCGTCTAAGCTTGGGGATGCCCAAGGCATCCCCTTCTTCATCGACAACATCATCAGGTTCCTCCCCGAAACTATATTTTTATTCAATCACATCTTGTGTTCTTTACTTGGAGCGTCGGTTTGTTTTTGTTTTTGTTTTTGTTTTTGTTTGAATAAAATGGATCCTAGCATTCACTTTGTGGGAGAGAGACACGCTCCGCTGTTGCATATGGACACATGTGTCCTTAGGCTTTACTCATAATGTTCATGGCGAAGTTTCTTCTTCGTTAAATTGTTATATGGTTGGAATTGGAAAATGCTACATGTAGTAATTCTAAAATGTCTTGGATAATGTGATACTTGGCAATTGTTGTGCTCATGTTTAAGCTCTTGCATCATATGCTTTGCACCCATTAATGAAAAAATACATAGAGGTTGCTAAAATTTGATTTGCATATTTGGTCTCTCTAAGGTCTAGATAATATCTAGTATCGAGTTTTGAACAACAAGGAAGACGGTGTAGAGTCTTATAATGTTTACAATGTGTATTTTATGTGAGTTTTGCTGCACCTGTTCATCCTTGAGTTTGCTTCAAATAACCTTGCTAGCCTAAACCTTGTATCGAGAGGGAATACTTCTCATGCATCCAAAATCCTTGAGCCAACTACTATGCCATTTGTGTCCACCATACCTACCTACTACATGGTATTTCTCCGCCATTCCAAAGTAAATTGCTTGAGTGCTACCTTTAAAATTCCATCATTCACCTTTGCAATATATAGCTCATGGGACAAAATAGCCTTAAAAACTATCGTAGTATTGAATATGTACTTATGCACTTTATATTTTATTAAGTTGCTTGTTGTGCGATAACCATGCTTCTGGGGAACGCCATCAACTATTGTTGAATATCATGTGAGTTGCTATGCATGTCCGTCTTGTCTGAAGGATCTATCATTTTAGTGGTTGGAGCATGCAAAATTGTTAGAGAAGAACATTGGGCCGCTAACTAAAGCCATGAATCATGGTTGAAGTTTCAGTTTTGGACATATATCCTCAATCTCATATGAGAATAATAATCATTGCTACATGCTTATGCATTTAAGAGGAGTCCATTATCTGTTGTCCATGTTGTCCCGGTATGGATGTCTAAGTTGAGAATAATCAAAAGCGAGAAATCCAAAATGCGAGCATTCTCCTTAGACCTTTGTACAGGCGGCATGGAGGTACCCCTTTGTGACACTTGGTTGAAACATGGCATGCGAAGATCCGGTAGTCCAAGCTAAGTAGGACGAGGTGCGGGCACTATTAGTATACTATGCATGAGTCTTGCAACTTGTAAGATATAATTTACATAACTCATATGCTTTATTACTACCGTTGACAAAATTGTTTCATGTTTTCAAAATAAAAGCTCTAGCACAAATACAGCAATCGATGCTTTCCTCTTGAAGGACCATTCTTTTACTTTTATTGTTGAGTCAGTTTACCTATCTCCTTCCACCTTAAGAAGCAAACACTTGTGTGAACTGTGCATTGATTCCTACATACTTGCATATTGCACTTGTTATATTACTTTATGTTGACAATATCCATGAGATATACATGTTATAAGTTGAAAGCAACCGCTGAAACTTAATCTTCCTATGTGTTGCTTCAACACCTTTACTTTGATTTATTGCTTTATGAGTTAACTCTTATGCAAGACTTATTGATGCTTGTCTTGAAGTACTATTCATGAAAAGTCTTTGTCATATGATTCACTTATTTACTCATGTCATTACCTTTGTTTTGATCGCTGCATTCATTACATATGTTTACAAATAGTATGATCAAGATTATGATGGCATGTCACTTCAGAAATTATCTTTGTTATCGTTTTACCTGCTCGGGACGAGCAGAACTAAGCTTGGGGATGCTGATACGTCTCCAACGTATCGATAATTTCTTATGTTCCATGCTACTTTATTGATGATACCTACATGTTTTATGCACATTATATGTCATATTTATGCATTTTCTGGAACTAACCTATTAACAAGATGCCGAAGAGCCAGTTGCTGTCTGCTGTTTTTGGTTTCAGAAATCCTAGTAAGGAAATATTCTCGAATTGGACGAAACTTTCGCCCAGGGTCCTATTTTTGCACGAAGCTTCCAAGACCGAAGAGATAACGAAGTGGGGCCACGAGGCAGCCAGAGCTAGGGCGGCGCGGCCCAGGCCCCGGCCGCGCGGCCCTACCCCCGGGCACCTCGTGTGGCCCCCGCGTTCTTCCGCCTACTTAAAGTCTCCGTCGCGAAACCCCCAGAGAGCCACGATATGGAAAATCTTCCAGAGACGCCGCCGCCGCGAATCCCATCTCGGGGATTCAGGAGATCGCCTCCGGCACCCTGCCGGAGAGGGGATTCATCTCCGGAGGACTCTACACCGCCATGGTCGCCTCCGGAGTGATGAGTGAGTAGTTCACCCCTGGACCATGGGTCCATAGCAGCTAGATGGTCGTCTTCTCCTTGTTGTGCTTCATTGTTGGATCTTGTGAGCTGCCTAACATGATCAAGATCATCTATCTGTAATACTATATGTTGTGTTTGTCGGGATCCGATGGATAGAGAGTACTATGATTATGGTGATTATCAATCTATTGTTTATGTGTTGTTTATGATCTTGCATGCTCTCCGTTATTAGTAGAGGCTCTGGCCAAGTTTTTGCTCTTAACTCCAAGAGGGGGTATTTATGCTCGATAGTGGGTTCATGCCTTCATTGACACCTGGGATCGTGACAGTAGGTTCCAAGGTTGTGATGTGCTGTTGCCACTAGGGATAAAACATTGATGCTATGTCTAAGGATGTAGTTGTCGATTACATTACGCACCATACTTAATGCAATTGTCTGTTGCTTAGCAACTTAATACTGAATGGGGTTCGGATGATAACCTGAAGGTGGACTTTTTAGGCATAGATGCAGTTGGATGGCGGTCTATGTACTTTGTCGTAATGCCCGGATTAAATCTCACTATATTTATCATATCATGTATATGCATTGTTATGCCTTTCTCTATTTGTCAATTGCCCGATGTAATTTGTTCACCCAACATGCTTTTATCTTATGGGAGAGACACCTCTAGTGAACTGTGGACCCCGGTCCTATTCTTTACATAGCATACAATCTACTGCAATTGTGTTCTACTATTTTCTGTGCAAACATCTTCCACTCGATACGCTTAATCCTTTGTTACAGCAAGCCGGTGAGATTGACAACCTCACTGTTTCGTTGGGGCAAAGTACTTGGGTTGTGTTGTGCAGGTTCCGTTGGCGCCGAATCCCTGTTGTTGCGCCGCATCACATTTCGCCACCATCAACCTTCAACGTGCTTCTTGGCTCCTCCTGGTTCGATCAACCTTGGTTTCTTTCTGAGGGAAAACTTGCCACTGTGCGCATCATACCTTCCTCTTGGGGTTCCCAACGGACGTGTACATCTACGCGCATCAATAACAACACTCGAACAATTCTAACCGTGCACAAAGATTATCTTTGATGGATTTGTAGGTGTACGGTGCCCTCGCTGAACACACTATGATCGGAAGACTGAAGCGTAGATCTTAGGTTTTCTGGTTTTGTGTGTGTGTCGTGAGGTAACATTGATGAGGTCTAAGACCCCGTGTGTGGCCCGATCTTGCGGATTGACTTCGAAAACAAGCGGGAGAGATGGGAAGACGCGAGGGGGACGAAGAACACGATGAACTCCGAGACTCACGCACGCACACCAACCCGATACACCCGATGCTTACCTCCGTGGCTCGATGGACCACGCCAATAGAATCTCCGTGGAAGAGGCACGAGGCAGAATTCCCGGAGAGAGATTGGGATTGGAGAGGATGAGCTTGGGGAGGGAGAGAGAGTAACAAGTACTAGAATCTCACTCCACAAGTTCAAAGTCAACAACCAAGGTGCCTTGATTACAGAGGGATGATACCCAAGGGAGACTAAGCTCAAAGGTAGGTTTGAGTTCTAAACAAGTCTAAAGAGCTAAAGGGGTGCTTGGGGTGCTTATATAGTCTTACAAGGCGACACAGGCCGAAAAGGTAAGTTTGGGCCGAAATTATAACTTAAGTCGTGCAGCCGGTCGGGATCCGGTCGACGGGCTGTGACGGCGGTCCGGTCCCGACCGGGCTGTGACCGGCGCCGACGGACGAGGTCCCGAGGCCCCCGGATGTTGTCCGGATGGCACCGGTTGGTAGCCCGGTTGCGACCCGGCCCGGGCCGGCCGACCGGATTCTCGAGCCGGTGGTCCGGTCAGGAGCCCGGTCGACCGGGTTCGGACTGGTCGCTTCCGTCTCTTCCTTGCGCTTGGGGCGCTTCCAGCTCCGTGTACATCTTCTTGATCAGCTGCTCCTCTCCTTCCCTTGACCATGGCGTAACGTCCTCTCCGTGATCTTGATGCTCCACGTACCTAATGACACAAAGGGTTTCGGCATGAGGTAGCATTCCATCCAATGGGGTATCTAGGTCGAGGGAAGTGAGGAGCGAGTTCACCTTGTCATGTATTGCTTTGGCTCGAGCCCGAGTCATGGGTCCACTTGGGGGACTTGTTGGCCTTGGTGAGGAGGTGTCCGAAGGCCACCCCGCATCATCTCCCCCCTTGGGAGAGAGTCGTCCTCGACTCTTGTTCCTCCTCATCTCCATGATAGGGTGAAAGATCCGAGACGTTGAAGGTGTTGCTCACCAAGTACTTTGATGTTGGTATGTCGATGACGTAGGCGTTGTTGTTGATGCGCTTGAGGACCTTGAAAGGTCCATCTCCTCTTGGCTTGAGCTTGGAGTTGCGTTCTTGCGGGAACCTTTCTTTCCTTAGGTGGATCCACACGAGGTCTCCTTCTTCAAACACGCGTTCCTTTTTCTTGGCGTTGAGGCGGTTAGCTTGGCGAAGTACATGCTCTTGTATGGTTGCTCTTGTCTCTTCATGTAATTTCTTGATGGCGGTGGTGCGCTCGTCGAAGTCCATGTTCGTTCTTTCATGAAGAGGTAGTGGGAGGATGTCGAGTGCCGTTGGAGGTTCGAATCCGTAGACGACCATGAAGGGACTCCTTGTGGTTGTGGAGTGCTTGGCTCGATTGTAGGCGAACTCCGCGTGGGGTAGGCAATCTTCCCATGACTTCAAATTTGTCTTCACAAGTGTGCGGAGGAGTGTGGAGAGGCTTCGATTGACCACTTCGGTTTGTCCATCGGTTTGAGGGTGCGAGGATGATGAGAACAAGAGCTTCACTCCAAACTTCGCCATGAGCGACTTCCATAGGTAACTCATGAACTTGACGTCTCGATCCGACACAATGCTTGCCGGTATCCCATGTAGGCGAACCACTTCCCTGAAAAACAACGAAGCAATGTGTGAAGCATCATCGCTCTTATGACATGGTATGAAATGTGCCATTTTAGAGAACCTATCCACTACCACAAATATTGAGTCATGACCATGTTTGGTGCGTGGTAAGCCAAGTACAAAGTCCATGCTTATGTCCGACCAAGGTGCATATGGAATGGGCAAAGGCATGTAAAGACCATAGGGATTGGAAGTAGACTTAGCTTGTAAGCATGTTGTACACCGGCGGCAAAGGCGTTCCACGTCGCGGTACATTCTTGGCCAATAGTAGTGGGTTGAGAGCATTGGATATGTCTTCTCTCGTCCAAAGTGACCCATGAGACCACCTCCATGTGACTCTTGCAAAAGCAACTTACGAAGAGAAGACTCGGGAATGCAAATCTTGTTAGCTTTAAACAAGTAGCCATCATGCAAATAGAAATCATCAAATCCGTGGTCAACGGAACACTTGGCAAAGATTGGACCAAAGAAAGCGTCGGAAGGGTAAAGTTCCTTGATCTCCTCAAGACCCAAAATGTGAAACTCCAAGCGGGTGAGTAGAAGAGTAATCTTGCGGGAAAGTGCATCCGCAACCACATTTTCCTTACCCTTTTTGTATTTGATTTCATAAGGGAAGGACTCTATGAATTCAACCCACTTAGCATGTCGCTTGTTCAAATTGTGTTGACTTTTCAAATATTTCAAGGACTCATGATCCGAGTGGATGACAAACTCTTTTGGCCAAAGGTAGTGTTGCCAAACTTCAAGAACACGAACCAAAGCATAAAGCTCCTTGTCATATATAGGATAGTTGAGGCGTGCGCCATCCAACTTCTCGCTATAGTATGCCACGGGTTTTCCATTTTGCATGAGGACACCACCGATTCCAAGTCCACTCGCATCACATTCTATTTCAAATGTCTTGGCAAAATCGGGAAGAGCAAGTAGTGGTGCCTCGGTGAGTCTCTTTTTCAATTCATCAAAAGCTTTTTGTTGCGCTTTGCCCCAAACGAACGGAACATTCTTTTTTGTAAGTTCGTTTAAAGGGCAAGCAATGGTGCTGAAATCTTTCACAAAACGGCGGTAAAATCCGGCAAGTCCATGGAAGCTTCTCACTTGACCAACATTTGTGGGAGTGGGCCAATTGTGGATGGCCTCAACTTTGGAAGAATCAACTTCTATCCCGTTGGCGGAAACCACAAAACCAAGAAAAACCAATTTGTTTTGAGCGAAATGGCATTTAGGGAGGTTGGCAAAAAGCTTCTCGTGGCGCAAGATGCATAAGACTTCTCTCACATGTTGAACATGGTCCTCGAGATTTTTGCTATAGATGAGAATGTCATCAAAGTACACAACCACACTCTTGCCAATGAGAGGTCGCAAGATGTGATTCATAAGACGCATGAAAGTGGAAGGAGCATTGGAAAGACCAAACGGCATGACGAGCCATTCATAGAGACCAAGCTTGGTCTTGAATGCCGTCTTCCATTCATCACCAATTGCCATGCGAATTTGGTGGTAGCCACTACGCAAATCAATCTTAGAGAAAATCGTGGCACCACTCAATTCATCCAACATATCATCTAAACGCGGAATGGGATGTCGATAACGGACGGTAATGGCATTGATAGGGCGGCAATCCATACACATCCGTTGCGTCTCATCCGGTTTAGGCACAAGAATGACGGGAACGGCACAAGGGCTAAGGCTTTCACGGACATACCCTTTAGCGAGGAGGTCTTGAATTTGGCGTTGGATCTCCTTGGTGTCCTCGGGGTTGGTGCGGTAGGCGGCGCGGTTTGGTAGGGAGCGCCGGGTATGAGATCGATGCGATGCTCGATGCCCCGAAGCGGTGGTAGTCCATGGGGTAGCTCGTCGGGGAAGACATCTTGGAACTCCTTCAAAAGAGACAACAAAGACGAAGGGATGTTGGTTAAGTCATTAGTCTCCGCCGAGAGGCCCTTGCAAATGAGCACGTAGTGTATGGTGGTGGATGGGTTGTCTTTCACTTCTCTCCACTCGCTTTTGGTGGTTAGGAGGACACTCTTTCTCTCACTCATATGTGGGTGGTGGCGCTCACTCTCTTTTTGGTGGGTCGCTCCCTCTCCTCTCATCTCACTATGGTGGATGTGGTGTTGTGCCCTCGCTAAAGCCTTCGCATTGTCGGCGATGATTTGGCTAGGAGTCATTGGGCGAAGCTCGAACTTCTTGTCCTTGACCTTGAAGGTGTATGCATTGGAGAAACCATCGTGTATGGCCTTCTTGTCAAATTGCCATGGGCGGCCAAGCAACATGTGGCACACGGTCATAGGCACCACGTCACACTCGACGGTGTCTTCATAGGGTCCTATCTTGAAGTTGACGGTGACGGTGTGTTGAATCTTGACATTGCCCTTGTCGCTCAACCATTGGACATGGTATGGATGAGGATGCTTGCGAAGCGTGAGGTTGAGCTTCTCACATAGCTCGGTGCTTGCCAAGTTGTGGCAACTCCCACCATCGATGATGACCTTGATAGACTTGCCACCAATGCCGGCACGCGTTTGGAAGATGTTGCATCTTTGGTCTTCCATAGCTTGGGGTTGAGTGGTGAGCACTCGAGTGACCACAAGAGAAGGGCTTGGATCATGTGTGCATAAGAGAGGGTCTTCTCCACTTTCTTCATCATAGTCTTCCTCATTAGCAACGGCGGCTTGCACTAGGGCTTCATATTCACCTTCACTTAGCGTCTCTATATCACCATTCTCCATAGTGATCATGACCTTGGTGTTCTTGCACTCGAAGGACTTGTGGCCTTGGGTGCCACACTTGAAGCAAGTGACATTGGAGGGTCCCGTAGAGGCCTTAGAGGAGGCGGTGGAGGATACCGTTTGCTTCATGCGACTTTGTATGGAAGGTTGCTTGGAAGGTGTAGAGGATGCGGATGGCTTGACACTTGTTGTAGGAGTTGATGTAGCAAGCTTGGAGGCGAAGTATTGCTTGGACTTGGAGTACTTGATGTCCTCATTCACTTGACGCTCGGAAGCTTGGTGAACCAACTCAACCATGTTGGAGTATTGTTGGAACTCCACAATCTTCTTGATGGGGTAGTTGAGGCCATTGAAGAACCTAGCGATGGTTTGGTTCTCGGACTCTTGGATGTTTGCTCTCATCATGGTTAACTCCATCTCCTTGAAGAATTCCTCAACGGTCTTGGTGCCTTGCTTCAACTTTTGTAGCTTGTTGAAGAGATCGGTCTTGTAGTGTGTAGGGACAAAGCGGGCTTGCATCTCCTCCTTCATGTCTTCCCAAGTATCAATTGGAGGATCACCCTTTTCTTCCCTAAGAGTGACAACTTGTTCCCACCAAGTGTTGGCATAATCTTCAAACTCGAGGGAGGCCATGGCTACTTTCTTGGCACCGGAGTAGTTGTGTATGCGGAAGATCTTGTCAACCTTGAGTGCCCATGAGAGGTAGGCCTCGGCGTCTTCACCCTTGAATTTGGGCATGTTGAACTTGAGCTTTCCATACATATTCTCTTCATCTTCCATGTTTCTTCGGCGAGGACGGATGCCTTCATCTCTTGCGACTTGAGGTGGTGGAGTAGGTCTTCCACGACCAACCATAGCATTGGGTTGGCGTTGGAGGTGAACACTAGCTTCACTTGGCTCATGTTGAGGATGTTGTTGCGGGTCTTGGCGAGGTTGTTGGCGTTGCCCAATTATGGCCCTCTCATCTTGATCATGTTGTGGTTGCCCTCGGCCCCTTTGGTCATGGCGAGGATGATTCCGGAGATCACGCCTTGGTTGCTCTTGACGACCTTGTGCGGGTGCATGTGGCGCCATGTTGTGGAGGACGTTGTCTTGAGGATGGTCGTCATACCCATGGTGGGCATGGCGAGCCGCTTGATGACGATCTTGGTGAGGAGCTTGTTCTTGTGGAGGTCGTTCATGAGGACGAGCATGGCGATGGAATTCACCTCTCCTTGAGTTAGAGCGAGAGTCTTCTTGACGAGCATGTGGTCGATGAGGACGAGTATGGTCTTCATGCCTTGAGGAGGAGCTTGATGACGAACGGTGGTCATGAGAATAGTAATCTTGTGACGAGCTTGATGATGATGAAGTAGAGCGATGTCGGCGATGACGACCCAAGTTGGTGATGGCGCGCTCGAGGTTATCCATGCGTCGCTCCATGTTCGCATCATTGGCCGCCATTTGACCATTCAAGTTGTCCGTAGCTTCACGGAGGAGAGCCAAGTCTTGGTTCACCGTGGAGAAGTTGTGCGCCACTTCTTCATATTGTTCATCGATGCGAGTCTCGAAGAGTGATAGTTGCTCCTTGAACTCTTGGCGTTGAGTCCATAGGTTGTGTTGAGTAGCCAACCTCTCGGTGTTCCGAAGGACTTCTCCATCCCTTGTTTCATTTCCGCTCCTATCCATGATGGAAGAACAAGAACTATGTTGTGTATGTTAGTGGAAGGAGACTACCTCGCACTCTTACCAAGGTAAGATAGTATTGAGGCAATCAACCAAGCCGAAAGTAAGATCAAGTGTATCGGGGACACACGCAAAACCACACGCAAAAGCTAGCAAATATGGTGTTAGGCGAGTGTTGTGGAAAGCCAAAAGACAAATCCAAGATCGAGTATGTTGTTAAAAGTGGATGAGGTCCAAAAATCCAAATGTCAAAGTGCGATCACTATAAACACGGAAAAATGTGGAACTCACACACGAGATAAAAGGGGTTAGTGCAACCAAAAGTGAGCGGAAAAGTGTATGTATAGTTGCTCGGTGTCACACTAACACAAGGAGAGCCAAAGCTTTGGTTGCAAAGGAAGAGACAACAAGATTCGCATGCGGCCTCTCTTCTCCTATCTCTCTTTGCTTAAAAGCTTTTTCTCTCTTGTATATGGTGGCACTTGCACTCGTTTTTATCTTTGGTGGCTTTTGTGGACACTTTTGTATGTATGGGCGTATGGATGTATGGTGCTACTTGCACTCTTTTTGTGTTTTTGGGGCTTTTTCACGCACTATGTTAGCGTTAGCGTGCTATCTTGCACTTGCTTTGCTTACTCTTGCACACACGATGCTGGGCAATGCTCAGATCGCAAAAGGAAGAGGGGTTACAAGGGGAAACTGCAAGTTATACCTGCGATGGTGGTGGTGGTGGTGGTGGTGGTGGTGGTGGTGGAGATCGCCGGATGTCGAGGTCGAAGAAGGCGTTGCGTCACCGGCGGGGCCCGGTTCCGGCCCGGACCGGCTCTCCGGTGTGTGTCCGGTTGACCGGCGGGACTGCCCGCCGGTAGTCGGTTGACCGGCTGCTCAACCGGATTGCTCGGGATTGAGCTTCTCTCTGTTCTTCACGAAACCAAGCCAAATCGACCAAATCGAAAGGAAACGATGGAATTGGAGGCTAAAAGTTGGGGAAATAGTAGATCAAGCACAACAACACCAGATCCACGGACCAAAACCACTCAAAACTCAACCAAATCACAGATCGGTCAAAAGGCAATTTAGGGCTATTTTTTGGAAAATTTTCTAGAAACGAAATCGGGTGGGTGGAGGGTCAAATCCGCGGGAACCAAAGGCTGATGATACCATATGATGAGGTCTAAGACCCCGTGTGTGGCCCGATCTTGCGGATTGACTTCGAAAACAAGCGGGAGAGATGGGAAAACGCGAGGGGACGAAGAACACGATGAACTCCGAGACTCACGCACGCACACCAACCCGATACACCCGATGCTTACCTCCGTGGCTCGATGGACCACGCCAATAGAATCTCCGTGGAAGAGGCACGAGGCAGAATTCCCGGAGAGAGATTGGGATTGGAGAGGATGAGCTTGGGGAGGGAGAGAGAGTAACAAGTACTAGAATCTCACTCCACAAGTTCAAAGTCAACAACCAAGGTGCCTTGATTACAGAGGGATGATACCCAAGGGAGACTAAGCTCAAAGGTAGGTTTGAGTTCTAAACAAGTCTAAAGAGCTAAAGGGGTGCTTGGGGTGCTTATATAGTCTTACAAGGCGACACAGGCCGAAAAGGTAAGTTTGGGCCGAAATTATAACTTAAGTCGTGCAGCCGGTCAGATCCGGTCGACGGGCTGTGATCGGCGGTCCGGTCCCGAACTGGACGGGCGCCGACCGGACGAGGTCCCGAGGCCCGGGATGTTGTCCGGATGGCACCGGTTGGTAGCCGGTTGCGACCGGTGCCGGTCAGCGGCCGGTCGACCGGATTCGAGCCGGGTGGTCCGGTCAGGAGCCCGGTCGGGTTCTGGACTGGTCGCTTCCCGTCTCTTCCTTGCGTTCTTGGGGCGGCTTCGGGTCCAGCTCCGTGTACATCTTCTTGATCAGCTGCTCCTCTCCTTCCCTTGACCATGGCGTAACGTCCTCTCCGTGATCTTGATGCTCCATGTACCTAATGACACAAAGGGTTTCGGCATGAGGTAGCATTCCATCCAATGGGGTATCTAGGTCGAGGGAAGTGAGGAGCGAGTTCACCTTGTCATGTATTGCTTTGGCTCGAGCCCGAGTCATGGGTCCACTTGGGGGACTTGTTGGCCTTGGTGAGGAGGTGTCCGAAGGCCACCCCGCATCAAACATGGTAGGAGAGGAAAAGAGGAAAAAGCTGTTTTAGCCATAGCGGTACTACCGGTACCAGCAGCGGTAGTACCGCTACCCTACTGGTACCGCCCGAGATACCGCTCTGAGGATTGCATATGGAAATGTCCCACAGAACCCGTTACGGTACCTTTACGGTACCATGAGCGGTAGTACCGCCCACGGTACCGCTCAAGTACCGTAACGCGTTACGGTCGTACCGATGTGTACCGCTTCGAGTCCTGTAAGCTCTGGACCCGTTGTACTGCGGTACGCAAGCGGTAGTACCGCAATGTGTCCACGTGGACAAGTTCTGGGGATTCGAACTCGAGCGGTAGTACCCAGAAGCGGTAGTACCGCTTAGGCAAAAACAGCAGGTAACGGTTGGATTTGGAGGGACCTATATAAAGGCCCCTTATTCTCCAGACAGCCTTAGCTCTTCTCTCTCTCTCTCTCCTCCATTGTTGCTGAGCTCAAACTTAGTGGATCTCTCTCCCTACCCAATCAATCTTTCCCATACTTTGAGGAGTGGTGGAGGAGACCCCGATCTATCGTTCTACCGAGAGAAATTTCACCAATTCGTGGTAGTCCTTAGTGGATCTTGGTGGTAGAGTTCCTATTGTGGAATCTTGGAAGAAGTGCATCCATGGAGGCTAGCTTGGTGTTGTACTAGCTCCATGGGTTGTTGGGAGCCTCCTTGTGGTGTGGAGCTCGCCCCAACCTTGTGAAGGAATCACCGCCTCGACCGGTGCCTTAGTGGAGAAGGGGAGCACCTTTGTGGAGCTCTCTCGAGGAAGAAGGTGAGGCCTTCCTTCGTGGTGTGGCCGTCTAGTCTCTTGTGTGAGGCTAGCACCTCCTCAACGCAGACGTACTCCCTTTTGTGGGAGGAACTGCGGGAAACAAACCTCGCCTCGTCTCCGCGCCCTCCGGTTGTCCCGCTCCTTACTCTTACTATCTTGTGATTGTTCCTTTGCTTGTTGTGCTTGTCTAGGATCATTGTAGGAACACCACCATCGCTAAAGCTATCATATTTATCTTCCGTTGCACTAAAAATTGAAAAAGGCTAAAACTTGACGTAGCGCTCATTCACCCCCCTCTTGTTCGCTACGATCCATTCAAGCTCCTAAGCCAGTATCACAAGCATCAGTTTCCAAAGTGAAGGGGATGGAGAAATTTGGTAGAGCCAGTAAGGGAGGTTGGGACATGACTTGTTTGAGTCTGTCAAAGGCTAGTTGCTGTTCTTCCTCCCAAGCAAAGGAATTTTTCTTCAAGGCCTTGTGAAGGGGTTGGCAGATGAGAGCATAGTGTGGGATAAACCTCCTATAGTATCTAGCCAGCCCCAAGAATCCTCTCAATTGCTTGATTGTTTGTGGTGTTTTCCAGTCTATAATATCTTGGATCTTGGAAGGGTCAGTTGCCAGCCCTGTGCCAGATATGATGTGCCCCAAATATTCCACTTGTGTCTGTTCAAATCTGCACTTGGATAGTTTGGCTTTGAGCTTGTTGTCTTGGAATATTTGCATCACAATTTCCAAGTGTTTCTTGGGCTCCTCTGCATTTTTGATATACACCAGTACATCATCAAAGAAGACCAACACAAATTTCCTGAGATATTGTGCAAAGATAGTGTTCATTAGCTGTTGGAAGGTAGCTGGTGCATTGCATAGTCCAAATGGCATCACCAGGTATTCATAGTGTCCCAGATGAGTGGAGAAGGCAGTTTTGTGAATATCTGCTTCATGCATTCTTATCTGATGATATCCAGAGCGCAAATAAAATTTAGAGAACAGCTGTGCACCATGCAATTCATCCATTAAGTCCTCAATGATAGGTATTGGAAATTTGTTCTTTATAGTTTGTTCATTCAAGCCCCTGAAGTCAGTGCATAGTCTCCAGGACTTATCCTTCTTCTTCACTAGCAAGATGGGTGAGGAGTAGGGGCTAGAGCTTAGCCTTATCTCTTTGTTCTGTAGCATTTCCTGGATTATCTGTTCCACAGTAGTTTTTTGGCTGTGAGACATTCTGTAAGGCCTAATGTTTGGTGGTTCCTTGCCAGGCAGCAACGGGATGTGGTGATCTTGCTCACGTTGTGGAGGCAATCCCTTTGGCAATTCAAATATATCTCTGAATTGATGTAGCAGTTGGCTGATAGCATCAGATACTGGCATACCTTATTCTAGATTATCTTATTGTTGTTCCATGTCAGTATATAACAAGAAATATCCAGTAGCTCCCTGGGATAACAATTTGTTGCATGTGTCTGAAGATATTAGCAGCTTGTCTGTGGGTAGGAGGTGATCCTTGAATGTGAGCAGTTTCCCTTGTACCCCAATAGTGAGCTGTCTGCCAATGAAATCAAAGGTAACAAGATTGTGTTGCTTGAACCAATCCACTCCTAGTATGATGTCAGCCCCTTGCAATTCTAGGATTCTAAAATTTGTCATGAATGTTGTGCCTTGGACAGTAAACTTGCACTTGTATGCCATGAAGCCAGAAGCCAGAGTGCCCCCACCTGCTACCTTGACTGTTCTTTCCTGAGTAGCTGTTAGTGGTATGTTGTGTGATTTGGCAAAAGACATGTCCATGAATGTGCTTGTACTTCCAGTGTCAGCTAGTGCAACTGCTTGTGCCTTGTGGAAGTTCAGGAGCAAGGATATGGTGGAATCACTAGGGGATCCAGTATAAGCTGCAGCAGAAATGCACATAGCTATTTCCTCTGGTTGAGCTGGTAGCTATTGATGCTCTTGTTGTTGCTCATGCATTTGTTCAGGTCTCACTACCACCTATTGTATGGCTGGTGGTGGTGGATCAATCAACAATGGTATAGGTTGTTCCTGCTCCTCTTCTTCTTCATAACCTTGGGGGGTAATCATATTCAGCGTTCTCTGCATCTGTGGGCATCTGTGGCCAAGGAAGAAATTTTCATTGCAATACCAGCACAACCTAGGACCCCTATTATTGTTGGGTGCCCTGTTTCTGTTGTCTCTTGGGATAGCTTGCCTCTGGTTTTGCTGTTGAGGGAATGGTCGAGGAACCACTGCAGCTGGGGCTTGCTTTTTAACATTCAGTAGATAAGCTTGCTCATACTTTCTTGCATACCAATATGCAGACAACAGAGTTTCAGGTTTCTGACATTGCACCAAGTGTTTGATGCTATCCTTGAGTCCACTGGTAAACCTGTCCACAAAGAAATCTTGCGGTAAATAGCTGCGTTCCCTTTTCATTTGTGTCATCCACTGCTCATATTGGTCGATGTATGCATTGACCGTTGTGTTTTGCTTGAGCAACTGCAGCTGATCCATCGGATCATTAGCTATTGTATCAGGGAAACGGTCAATCAGTACTTGACTGAGTTCTGGCCATGTCATCGACTGCAAGTGAAGGCCCGAGCTATTGATCCATGTTTTGGCCTGTCCTCGTATATGTGCTAATCCTCATTTGACTCTGCTGGTCACTGGAATTTCCACGAGATTGAACACGTCCTCACACTCCAGTAACCAAGCTCGTGGTGCATCTCCTGTGAAGATCAGTAATTCCACATGGTGTGTACGCAGGTGCAAGTCACTGGTGGTTTGTTGCGGTTGGAAACGGTGTGAAGGAAAGGCTTGGTTTTGTGAGTGATTGTGGGTATAAGACATGGTTTGTTGTGTTGGATGGGTATATGGTGGATGTGGCTGAGTGTTGTGACTAGGAATTTGTTGGCTGTGGGTGGTGGTGGGGTTCAGTGGTGGTGGCTGATGTTGTGTGGCAGGCATGGGTTGATAATATTGAGGTTGTGTGAATGGATTGGTGCGCTGCACCTGGTTGGGCCGCGAGGACGGAGCCGCAACCGTGGACACGATTGGCTCGCTCTCCGTGCTCACGGCTTTCTGGCGAGCATCGTGTGTGCCTAGTGGGAGCGGCAGCTGCGTCGGAGTGAGTCGACCAAGGTTGGGTGGGAAAGGTGGTGGATTTGGTGCGGAAGGTGAAGGTGGCGGATTTGGTGCTGGTGGTGTGGATTGTGGCGTGGGTATCTCTGGGATGGGAGAAAGGTGCGAGCTTGTGCGTGGTGGAGGTGTCACAAAGGTTGGGGCTTGGCCAGTATCGGGTTGTGGCGTACCTTCGGGCTGCGACAACCGGTCGATGCTGGTCTGCATCCGTTCCATCAGCACCACCATGTTCTCCATCTGGTTCGTGAGCAGGTTGATGGAGGCCGTGGACTCTGCCTGGTAGTTGCGGAGGCGCCTCCCCACATATCGCGCGTCCTGCTCCTGGCGTTGCTGTGCTCTGAGCGCAGCGAGCTCAGCGTCCGTTGTCGACGCCGATCCAAGGATTGGAGCATCATCGTTGCTTCGATCCCGTGACGAATTGCGAGATCGGGATGAGTTCCTAGATCTGGCCCTGCCCGCCATGGTACGGAGAGAAGTGGGTGGGAGGGTGGTAGATTTGGGAGGGAGGGAGGGCTTCGCCGTTGCTAGCCCGAGGTCCGAGAGCCGACTGCTCTGATACCACCTTGTCAGGAGACGGACACTCACTGACCGGAATTTATGCGAGGGGGAAGGGAGTTGCGCTCCGACGGCGCTCGTCGACAGGAGGAGGAAGGAGATAAACAGGAATACAGGGTTTCATGGACAGGGGCAGGAGCACTTCACGGACCCCCTCGCCACACTGTGGGTCGCATGTCCAGGAGCAATCTCACGCCGACCACCTCGTCTGACTCGGTCCTGCCATCCGCAGCTTGATCCAGGAAGCTGCATGGTTTTTTGCAGGAGTTGTGTGTTAGGAACTAACATAATCTCGACCAATGCCGGCACGGCATCATGTGCGTATTCCGTATACATCTCCGAGTAGTACTAGAAACCATCACGGACTTGTATCGGCGCTGCCCGTTTTGCTTAGGATTTTTTGTTGCGGCTTTTTTTGGAGGCTTCCAAAATCCAAAAGCCAAAAAAATACCTATTTTGGTGCTTTTTTTTTGGCTTTTGCCAAAGCCAAAAAGCTAAAAAAAAGCCACAACAAAAGGGCCCTTAGTATTTATACCCATGTACTTCGTAATAGATGTAGATTGTAACATCGTGAAATCAATACAAGTTAACAAAAGGTGTAATACACACCTGTGGCGATCCAATTGCTTTTGTGTATATATGAGTTGCTTATCGATCAATCTTTACTATTAACTAGCGATGCGACCGTGGTACGTCTTCCCGTCCCTCGCTCGTCGATCGATCGGATACATGGGCCTCTCGCTCGAACGTCGCATCCATGGGCCGATTGTCCTGTCCTGTCCCCTCGCTCGCTCGATCGTCGTCGATCGATCGCACCCATGGGCCGCTCGCTCGATCACGGAACAAGTCCAACAAAGAAACAACTACCATACTTTACTCTGGTTACTCTGCTACCATAGGATAAACTTTCGTCTGGCGCCCCTCCGGTCCGCCCACTCGCGATCGGTTCACGTTTGCAAAGGAAAGCTATATATGTATGCTCTTTATCAGTTCGTGTTTGATACGCGTAGAAAGCTGATCGGACCAGGTTGTTCGTGTGTTAGTGACGTCCGTTGCCGCACGCACGTGTGCCAGGTCCGGGAAAACTTTGGTTGTTTCTGTTTTCATATACGAACAGCCTAATTACTACAACAAGTAATCCTGTTGTGATCGGAGCATTCTCAGGGCATGCCCAATGCACTGCCCTAGAGGTACTGTCTCACACCTTTAGCTAGGTTTGGGTGGTCCAAAATAGGTTCGGATGAGGAGGCAGCCTCCTCCTCAGGAAGTGAGATCTTAAGCCTCAAAAGCATGGTTTTTGGAGAGAGAAAGAGATACATAGTGTCATATTTGTGGGGCCCCTTCTCTCTTTTTCAGATTAAAGTTGTAGCTTTCATTAGAGAGGTAAAATTCACCATGTTGCTTCTGACAACTTTTTTACATGGAGCAGCTAGTTGTGTATGCCACCATTGCTCATGCCCTCAGGGCTCTACTGCTCCATGCACTCTTTCCCCGTAAGCTGCTGCTGGCAGGCGGTGCATGGCCCCACCAAAGCTGGAAGGTAGATTTATCCTCTCACGCAGGGCCTCAAGCTAATCTCCTCCCCGCCCTAGGTTTCTGCCGCCGTTCCTCACCCCGCCGCCGTCTCTCACCTCGCCGCCGTCCCCTTGCCGCCGACTCCTCAAAGATGCGCAAGCTCGTGCTCCTGCCGATTACGTTCGAGGCATATGCGACGACAGCCACCGCTCGACGCGGCAAGAGCAGGCACATCATGAAGACCGGCGGCGCGTGCGGGAGGCAACACCTTGCTGGCCATGGCGCGGTCGGAGGAGTCGACCCGCACAAGGTCACGGAGGTGACACTGCCGCCCGGGTGGCCCCCAGGACTGACGCGCGCCAGGACGGCCATTGGCGGCAAAGGGTGGTGCTGCAGTTGTAGCGGCGGTTGAGGGGACGTAGCGCCTGTACACGGAGCCCATTGAAACGGACAACCAGGAGATGCTCGAGGCGCTCTGCTGCTAGGTTCGATTCCCTCCGGCTATTGTTGCAGTCCATCGCATTATGCCATTATCCACTTCATTGTCAGTCTGTTTATGTTAATTACATACCTAGAGCTAACTAAAGGTTGCTATTCTTTGCAATTAGCATTCATACTATACCTATTGATGATCTAAATAATGTTGTCTGTTCTTCTGTATATGTGAATGATGTATTCTTATGTCCATATCCTGTTTGATTTTGTCCATTGTTGGGATCAAATGATGCATTTTAAAGTGATTCCTTTCTGTTTAGACATATGGAGTGTATGGAGTTACATATAGCTGCTACCTGGAACCAATGGGTCCACTATCCCCACTTTGACGCTGCCACGAACTACGAGACCGAGTCGTCCGGCGCCGTCGCATCCCGGAATGTCCTAAGCTTTGGTGCAACGACCGCGCAACATGACAGCTTGCTCCCTGCCCTCAGACAGACGGTCAGGTATACACGCGCTCGATCTCCTCTAATCTGGTTTAGGACAAGAATATTCGTGATTCAGGATCCTGACGGTGGCTTGTGAAACCTAGGAGAACGCGATGCTTGCTGCTGCTGCAACCCTGATCGGCTGATGTCATCTCAACATCCACTTGCAGGCACCCCATGCATGTAAACTCTTGATATATATGAAACTGCTTTCTCCCTTGTGTCCCGGGCACTGCAAGATTTATTTATACTCTGTTTCAGTCACGCAGGAAGACGACCAAAGACAAGAAACCATCAAGTGCACTTCATCAGTAGTGATCTGCAGGGACACCAGAAGTTTCAGGTAACACATACAAATATTCAGCGTGTGTTATCTGTCATTTGTGAAATCTGATTCCTGCAGCATGTGCAGTTATATGAACACAATAAACAAGTTGTAGATGCATATGCATGGGGCAGGTTTTTGTAGACCCCCAAAAAAGTAGCCCTCTGTTTCTAACTTCGAAATTTTCAAGAGAGAAGTTGAGGCCCTGCTACCTGTTCCCTATTCTTTTTTCTTGTAGTAATAGACAAATATTACTACGTATATGTGCAATATATCAACCATTCTGTGTCGGAACAAGTTGATCTTCTATTGGACGTTCATATCCCTAGAATCAAAAAGTATTAAGGTCTTTGTCTATGTCTTCAACATATACTTAGAAACTTCTGCACGATTTCAGAGTTGCTGTTCATGTTTTAGCACCTATTTTAGCCATCCTAAGTGGTATTTGTGTTCCATGAATGGACTATTAATTCAGATGACTTTGTTAAGATTTGTGAGTTGATTATCCTTTTCAGATTTCTGGTGTACAACTCTCTGCTCTATTTTACTTTCAGTAAGTAGTTAATACTATGTTCTATATGATTTTGCAAAGTGGCTTCATGTGAGTCATCTGTTTGGATTATTTCTCCAGATTGTCCTCCCTTTTACTTTCTATATTATTTTGAATGATTTTACCTTCATTTTATTTGCAAAAAATATGGACCAATTTATTTTTCTTAGCTACTCCCTCCGAGTCATAAAAAGTGTTGGAGTCTTAGTTCAAATTTATACTACTCTTGCACACGGGATGACTTTCGTATAGCTTTTCAGTTTACATTATGTCATATCTATCTGTATCCTTTGTCCTTTTCTAAACTGTATAAATAAACCTTTTCATTTCTCACTTCCAATATAACTGCAGATTTCGGTGAGTGACACACGAGGTCTCTTTTCCGGGCACTGAGTTAGGACATGGATATCTACCTACAAAATAGACTTAGCTTCATGACTGAACTTATTCATACCATGAGACTGAACTTCTGTGCAAGATTAGTATCACAGAGTCGATTTCATTGCCACATCCTTCTCAAACTAGATAAATAAACCTTTTGCATTTTTCACTTTCAACGTAACTGCAGATTTCAATGAGTGCTCTAATAGAGAACACACTAGGTGTCTTTTTGCAAAGCATGGAATTAGGACATGGATATCCACCTAGAAATTGAAATTTGCTTCATGACTGAACTTAGTTCATACAAGGAGGCTGAACTTTCTCGCAAGATTTGTATCAGAGTGTCGCAGAATATTTTTCCTAGATGTGAACTTTTCATATCAATTTATTTTTTTCGATATGGGTTTAGTACACTAGGTGTTAAGCTACATCTCATATCAGTAATCTTTCTGTTTGATCAGTATGGGTTTAGTACGATAGTGCCTTTGGTCTGTTGGGTCACTAGCATGTGATACTCACGTACCACCACCAAATTGATTTGTTTAGCCACCTATTTTTGTCCTCTGAATTTTGTGTACATCATTTAGAACAATAGTTTGTGTACCACCTTTTGCTCAATAAAATTACTCCCTCCGTTCTCTTTTAATTGACTCAGATTTAGTACAACTTTGTACTAAATTTGAGTCAATTAAAAAAGAACGGAGGGAGTAGTACTAATGGATCTTCTGGTCCTAAGCGCCTTAAAATGGGTGATGTTTTCAGTTGTTTGTTACTTAAATTACTACTTCCTTGAAAAAATTTCTTCCAGAAATTCAATGATAGTGCCTTTTGATGGTTTGATCTTCTCTCGAGAATAGCTACAAATATGAGGGTTATATGTTAGGCCAGACCTCACTTCCCTTTTTTTTTATCATCCAGTTCTGTATAATTTCGAGGCGATTTGTTTCCGAAGTTTTAAAGTTTACATTTTAAGAGTTAAAATCATTCTTTGGTTTCTGAGTTAAGACCTTCAGAGGTTGTTGTCAATACTCCACTGGTGATTTGTACTGGAAAAGGGTGCAGTTAGATACAGAACTTGATTTTTTTTCACTCTTATCACCATACAAGAAATGCTGTGAATTGAACTTTTTTCCCCTGTTTTCAGTTATGGGGTGTTGTTGGTGGAAGATCCATGAGATCGTTAATGTTTCGGTTTTGTTATTATTGGAGCCAGAGAATGTACCTACGTCCAAGTCATATGCATTGAGATTTCTAACTTACTAATGTTAAGGAACTTCCCTTGGGCTCTCTAAGCCAACAAGCACCAAACATCAATTTAGTAGCAGTCGAACAAGATTACCGTATGGTCTTAGTAAGTTAGCTGCATGCTGATATATTTGTTTCTCACCTGTAAAATATCAGTGTTCAAGAACCAACACTCCTTGCCCTCTATCACCAACTCTCACATGTGACTGTTCTTGCAGGCATGTCAATCCGTGCACATTTTAAGGCAAAACATGCTCCAGCAGGTGTGCATGGCTCTGCAGCTACCTATATACACATGCAGAAAGAGCTGTGCCAGGCCCAAGGGTTTATAAAGGCGGTCGTTCTCGCGGAAGATATTTTTTGGATATCCAGAAACTGAGACATTCCGTGGAAACACTGCCCCACTACAATGCAAGGCCATGTTATGAAGTTACGGGGACCTCTACAAAGACGCCTTAGAGGCATCAAAAAACTATGGCAGGAAGTTGTGTGCCAGGTATGATGACCTGAAGGGTACCCTGCACATCGTATGCTCTCAGTATAGAGAATTCTTAGTTCTACCAGCGTGGAAAATCAATAATCGAACTCCATTGTGCTCATTGAGAAGATTTTTCCCTGGCTATCACGCAATTGCTGCACCACAAGTGACTGAGAAAATCCCTCCCCTGAAGGTATGCCAATATAGAATCAGAGGCAACTTCTAAATATCGCTTAATTTACATGTTGCTTTGGCCACTGAATATTCGTTTCATAATTGTGGATACTGACTGTGTGCTATTTTTCCATATAAAATCTGAGGTTAAGAGTAGGCATCCCATCAGCACATGCGGCGATACCGAACAGACAAAGGTGCCCTATCAAAGCGAATGGCCAGTTCATGTGTGATCAAGTTCTGCAATGCATCTCACTGAAGACTATCTGTGTAGGATATTTATTTAGCTACCAATTCACCATGTAGGTTCCTCAAAAGATAATGTAGATTTTGTTATAAGGTAGGCATGCCCTCTCAGATCTGTCCTATTGTGTTCTATCTCAGTTACGGCTCTGTCTGCAAGATATTTGATTTGAATATCTCAGTTACGGCTCAGTCTGCAAGATATTTGATTTGCATATGCGTCCAGGTCGTATTATGAGCATGTTTGGATTGCGCCCTTACACGCCCTTCCAAAGAACGATTTCGCTGTCACAACTTTGCCCAATGCCCAGTCGTTGGCGCAAAAACTGAACGGCTGCCCATAAAATTGGCGTTGATCAGATCTTTTGGCTCCAATCAAAACCGACGCACACGTCCTCAGTCAACGCCGAAAATTGGCCAGCCGGTACCTGGCTGCAATTCAAACACTAGATTTAGATGTGCGCCTTGGCGCACGATCCCATGAAATTCGATATGACTTACATTTGGTATAGAACTATATTAAGGTGGACAAATGATAATACACTTTTTAGGTCTTACAAAGCAAAGTTTACAGAGTGGCTCTCTCAACAGGAACAGAAGTGAGGAAGAACACTTTGTAGAACATATATAGTAAGCTGATAAAAGGAAAAAGGAACATCATAAACAAAATTACCGGAGCCATACAAAATTTCAAAGATATCAATCTAATTGACCTATCAGACAAGGGCGATAACAGTCAGAAGCAACAAAATGGAGTTCGTAAAAAATGTAAGTTTAGGTTGCTCATTATCATTTTCTCCAAACAATCACATTCAAGAGTTTAAAGTCGATCAATTCAGCAAGATATTTCCTCAGATAGTTGCCTACTTTGTGACGCACCCCAATGTGTCAATAAAGGGTGCTTCATTACTCAAAAGTTTTAAGCAACCCAATATTGGATTTCCGTTGGGTTCAAATCGGTTGACCGTTGCTTAATACTGAAGTACAAAGGTGCCCACAACAACTGAAGCACACTGTCTGCTTCAAACGCTGTTGCTTGCTCTCCCACATAACAACATTAATCTGATAAACACTGCACATAATAGAAGAAAATGAAACACCGTAAGAAAGGAAATCCGGTTAAGGATATGATTTAAAATAGTAAAGTGCAAAACAAAAAGGGAACACGACAACATTAGGGTAAATAATTCTTTTGGAGTAGCACACCTAGAAATGTCGTATTAAGTAGCCATCAAACCACCAGCAATCATATAAATCAGATCTACAATTCTACATGCAACAAAACAATACTATGTGAACAAACAGTCTTGTAGCATGGGAAGGTTTTGAATGAGAAAATCAAGGAACCTAAAACATTGATCAGTACTATATGTGGATGTTTCCAGCAGGTCAGTAGGCCTTGGAAGATGCAGGTCTAAAAAATGGTAGGACTACTAAATATTGAAATGCATCACCTAAGATCCACCAATATAAAAGACCAACAAATTGTATCTAATCTAGAAATCAGTATGTGTTTCCTACTTGAACATAAAACAATTAGGTACTCTAATAAAACATTTTGCAATGATTATAACTAATAATGTAGTACAGAAACATGAGCCGAACCAGACTAAAACCTAAGAAATTGAACATAAGTTCAGAACGATTATCTCATAGAAGCAAAAAAAAGTTGAAGAGGTAGATATAAGTACAGATGTTTTGGCAAGATAAAAGTTGTAGGCCTACATATATGTATCGATCAAACCATCATATTTTCGGAATTATCCATCTTACATTAACCGCGTCCTACAGTCGTGCAAAAGGTCACATGACACATGTTATTAGCAAAAAGAGATGCATTAGAACTGCCTTTGTTCTAAAAAAAGATCCAAAGAGTGTACGCATCTTCTCATAGTTGCTCATCACTGGTCAATAATTCTAAATAGCATGTAAACAATGTTACACCATACCACCAGTTCAATATTGTTGTCACCGTACTCACCTGATTGCTCATAAGGAAGAGATCCTGGAGCAAATTTAATGGAAATCTACATATATTAATACAGAAAATGTAAGATAGTCAGTCCTACAATTTTTAATAGCTGGAGAAAAAAATGACTTGGTAACACCTAAGGAGCATTTCTATATTTGGTGAAGATAAGAACAAATTTCAGTGGTACACCAAATTTGGGAGGCATCTTCTAGATATGGTTACTGAAACATGGATGAATCATATAAGTGTGCAACATAGGAAACGAGTTTATACATGAACATAATGTACAAATCAACAACGATTCTATCACCATCAAAGCATATATGACAAGGAGACTGAAATCATACTTCTAATATGGCAAGCTGCCACAGTTCAGCCTGCTTACGCATGCTTAGTTATCAGTCCTGACACATTTTTTAATGAATATAGGAAAATTATTTTTTAATCTTTTTAGTTAACAAAAAGGCTTATAGGCGCCAATTTACTTATGAATTCATATAACTCTACACCACTTCTTAAATTACGACTTTAGACACTTTTGATCTAGTTGTATATTTTTCTCGGTACAGATTGAGTTAGTGCATCAATATCTAGTTCTGTAGCTATATGTTCCTAATAACAGAACAATGTATAAAGTCCAAAAAGCAAGTGCATATATTTTCTTGGTAAAAAAGGAGCATCCTAATTAGCTCTACTCTAATGATTAATCACCACCAGGTAGCAACTTATGTACTTAAGTGTGCTAAATACATGTACCTGTGATCAAAATAATGATATAACAGAAAACATCACGAGCCATATATAAAAAGCTAGAATTCACCAAAATAATAATAAATAAATATATTTCTTGGTTGTAAGTAAGGTTTGTGTGCTAACATGCTCCTAATGACCCGCTTCTAGGACGGAAGGCTGTAACCGCCACCTCCTTAATCAGTTGTGTTCTAGAAATGGAGAACTATAAGCCACTATTAAGCATTATGAATATATTGATATCATCTGTAATCATTCAAATAGTGCATACTGCAGCCTCAAGAATGGACAGAGACCCAGACGGCATGAGGTCCTGAAGAGAACCACGTCATATTCATGGTATCTAATTAAAGGAAATTCAAAGAATGGCAATAAATTAACCAGCATGCATATATGGATTTCCAGATTTATATCCCAGATTTTCTTAGAATTTTCTTACAATACAACGTGTAGTTCAAAGCAAATGAGAAAAATAGAATGGAGAGAATAAATATAAGCTGAATCTGAAACCTGAAGACACAAAGCAAAACTAACGTGTACTAAATATTTCCAGCTTATAACAATATAGCACGACCACATCAAGATCTGCACTTGGCAAACAAACAAATATTCACATCAATGTACATGATGCATTTACCATCCAGAAATTATTTCCTAATATCACTATAGAAAAACTAAACATGGAAGAAGACTGATAGATAATATTGTAAGACAACTATGAGAATCTAGTTAGACCCTAAATGCTCATTAGAATACTCACGCACATTGTAGAATGCTGATATGTAACAAACCTCCATAGTGCTGAGGACAACCACATCGATCCAGCGAGCCATCTTTTGCTGTCGTGAAGGTGGCCTCTTTTGCTGTCGTGAAGGTGGGGATGGAGGAGACAAAGAGGAGCCAATAATGTAGGTTGCCGGCCGAGCGAAATCTCTGAGTTGCTCTCAGCTGAAATTTGTTATATGAAATAGGAAATAAGGTATATAAGTATTGTACAACAAATTGTTAAGTAAAAGTGGAGCATACCAAGGAACATTTTAAAAAGTAAAAAAATTCAATAAATCATAAAGAGAATATGCAAAGTTTGTTTCTTAGGTAGGATTGAAATAAATACATAGCCAATTCTGTTACAACACTGCCCTAGGTTACTAAGAGAACCAAGAAAATATCTTCCCTGTCTGTTTATCACGAAATTGGTTGATCAGGGACCATTTTTGGGGAGCAGCTTGCCATGTGTCCCCAACTTTTTGAGCTGGTGAACGATTGGCAGCTACCCAACAAATAAGCAAATGTTGAGAATATGGGTAAATACATTACTATATCAGTGGCAATAATAAATCAGCTTTCAGCTTTATCAATCACAAGGGACTTGATCCAACAACTTTGTACATTAACAATATTGCCACCATTTGATTTTATTCACAAGGATGCACATGAAATTGCACAAAAGTGCAATACTGGTATCTTACTATGAAGTTGTGCTCGTTTGTGAAGATTATCGAATTAATTATAGTTGGAAACTTCACACTTCAAGCTAGACATTCAAGGAATCAGAGATGCACAAATTTATAAGATTGCCTATTCAGCAGAATAGGAGTAATCAGATTCCTAACAAAGTCATATGGTTTGTCTAAGCAGCCCAGAGTGGTGGCTGCATGAATCAGCATTTTCTTCCTGCACACGGTGACTTGGTGCTTTTCACAGAAAAAAGATGTGCACGTGGAAGAAATTCAAGATGCTAGTTTGACTGAAGCTATTCCTGGTCATGGAAGGGCAAAGAATAGGAATATTGGTAATTCAGTTTTTATCGAATTGTCAAATGTAGGTAATAGTGTATATGGGCATAATGATTGCACCAGAAAGCAATTGAAAAAAGAACAATAATATCTAGTGGTGAATCACAATCTTCAGGATATCCAACCGAGAACAAAAAATATATCTAAGCCAACAGAGCCTCTAACAGCAAGCAGAAGTGTTGTGTTGCCGAACAAGCATTTTCTTACATATCTCAGTTAGCATCTGAATTGTATATAAGATTCCCAAAAGATATGATTATTTGCATTAAAAAGGCCTCTCGCTTTTACCTTAGCAAGTGGCAAGCGGATGTGCCTATTTCTTGCATAATGCGGGTGAAAACAGAGGGGAAAGGGTAAAGAACAACAAAACTTTCCACTTGGATGCAGCCCCATATGATTCGGATCGGGAGCATGGCTGGAGTGGACTGTTGTCGATATCGCCCCATGGCCTAAAGTAACAAAGAGGATCAGTGTGAGATATCAGATGCGTCAATTGATAGGTACATGGCCGCTGAGCCAAGAACTTGCCAGATATTTATAACTTACAATAAACTCTGGTCAGAATTGTTAAGCATGACACTTAATTGCAGGAATAGAGTGGAGGTTCAGCGGCATTCATTATTGATACCCGAAGCACAAAAGCCCATCACCACAAATGCTTCAATATGCGGATCCGCGAAAAAAAGATCACGAACATGGAACATAATTAAGAAACTGCTGTCATTTACTACATTCATAGCATTTGTGTTCCCAAATTAAATGCTCAGTTGGGATTACGGTGTCCCTTTACATAATCTAGTTATGACCGGGTTGTAGTAATAGGACAAGCCTCGAGTAACAAGTGTAAATTCGAATATAACATATAGAATCAAAACTGATGCAATAAATTAATTTTTGGATCAACAGATTGGTAGGAACCACAAACTCAATCAACTATAGAACTGGATTCGTGGCCTGTAGGAACGAAATGAAAAACATGAATAAGGGGGAGACACTACTCACCTAGAGACAAATAAATCCAAATGGGAAGTTGTTTAGCTGGTGCTTAGGATCTTCGGTTAGGCATGTGACACCAGATGTGGAGAGACAAGCAAGATCTATCCCATCACCTCACTGCCTAACATCACCAGAAGGAGGAGCTCATATAGACCTTCCAAATCCTTGCCACCACCTTTAAAGAAGTAATCAATGAACTAAGTTAAAGAGGTAGCAACAGTACCAAACCAAAAGTCATCATCCAAAGCTTTTCTTCACTGAGCATCTTCTTATCCTTGCAATCTTGTAGATCTTTGGGGCTATATCCCTAGGGTGTATCCCTTCACGCAAGACGATTCCCAAAAAAGGGCCTTCTCTCCATTTCCAATAGTGACAATCGTAGCAGCCGCAAAGAAGCCATGGTCCTTATTATCAACGTATATTAGCTGTGAGAAAAATTCCAGGTAAACATGATATTAGTACAAAATGATAGCAGCATTATCACCATCTTAGACCAAGTAATTTTTCTAATTAGCACAGTTGCTAATTCTAATTAGGACAGAAACTGTCGAACCCTTCCTAAGAAGGCTGAAGCCCCATCTATAAAATAGGTCCAAAAGGCCTTCACCCTTGTGGATGCGGTGGAGAGCTAAAGATATGCCACCAGCTCTCATTTGTCTTGGCCATATGGAAATAGGCAGCAATAACCTCTAATAGGAGCTAGCCAGCTAGGTAGTGCAACACTTAACCTGCATTACAAAGAACCCTATAGCAGGCTACTGTCCACTTGTTAGTGTAAATAAGCAATTCATTCTACAGATTTAGCTCAAGAAAAGCGAAGTGGCAACAATAGAAGTATTGCATCACAATCACATACCACAAGTAAGTACAACATCTATTTGGGTTTCATATCCATATTGGGTTTCATAATCAGATACCACAAGTTCATTAAAAAAGTTATTCTCCCAAGGGGACCAAATCAATTGGCTGAACAGATGCTGTAGAGATGAAGCCCTGTTTTTTTTTATCTCACACACCTCTAGCTATCACCTTCAAAAATGACTGTCCTCCAAGCAGCAAGGCCAAGACCGATATCCAAACCACATAGAAGTAACTTGGCCACTATCCTGCACCAACCCAACGAAAGAAGCACTCTCGGTAAGTCAGGAAAAATGCAGAAAAATGAGCGTGTGTGTCCTAATAAGTTTGATCGAATATCACTAAAAACACTCCTATCACTAAAAACACTCCTAAGGATTCATATCAAAGCCATACACTGGGAAAAACTCTTATAGAGTTCAAGACTGATTCAGTGTTGGCTTCTCTAAAGAGGGGAGAACCTTAGATTTAGTACAAACTAAAGAAAAGGAAAATGATCTCAGGTTTTAACACTCTACAAAGTACAAATCATTTTCATGATCTGCCAAGGGCAACCATAACGGTAAAATGCTCACAATATCCATGAAAGGTATACACATGTTTGCTTCTAAAACTATGTCTGCATAGACTATGTATAGGACTTGTGTAGCTTAAGGGATCCAGCGTTTTGGCACCAAAACGCCTTATTATATGAAACGGATAGAGTAACACATAAACGGAGCTGCTATGCAAGTTAAAATGTAGAATAAAACATATAGTGCGGACGAAGCTGAAATAAAAATGGGACAACAACTCAGAATAAATTATCTTCCATTGGTTCATATCCTACATAAAGAAAAACGAATCCTAACCAGGTAGAAAATTCCAAGCAAAAATATGCAGCTTTCTATAGAAATACAAGCTTGGCTATATAATATATTTCAATGCTAAAATTATTAAATAGTGATTCATGTGCCTATTTTTCAATTAAGATTTAAAACATAGTACTATTTTGATTTCTGCTACTTGAGTCAACAATTTTAATTTCAAAACTGTAATGATAAAGAGATCTCCAGAGTACATGTAAATGAAGAAGCGAAAGTTGTGCGAGAGTAGTAATTGGGCACCGCAAGTACGCAACAACACAAAAAGTAACAGGTAAATGTCCCAGCCATTATAGAGAGAAAGGAAAATATAGAATCTGTATAGAGGAGAGGAAAATAGGTAAATGCCTACAGTCCAAATTAACGAATTTACACTACAAAACGAATGGGTCACGACCAGAAGTAAAAAAAATTGAAGGCACAAGTTGCAGCTATCTGTGTAAGCTACTACTACTTTACAAATGTATATTGCTTGGGATAATTAACGAAGCTATTATGTCCTCTCTTTTTCCCAGCCAACGAACTGCGGCTACCCGCATAAACTACTACTACTTTGCAAACCTATAGCACCTGGGTTAATTTCTGAAGCAGTTATGTTCCATCTTAAGTGAAAACACTGATACACAGCTTATTCTATCAGTCAATATTAATTCACTCGCTTGTTTTGGTCAAATTTCTTTGTGCATATTTTGCTAACTTCCCTCGGGATCTTCATTATGCTTCACTAAGCTGGTTATTTTGGACCTTTCATAAATCATACATTGTTTTTCTAACAGTGACCCAACAAAGGACCCAGCAGCTACCACACCGTGAGAAAAGTTAACATTCAGTAAAAGGTCATAAAGAAACCAGTCATCCCAGTGTTTTACCAAACAAAGTGTTATTTCAGCATAAAATTACTGCTTGCAGGAAGATCGTAGGAGCTGTAACAAATTTAAAATTGATCAAAAAAGATGGTTCGTATAATACAATAAATTCCACTGAGAACAGATAAGTGATCAAGCCGACAGAAAACAAATACCAGCAAGTGAGAGAATTTCCAATGAACATGGGAACCAAGAGAAGCTAAATGATCTAGAGCCCATACATCCCTATTTGCCTCCAGGGTCACTATACTACCCTTCATATAAACATGCAATGTGGAAAGGAATGAGTGAAAACTTTCCCGAAGGACTACAAATAGTTAAACAGAAAACGACCATAAATAAGTTCTCACCCGAGTTGTAGCAATAAGCAGTATACTATGGTTTTTCATTCACCCAATACATCCCCATTTTTCTTTTCCAAATGTGAGCAGCGCAGCTACCGCCACGGAGAGAACAAGCATGCACCTGCACTGGAACCCCTCGTCCGCCGCCACCGCTCCGTCACCCCCCTGGAAACATTACTCGGCAGCGGCAGCGACCCAGGTGCAAACTTGCATCGGTGAGCATGTGGGATGACAATTAGCACCCTAAATGCTGATACTGCATGCAATGGAACAATTTCAGTTCAGGTACTACAACCAAGAAGCCAAGTATAGGCATTAAGCTTTCATAATCCTGAAGCACAATATTATGTTGGTAGGGCAGAAAACTATATTCTATTACTTGAGCCTGGGATTGGCCAAAAAAAAGATCCTGCCCGATTTCAGTCACTTTGCTCAAACTGGAATTCCCTGTGTGTCCTGATTCATATTCTGCTGAAAATATTCTTCAAAAAAGGGTCAAGGTATAAATAAACATAAGGAAAACCTCTGGGATGAAGACCTCCACAGACTTCACAAGTCAATGCTTCATCATCCAAGTAAGACAAAAAAGATATTCAATATACATATGCCAAACAAAGATGGCCCACTTCCTTAGACGAAAAAAAAGCTACAAATATTGGCTAACACATGAGAATCACTAATGATCTGAGTAGAGCAGGCTTGAGCAGAAATGAAAAGATCTGCCATTCTGCTACAGAAAATAGACTAACCTATAGCTTAGTGTGTGTAAAAAATTGAAAGAACGAAGACAAGAGTGACGTATCTTGCGCTCAAACATCATATGCAGAACCAATTCAGCAAGTCCAAGGCAGTGCACAAAGATGATCCAGTGGCTGATAACCAGTTAAATCTACAACAAAGCAAAATAATCAACTAAATCAGTTCTCAGGTTGCCTAATTAAGTAATTATAGTTCACGAAGTTGTGCCAGCTGAAATCTTCAAATGACTATTGTTACCTTGTTGATATTGGTAAATGGAAAAAAGCTAGAGCAGTGAAGGTATATATAGCTGCTACTTGCAACATTAACAATCTCAATGAGCAGAATCATTAAAACATCAATCAATTTTGCTTGAATCTTGTCCACTATTTCCTTGTCGGCACTCTACCAGAACCAAAAGCAGCAAGCTGCTAACGCTCCATAAAATCAGGGGATTAGGAAGACAAATTCATACCTACAGGGGAGCTTGTAGAGCTGCAAGGCCAGCAGAGATAAGCTCATCATCACCGTCCTCCCTCTTTCCCGCACACAAGAACCATAAAAAATTCAATCTTTCCTTGTAAGATATTGTCGAACACTTTTTAGGAAAATATAACAGAACATACACAAATAAAAAACGAAACAAGAGAGATGAATGGTCATCCTTTGGTGCCTCTGCTTGTCGCACCGCTGACCCTGTCGCCATTCACGACAAAGGGAGGCAGGGGATGTAGGTTGTGGGGATCAGACGTCCGCTCTTGGCAATGAAACGCCTCAGTTCATAAGGGCATTGTCGTCCGGAAAGGAAGCGAGAAGGAGTATCTCGGCCAGGAAATCCCCCGGCCACAAAATCGCCCGGCGAGGATGAGCATCCCGGCCAAGAAATCGCCCACGGCCACGAAATCGTCCACCACAGCCACGAAATCACCTAGCACCACAGGCATCTCACGCGGAGGCGCGCCGACATACGGCGAACAAGGCGGGCCAAGGCGCTGGCGGAGGATGTCGTAGCAGCAGCACCTCCTCCTGTTGCTGCTTGCCCCTGCTGGCCCGAAGAGGGGATGCGGCGGCGCCATAACGGCCATGGATGTGCACGCAGCAGAGGAGGAGAGGTGGCGCGAGGGTGGCGAGGTAGAGGAGGAGAAGCGATGCGAGGATGGCGAGCTGGGGAGAAAGGGGCGAAGAGGAGGAGGCGCGGCCGCACGCGAGCGGGGCAGCTGATTTGGGGAGAGAGAGGACACACGGGATTGGGTGGGAAGCAGTTAGGGTTTCCACCTCTGGTTAGCATTTTTATACCACGCAGTGAAAATGAGTGGACGGACGAGATTTGTTAGGGGCAATATCTAACGGCTGGTAAATTCTGATTTACCTAGTTGCCTCATGAGGTTGCCTCTATTATACCTTTAGATACCCTATTTTCCACCAAAGAATATTGTGTCAGATTGGCTAGCACCACACCGATTATTGTTGTTGTCAAGTCTGCACCGTCCGTATTACTGTACCCATTGTGCATACTTCACATGGCATTTGCACGTACAAAAACTTAGCTTTCTCTATTTGTGAGTAGCAATTACTTGCCTTCCTCCCGTTAGTCACCCAGTATATTAGATGATCCGATCTCCATTGTTCACCCATAAAACTTATATATGATCTGATCAATTAAGCTAATCTAAATAACCACACGAGCAACATAGAAAGTAAAAGATTTAAACAAGCTAACACATTTTTACTGCCATCAAATCATCGCACTAGCCCCGCTGTGTGACAACACCATGCAGGCGGCGAGGCGAAGCTCGCGTGTCCCTCTAGTGAAATATATACATTAGCCCATCACGTCGAACGTAGTATGCATCTTCGTTCGCTCTCCAGCTATTCAATTCTGGTTTTTTAAAAAAAAGGAATTTCCTTCTGACTTGTCTAAGATTTAGTAAAATTTAGATGTATCTACACACTAAAAAATATATAGATACGTCCAATTTTTGATAAATCTCTAACAAGTTTTATGAGACGGTGGGAGTAGTAAATCTCCCTCATTCTCTCTCGTGCATGCACCGGTTTCTTCTCCATCTCAAACTCCATATTCGATCGGGTATATGCTTGTGTGGAGGGCGTGTTTCCTCGTGAGATCCGTTGTTTGCACGTGTAGGTTGTCCGTGTTCAGCGCTAACAATCCTCCCGAGATGCATCAGACTACGGCCCGAACCGGAACGAACCTATCCGTAAATACTCATCAATCAAATAGCTAAAAATCCTATCGCTAACCAATAATCATAATCGCCTCGCATAGATGCGTGTGGCCTGAAGCCTTAACTCCGCTGACTCGCAAATCCATCGATTCGCTCCGTCGCCTCTCCCAGCGTCCCCGTCCAGCTGGAAGAACAATGGTGCGTCGTTCCTGTCGTACGTCGAGCTACGGTAGAATTAGGGAGTATCACGGATTACTAACGTGGCGGTGGCGGCGGTATCTCGCTGGGGAAGAATTCTACTCCAGTTAGCTCCACCTAGACGATTTTCTTCTGTACAGCATCAACAAGCCGATGACAGGAGGTTGTGGTTACGGGCATCGGCGTCGTAGCCGCGTCGTCTACACGTCTATATGTTAAAGAGAGCGGTGGAGGTAATATGAATTTGTAGTCTTCATGAAATACTCAATTGACGCAAATTTTGGCTCCAAGCATCACTTTCAAGGTTGTTCCTTCTAGGTTGTGATTAAGTTTCTATGTGGAATAAAAGGAAGGGTCTGAAATTATGTGAAGAACGGAAATGAAAAAAGGAAATAAGCAATTTTTCGTTTCTAAAAGACACGATGATATGATTTTGTTTGTTCCCGTAGCGGAGCACGAGTATTTAGCTAATTGATTAGTATACTAACTAGGTTTGTCGTGGATGTGGCCACGGCAGATGCTACGGGGGGTAGCACTTCGTTGATGCGAGGGGAAGGGAACATCGCCATCTACGGGTCGAGGTGCAAGAGACGCAAGGGTTTTACCCAGGTTCAGCCCCTCCGGAGAGTAAAAGGCCTACGTCCTGCTAGATCTTATTGCTCAGTGGAGAATTAAAATGGGGGGGCTCAGTCGGCGGCTACGCCGTGAGCTTACAAAGAGAGATTAGATCTCAGATCAGGTGTCCTCTAGGGTTTAAGCTCGGGGGTTTATATAGACACCCCCGACTTAGGGTTACATGGCGATAACTCCAAATCATATTCGTTGCTATTAACCCGGGATTCGTTAACCCCCCTAGCAAGTAATCTTCTAATCCAGTCGCACAGATCTTCTCCTTGGGATCACAGCCCAGTCGCCTTTGGGCCCAGTCGCTTGGGCGACTGGCAGTCCACCTGGGCCTTCATCTTCACAGCGAGTGGGACTGGCGACCCACCCCCTTGTGTGTATCCCCATCAGTAGTCCCCGAGCGCGTCGTGGATTTAGCGCGGGCTTGAGGCAAGGAGCGAAGAGGCTTGACGATGGGTCGAGTGGAATCGGCGACGGGCTCCTGAAATAGAGGAAGCAATCGTGAAACAAGAGGCAGTCGAAACGAGCCAGTCGGCGTAGGCCAATCAGCATGAGCCAGTTGGCGTGAACCAGTCGGTGAGAGCCAGCCGGCGTATGCCAATCGGTGTGAGCCAGTCGGCGAGGGCCAGTCGGCGTATGACAGTCGGCGCCTGCCAGTCGTCGTGGACCAGTCGGCGCGCATTTACCATGAAGACACGTGGAGGAGCCAACGGCCGGATTTCACGTTGACCGAGGCGTGAACCACTTGCATGCTGTTTGACCGTTGGGTCTGACGTGACCGCTAACGGCTAGTTTAACGGCTACTCAGCCGGAACCGGCGCGGATCTCGACCGTTGATTGCGGGGCGGCGATTCCGGGACGATTTAACGAACAGATTTCATCCTTAATCTGGGCGAGTGCGGGTGGTATAAAGGATCATCCCTGGGATTAGGGTTCGTCACTCCTCCACACTCTTCTCCCATCTTGTTCCCATCTCACCTCCATTCCAAACTTCGTACGTATCCATGGCGGCGAAGGGCTGGGGTAAGTCGAAGGTCACGCGGGAGTCTCTCCTCCCGTACGTTGCGTCCGGGGTCATCCCCGAGTTCAACAAGGAGCGGTGGCGGGTTCCGCCGGCGAACGAGGTGGAGCCCCTCCCGCGGCCTGGGGAGTTCGTGCTCTTCCTGAGCTTCCTTGATCGCGGGTTCGCTCTCCCCACTTCTGATTTCCTCCGGCAGCTGCTGGCCTTTTACAACATCAAGGTCTCCGACCTCGGGCCGCACAGCGTCCAACAGATTTCTCTGTTCGTGGCGTTGTGCGAATGCTACTTGGGCTGTCCGCCATACTTCCCGCTGTGGGTGTCCATCTTCCACGGGCGGGCGACTCGGGCCAGCAAGAACAGCGAAGCTCTCATCCCGAACGGCGGGATCACCTTCCAGGTGAAGTCCGGAGAGAGCTTCATCGACATGGCGCTTCCCAAGAAGGCGCAGTCACTGTGGCGCCGCTTCTGGTTTTATGCCAAGGAGTACACTCCTGGCGAGGTCTGCATTCCTCAGTACAGCCCCGAGCCAAGCGTCCCGCGGCGCCTTAATGTCCGGTCGCTGCCGCGCGAGCAGGAGGAGGTGGTGAAGGAGATGCGCCAAGCGATCCAGGCGCTGAAAGATAGTGGCCTGACGGCGGTTGATATGTACAACTGCTGGCTTGGTCGGCGGCTAATCCCCCTGCGGTGCCGGGCTCACCCCATGTGGGAGTACCGGGGGCAAAACGACTGCACCCGGTCGACTGCGACTGAGTGGGACGAGGGCGAGTACCGGAAGGCGCTCGCCAAGGTCACTACGGCCACTTTCACCTCCTTCGAAGGCGGCCTGCAGCCTTATTCTGAAGAAACCCCGGCGCCCCAGGTATCATTTTAGAATAGGGGCTCCGCGTGGATCGGCCTCATTTTCTCATTTCTGACTTGTTTCCTTGATTCAAATGCAGCGCTGGCAGAAAATCGCCGACCACCTTCCCCCCCTCGCCGGGAAGGAACCACCAGAAATGACCGAAGGTGAAGAGGAGGAGGTCGATGATGAGGAGGAGCGCACCGAGTCGGACTCCGAGGCGCGAGACTTCATCAGACTCCCGCGCGGGACGAAGAGGAATGTCGGGTCCTCGTCCCAGGGCGCGGTTGAGGAGGAGGCGACCTCGCGTCCGGAGAGCGAGGCGGAACCTTCCAAGGAAGGGGCCGAGCCGCTGTCGAAGCGCCTGCGCCCCACTCTCCTGGAGGGATCTATGAGGCTTCAGCGTCCTCTGAAGGATGCGATTGATGCGGGAGCTCGGGCCGGCCCCGGCGTTAGAGCAATCCCCACCGTGAAGTAAGTGTTCCTCGCCAGACTTACTCTCCTTGTGGCGGGATTGGGTGTCGACTCACCTTGCCTCCCTGTAGGTCCAAGAAGAAGACCTTGGTGAAACCGGCCGTGGCTGGGGCAGCGGCCACAAAGGCGGCTGAGGCGAAGAAGAAAGCCGCAGAGAAGAAAGCATCGCCGTCCGATCTTGGGGGCGCGGGGTCGGCTCCGGAAGAGCCTGCCGCCGCGAGCCAAGCTGAGAAAGTGGGAGCCCGCCACGCCGAGTCCACCGCCAAGGTCTTCCCTCTACCCAGCATGGCTCATGGGGGGATGGCGAGTGCAGCGACCGGGTCGGACTCCGTTTCGCCCATGGTGGAGAAGGGGTCGGCAGCCGTCGAGTCGACCAAGGAGCAGGAAGCGCCCGAGGTCGAGGATATCGTCGTTGAGAAGGGCGGTCTCTCGGAGCCATCGAAGGAGCGCCGGTCCAAGGCTGCCAGGGACCGAGTCCCACCTGATGACGCCGACACTCGGGTGGTCGAGGCGCCGTCGACTGAGGCGGTGACGCAGGCTGGAGAGGTGACCGGGTCGCGCCACCCGCCGCCTTCTACCTTGACCTTCGCCGAGCTCCATACGGCACTTGGTGAAGCATACGCGGTGAGTGTTTCTGAACTCTTAGTCTAGTCGCCCCCAGTCCCCGAGGGTCGACTTGGTCTGAAGGGGCGAGTCGAGTCTCCTTTTGTTTGTTTCCTTTTGTTGACCTTTTGCATTGTTCTTGAATTTTTGCAGGCGGAGGTTAAGAGATTAACCACGCTCGTGGAAGAGGCGGCTCAAAAGAACCGCAAGTTGATTGCCCTGGGCAGTAAGTCGCGCCCACTCGCCTTCCTCTTTCGGTATCGCTGTTCTTGGATGAGCTTTCAGTTCTCACCATTTTCTATTTTTGGCAGCAGAGGCGCAGGAGAAGGCTCTTGCCGAGGCTCGGGAAGGATTCGTCAAGGAGTCTTTCTACCGCGAAGCCGACTTCCGGGCGACGCAGGCCGAAGAGGCCCGGAAAAAGGCGAAAGCGGAGGTGGCTGATCTGACCAAGGTCCTGGAGCAGAAGGGCCGGGAACTGGAAGACGTCATCACCGAGTACAAGGGGAAAGCCGCGACTGAAGCGCGGGACTCCGCGCGTGGGGCTGCCGCGTCTCTGCGGGAGGAGATTGCGGCCTTGAAGCAGCAGCACGCCAAGGAGTTGGCTGCAGAAAAGGAAGCGTCCGAAGGCACCGTCCTGGCGGTACAAGCCGAGAAGACCAGCTTCGAGGCCTTCGTCCGGGAGATGTCGCGGCAGATTCTCGGTAAGCTCCTGTGCACAGGTTTGCTGTTTTTCCTTGTCGAGTCTCTATTACCGCCAGTCCCCGAGCATGGCGAGTCGGCCTCGGGGGCCAGTCCCCGAGCGTGGCGAGTCGGCCTCGGGGGCCAGTCCCCGAGCATGGCGAGTTGCTGCGGGCAACTTCGTGGAGACGGCGACCCCGCGAGAATGCCTGTCGACCGCGACCGCGCGTATCATCGCCTGTGGGGGAGATACTGGCCGCGCTCCAGTACCTGAGTCCGCGGGAGGTGATGCCGCGGGACACGTCGTCCGTCTTCAAGGCCGTGTCCAACATTCCTGCTGTTGTGGACTGGCTTCGTCGTTCCTCCTGCCGCGTTGGTATTACCATGGCTCTGAGCATGGTGCTGGCGCACTACTCCGAGGGGTTCGACGTGGAGGAGGTTACTGCGGGCTTCCCCTCGGAGAATGGCGAGTTTGATGTTGCCGAAGTGCTGCGGCTGATGGACGCGGTGCGCCCCTTTGCCGACCGAGTGCTGGCGACCGCGGACTTGGAGACTCACATCCCCAGCCAAGCGGCGCCTGGAGACGCGGAGAAGGAGCAAGGCCCGGTGGACTTCCCTGCGGAGCGCCTCTTCCATGCCGCGGCCGCCGGCTCGTTGTCGACGTACCCGGTCGTGCTGTACACGCCGAAGTTTCGTCACGGCGATGGTGGCGCCGAGCCTGTCGTAGAGGGGGCTCCGGGGTCGTCCTCGTAGCTTCCTGAGTCCCTGTGTAAGAAGGAGCTTGGATTCCCGCGAGCGGGTGTCAGTTGTAAATACAGTGATAACTTTTGCTTAAATATAACTTGGTGGTTGCTTTTGAATTTCGCGTTTTTTGTTGTGGCGATGTGTTGGAGTTGGTTCCGACTATCCATGGCCTTCGGGCCAGTCGCCTTGCGACCCCGATGAGGGCTATTGACTTGACTGTTTTCCTTTTCGAGCTGGGCGTCCCCAGTCGCAGTACGTAGTCATTATAGTACAAATAGCAGCCTCATGGGTGGAGTAGCGGTGAGTTGTAGTTTGCGCTGTTCGGATGTAGCGCGCCACGTCGTGGCTCGGTGAGCCAGTCGCTAGGCGACTCCAAAGGGGGTCATTGCGGGCGTATTTTCCTTGGCGAGCCGCGGGTCCGTTTTGCGGGGTCCCTAGTCGAAGTACTTAGCCACGCAAGTCGCCTGCCTAAGGTAGAGGAGGGCATTGTTGTGCTGTATATCGTAGCACGAGGCGGTCGCCGTGGCCCGTGGGGCTGGCCGAGCATGCGGCCCTGCTGTGGGTTCCAGTCGCCGTTTTCACCCGACAGCGTAAGGGGTGGTGGGTGGCCGGACCTGATGTTGCGACCGGTCACTCCGTCATGCCCTTGTTAGCTCGGTTACTTGGCCGATCATGGACTTCGCTCTTCCAGCAGCGGCGACCGGAGGTCTCTCAGTACCTAATCGCTTATCGCGGCGACTGGGCCGGTATATACCGGGATGAGAGATGAAAACATCTGGCGGGTGAGGGTGAGGTAGTCGAAGCTGGAGATCAGAAATGGTCGGCGACTTTTATTAACCTCTGAATTGTCGGGCTACATTTTTGTCCTTAGGTATAAAACCGTCGGAGGAGGTTGATGTTCCAGGGACGCTCCACCTCTTTGGTGAGTGGCTCGCCTTTGTCGTCCTTGCGGACGTCGATGAGGTAGTAGGAGTCGTTGCCGAGTACGCGGCTGACGGCGAACGGTCCTTCCCAGGGCGGGGACAGCTTGTGCATCCCTTTCTTGTCCTGGATTAACCGAAGTACCAGGTCGCCGACTTGGAAGGAGCGACTCCGAACACGGCGACTGTGGTAGCGACGGAGGTCTTGCTGGTAAATGGCGGTTCTGGAGAGTGCGAGGTCTCTGGCCTCGTCGAGGAGGTCGACGTCATCTTGGCGAGCTCGCTCGTTGTCTTGTTCGGCGTAGTTGGCGACCCGAGGCGAGTCGTAGGCGATGTCCGTAGGCATGACGGCTTCGGCGCCATACACCAGGAAGAAAGGCGTGAAGCCGGTTGACCTGTTAGGCGTTGTGCGGATGCCCCATAGTACTGAAGAGAGCTCCTCTGCCCAGCAACCGGCTGCGCGCTCTAGGGGCACGACGAGGCGCGGTTTGAGTCCATGAAGGATGCTCTGGTTGGCCCTTTCTGCTTGGCCGTTCGACTCGGGGTGGGCGACTGAGGCGAGGTCGAGTCGGATGCCCTTTTCTTCGCAGAAATCAGCCATTTCCCCCTTCGCGAAGTTGGTGCCGTTGTCGGTTATGATACTGTGAGGGTAGCCATACCGATAGATAAGCTCGCGTAGGAACTTTGTGGCTGTCTTCCCGTCGCACTTCTTTATGGGCTTTGCTTCCACCCACTTGGTGAACTTGTCCACCGCCACCAGGAGGTGAGTGTATCCGCCGGGGGCCGTTTTGAACTTGCCCACCATGTCCATGCCCCAGACGGCGAAGGGCCAGGTGAGGGGGATGGTCTTCAATGCCGACCCTGGCATGTGCGACTGGCTTGCATACTTTTGGCATCCGGCGCACGAACGGACGAGGGCGACTGCATCTTCGTGGGCTGTTGGCCAATAGAAGCCGTGACGAAAGGCCTTGGCGACGATTGAACGCGCGCCTGCATGGTGGCCGCAGTCCCCTGCGTGGATGTCGCGCAGGATGTTGCGCCCTTCCGTAGTAGCGACGCATCGTTGGAACACTCCCGAGACACTGCGCTTGTATAGCTCATTGTTGATAATGGTGAAGGACTTGCATCTGCGCACGATGGCCCGTGCTTTGGCCTCATCCATTGGCAGTGCCTGGCGCTCAAGGTAACTTATGTATGGCTCGGTCCAATCGACGCTGTCGGCGGTGAGTGCGACTAAGGTGGAGTCGGGAGCAGGTGGCTCGGCAATGTCCAGCTCGCGTGGTGCGCGCACCGAGGGGTGGCTGAGGATGTCCAGGACGACGCCCGAGGGGGTTGGAGTCGCTTGGACCCGATTCTGGCTAGCGCGTCGGCTTCTTCGTTCTTGCGCCTGTCGACCCATTCGACGATGTGGCCGGCGAAGCTAGCGCCGGCTTGGTCGACGGCGCGCTTGTAAGCGATCATGTTGGCGTCGGTGGCGTCGCAGTGCCGGAGGTCTGGCTGGCGACTAGGTCGGAATCGCCGAGGCAGCGCAACCGTGTTGCGCCCATCTCTTTTGCGACTCGCATGCCGTGTAGGAGCGCCTCGTACTCGGCCATGTTGTTGGTGCAGGGCTCGAATCTAAGTTGCAGGACGTACTTCACTGTGTCGCCTTTTGGTGATGTGAGGACGACTCCCGCGCCCGCCCCTTCGAGGTTTTTAGAACCGTCGAAGTGCAATGTCCAGTGTTTAAGGTCCGCGGGGGAGCTTGGCTGCTGGGCCTCTTCCCAATCGGCGAGGAAGTCGGCGAGTGCCTGAGATTTGATGGCGTGGCGCGACTCGTAGGTGATGTTATGGACGCCGAGCTCGACTGCCCACTTGGCGATCCGGCCGGTTGCGTCGCGATTTCGGATGATGTCGGCGAGTGGTGTTGAGGCGACTACCTTGATGGGGTGCTCGTGGAAGTAAGGGGCCAGTCGCCGCTGGGCCCTGAGGACTGCGTACACCAACTTTTGGTAGTGCGGATACCGCTGCTTGGACTCGATCAGGGCTTCGCTGATGTAGTAGACCGGGCGTTGTACCAGTTGCTCCCTTCCTTCTTCCTTCCGTTCGACGACCATGACCGCGCTTATAGCGCGATTCGACGCGGCGACGTATAGGAGCATGGTTTCTTTTGGCAGCGGGGCTGCGAGGATAGGGGCGTTCGAGAGAGCGTGCTGGAGTTCTTCCAGGGCCCGCTGCGCCTCGTCTGTCCACCTGAATGATTCTGACTTCTTGAGCAAGCGGTAGAGCGGCATGGCCTTGTCTCCGAGCCGGGGTATGAAGCGACTGAGGGCGGCGACTCGACCGGCGAGTTTTTGCGCGTCGACTAGGCAAGTCGGCTGCTTGGTGCGCATGACCGCCAACGTCTTCTCCGGGTTGGGCTCGATGCCTCGCTTGGAGACGACGTAGCCTAGCAGTTGTCCTGATGGAACCCCGAAGGTGCATTTCAAAGGGTTGAGCTTGATCTTATACCGCCGTAAGTTGGCGAATGTTTCGGTGAGGTCGCTGACGAGGTCGGCCTGGCGAGTCGATTTGACCACCACGTCGTCGATGTACACATGCACATTGCGGCCGATTTGGCTTTCCAAGCAGCTGTTCATGCACCGCTGGTATGTTGCTCCGGCGTTCTTGAGGCCGAAGGTCATGGACGTGTAGCAGTAGGCCCCTAGGGGCGTGATGAATGCTGTCTTCTCTTGGTCTTCCTTGGCCATCTTTATTTGATTGTACCCGGAGTATGCGTCAAGGAAGCATAGCGACTCGGACCCGGCGACCGCGTCGATAATCTGGTCGATTCGCGGTAGGACGAATGGGTCCTTGGGACACGCACTGTTGAGGCTTGTGTAGTCGATACACATTCGCCACGTCTTGTTTTTCTTTAGCACTAGGACTGGGTTTGCCAGCCATTTTGGGTGCTTGATTTCTATGATGAAGCCGGCAGCGAGTAGCCGGTTTACTTCTTCGGCAATTGCGCGTCGCCGTTCTTCTCCCACAGGGCGCATTGCCTGCCTAACGGGTCGCGCGGTGGGATCGACGTGTAATTTGTGCTCAGCAAGTTCTCTCGGGACACCTGGCATGTCAGACGGTTTCCATGCAAAGATATCTCGATTCTCACGGAGGAACTTGATGAGCGCGCTTTCCTATTGGGCGGACAGGCCCGTCCCAATGGTAACTTGCCTACTTGGATCATTTTCTACAAGATCTACTTGGCGAGTGCCTGCTGCGGCCTTGAAGGTTGTTGCGGACGAGTCGAGCTCGGTTGGCTTCTCCGGGACTTGGCGAGCTCGGCGGAGTTGTCTTGTTCGTCGGCGATGACGGCGTCGGCGAGCTTGGCGCTGTCATCCTCGCACTCCAGCGCCATCTCCGGATCGCCGTGGACGGTGATGACGCCTCGAGGCCCTGGCATCTTCATCATGTTGTATGCGTAGTGTGGGGTCGCCATGAAGCGGGCGAACGCCTGCGGCCGAGTACGCAGTGGTAGGAGCTGCGGAAGTTCACCACTTCGAACGTTATCCGCTCGGTGCGGTAGTTCACGGGCGTGCCGAAGGTGACTGGCAGCGTCACTTTGCCGATCGGGAAGGCCTTCCGCCCAGGGACGATGCCGTGGAACGTAACCTTGGTGTTCTCGAGTCGTGAGTCTGGTAGGCCAAGCCGCTGGAAGGTTTCGTAGTACATAATGTTGATGGAGCTTCCCGTCCATCAGGGTTTTTGGTAGCCAGTAGTCGGCGACCTTAGGCTCGACGACCGCCACTCGCCCGGGGTACTCGATGCGGGGCGTGGTCTTCGCGGCTCCAGGTGATGCTTTGCTCGGACCAGTTGAGCCACCGGGGCACGTCGAAAGTATGACTGCGTGTACCGCCACAGCCCTTGCGAGGACCTTCCTGTCCCGCCGGTCACCGACCCCGGTGAAGGTGTGGAGCGAGCCGGCGCTGCGACCGAAGCCTTCTCCCTTGTGCTGATCTTGGTCTTTGGCGCGGTCTTTGTGCTGATTGCCGCCGTCGTTTTCCTTGGCGCGGCGAGCTCTTTCTATCTGCTTCAGGGAGTAGCAATTTCCCGTCGTGTGATTGGCGGGTTTGCCCTCCTTGCTGTGATAGATGCATGGTGCATCTAGGAGGCTGCGGGCGTCGAAGCGCTTGGGTTGGGGCCGGTCCTCCCGAGGTGCGCGGGTGTCGCGCCGGAATGATTTTGGCTCGCGCTGCTCGTAGTCGGTGGTGGCGACCAGCTCGTTGTGTCCTCCCTCTCCGCGACGCTTGCCGTTATTGGACCGGCCGGCGAATCGGTAATCGCCACGCCGGGGCTCCGTGTGTGCGGGGCGGCGATTGCGTCGTTGACCGTACTCGTCGTCCGAGTCGACTGTAGGATCTTCGTCGGCGTAGCGGGTGGCGATGTCGAAGAGTTCGGAGATTGAGATATTATCCCTGCTGACGCGACGGAGCTTGGCGCTTAATGGTTCGTACCGGCAACAGCGTCGAAAGCAATAGATTGCCGTGTCCGTGCTGATGCCGCTGGAGGTCGTCCACATATCCTGCCAGCGTTGCACCCACCGGCGGGTCGACTCGCGTGGGCCTTGGACGCAGCGATCCAAGTCTTCTATGGTTGTGGCACGGGTGTATGCGCTGGCGAAGTGTTGGATGAATGCGGCGCGAGCTTCTTCCCAGGAGTCGATGCTGTTGACGGTGAGGGTGTTGAACCAGTGGCGATTGACGCCGTCCATCATGAGAGGCAGGTAGCGTGCTGCGAGTAGCTCGGAGTGGCCCTGGATCCCCATTGCCATGGCGTACGAGTCGATCCAGACGGTAGGGTCGATGTGTGTGTCGTACTTCTCGATGTCGCGGGGTCCTTTGAACCCCACAGGGTACGGCTCGCCTCTGATCATCGGTCCGAAGCAGGCGGGGCCGATTCGGGTGAACGCGCTCTGGCGCGGGGCTTCATCGGCGTGGCGGTCGTTCAATCGGTTGCGCGCCCGCCATTCTTGATCGTTGACGATGTGAGTTCGGGCGTCGACTGGCTGTCCGTTGGCGGCGACCATCACCCGCGCGGGGCGCGGCTCGACTCGGTTGTTGGACGAGTGGGCCGCGCGCGGTGCGGGCGGGCCATTGTTGGCGTTGACGATTGCGCGGTTTGCCGCGTCCGACGACGCCGCGCGACTGGCGGATGTGCGCGAATAGAGTCGCCCTTGCGAGTCGGCTGCGGCGTGTTGCTGCTCCAATGCCTTGGCTACCAAAGCCTTGGCGTGCTGGACGAGGATTGCTCCGTCTCCCGTTTCGGGGATTCTAGCGAGGACAGCCTGCGCAGCTGCAACGTTGTCGGCTGGAGACGAGTGCAGTGGTAGGCCATTGGCGTCGACTTCTGCCCGAGGAACTTCGGGTGGTGGTGGTGGTGGGGGTGGCGGAGGTGCTCCGCGCGCCGCTCTATCGGCAGCAGCCCGACTTCCTTCCGGGATGTCAGGGTTTTGGACTCGGGCGACCCGGATTTCTCCGTCTGGGTCGTCGAAGTTAAGGCGTGCGCTGGGAAAGTCGTTCGCACGGGCGCGCTCCATGCGCCGGCGGTTTCGCTGCTGGCGATAGTGGGATACAGCTCTCACTTCGTCTTGCTCGAGGCGGAATTTCTGCCTTTCGGCGAGCTCCTTTTTCCTTTGCTCCTCGAGGGCCGCCCGGTGCGCCTCGATCTCGGTTGCGGTGGCGGTTGCAGGGAGGGGAGTGGTGAAGGCGTCGACTGGATGCTCTTCTTCACCCCCTGCCATGAAGACTGCGGTTGGGTAGCGGTAGCGCGGGGCCTCGACGGAGTCGGAGTCGGAGTCGCTGCCGAAGAGGGAGAGGATGGAGTCGTCCTCGAAGCCACCTTCGAAGTCACTCGGGTGGGAGACCATGGAGATAGAGTCCTTGGTTGACGCTGTGGCGATGGAGCGAGCAGTCGGGGACGCAGCGGTGGATCCTGCAACCGACGTTATAGCGATGATGTCGGTGAAGTCGGCGTCGATCGCAGCGATGACGGAGTCGATGACTGGGATGGTGTCGATGGAGTCGGCGGTTGGAGCAGTGTCGGTGGAGTCGGCGGCTGCCGAGGCAGTGTTGGAGTTGGTAACCGGTGCCACGACCGCCGACTCGGCATCGTCTTCCAGGGCCGCCTCAGCCTCCGCGTATACCTCGCCGGTGACCGGGCGAGTAGCAGTGAGGAGCTGCCCTGGCGCGAAGGGGTCGTGCGAGCGACTGGGGCGAGTCTCAGAGGGGTCGCTAACGCCGGCGAGCCCAACGAAGAGGTTGATGGAGCCGATCGGCACCATCCAGGCGTGCTTGAGAGGCGACGAGGCGGGTCGGTAGGTGCTCGGCTGGATGTGGAAGAAATTGCCGGTGGCAATCATCCTGCCGGAAGCAACCGCCGCCGCACTGGCGAGTAAGGCCTCGCCGTAGCTCGGAGGCTTGATGTCCCATGCCCCACGGTGGGCGCCAGTCGTGGATGTGGCCACGGCAGATGCTACGGGGGTAGCACTTCGTTGATGCGAGGGGAAGGGAACATCGCCATCTACGGGTCGAGGTGCAAGAGACGCAAGGGTTTTACCCAGGTTCAGCCCCTCCGGAGAGTAAAAGGCCTACGTCCTGCTAGATCTTATTGCTCAGTGGAGAATTAAAATGGGGGGCTCAGTCGGCGGCTACGCCGTGAGCTTACAAAGAGAGATTAGATCTCAGATCAGGTGTCCTCTAGGGTTTAAGCTCGGGGGTTTATATAGACACCCCCGACTTAGGGTTACATGGCGATAACTCCAAATCATATTCGTTGCTATTAACCCGGGATTCGTTAACCCCCCTAGCAAGTAATCTTCTAATCCAGTCGCACAGATCTTCTCCTTGGGATCACAGCCCAGTCGCCTTTGGGCCCAGTCGCTTGGGCGACTGGCAGTCCACCTGGGCCTTCATCTTCACAGCGAGTGGGACTGGCGACCCACCCCCTTGGGTGTATCCCCATCAAGGTTGGTACGTGCATACAATTAGTACTAGCTGAATCGATCCAGCTGCTTGTGTGATAGCTGAGTCGAGCGTACGTGCAAATCACATCGGAACAAAGGTTCATGTGTACGTGCGTCCCGCCAGAAACCTTCGTCGTCAATCGCCGGACTGCAATCGGCGGTAGGCGATTTACACAAAAATAACCTTTGCTGAAACTATAACAGAACATCAACAGATAACTATCGCCGTCTCTTATTCTTTTCCTCCCGTGGTCTCTCCTCTCAGCCGCCGCCCTAACCCTAGCCGCCTCCAGTTCATCCTCCTCCATAGATTGGTTCCCCCTCTTCCGGTCGGCTTCGCCGGCGTCAGGAGGAGTGGGGAACCCGATCTATGCGTGGAGTTTTAAATAAAAGTATTATTTTCATTAGATTATGTTAGGATTTTGGTAGCCGCTTTCTTGTTGGTTTCCCCTCAATGGAGATGGCATCGTATGTAATAAGTGATCTTCGGCCTTTCGTTCGGCGACGAGATCTTCTTCCCGGCGTCAATGGTGGTGTTGAACAATCACAATTTTCTAGGTAGGTCTTGCTTCGCCAGATCGATTTTGGATCTTTTGTCGTTGTTGCCGCGAGGAGGATTATCCTCGCAGTTTTTGTCCCGGCTGCGCGTCCGACAATGGTGATTCGTACTCTCGGCTCTCCATCGACGACGACAAAGCTAGTTGGTTATTATTCCCTGATATACTGGTGTTGGTACTCTTGCCGATGTTGTATGACTGCTTTAATGGTTGCGTGCGTGCACGCAGTCTTGGCATTGCGGCTCAAAAAATTATGGGGGAACTTTCGTCGGTATCTACAGGTCAATGGTTCGTTATGTATCTTTGGCTGCCTTCACAAGAGTACAAGATTGTGTTCTGGAAGAAGAAAGAAATTGAAGACCTCGAAGATTTGTTACTATCTTTTAGACTTTATTTTATAATCGTTGGAGTCACTTCATGTATCTCTACCATGTACTATTTGTTACTATGAATATATGTGGTATTGAAAAAAAAAAAACCTTTGCTGAAACTATAGCACAAACTGACTCCCCGGCGAAACTATTTCACCCATCTAACCCTTTTGTGTGGCGCCTCACGCGCCGACGCTACACCTCACAGTGTGGCGTCCCTGCCAGCGGCGCCACTCGCCCAGCCGACGTGACGCCCTCGACGCTGAGATGTGCGCCGATCCAACGTGGCAGGATGTGTGGCGCCGCTCCCATCGCCGCCACACTTTGAAACTGTGGCGCCGCTCGGAAGGGCGCCACACATCCACTTAAGTGTGGCGCCCGAGCCTGTAACATCCCAGGTTTTCGAAAAATTAAAAACTTGCATGCATTCATGGCATCTTTACATTTGTTCATTTACACATAAAATGTAAGCACAAATATGACACAACCATAGCTACATACCTTAATGCAAAGATCTTATTTTCCCTACCATGCTACTTTGGGTCAAAACCTTGTTCAGTATTGTTTAAATCAAAGCCCCATTTTTTTTACAAAATTTTAGAAACTGGTTTGGGTCCTTTTGGATTCCTAAATCAAAAGTTAGGTCTAAAACAGTAAAAAGAAAAGAAAAACAAAAAGAACAAAAAAAAGAGGGAAACGGATCGGACCTGCCAAGATGGGCCAGCCCGACCGCTCCGGCCCAACTGGCCTGGCAACCATGGCCCGCACCCGCACCGCCTTTCCTTTTCTTTTTTCCGTTTTTCTCACTGACAGGTGGGACCCACCTGCCAGCGGGGCCCGCTTGTCAGCGGCGTCTTCAACCTCGTGACCGAGCCGGACTCCTCCAGAGCCCTAGCCCGACCGGCCCCACCTCGGCGTCCGTGCCGTGAGGCGCACGCCCAGGCCGCCTATAAAAAGCCCCGACCACCGCCTCCTTTTTTCCCCCAGATCACGCCGCTCCTCGCGCCGCCAAGCACCACCGATTTCTCGCCGGCTAGCCGCGCACGCCACCGCCTCCAGCCGCCCATCGCCGCCGCCCTAGCCCCTCTTTGCGCGTGCCGCCACCACCAAAGCCCCTGCCGCGCCGAGCCGCACCCCGTAGCCACCTCCGCCGCCGCCAAATCTCGCCGAAACCGCCGCCGCCGTCACCTACCGAGCCGCCCCGCCACTTCGTCGCCGCCGGCCAGGTAAGTCCGGCCGATTTCTTTTTTTATTTGTTTTCTTTTTGTTCATCCGTTAGATCTAAATCGTGCGGCCTAGAATAGGATCATTACCGAACCGGTATCAGCGAATCACGCCGCGCCGCATGGCGATCCTAGTCAGCGTGCCAGTCAATTTTAGTCAAACCGTGTTTAAATTCGATTTTGAATCTCAGATTTGTAGCAGAACTTGTAAATTCAATATAAAATCAACCACTGGGCCAAATTTTACGAATTTTATATATTCGGAAAGCTTACAATCTGTAGTACACGTTTATGAAATAATATAGCATAGGTACTGTGATAGATTTCGTATCAAAATTCAAATAGGGAAATTAACTATTTTACACTATAAAAATTGTATAAATTAATCTACTGGTCCAAATTTTATGATTTTGTACTTTCTGGAATCCTCAGAATATGTACTACAACATGGAATAAGAATTGTACAACTTTGATATGTGCACAAACTTTCTTTAGTAAAATCTATTCAAATCAGTAATTTGACGATAATTCAAATTCTGTAAATTATTTTCGAATGAATCCAATTGCTCTACTTTTATGTTACTGTAGCCTATCTAGAGAGGTCAAATTCATATTTTTACAACACATAATGCTCGCAGTAGCTAATTAATAAGGTTGTATATGTTAAGTAGATACTCGATTAATGGTTTTTCTAAATCAAATTAAATATCCAGAATACTTTATTAACATTGCACATATCAGAGAATACATAATGCAACACTTACACACCACCTCTCTTGTGAAGTTAAATTGTTGCATAGCATGCATGCATACATGTCTATGATTGTCATATCGAATGTTTGTTTATTTTTGTTGTGCTTGTTTGTTTAGATTGTGGAGGAGATCAAGGTGGTGCTTGTGATTGTTGTGATTGTGCGGGTTGCTTTGATCAAGGCAAGTGATACTCAATTACCTACCTATTTTGTTAAGCATTAGTGTTTTGTAAATTAGTATGCATGGTAGGAATTTGTTTTCGAAAGTTATGCTATGCTTATCATTCCCAGTAGTGTGTAGTCACCATGAACCCTTGCTAGAATTCTTAGTTTGCCTAGCATTAACAAAATGTCATTGCTGATTGGATTATTCTGGATTGTGAGTATTGGGAATTAAAATTAACAACCTTAATGAAACACCTGGGTGGATTGGTTGAATGGTGGGCGGCTACTCAGGGCCACAGGACTCCTGTCTAGTACTTGTCTTGTGGTTGTCTTCGCCTGAGGGTGCGCATAAGTTGAGTGGCTACTCAGGGCCACATGACTCCTGTCTAGTACTTGTCATGTGGTTGTCATCGCCTGAGATGTGCACTTGTGGTTGGCCACTCAGGATTAAAGAGATTAATATGTCGTCCATGTTTTAGTTAGCTTCCAGTGCAGCCTTATGGTATTATGGGCTCTGCTGGGATTGAGTAAGTTGTGAGGTCCAACTTGTTGCTAGACATGATGATGTGGCTTGCAACCAAACGGGAACGGGTCTAGCTAGTTATGGTTGAAACCTCCCTCTGAAAGATCTTGTCTCATTTCTTCTCTTGGGAAGGGTGGGTCGTAAGGTGAAAGTGCACAACCTCTCGAGAGTAAACCTAAGATCTTAGCCGTGTCCCCGGTTACGGACAATTTGAGCTTTCTAGGCAGGGAATGTACGGAAGAATCTCATCACCTTTTCTGATTAAGTTAAAATCTGAGTAGCAACTGTCGGATAGTACATGGGAGATGTAACCATGATACTATCTATGACATCATTATGAGTTTGTAAAATGTTTTGTTTTGAAATAAATGTAGGATAAAATTGGCTTTATGCAAATCTGCCTAAACTCCACTTGCCAAATATCATGTAGATAGTCATGCCTAAAACTGCCACCATATAAGTGTCATTTGCCAGTACATCATTGTACTGACCTCCATTCGTGGGGCTGCATATTCAAACGTGCAGGTTCATCTGAAGAGGAATACTAGGTAGGATCTCGAGTCTACATTCCAACATGTCTGCCTGTGGCGCATGAAGATGATGGAGGCTCATTGAAGTTATTTTCCGTTGTGTTTGCTTTGAACATTTATTTTTGAGCTAGTCTATTTGACTATGCAATTTGTAAGACATTATTTTATCTCCTGAGGATCTATGTTGTAGTAAATTTGATACTGTTGCTATGATTATTACATTTGAAATGTGTGTGCTATCAGTGATCCCGGGAATAGCACTATACACAGGTATCTTGCCTTTGTTTAAAAGGTAAGGTGCTACAAAATGGTATCAGAGCATAGTGTTGCCTGTAGGATCGAGACCCTAGGATTTGGAAAACCATAGGATAAAACTTGTTTAAATTATATACTATGAAAATCTTAATTCTTCACTTATCTATTCATTTGATTCTATTCTAACCTTGTCTCACTTTTCGAAATATAGATGGGCACCTTCACCAAGCTCTGGGTCCCTTACCCCGAGGACGACACCCCTTTCAGTGACACGCTGTCCCGGGTGTGCAGGCCTCTGAGTATACGCGCACCCATGTTCCGCGGGAGAGCCGTGATATCTGATGTACACGCCGTGGAACACTGGGAGATCGAGACCACCATTGAGGGACGTCTTGTTCAGCCAGTTACCGACACCGTGGTCTACCTGAAGACGTATCCAGAATGGGGAGATGGAGTAGTGATGGCAATGCAGGAGGCATTAGCGCGCATTGTCTACAGGTACAAGAACGACATCGATGAGGATTCGGACATCCAGCACTTCGGACATCGCAGCTCCGCGGGATTTTGCTTCAGGACTAAGGGAAATCGTGAAAACATGACATGGACGACAATCTAGTTCGAGGACATGGAGAGGTACGCCCAGAAGATGGAGCACCACCTGCGCCGCAGAGGGATGAACTAGATGTTGAGGTTGTTCAACTCAAGACGGACAATGAAAAGCTACAGGATGAGAACTTCAATCAGCAGGCGATAATCTTGGCTCTATAGGCGCAGTGCGCGCATCTAGTCAAATAGATACCGTCATCGTCACCTCATCCAGTTACTCAGGCGCAAATTGAAGAGGAGAACAACTTGAAGAGGAAAGCAACTGAGGAAGGAAGCCCACTATCTTGCTATGGAGCGGTCAAGAGACGTTAGAAGACCCCTTTAGATTTTAGGTTTTTCATACGCTCTTTTGTATTGTCCTACTATCTGATGTAAGGCAGTACCAACTATCTTAGTCGTATTTTCGAACATCGATAAGCTTTAAGTTTGAGTTTCTGGTTTTTAATGTTTTTGTTTGGTTGTGTGCCTTGTTTGTGCATGGGTAGGAAATTTTACTCCCTAGATCTATCTATCTTGTTCTCATCTATGCTAAAACAACCCCAGATGCCACCAAGACGTGATCCAACTCAGGAAGCACTGCATCAGATGATGACAGCTCAGGCAAAACTCATGCAGATTATGACTCAATTCATCCAAACTACCCAGAACAACAACAACAACAATCCACCGCCACCACCTCCACCACCACCGCCGCCTCCACCACCACCACCCCCGCCCCCAGTGGACAGACTTGCCAGATTCCTGAGACTCAGACCAGCCAAGTTCTCCAGTGCCACTGAACCAATTGTAGCTAATGACTGGCTTCGTTCTGTCAGCAAGGACTTAGTCACCTGTGAGTGCACCGAGGCTGAGAAGATTAGGTTCACCGCTCATATGCTGGAAGGACCTGCTGCAATGTGGTGGGAGACTTATCAACTTACCCATCCAATAGATGGCTTAGACTGGGAAACATTCAAGGAGGGATTTCGTACTGCCCATATCTCCTCGGGCATTATGAATCTAAAGAGAGATGAATTCCGCAGCCTGAGGCAAGGAGGAAGGACTCTGAAGGAGTACATGGATGACTTCTGTGCGTTGGCGAGGTATGCCCCAGAAGACATTGACACTGATGTTAAGAGAAAGGAGAAGTTCCTCAATGGACTTAAGGGAGAACTGAAGATTCCATTGTCTGTAGCTTATGCACCCAACTATCAGTCCCTACTTGATCAAGCCATCACCCTGGACAATAACATCAAGAAAGAAGAGAATCGTAAGAGGAAGTTCAACAATAGCAAGAACCACACCGAGCCGTTTCACAAGAAGCACCATTCTTCTGAAGGAAGTGGGAGTCACAACTCACACAATCATAATGGTCATTTCGGAAAAGGGAATGGCAACAACTACAATGGTCATAGGCACAATGAAGGACTCAAGGGAGACCATTCCAATGGTAATCACAATGGAAACAATGGCCGTCACAATGGGGGTAATGCACACCCCAATGGAAATAATGGCCAGCACCGACACAATTCAAGAGACTTGTCCACTGTCACATGCTACAAGTGTAAGAAGCATGGACACTATTCTTCTGACTGTCCGGAGAATAAGTCTGCTGAAGCTACCAAACCTAATACCTTCCAGAAGGGACAGGCGAACCACCTCAACGTGGAGGAAGTAATGAATGAACCTGACTCTGTGATGGGTATGTTTCCACTCAACTCATTTACGACATTAGTTTTATTTGATAGTGGTGCATCGCATTCATTCATATCAATAGTTCGACTTACATCCCAATTGCATATTGGTGATATTAGGCTAAACATCTTAAGGGGGTTAGCCTAGATCAGATACCCATGGTAAAGGAATACTCACGCCAAGATTATATAGTTCTGCAAGGTTCAGTGGAGTCACCATAGTGAGGAAGAGGCAACTTGGGAAGGTGAAGAAAACCTTCGAGAATAACATCCACACCTAATTGCTAGCCTTTCCGAAGCCCGAGGACGTGCTTCATCTTAAGGGGGTTAGTCTGTAACATCCCATATTTTTAAAAAATTAAAAACTTGCATGTATTCATGGCATCTTTGCATTTGTTCATTTACACATAAAATGTAAGCACAAATATGACACAACCATAGCTACATACCTTAATGCAAAGATCTTATTTTTCCTACCATGCTACTTTGGGTCAAAACCTTGTTCGGTATTGTTTAAATCAAAGCCCCATTTTTTTTTACAAAATTTTAGAAACTGGTTTGGGTCCTTTTGGATTCCTAAATCAAAAGTTAGGTCTAAAACAGTAAAAAGAAAAGAAAAACAAAAAGAATAAAAAAAAAAAGAGGGAAACGGATCGGGCCGGCCAAGATGGGCCAGCCCGACCGCTCCGGCCCAAGTGGCCTGGCAACCACGGCCCGCGCCCGCACCGCCTTTCCTTTTCTTTTTTCCGTTTTTCTCACTGACAGGTGGGACCCACCTGCCAGAAGGGCCCGCTTGTCAGCGGCGTCTTCAACCTCGTGACCGAGCCGGACTCCTCTTGAGCCCTAGCCCGACCGGCCCCACCTCGGCGTCCGTGCCGTGAGGCGCACGCCCAGGCCGCCTATAAAAAGCCCCGACCCCCGCCGCCTTTTTTCCCCCAGATCGCGCCGCTCCTCGCGCCGCCAAGTGCCACTGATTTCTCGCCGGCTAGCCGCGCACGCCGCCGCCTCCAGCCGCCCATCGCCGCCGCCCTAGCCCCTCTTTGCGCGCGCCGCCACCACCAAAGCCCCTGCCGCGCCGAGCCGCACCACGTAGCCGCCTCCGCCGCGGCCAAATCTCGCCGAAACCGCCGCCGCCGTCACCTACCGAGCCGCCCCGCCACTTCGTCGCCGCCGGCCAGGTAAGTCCGGCCGATTTCTTTTTTTTTATTTGTTTTCTTTTTGTTCATCCGTTAGATCTAAATCATGCGGCCTAGAATAGGATCATTACCGAACAGGTATCAGCGAATCGCGCTGCGCCGCGTGGCGATCCTAGTCAGCGTGCCAGTCAATTTTAGTCAAACCGTGTTTAAATTCGATTTTGAATCTCAGATTTGTAGCAGAACTTGTAAATTCAATATAAAATCAACCACTGGGCCAAATTTTACGAATTTTATATATTCGGAAAGCTTACAATCTGTAGTACACGTTTATGAAATAATATAGCATAGGTACTGTGATAGATTTCGTATCAAAATTCAAATAGGGAAATTAACTATTTTACACTATAAAAATTGTATAAATTAATCTACTGGTCCAAATTTTATGATTTTGTACTTTCTGGAATCCTCAGAATATGTACTACAACATGGAATAAGAATTGTACAACTTTGATACGTGCACAAACTTGCTTTAGTAAAATCTATTCAAATCAGTAATTTGATGATAATTCAAATTATGTAAATTATTTTCGAATGAATCCAATTGCTCTACTTTTATGTTACTGTAGCCTATCCAGAGAGGTCAAATTCATATTTTTACAACACATAATGCTCGCAGTAGCTAATTAATAAGGTTGTATATGTTAAGTAGATACTCGATTAATGGTTTTTCTAAATCAAATTAAATGTCCAGAATACTTTATTAAACATTGCACATATCAAAGAACACATAATGCAACACTTACACACTACCTCTCTTGTGAAGTTAAATTGTTGAATAGCATGCATGCATACATGTCTATGATTGTCATATCGAATGTTTGTTTATTTTTGTTGTGCTTGTTTGTTTAGATTGTGGAGGAGATCAAGGTGGTGCTTGTGATTGTTGTGATTGTGCGGGTTGCTTTGATCAAGGCAAGTGACACTCAATTACCTACCTATTTTGTTAAGCATTAGTGTTTTGTAAATTAGTATGCATGGTAGGAATTTGTTTTCGAAAGTTATGCTATGCTTATCAATCCCAGTAGTGTGTAGTCACCATGAACCCTTGCTAGAATTCTTAGTTTGCCTAGCATTAACAAAATGCCATTGCTGATTGGATTATTCTGGATTGTGAGTATTGGGAATTAAAATTAACAACCTTAATGAAACACCTGGGTGGATTGGTTGAATGGTGGGCGGCTACTCAGGGCCACAGGACTCCTGTCTAGTACTTGTCTTGTGGTTGTCTTCGCCTGAGGGTGCGCATAAGTTGAGTGGCTACTCAGGGCCACATGACTCCTGTCTAGTACTTGTCATGTGGTTGTCATCGCCTGAGATGTGCACTTGTGGTTGGCCACTCAGGATTAAAGAGATTAATATGTCGTCCATGTTTTAGTTAGCTTCCAGTGCAGCCTTATGGTATTATGGGCTCTGCCGGGATTGAGTAAGTTGTGAGGTCCAACTTGTTGCTAGACATGATGATGTGGCTTGCAACCAAACGGGAACGGGTCTAGCTAGTTATGGTTGAAACCTCCCTCTGAAAGATCTTGTCTCATTTCTTCTCTTGGGAAGGGTGGGTCGTAAGGTGAAAGTGCACAACCTCTCGAGAGTAAACCTAAGATCTTAGCCGTGTCCCCGGTTACGGACAATTTGAGCTTTCTAGGCAGGGAATGTACGGAAGAATCTCATCACCTTTTCTGATTAAGTTAAAATCTGAGTAGCAACTGTCGGATAGTACATGGGAGATGTAACCATGATACTGTCTATGACATCATTATGAGTTTGTAAAATGTTTTGTTTTGAAATAAATGTAGGATAAAATTGGCTTTATGCAAATCTGCCTAAACTCCACTTGCCAAATATCATGTAGATAGTCATGCCCAAAACTGCCACCATATAAGTGTCATTTGCCAGTACATCATTGTACTGACCTCCATTCGTGGGGCTGCATATTCAAACGTGCAGGTTCATCTGAAGAGGAATACTAGGTAGGATCTCGAGTCTACATTCCAACATGTCTGCCTGTGGCGCATGAAGATGATGGAGGCTCATTGAAGTTATTTTCCGTTGTGTTTGCTTTGAACATTTATTTTTGAGCTAGTCTATTTGACTATGCAATTTGTAAGACATTATTTTATCTCCTGAGGATCTACGTTGTAGTAAATTTGATACTGTTGCTATGATTATTACATTTGAAATGTGTGTGCTATCAGTGATCCCGGGAATAGCACTGTACACAGGTATCTTGCCTTTGTTTAAAAGGTAAGGTGCTACAGAGCCGCCCCTAGCCCGACCCTCTTCTTCTTCTCTCTTCTCTGTTTCTTCAAGACTGCAAGGCGGCCGGCGGTTCCTCCTCCTCCCCCCTCTCCCCCACCAAATCGGCCATGAATTCGCCAGATCTGACCGGCCAATCTCTTCCCCATCCATTCCTCAAGGTAATCCCCTTCGAATCCTTCACATTCATCCACTAATTTCATAGATCTTGCTAGATTTGTACATGAACCCTAGATCAAGAGTACTAGATTTGAAATGTTGGTTGGTGCAATCTAAATTATACTCTATGTGTTGAAATTGATTGATAGCCCACAAAATGCATGTGTTTAACACTAGATTTGTTGGAACCCTAGATGTTAAATTTTAGATGTATGTATGTATGTGTTGAAATGGCTATGTATGTGTTGAATGTGTATGTGTAGGAACCCTAGATATGTATGTATCCTAGATTTGTGGAGGAATAACTCATATTTGTTAGGAATGGCTCATAATATGGTTTTTTATCCCTAGATAAGTATGCATATGTATGTATGTGATGTATGTGTGATGGCTTATTAGGATATATTCTCATGTATGTGTTGCTCATATTTGTTAGGAATGGCTCATAATATGGTGTATTTGTGTAAACATGTAGGATGGTGTGTCTCCTAGATCAAGAGTATGACAGGGATCACCGGGCTTTTCATATGACGGAGAGGAGAACGGATCTTCACCATTTGAAGATTCGTTTCCATGGCACAGTGGATATGGCGTATGACCCGAGGTACACGGAGTTCATCCAGCCCACCGGTCTTCTCCCGTTCATCACGCTTGTAAGCCGGGGGGGGACATGAACGCCGCGGCACTCACCGCCTTTGTCGACCGGTGGAGGCCGGAGACGCACACCTTCCACTTGAGGGCCGGCGAGATGACCCCTACTCTTCAGGATGTCTCAATGATATTTGGACTTCCTATTCAGGGCGAGCCACTGTGTATGAACACAGCTTCTGATGGGCGGCGCAGACAGATGGAGGACCTTATTGGCATGGCTCCTCCGCCGCCAGCACATACAAAGGAGAGAGCTCCCGCCGGCGCACCTTTCGGTTGGATTAGGCTTAACTTTGGAGAATGCCCGGAAGGGGCCAACCGGACACTATCAAGACATACACCCGAGTGTACTTGTGGTACATGATTTCGAGGACTCTCTTTGCTGACAGTGGTGGGAAGTTGGCCCATTGGTGTTGGCTCAAGGCGCTTACGGTGTTGGAGCACCGGTGGAGTTGGGGAACAGCGGCACTTGCCTACCTCTACTCCACAGGTGAAGATTTGCTGCATGTACTATTCTTCTCATGTATGTGTGCTAGACAAAGTACTAACCCAATGTCTTATTTTCGCGGTTGGACGAAGCTTGTCGCAGGACTGGGAGCGACGGTATTGGTGGATGCTTGCTCCTACTTTCCGTATGGAGCTGGGACCGCCTATCAGTTGTGCGGCCCAGGATACTCACCGAGAGGCCATGGCCTCATTACCGGGACAACCTTGATCGGGAGCCGACTTGGGCATTTGTTTGGGAAGATGACGAACTCTATATTCATAAGTATCGTGTTGTGAACCCTATGTCATTTCGAACCATGTCTCTATTGCTACGTGTTGTTTGAATCTATGTGCTACGATGTGATCTATGATGTGTGCCATGTGTATGTTCTATGTGTATGAAATTGCTATTGTTGTGTTGAAAACTGTTTAAATAAGGCAAGAATTTTCTTGTTTTTAACACAAGTCAACGTGTGGCGCCCCATGGCGTCGGCGCCACACAATGCAGCTTGTATGTCGAAAACATCCAGGGGCTCTGGAAGTTTAGTCCTTAGCCGTTTTGGCGAGGCTGTTTGTGTGGCGCCTGTGGCACCGGCGCCACACTTCACTGTGTGGCGCCCAGCCTCGCCAAAACGGCTAAGTCCCAGGAGTATTGTCTTACAGTATGTTTTGGCCAATTATAAGTGCATGTGTGACGCCGATGAGAGCGGCGCCACACATCCTGCCACGCCGGATCGGCGCACAGCTCAGCGTCGGGGGCGCCACGTCGGCTGGGCGAGTGGCGCCGCTGGCAGGGGCGCCACACTGTGAGGTGTGGCGCCAATGTGAGGGGTGCCACACAAAAAGGTTACATGGGTGAAATAGTTTCGCCGGAGGGTCAGTCTGTGCTATATATAGTTTCAGAAAAGGGTTATTTTTGTGTAAATCGCCTCGGCGGTAGGTGCTGGCACGTAAGAAGCCTTGTCCACTGATATTACACTTCATCCAGTAGAAGGGAAAACCATGTTCATCCCATCATTTATTCCCAACCAAAGATAGAGATACCGATGCACACTCTTCTGAAAAACTGAAAATTGACCCAAACTACCAGTACAGGTAACAGACGACAGCACCAAGAATTCTCCATATGCAGTCCATGTGGATACATCATAGATATGAACCATCGAATGGACGCATGGTTACCAAACCATTCTTCTTGCAGATTCGCTGGACATTTTCTCCATTGTTGTTACAAATGGAACATCCAGTTAAGTTGTCAATTCATCCGCAGTTTCAATAGTTTGGTGGTCGAACCAGCTGTCTGGTTTGGTGGTCCAAACCAGCGAGCACTACGGGAGAGACGGCGTGTGCCGACGGCCAACGGCCAAATGTCGGGACCGTCGGCACAGAGGCCCTCGTCGACCGGCGACGGAGTTGACCGTCGGCACAGGCCGGCCGTCGGCACACCACTAGTTACACAGACGGTCACCATCGGCGAAAATCTGGCCGTCGGCACAGGATGGTGGCGCCCGACAGTCACCGTCGGCACACGAACTGACAGGCGGGCCCAGCCGTTGGGCTGTCACGGCGCCGTCTATGTTGTGCCGACGGTGGCCCACGGCACAACCACCGCCGTTGGCACAGCAACTGACTGCTGGGTCCCCTCTCCTGCTGTGCCGACGGCTACCCACGGCACAACCACGGCCGTCAGCACAGCAAATGATGCACCTTTTTATGTTTACATTTTTTTACTACAAAGATAATTATTACCCATATAATTGTTAATCCCAATCATTTTTATTTGTTTATTTCTTTCTCACTGCTATTTTGGCGAACCCCTTTGCGGGAAACCTATATATGTATAAGGGCGGTATAGATCCCCAGCCGGGACCCCGGTCTAGGGTTTTCCTAGAAATTGAGGATCGGAGAGTGATTTGAGATGGTTTTATATCCTAGGCTACCCCCAGGTGTGTCCGGCTTCTCGGACATGGGGTTCCTACACTTACGCAAATTCTGGATGTATAGGGGGGACTCCCTCGGAGGTGAATCGGAGAGAAACTTGAGATCATATGGGATGATCCTTGTTACCAGATGTACCTATGACCTAACCTAGCTCAAATGGAGGCATATGCCCACCGGGGACCCCCGATGGGATGCAGTCAAAGGGGTAGACCGCGCGGTCAACAGGGTTTCGTCAGAAATCGAGCCTCGGATGGGGTGAATGGCCCCAAAACTTGTGTGTGTCCACATGGCATGCACAAAAGTGAATTGAGATGGTTTTATATCCAAGGCTACCCCCCAGGTGTATCCGGCGTCTCGGACATGGGGTTCCTACACTTAGGCAGATTCTGGATGTATAGGGGGAACTCCCTCATAGGTGAACCAGAGAGAAACTTGCGATCATATGTGATGATCCTTGTTACCACATGTACCTATGACCTAACCAAGCTCAAATGGAGGCATATGCCCACCGCGAGACCCCCGCTGGGATGTAGTCAATTGGGTAGACCGCGCGGTCAACAGAACTAGGGTTTCGTCGAAATCTAGCCTCAGGGGGTGAATGGCCCCAAAACTTGTGTGTGTCCACATGACATGCACAAAAGTGATTTGAGATGGTTTTATAACCAAAGCTACCCCAGGTGTGTCCGGCTTCTCGGACATGGGGTTCCTACACTTAGGCAGATTCTGGATGTGTGGGAACTCCCTCGGAGGCATATGCCCACCGGGGGACCCACAATAACGATAAACTTAAGAACTTAAGACCCATACACGAGACAAAACACTTAAATAACTAGACACACACACATACCAAAGCGCTTAAAGAACTAGACCCACACACGAACCGAAACACTTAAAGAACTACACCCACACAGGAACCAAAACACTTAAAGAACTACACCCACACACACGTACCAAAACATTTAAAGAACTACACCCACACACGAACAAAGCACTTAACACTGGGTCGACACATGACCCGCTAGACACACGGACTCGACACGCAGATACTAATCAGTTGTCGAAATCTTCGTCCTCGCTGGGGGTGTCCTCTGAAGCGGTACTTGAGAGGTTCCACAACCACCGTTCATCATCCTCCCCCCATGTCGACGCCTCTCCTTTGGCGTACTCCCTCGGCTCCTCGGCCCCGCCCTCCTCTCTCTCTCTCCTCGTACATCTGCTTCGCCTTCCAAAATGCGCGCATGGACGTCTCCGGGATGGTCTCTGCGCCACCGTGCCATGAACTGCTCGTCCGCCTCGGTGGTATCAATCCGCCGCCGGCCCTGTACGCCGCGCTTCACCCCGTGAGCGGAGTAGCGACTCAGAGAGAGACTCGAGCTTCCGTCGAGACCTGACCTCCGGGAGGTTCATTTCGTGGCGCGACCGGCCAAACCTCCAAGCCGCAACGTCGTATGCGTGGGCAGCAGTCTCCTTCGTGTAGAAGGTGCCGAGCCACACACGCGCACCACCGGCGGTGATTTCAGCCGCTAAATGTCCCGCAGGCCGCAGGCGAACACCGATGAAGCCCGTGTTGCTACGGCGACGAGGAGCCATCTCAACGGTAGCTCAGCTCAGAGAATTTTGTGGTGCTGTTGGATGAGAGAAGTGATGAGGGGAGAAATGTTGCTGGTGCTGTTAGTGGAGAAGACATGGCTATATATAGGCCGACGAGGGGCTGAAACGGCGGGAAAACTCGACGGGAGAGTACGATGGCACATTCCATCTTTGTAGTGGATCCCGTGTATGTACGATGGTCTTGTATGCTATATTTGTGCTATTTGTGGGATTTGGTGCTATATTTGTGGGATTTGGTGCTATATGGTGATATTTTTGTGCTCTATGGTGCTATATTTGTGCTATATATGTTACTGGACATTCAATGTTATAATCTGTGCATTTTGTGCGATTTTCTGAGCTAATTGAATCAAAATGGGGAAAATCCGAAAAAACCTGGGCACGGCTGTGCTGACGATGGTGCCTTAACTGTGCTAAATGGCAGGGTCTGTGCCGACGGTCAGCCGGCCCGCTTCGCGCGTTTTTCCAGTTCAAATGGGCATGGTTTGCCGCCGGTTCTGGGAAAAAAAAGGTGAAACTATGCCGACGGTGTAACCGTCGGCACAGCTGGGCACGTTGACGGCAGCCGACGTGACGGCGAGTTGGTTGTGCCGACGGTGGGGCGGCCGACGGCCACCGTCCAGCCGTCGGCGTACGCCTGTGCCGACGGTGACATGCTACGCCGACGGTGCCTGCGCAGCCCCCGACACGAGCTGTGCCGACGATGCTACGCCGACGGTCACCATCGGCAGAGCCTGTCCCGACGGTGCAATGTACTGTGCCGACGGTGCGGGGTCTTCGGCGTAGCAGGTTGTTCCCGTAGTGGAGGTGAGCAAATGAAAACGGCCACAAACGGAACCATAGCCACTGCGAAATGCATGCAAATGTCAGCTTGGTACTTTCAAATGCAGTTCCAACGGTAATTCAATGCTCGTTGCTACATCATTGCCAGCTATCATATGACATATCACCTGTACAAAGTAGTGTAGCATACTTGTTCAGCATGGAAAACGAACGCTATGATAAGCATTGTAATTCCAAATGCATTCGCAACTGTAATACAATTCTAGTTGCTTCTTTCTTTCTTTTCTTACAGCTAGCTACACCAAAGCTGCCTAACGGCTCAAACGGCAGCTTGACAACAGTGTAGACATAATAATTGCCAGCTTTTGCCATCTTGTACCATCCAAAGATTCTACTCTCTATATCAAGCGGTTAAAAAGGGGTGCATAGCTAGCCACACTATTCTGAAACCGGTGCTCAGAATATTATTCTGAGCACCACCTACCTATAAGACAGCGATGCCGTGGAAAAAAAAAGACACGCGGAATCCCTCGATCCATCTCCCAGCTCCCACCATATTTCCCCACGATACAATCCCCGAGCCGCCGCCGGCCACGCCCCTGCGAAACTGCCGCCGGCCACGCCCCTGCGAAACTGCCGCCGGCCACGCCCCTGCGAAACTGCCGCCGGCCACGCGCGCCGCGGAACCGCCCGCGCCTCCGCCGGCCACGCGCCCCGATGAGCAACCGCCAGCCATGCGGCCCCTCCTCGCCTCCCTCGGCCTCGCGCCCCCGATCTGCGGCTAGCAACGCGCCCCACCTCTACGCAGCTGCGTGTCGATTGTCGAATCCTGGGCCGCCGTCAGCCATGCGCCATGGCGCCATGTGAAGGAGCCGCCGCCCCGGGCCACACGCACCCTTGGCCGCAGCCATGCTTCCATCCCGCCTCTACGCCGATCGATCCCGCCTCTACGCCGACGTGCGAGGCATCATGCCCGGCTGCAGTCCTCGTCGCGCTGCCGGATCAGGCGCTCGCCGCAGCTGCTATCTTCCTCGCCGTAGCCAGACAGGGGCCTGCTGCTAGAGCCGCTCGGCCTCTTGGCACACTCCACCGCTGCCTCTCCCCTGGCTTCAGGCGCCGCCGGGATGATCCATCAGTAGCCAGCTCTCGCCGACGGAAATCACGAGTCCCCTCATCGCCAACTGCTGCTGCAGGATGCTTGGACGGGAAAGTACAAGACGGGAAGACGGGCAGTACAATGCCGTGTTGTGCTGCATGTTGCCAATTCCTAGCGCCTGTATTTTTCCTCTAAGCAATGTTTTCTTAACCAATGTACGGCTGAGCTGTACTGCTCCATGTTGTTCATTTTTTCTTGTGTTTGCTGTTGTTTCCTGTTACGCGATCTGAGATAGCAGCCTGCATCTAGTCGCGTGTGTGCTTTTTTTTTTGTCAAATTCAGATTTTGCATATATTTAAACACAACTAGGATAGCTACTCTATCAAATCATTCTCTGGAAGTACAACACATCGTACTTGGGCAGTACAATCGTGTGGTGAACGCCATTGCAGAGCCGCTGTCATGGTTCCTTAAAATTCCCTGGCCATGCATGGTTCCCCAAAATTCAACGATATTTTTATTTTATTTTTTCCTGTGTGCGTAGGGAGATAGAAATGCTACTGTAAAATTCAGTTTTTGCATGATAGATTCTACCAGTGGTGGTTCTATTCATCAATTGATGGAACTTTCAGCATAGTCAACCGAAGCAATTTGAACATGCCACAGTTTGTGTTGATTCTCTCTCTCTCTCTCTTGCCCGTGCAGCAGCAGTTCTGCTCTTTTAATTCTCTGCTGCAGCTTGCGCGTGCTAGCTAAAACATCTATGTACGTGTGCGTTTCTAATTCTGTCACGCATATTCTCTCTATATCTCTATGTGTATGTGCAGACTAGACGGTTTCAGGGGAGAAGTCCAATCGTATAGTACCGAGAACTGTAAGTTTATGATTTTGGAACTGCAAAATTTTATGAATCTGAAGAAGACTGAGTTGTAGATAGTTTTGCACCTGCTCTTCCTCTTCTCTCTATCCTTCTCTGATTAGTCTATTGGGCATCAATTATACGTGTGTGTGAATGTGTGCTCTAATTGATGATAAGCAGTAGTAGAGACACAAATGGAAGTACAGACTCGCACATTCATTCTAGTAGAGCTAGTGTCAAGCTTGCAGTTCTTTTGTTGGCTCGTAAGAAGTGGTGCAGAGTTTGTAACCGTGTCAGCTTGACCTGTATTCAGAGATTTCAGTAAAATCTTTCTTTTTAGCGATGCAGTAAAAGTCACACTCACGTCCATCGGAAGTACACATATACAGACAGAAAAATGCAGGGCCTTTTCAGACGGTATGGTGCAAGTCCTACAATACAGTATACGCTCCCAAACTAACACAAAAACAAGAGAAGTTCAGAGGCCCATGGGTGATAAGTACAGGTATTCACGTATGGGCAGTGCAAGTTGTTACATGTGGAAAGTTGACATGCAATTACTGTGATGTTTACTTCTGCCGAACCTGCCTGTTCAGAAAGCTGTGATCCAGAGCTCTACGTCGCCCTATCCGCGCCGCCGCCACCAGGCTGTCCTCCGCCCCGATGCACCGATGCACCGCTGCCCCAGCGACCCCCCTCCACCCCGGATGCGCCGCGGACCCGTCATCTTGTCCGCCCCAGATGCGCCGCTGGTGTGGCCTCTCTCCTCCGCCCCAGCTTCGCCCCGAGCACTCCGGCTCCCAGCTTCCTTGCCACGAGGTTTCTCTGCTGGGAGGTTGGGGTCGACCTCCATGAGCTGTTGGGCACGGGAACAGCCTGTGATGATTTTTTGAAGAAACAAATCGCAGTTGTCTCTTTTTCATCTCCTTTTTTATGTAAACCAGAATTGTTACTTTCGATATACCTTCTCCGATTTCATGAAGTGCAATAATACTGTATAAATCAGTACACACCTTTTATTTGCTAAGTACAAGCGATTGGATGCTTGCCGACAGTACAATCGCATTGTGGGATGAAGTAAAACAACTTTAGGCCATGGAAAAAAGCGAAGAAAAGACATGAAATCATAAAACTGAAATAAATCCACACGGAGTAAGAACAACTAATTTCCGAGTACACAAACTCCGGTTCAGGTAGCACACATATTGGAAGTACTAGAAAACAAATATAGAAAAAACAAAATAATATTGTTATCCACGAGGTACACCTGCTTAAAACATGAAGTACAAGAAAACCGAGAAAATCCAAATGTACAAAAAAATATAATCCGGTCATCCGCGAGGAAGTTCAAATGCTAGACACAGATAAGTACAACCATTTAACACGAGCAGTAGAAGCAGTTATTATAGGAAGTAAAATAAAACCAACAAAATCCAAATCTAAAAAAACATAAAAAATCCCGTCATCCGTGAGAAAGTTCAAAATAGTTGATGCGGAGAAGTGCAACCATTCAACACGAGCAATACACCCTCTTAATATAGGTAGTACAAGAAAACAGACAAAATCCAAATATACAAAAAACAAAAATAATCCCGCCACCCGCGAAGAAGTTCATATAATTGACAACGAGAAGCACAACCATTCGGCACGAGCAGTACACCCATTTAATATAGAAAGTACAAGAAACCCGACAAAGTCCAAATGTAGAAAACACAAAATAATCCCATCATCTGCGAGGAAGTACGAGCAGTGATTCCGAGAAGTACAGGCGGAGACAACAGGAAGTACAAGCGGTAATTACATGAATTAAAAGTGTCCAAAGATAGTACTCCCACGTAAGTTCACATAGCAAAACACAATAATAATCCCATCACCCGTAAATAAGTTCATATACTTGACAATGAGAAGTACAACCATTCAACACGAGCAATACACCCACTTAATATAGGAAGTATAAGAAACCCGACAAAGTCCAAATGTAGAAAAAACAAAATAATCCCGTCATCTGCAAGGAAGTACGAGCAGTGATTCTGAGAAGTACAGGCGGAGACAACAGTAAGTACAAGCGGTAATTACATGAAGAAAATACCCTCACATAAGTTCACATAGCAACATTGTGAAGTTCAAATATTAAGATCCAGGAAGTGCAGAATCTCTTAAAATAGAATATAGGGACAATCTAACATTATCATTTTGAAGCACACATGCTAGTTTTTGTAAAACACACTAGTACCAAAACATTTCCAGGAAGTACAACCATGAAGACCAAGCAGTACAAGGACATGTCGCGGGAAGTTCAGATGCGCGTGGTTGTGCTGAGCATTTTGTTTGGCCGTGGACCTCAAACGGGCACCGTATGAGAAACTTATAGTCACTTTAGTGAACACTTTCAGGAAACAGCGCCGAGAAGTACAACCGCATTTCCCTAGAAGTGCAAGTTCGTGTCGAGGTAAGTTCAATGCTCTGTTTTTACGGGGCGGAAATCTATTGTTCAAATCTCATCGATTTGATCACCAACCACTTCAATCATTGTCACCAAAAGCTTTATATGGTAGAGTATATGTCTAATTTTATTACCTACAACATTTTACAACAAATAAATGAATCTAATCCATCAAATTCAAATCGTTATCCCACAAAATATACCGGAAACATGATTTCAAAACTTCTAAAATTAGTTTTAAACCGTTCGGATTTGGGAAAAATGATACATACAAAAAAGATGCGCCATTTTGACAGCTTTCCAACAGTATATCATTTCCATTGTTTAAATATTCAGAATGGAAATCGCGGGGAAATCATTCGGTGCCCATCGCATAAAACGGGCGGACAATAATTCGACTTATTCTCTTAAACTGTAAGGAATTAGAGAAAATAATTCGAATAAGAAAGTTGCACCTAGTCCATAGCTTTCCAACGCCATATCATTTGCATCATTCCGACAAACGGTTGAGAAAATTCATCCAAATTACTGTCCGCTCGTTTTTGAGTACGTCCAAATTTCGGTATTTTCAAAATTGTTCAAAAACTATGAGGATTTTGAAAAAACTTAAAACATGAAAAAGTTGCGCAATTTCATTAGCTATCCAACGGTATATCATTTGCACAGTTTCGATAAGAGATTCGAAAATCGAACTAAAAGTTCGTTTTCTATAGAGGCATTTTGGTATTTTCAAAATTAAATTTAAACCGTGTAAAATTTGAGAAAAGTGTGAACATGAAAAAGTTGCGGTTTTTCATTATCTATCCAACGGTATATCACTTGCATAGTTCCGACAACTGGTTGAGAAACTCGAGGTATAATCAGTACCTCTGATGAAAACAGGAAGTTCAGGTAAGTTCGACAGAAAGTTGAACCCTGTTATCCGGGAAGTACAACCTTGTGTCCAGGAAAGTACAAATCGGTGCTCAGAATACTATTCTGCAACTGGTTGCAGAATAGTGCTGGTATATATATACATATATATATATATATATATCGACGCGGATTTGCTACCATGGTGGCTAGCTATGCACCCCTCCATGACCATTGGATATAGTGTGCAAAAAAACAAAGGGATCAAGATTCCTATGGCTAACAATGGAATCAACTAACGGATGGTGGTGTGACGTTTCAAGCCGTTAGAATGCTGGCATGATTGCTAGCTGTCTGCTGAGCCAATGTTAGTGCAACATGGACGGTAATACAGAAAAAACTACGCTTAAAAATACATATGAGACTTGCGTTGCTTTTTCAACTCTGAGTGTGGTTTGGCTCTTTAACTTGCATAGGTAGTGGTCCAGATGATTGTCTACCTAACCGGTTTAGCTAGTGCCACATCTAGACTTTGAATAGTTGGTTATAAAGGGTGGAAATAACCGGTTATTCAATGGACGGTGTTTATAAAAGAGTATATAACACTGCATGTAAAGCTGTAGTTCATTTTTTATCCTGTAGTTTGATGTGGATAAAATTATGTATGGAGAACTCTATATTCTGTATTTTCATGTGGACATCAATTGGTATGGTTATGTAAAATTGCCCCGTTAGGTTGTATAACAACATGTAATAGTGTTTGTAGCCAGTTTATTTTACAAGATTTTATGAAATTGACGTCGTATAACAACGTGTTTTCCTGGAAGTGAAACTTGCCAATTCACAGGTTTTGGCTGTTCTTTGGTGAAAGATAACCTTGTGACTGTAATTGTGATGGGGAGGTGGCCTGTGAAACCAGTGGTGCGTCTGTAGTGAGAGGTGTTCATTGATTTTTTTTACAAGATGATTGTAAAACCGAGATTTATTTATTCATTACTTTTATTGGGTTGGAGATAAAAATTTGTTTTTCAGTTCTATGCTACCAAACCTGGGAGTGATAAGTAATTATGCGTATTCCTCTTTGGTAGAGCTACAATCAATTTATTCCATATCATTAGGATTGAAAGATAATAAGGGAAAAGGTGAAAGATACAAACTACTAACTTAAAGAGTTGATGTTTCAGAAATTAAACACTACTAGACAACAAGTGACATAATGTGGCTCTGTCTCTTTCAGACATCAAGTGCCCGCGCGGCTTCATCTGCTGCTGCGTGGCCATGGATTGATGCGTTGGCTTGATCACCTCCGTCTTCACCTTGTTCCATCGGTCTGCAAGAGACTCTGTAGACAGCCTTCCAGTGTGCTGCCTAGCAAACTTGAGAACAGTAGAAAGCCTCGCCGCAGCCGGAGCACGAGTGGAACTCCTGTCCTCGAATTTCACGACGACCACATCCAAAATTGCAGCATGATAGAAGTTGCTCGACTGTTGGATCACCATTGTCCAGATACTGCCCTCACTGGATGTTCCTTGCTGCGAACCACTCTGAAAGAAAGCGGTAGGCCTGGTCGGTACCATGGTGGATGGTAGCTGCGCGCAGACAAAGGCGAAATTGCGTTAAAATGCAAGCATGCCGGCCAGGATCATTGGAGCTAGCGCATGTTTCGCATCTCAGCGTGCCACCGGAGGAATAAAGCTCCCAGGCAGTTGGTTGCAGCAGCAGCCGGCGGCCGTTCATGACAGAACGCCTAAGGCCGAAACCGTCGATGAGACAGAAGCCGAGCTCGCGAAGCGCTTCCAGGTGACCAAGCCTTGCAGCGCTGGAACAGAGACCGACACCCTGATGTTGCGGTCTTCTCCGGTTCCACCGCTGCCGTTGAACATGATGACGGCAAGCGAGTATATCGCGTAGCTGTTCGACTGAAGTGCAGCATCAGCGATTAGATCGGTGCCTCGTTCGTGTTCTCCTGTGCAGTAGAATAGTATCTGCATGAGAAAACTGGTGAGGTCACCTATACTATGATGCGTCTTATTAAATTTAATGGAAAGACGGTGATTTATGTATAAAATTTCAAGATATACCATGCCAAGAAGATATGCAGCCCCGTCGTTAGTCGTTACGGGCATCAGCGCAGCTCTTTAGGAAATGTTCAGCATCGTGCGACCATTTCTTTGCACTGACGGCGATGCAACTTGCCGAGGCATTCTTCAGAACCTCGCTGTTGTGAGCAATTTTTTTGAATCTACTAAACCTGCAAACAAACCAGATGTTCTTCGAAAACAAAAACAAGCAAATTTTGAGAGGTTGTGGCCTTACGTCATCCTGGTGTTCGCTTGATCTGCTGGGGAGGACGCTCCATATGCCACCTTGGCTAGGACAGTGATGAGCAAGTCGTCGGGAAGCTCGATGAACCTATCTTGCCCGAAGGATTGGAGGGATAGAACAACCAGCTTGTTGGTCGACGAAACAGCTTCGTCGGTCCTGATCCTCTTGTGAGCTTGCATAGGATTTTGGAGTGGGGAATCGAGGTGTAGACTCTTGCAACAGCCGGACATTTGACTCATGTTGCTAAACGGATAATGGAATGTTTATAAAACTTTGGCGAATTGTTGTATGGATTATATTCGGCGTTTGGTGGTGTGTTTGTAAAACGATGGGTCATGTATCCATATTTGTAGGGATGTGTCACAGATTGGTGTTACCCCGAGTCACCGTGTAGCTGTATTTTGGAATGTAAAATGAACTGCATACCAACCGACTGACTGTAAAATGAAGTGTATATGGATTTTTGAAAAGCGTGCTCCCAACCAGCTGTCTAAGGGATGGCGTTAGTGGATTCCGTTTGAATAGTGTGCTCCTGAAAATAGATCGCATGTTACATAGAGGAGATCGGACGGCAGGTAGGGTGTGCATAGCTAGCCGCCATGGTAGCCCACTATTTTGGATATATATATATATATATATATATATATATGGAAAATAGTGGGCTACCTAGGGGAATAGCTACCCACCCTCATCCAACCATTCATCGTCCCTATAGGACATTTCAGACCGTAGATGAAACTAACGACGTTAGCCTCTCCGTTTTGTGTCTCCTTCCTCAACCGACTACCACCCCGCACGCACTGCTCTCCCGATTTCATCAACAACAAATCCCCAGCCCGAACAGGCCAGAAAAAGGAAAAAAGAAAAATCCCCATCCCCAACAAAGACCCCAATATCCTTGGATCGAGCTTGCCGCCGACGTTCCCCCGCCCCGCCGCAGAATCAGCGTCGCCTCCTTCCCTCGCCGGCAGGGCCGGATCTGGGCCGCCGTCTCTTTTTTTCCGCTGCACAAACAAATCCCGGCGCCCGCCTCCTCCCGAAATCTCCGTCGCGGAACCGCATCGCGCGGAGGACAGTGGGACTGCGCGCCGGCGTAGGAGTGCGAAGCCACGCCATGGGCGACGGGGTCTGGGCGGACGGCGCGCAGAGCAACGGGCGCATCCACCGGCCTCTTGCTTCCTCGCGGGATCTGCTCGACGGCCGTCAGAGGGAGGATCTTGGTCACTGCGCGGTGGGCGACGGAAGACGGCCTGTATTTTCGGAGGGGAAGCATGATTCCCTGCCTCCGGACGCGCTCCGTCCCCCACGCCGCATGAACGCGCCCGGTCTCCCTGTCTCCGGCCGAGCGCAGCTCCTCCTGGCGTTCGTCCATTATCCGTTTTGCTGCGGGCGTGGAGGCAGCCTGTCCCTCACCCAACACTCGTTGATGGATTTGTTGTTGAAGGGAAAAATATCGGTGGTTCTAATTTGCTGCTGCCTTGATGGATTTGTAATTTTCTGGTTCAAGTAGCGTGAGATTGTTATTACGCGCTGCCTTGATACATTCCCCTTCCTCTTTTGTATATGCTCTATGAATTTTCTTACATCTACCGTCGGATGGATTGGTCGACTTTTTTTATGAGTCTGTAAATTTTGCAGCTAGCCTCATCTTCTCTTGTTTCTGGTTTCTTCTCTGCATAGACATAGATGTTCTTGAGCAGCGGAAGAAATAGTTTGATTTCTTCGTTTGATTTCTTCCTTGGATTCAGAGGGGTAAAACGATTTGGTTCTTGAGCAGCGGAAGAAACAGTTTGATTTCTTCCTTGGACTCAGAGGGGTAAAATGATTTGTTTTTTTTCTCTTCCATTGTCTCTATCTCTAAGAATCAAAGATTTCATTCACGATTTTGATTAGTCTGTTGTCTGAATTTTCTTTAACTCATTTTGTTCGATCTGGATTCTGCTGTATTCTCGATACAGTTCCCATGTGTTTTTGGGGCTATTTGATAAAATGCCCCACTTTACTTTGCCATTTGCCCCAAAAGGCACATTTACTTTGGCATGGATAAAATGCCCTGCTTTATATTGTCCATTTGCTAAAATGCCCCGTTTGGGTGATTTACTGGTACTTGTTGAAATAATATCCTCTTAACTTAGTCTAATCTGTAACCTGCGATTACGCTTTGCCCTTGAGTGGATTGAACCTGGGCACCCGTCCAAGTGCGTATCTGCCTGTCTTGCCTGTACGAATACACACCTACGCAGACGATGCCGGTGACAGTGACGACCGGCTGACCAGCGCGACCAAGCCCAGCGCCGCGCTTTCTTCTCCCAGCCGCGTCCTTCCAAGCTCTTCCGTCCGCGTCCCTGTGGTTGGGCGACCACGCCGGCCAGGCGGCGACCACGCATGGCGGTGGCGGCGCATCCCGGCGACTCATGGTCCGGATGAGAGGGTTGACGAGGGATGCGGCAGCTTAGAGGGAGAGGGCGGCGCCGAGCTTCGTCGTCGCGGTCGGACGGTTCGTCACCATCGCCGGCGTAGCCTGCTTTGTTCGTACGGAAGAGATACTGGCGACACAAAGATTAGCTTAGTTAGCTCTGGAGCAATCCACCTGCAGGTTAGAGATTTGTATTAACTTGCAGTAAATCATCTAAACGGGGCAATTTAGCAAATGTGCAATGTAAAGTAGGGCATTTTAGCCATGCCAAAGTAAATATGCCCTTTGGGGCAAATGGCAAAGTAAAGCGGGGCATTTTATCAAATAGCCCGTGTTTTTGGTACATGGTCGCCGATCCACAGATCCTCCTTTCATTCAAAGAAAGGAATTTTTTTTGACTTGTGTTTGCTTCCTCCATCGTGTGCTCACCTACCCAACGAGGAAGAGCTCACCTCACACCAGGCGTCGGCCGGCTGTAGCACCTAGCGAAGAAGGGAAATCGATCTTGGCTCCCGACCATTCCTCGTCGGCGCAATCCCGCCTCCAGGATTTGTGGTGTAGGGGGTCGCGTTGGTCAACCACGCGAAAGAGACCAGTTAGGCGCGTGATCTAGATTTGCGGATTTCTCTTTGTGAATTTTTCTTGTGCTGGATTACCGCGAGGTCGTCTGTGTTCCCAATCCAGATTCCATGTTGATTTTCCTGTGCTCCCAATCTAGATCGAAAGTTGTCATGCGGGTCTTGATTTTTCTGTGTTCCAATCCAGATTCCATAGTAACTGAAATAAACAGTGGAAATTTTATCAGGATTTCCTTCGCGATGTTGATTTTTTTTGGTTCATCTTCTAGGTTGCTGGTAAAACACAGAAAATATTTTTGGCACCATTTTTTTTTACAGGGCGGCAATTTTTTGGCAACGGTTAAGTCAAACATGCAGGATACTACGTAGTATGAGCAACAACTGTAAATATCGTGGTGTATAAAATTGAAAAATTATTTATAATCCCGGCGCATGACACCCATGGCGGAGCCGTAATGTTCTCAATTCTAAGCAACTGCAGAGGAATCTGTCCACTACTGTTCGTGTTTTTGTTTCCTTGCGAGTCAATGGATGTGGAGGGACCCACCGCCACTTTCAAGCAAAGTATGGAGTACTATTTCTATCAGGGGCTCGCGGAAGGACCGTGAAGTCTCTGTCTATCGGCACGTTAAGATGGGAAGAATCCAACGGTGGTAACCTCGTGCATAGCTATCACCCCGGTTAGAAAATTATATATATATATATATATATATATATATATATATATATATATATATATATATATATAGAAACTCTATTTGACCCCCAGGGTGTAGAAAAGTTATTTTGCACCCAACATAATTTTACGTTGTTACATTCATCAAATTATGTTTTGTTTACATATAATTACGTTCATATTCACTTACCACAAAAAAATCGACGTAAAAAAAGCATCGTATGAATAATTGTAGTGTAAAAAATGGCGAAAATACTTATTTTATGTCATACTTTTTTACGTAAAAAAATTTTTTGTAAGGTCTATTTTTTCTTATGTTCTACTCGACTAATGAAGTAAGAAAAAATTTACGTGACATAAAAATCATTTACGGTTGCAAAGATAGAGGGTGGGTGTAGAATAACTATTCTACTCCCTGGGAGTCAAATAGCGCATCCCTATATATATATATATATATATATATATATATATATATATATATATATATATATATATATATATATATATACCAGCACTATTCTGCAACCGGTTGCAGAATAATATTCTGAGCACCGACTTGTACTTTTCTGGACACAAGGTTGAACTTCCTGGAGAAGAGGGTTGACCTTTGTGTCGGAACTTACCTGAACTTCTCATTTTCGTCAGAGCTACTGATTACACTACGATTTTCTCAACCATTTGGCGGAAATGTGCAAATAATATACCGTTGGATAGATAATGAAAAACCGCAACTTTTTCATGTTCACAACTTTCGCAGATTATGCCCAGTTTAAATTTAATTTTGAAAATACAAAAACAATTCTATATGGCCAGAAAACGAACTTTTGGTTCGGTTTTTGAACCGCTTATCGAAACTGTGCAAATGATATACCGTTGGAAAGATAATGAAATTGCGCAACTTTTTCATGTTTTATGTTTTTTCAAAATCCTCACAGTTTTTGAACAATTTTGAAAATACCGAAATTCGGACGTACTCAAAAAACGAGCGGACAGTAATTTGGATGATTTGTTTCAACCGTTTGTCGGAATGATGCAAATGATATGGCGTTGGAAAGCTATGGACTAGGCGCAACTTTCTCATTCAGGTTGTTTTTTCTAATTCCTTACAGTTTAAGAAAATAACTCGAATTAATGTCCGCCCGTTTTATGTGACGAACACCGAATGATTGTTCCACGATTTTCATGCGGTATATTTAAACAATAAAAATGATATACCAATAGAAAGGGATCAACAGGGCGCATCTTTTTCATATGTACCATTTTTTCCAAATCCGTATGGATTGAAACTAATTTTAGAAGTTCTAAAGTCACAATGTCGGTATACTTTGCGAGATAATGACTTGAATTTGATGGTTTAAATCATTAGATTTGTTTTGAAATGCACTAGGTAATGAAATTAAACTCATATTCTACCATATAAAGCTTTTGGTGCCATTGTCCGAGGTGATCGGTGATCAAAACTATGAGATTTGCACCATAGATTTCCGTCGTGCAAAAAACAGAGCATTGAACTTCTGCCGACATGAACTTGTACTTCTCGGTCATGACGGTTGTACTTCCGACGTGATTTCACGAAAGTGTTCAATAAAATGGCTACTTCCCGCGACATGCACTTGTACTTCTTGGCCTTCGTGGTTATACTTCTCCGATGATTTGATATTAGTGCCTTTTAGAGAAAACTAAACATGTGTGTTTCGAGATATTAATTTTAAATTGTCCCTACACTCTACTAATGAGACAATACACTTCACGAATCTTAATCATTGAACTTCTTAATGTGCTATGCGAACTTATTTGGGAGAACATTCCTTTTTTGCACTTCTAAATGTCCAGTTGAACTTTCTGTAATCACCATCTGTACTTCTAGGAATCACGTCTTGTACTTCAAGTGAGATTAAAAGCGGATGATTTTCATTATTTTTAATGCAGTACAAGGAAGATTTTATGCACTACAAGGCGGATCATGTACTACTCAAATCTAATCAAGAGTACTTCTCAATTGTTTGACGTGTGTACTCCGTGGCAATTATTCTTCATGTACTTTCAATAAAGATTGGTGTGTACTTATCAAATTGTGTCAATTGAACATCCTGCTCAACGTGTGAGACTCCGCACTTCCCCGATTTAATTTTGAAATTCCAGAACTCATTATTTGTACTTCCTGTAGTCACTTATTGTACTTCTGATAATCATTTTTTGTCCTTCCTATGAGATGAAAGATCGGTTGTTTTTCTCAGATGATTTTCTGATCTCTTTTGTATACTTTAGGGTGGTTTGTGTACTTACTAGACCCATTTTCTTGTAATGGCGGCGGCGGAAAAAATAGAGAACAGTAGTAGTGTGCGCTGGCGGCGGGAAAAATAGAGAACATTCGCAGTTTGCGCACTCGCTTAGTTTCTGCACAAAAATCACCCAAACCAAATCAGCTGTATCGCCCCACAAATACAAGTGCACTGACTCACGAAAACTATCTGCTGTGTTTTTGTAAAATAAAAGCAAACTCACGAAAACTATCGATGGGTTTTTCCTAGTTTTAACATCAGAAGTATTTGCCGTGTAGAACATGTGCACTTCCCATGTAAGTGGTTTCTTGTTCCATGATTGTCTTTTTTAACGTCACATGTTCTGTCATTATACTGAAAATACCCACTGCTTAACGAGTGTGCTTCCCACCATGCTCCATCTGTGCTGCCTAGCTTCGCTCAGTGTGCTTTCGGGAAGAAATTTGATTGTGATTTATGTATTTACAAATCAATCTCAAATTTAATCTAATAATAACACAATTAACAAATACATGATCATTTTTGCTAAAAAGAAGAAACAAAGAACATGAGCCTTGTCCGAAGTAGGCGGCCTGCAGCCACACGCCAGCCCGGTCGGCGAATGCTGCTCTGCCTGAGCAGGGATACAGAGACGTGACGTCACGCGGAGAAGCAGCGAGGTGCAGGCCTGGCTCAGGGTGACCCTGCAGCGTTGTGGGAGCTGACGAACGAGCGAAGGGCAGTACAATAGGTTGACGACAGGGATCGCCGGCAGCAGGAAGAAGCAGGGCGTTGAAAGGGAGCATGTATCAATTTATGGACTTGTAATTTATCTATACTTTTCTTTGATGAACACGTACACTGCCTTCAAATGCACTTCTCTACTTTGGTAAAAAGTCAGTGCACTCCTACAGTCTTATACAGAGAGAAACGAGAGAGAGCTTTGTGGGATGCGGCGTCCGCGAAGGCGCGAAGCACGTTCCCGGCCGGCGGCGCCCAGCCTTTCTGTGAGACTGACCATGCAAACTGAGTTCCCCGGCATCAATCCCAGCTGATAGCTTTTGGCCTCGCTGTATTTGGCTCCTGCAATTGTGATCAGGAATTGTGACAGCTTCCTTTAAGACCTGACAGTCAGTTGCAAAGACCAGCCTTCAGATTGCAAACTGATCAGCTATTGTGACAATTTGTAGTAGTGCATGGGTTTCACCTGCATTTGATATGGCACCTGCAGCAGTAAAAACTGGGATAGCATCATAGGCAGTACATCTTTTTAATAGCGAGCAGTTCATCGTTTTACCCTCCAGCAGTAAAGGTCAACGAAAAGCAGCAGCTTTGAGAGAGAAGCTAGGCTAAAAGAGGCATGTAGAGAAGTGTACAGAAGAGAGACACATAAATACACAGAGAGAGATAGAGAGCAGTACGAGAGAGGGAAGTACGCACACAACAGCAGCTTCGTGTATGCAGCAATTGGGGTGCTGCTGGATGTTCACCGGCAGCGCAACAAATTGGTGCGATTTCGGTTGGATCCTCGGCGGCAGAGGCTGCTGAAGAAGTTCACAGTCGGCTGCGGGGACAGCTCGAGTTACAGCTATCGCGTATCCAATGTTTATCACAGGGAAGAAGAAATCAACGCGTTTCAGAAGTTTAGGTCCGTGCCAAACAGCAGTTCAGGTAACTGAAAGGAGAAGAGGCCGCCAGGGATGGGCGTGGAGGCGGCTGCCGGGCCTGAACGCGGGGGCAGCCGCAGCTGAACGCGGGGGCGGCCGGAGCTGCACGCCGGAGCGGCCGGAGCTGCGCGGGGATGCAGCGGCTGTACACTGCGTGTACGCGGCCGCCGGGGAAGCACGAGGCGCATCGTGTGTAGGCGGAGGCCGGGGAAGCGCGCCTGAAAGTGCATGGAGCCCCCATGTGTGGTTTTGGTAATTAATGACAATCCCTATGGACTAATGTTTGCATTGAGTTATATTTGTAGGTGTTGTCCATAAGCAATGCTTGAACCATATGTTGGCTTCAAGGTTGCAATAAGAAGAAATTGATGAAGGATATCAAGTGTCAAGTATGTCTTGAAGATGAAGATGAAGTGAGCCCTCAAGTTACTTCAAGACATCAACATGAAGTGCAAGTTCAAGATGAGCCAACTCGAAGAGATCATAAGCTTGAAGCTTGCCATGAAGAAATGAAGTGCAAGTTTAAGTTGCACCGAAGAAGAAGCTCCCCCATGGTGGATTATGGGGGAGCAATCCACAAGACTTCGTCAAGCAAGCACAATCAATAAAGGTGTTCCATCTTGTTGCGGTCAAGATCGTCATCATCAAGCTCAAGTGGAATGCTCAAGGTTAAGGTTTGCTCTTGATAGGGTTTCTTTCTCACCGGTCTCATGGTGTAGTTGGAGACCGGTTTATAGTTTAGTTGCCGTACTATCAAGAGGGCTCTCAAGTGAGTAACTCGATCGTATCCTTCGGAGAGCTCAAACCTTTGCATCCTTGCATCATGTTTCTTGGTTGTTATTTGGATCTTATCCATATGGTGTTTTAGAGCTTGTGCTTATTCTCATGACAAGCTCTAGTTCATCGAAAACGGATTCCGCATGAATCACTTGTTGCGTTTTCGATATTGGAGTTTCTCTTTCTCGTATTGAGAGGTTTCACTCTAAAATACATAGAAAAACCTACCCCACTTGTTCTTAAGATTTTCACTCTTTGTGTGGTAGCTCTTGTCATCCTCTTTACAACAAAGTTGGTTTCACCTAAATCCAAGTCTCCTATCTCAAGTTGTTGCATTTTCCATATTGGAGGTTTTACCGGTTTGCCTTTTATAGATAGGTAAAACCTTTATTCATTTGATTCTATCCTCCTTTGCTGGACTATGATGTTTCTATGCATATTGTTGTAGAGCTCGTTGTTGTGATTTCAACGAGCCCAAGTTCATCGAAATCGGAGTCCGGATGCAAAAGTTATTGAAGTTTTCGTGAAGCAGTTTTTTGGGGCGTTGGCCGGAAGCCCAACTTCCGCAACTCCGGCGAAATGAGAAAACATGGGAGGGGCCTCCGGCTCACCGGAAGTTGGCCGGAACTTCGGGGCGGAAGTTCCGCCCCAAATGACCGGAAGTTCCGGTTTTGACGTTGTGCATAACGGGCAGATTTCTCTTGCCCTATTTAAGGGGGTCTTCTTCCCCAAAGTTTCCCATCTGTTGGAGCTCGTTTTTGCCCCCATTGTTGACCTTCTTTGAGCTTGCTATCTCCCTCTCCCTACAATGAATCTTGCATCTATTTGAGAGAAAGATAGAGGAGATCTAGATCTACATCTTCACCAATCAAATCCCTCTCTTTGTGAGGGAATCCACTAGATCTAGATCTTGGGATTTGGTGTTCCTCCTCCTATTTGTTCTTCCTCTCTTATTCCCCCAATAGCTTTTGTAGCTTTGTTGGAATTTGAGAGAGAAGGACTTGAGCATCTTTGTGGTGTTCTTGCCATTGCATTTGGTGCATAGGTTTGAGTTCTCCACGGTGATTCGTGGAAGTGAAAGCAAGAAAGTTGTTAATCTTGGGTTCTTGGAACCCTAGACGGATTTGAGGCCTTTGTGGCGTTTTCTTGGGAGCCTCCAATTAAGTTGTGGATGCGTGCCCCAAGCTTTGTGTAAGGCCCGGTTTCCGCCTCGAAGGAAATCCCTTAGTGGAACCGTGACCTAGGCCTTTGTGGCGAGGGTCACCGGAGATTTAGGTGAGGCGCCTTCGTGGCGTTCGGTGTGTGGTGTGAGTACCGCATCTTGGGGTGAGGCCTTTGTGGCGTTGGTGTGCATCGAGCAACCACACCTCAAGGTGAGCCTCTTGTGGCGTTCGGGAGCACTAAGCCACCGCACCTCTCCACCGGAGATTAGCACTCGCAAGAGTGTGAACTCCGGGATAAATCATCGTCTCCCGCGTGCCTCGGTTATCTCTATACCCGAGCTCTTTACTTATGCACTTTACCTTGTGATAGCCATCGTGCTTGAAGTTATATATATCTTGCTATCACATACTTGCTTGTATTGCTTAGCATAAGTTGTTGGTGCACATAGAGGAACCATTGCTTAGAATAAGTTGTTGGTGCACATAGGTGAACCATAGTATATAGGCTTTGGGCTTGACAAAGTAAACGCTAGTTTTATTCCGCATTTGTTAAGCCCATCTCGTAAAAGTTTTAAATCGCCTATTCACCCCCCTCTAGGCGACATCTGTGTCCTTTCAATTGGTATCAGAGCAAGGTCTCTCATTCTTAGGCTTCACCGTCTTGAGAGTAAAGATGTCGGCTAGGGGATTAGCGCACAATAACTTGTTTATATTTGATGGCACAAATTATGATCTATGGAAAATTTATGTGCTTAATATTTTGCGGCGTATGTCCCCGGACATGGAGCGATTTCTTGACATGGGTTTTTCTCTCCTAAGGATCCTCAAAATTTATCTCTTGAGGAGGAGAAAAACTCTTGTCTCGATGCTCTTGCTTCTCATGTGTTTTCCATTGTTGTGAGCAATGTAGTTACTTCTTCAATCATGCCTTTTGGGAGCGCTCATGAATTATGGACAAAGCTTCAAGATAAATATGATGTGTCCAATATTATTGAGGATGATTGTATTGCTTCCACTTCCGGTCGTGATGAGTTCTCATCTTCATCCACTTCACCAAAGTGTGGTAAGACACAAGGTAATGATATGGTGAGTGGTGATGAAAATTGCAATGTTGATATTGAGCTTACTATTGATGATTCTTCATCTCTATCTCATTGCAATGCTTCATCTTTGGACTTAAACACATCTAGCACTAGAAATGATTTACATGCTTGTGTTGATAGTCCTTGCATATCATGTGTAAGTTGCTTGAATAAATCTCATGATGATATGCTTGATTTGTCTTGTGGCCATGATAAAAATGCTTCGATTTCCTCTAGTTGTTGTGTGGCTAACAATGTAGAGTAAACTAAAGATTCTATTGGTCAAGACAAGATCTTGATAGGAGCCTCAAGTAACTCCTCATCTTTATCTCACGGTCCTCATATATGCCTTATGGCCAAGGGTTCCACGGTACCTCCTACCATGGAACCTAATATGTCTCGTGGTGATAAGGATGAGGATGAATATGAAGAAGAGGATTGGGTTGTCTCTCTACGCGATAAGGGTAAGAGCGTATTCAAGGTTATTTGCAAAGATAAAATTGCTAGCACTCACTTCTTTGAAATCTTGACCACCGCTATTGAGAGCCAAAAACTTATTTGGATGCATGAGAACACCATTGATAAAAAGGGTGCTCTTGAACGAGAGTATGCCGATGATGTAGCATCATTATAGAATGAACTTGAAGAAGAACAAACCATCAAGGAAACTCTTGAGGAGACCTTTGCTCTAGAATTGTCTAGAGAAAAGGAAAACCATGATAGAGCTCTTGAGATGGCAAATGAACTAAAGCTAAAAAATGATAAGCTTGTGTTTGTTAATGCTAAACTCCTTGAGGATTTTGAGCAACTCAAAAAGGGCTCAAGGGTCATTGAGAGTGCGCTCACCAAACTCACCGAGTCGCATGAGCAACTTAAAGATTCTTATCTAAAAGAGCATACCAACTTGCCTTCTTCTATTGCTATTGATAATGATGCTTGTGCTACTAACTCTACTTCTTGTGAAGCATCTACCTTGAAGGAGAATGTTGAGCTAAGGGCTCAACTTGAGTTGCTAACTTGCAATTATGGGAAATTGGAAGAAAGTCATGGAAAGCTTTCTCGCTCCCATGAGGATCTTCTAGCCTCTCATGATAGGCTAAAGTTAGCTCATGAGGCTATCATATTTAAGGTAACACCTTGTGAGCCTCATGTGGATACTAGCACTACTACTCAAAATGCTATATTTCCATGTGCTAGTCCTAGTAATTCATCCACTCATAATATTGCTAAATCTTGTGATGAATTATCTTCCTTGCCTTGTTGCTCTAACAATGAAGATTCTACTTCCTCTAGTGCTTGTGTTGTTACTAACCATGTAGAGGAAATCAAAGAGCTCAAGGCCCAAGTCACTTCTTTGAAGAATGACTTGGTAAAGGGTCATGAAGGGAAATGCAAACTTGACACGATGTTGAGTATGCAACAATCCCCCAATGACAAGAGTGGACTTGGTTTCAAATCTAACAACAAGAACAAGTCCATGAACAACAACAAGAAGAAGGGCCAAGTACAAGTCAAAGACCCGGCCAAGATTGTTTGCTTCAAGTGCAATATTGAAGGGCACCATGTTAGATCTTGCCCTTTGAAGAAGAAGCAAAAAGGGAAGCGGCCCCAAGCTCAAACTCATATTCAACCTCAAGTTGAAGAAATGCCACCTCCCAAGAAGAAACAAGCCAATGCTCCCATTGTGGAGAAACCTAGTGAGAAGAAGGAGAAGAAAAGAACTTGCTATATATGCCGTGAGAAGGGCCACATCTCCTCCTTGTGCACTATTGGTACCTCATCCAACTCTATCACCATTGATGATGTTTATTCTCTTCGTAAGGATGAGGGTGGCAATGTGTTTGCCAAATTTGTTGGTGCTCAAAGTGGTGTCAAGAAAAGAACCATTTGGGTTGCCAAGCCTATTGTGACTAACCTCTTAGGACCCAACTTAGTTGGGGACCAACAATCCAAAATTTGATCAATAGGTGCTTGTTGGAGGACATTGGAGACTTGGCTACATCATGAAGAATTAAGGGATCTTCATCATTTATATTATCTCAAGCCAAGTCTTTTGATTATCTTGCTACTATCATATATCCAATGTTCCTCCTTGCGGTAACATGTTCTCAACTCATTTATATTGAAAGTTACTCGCCCCTTTGCATGTGTTAGTTTTGTTCCTAGCATGTGTTTGTATATGTTGTGCTTCCTACTTGCTTTTCTTGAGAAATCAAGTCTATGTATGTTGGGTTGCACACCATGTATTTGTGTTTGTGTTGGAGCCACTTTGCATCTTGTTGTATCTTATATGGCTCTTATGAGCGATTAATGGACTATCCCATTTTGGGGGAGTGATATTCCTTTGGGAATTTCATGATCCTAACAATGTGTGTACATGAGGAATATCACTTAGAATTGATATTGCAAGATTATCTAGTCTCTATGTGGTATGTCATCTTCATGAGAAATTCAAATTCCAATGTCCATTAATATCTCTAGTTGGATCTTATTTGCCTCTTGTGAAAATAAATTCCTTATCACATTATGGGGGAGTAATAAGCTTTGTGCATATTACAAGCCTAGAAAATGTGAACATTTGAGGTTGTGTCACATAGAATTGATACCGTAAATTATCTCTCTCCTATGTGGCATGTTTGCTCAAACAAGCTCCAATTTGCTTAAATGGCTTCATTGCTAATATCTTTGTGGATCTTATTTGTGAAAGTTCTTCTTGGCATGATTTTTCACAACGTGTCCCTCAATACCTTGTTGGAAAACCATGTGCTTCAAGTCATACTATTAATTGCTTTGCATGTTGGTATGAATACTATTAATTGCTTTTCATGTTGGTATGAATACTATTAATTGCTTTGCATGTTGGTATGAATACTATTAATTGCCTTGCATGTTGGTATGACTAAATGAAGCTATCAAGAAACTATCTTTGCATGATGGTTAACTCTTATCTTTTACCATATGCTTTGTTCGTTGTAAATATGATCTTATGTATACTTACAAACTACCACCGGGAAATATTTCCTAATACCTCTTGTCTTAGGACAATTGGTAATCAATTATGAGGTAGATATTTATTGATCATATCTACATTGGCTCTTGTATTTATTTTGCCTTATTTATTGCCATGAATTTGTTGTGCTTTGACTCCCATGTGTCTTCCTTGCATCTTATGGATCTAAGTTGTCTATTCAAACTTTCTTAGCATTGTTAGAAGATATAGGTAGCGTGATGATCCTAGTTTTGTGCATTTTGTATTCATATAAAAAATCCTTGATAATGCACCAAACTTGGGGGAGCTCTTCTATATTATTAGAATGCTTAACATCTCTTGATCTTTATCAAAAATTGGGTTTTGGGAGACATAAAATTTTCTTTTTGGTACTTTGTGCCATCATAAAAAGTGTCGAGGGTTTGGTTTATTTGTTGGAACCTTGCTCTCTTGGGAGTTGGTTATCTCATTCCTTTGTGCTTAGGCTTAATTAGCTTCTTATAATGAGATAAGTCTTTGGAGTCAATCTTGTGTTGATTTGATTGTTTGATATAATTTGGGCAACCTTTGTCTCTTGATTTATTTGGTGTTTTGTCCAAATTGTATCTTCCTTTGGTTCTTGAAAGTATTGTGCATGCATATTTAATATATGTATATCTTATGACATGTGTCACTTTCTTTGATCCAATATATAGGGTGAACTCCATCAAATCCTAATTTGGCTAAGATGTGCATGAAATTCAATTTCATATCTATATGCACATAGAATTGTGGAGTTTGTCCTATATGTTGTAGTGTGTCTAACTACTTCGGACCCAATTAGTTTGGGGACCTTTTTGTACTTACCTTTGTGTTAGGTACAATGGATATGCATTGGATGCTTGTCTCACTTTTGGGGAGAAGTGGTGACTCAATGGTAACTTGAGGCAAGCTAGGATGGTCAACGAACACATATCTACTACATCCACACCAATGCTATCTCGGTAACAAGTATCTTCTCATGCATATTTTTCTAGCATCCAACCATGTGGTTGCATCTTGGCATGAATCTCTTGATTTGCAAATATTATGCTTCTTGCTAAAGTCTTAACGAAACCTCTTTATTGCGAATGTGAGTAATTTGAGATGAGTACATATGTTGGGAAGTATATAAAATCATGCTCATGATTCACCCATCCCATCTATGTCCATCTAGCAATGTTATTGCATATCAAATCCTCAAGGCTCTCACGTGTGTAATATAGATGAAAGTGCAAATTAAGTTATTTCTTTTGGTATCCTCGTTTGTGATACTTGTTGCCTTTCTAAATGCATCTCAACTAACTTCTATCCCTTGTTGATATTTGTGATGTATTTTAGATGTTTGTGGTTGAAGTTCATGAATGTACAATAAGACAAAATTGAGCCTTTGGCCATGCTTTTAAGAAAAAAATTCTTATTGGTATGTTGCATGACTTCATTTTGGGATATCATACTATATTTCTTGAGTATCTATTTTGTGTGTGCATGTTTCTTTGTGGATAAATATCTTTGTGATATTGCTCACTTAGAGAAACTTATACACATAAGAGATGATGCATCTCCATTTGATATCTTATTTTATTTGTTGCATGTTGATTGGTCATGCTAAGCAATATAATTCATTGAAGACTATGATGATGCTTTTTGCTCATCCTTGTAATAGTCTTATATGCTTTGCATTTTTCACATATCCTCTTGGTTGAGCCTTTTATTATGGTGCCTCCTACTTGTTGCTCAACCATTTGTTTGTTGCAAGTGTTAAGCTTAATTTTCTATCTATGATCTATTGCAAATGTTTGTGTTTTAAATGGTAATGAGGGAGTAAGGATTCCATGTTATGCATATTGTATTCAAATGCAACATTTTAATTTATGCATGTACCTTGGGGAGCTTCCTCATTTTATTTAAGGCACTATTTTGTGGTGATCATTAGAGTTTGATTCACTTGGTATCTTTTGTTTTGAATGATATTATGGGAGTGATGATTCCATGTTTGTGCACTTTATACTCCAATGCAATTTGTCTAGTTTTGTGCACAAACCTTGGGGAGCTTCCTCATATTATTAAGAGCAATCTTCTTGATCTTATCATAATATCTATCTTTCTTTTGGTATCTTCTTTGTGGTTCATTTGGTTGCTTGCTTCATTTGTTGAAGCTTCTTGACTTTGTTATCTTTTTGCAATCTTTGATCCTATCTATAGTGTGATTCCTTCCGAATATTCGTCATTGGATACGTGCATTTGATTCCACTCAAATTATGAGAAATGCACACGCTATGAAGGAACTCTCACTATTTTGGCCATCTAAATTTTTCACCCATTTCGGCAATTGGTGCCAATGGGGGATAAGTTTGGAGGGTTTAAGGGAATTTGGTTATGTCTTTGCTTTGTGCTTAAGCATGTGCCTTTATTGCATTGCATCTTGTTGCTTTGCATAGCTGAATATTTAGAGAAAACTCAACTAGGCTTTGAATGCCAATATATGCAATGAAAGTCTAGATCATTCACACATGCATATATTATGGGGGAGTTTGCTCTATATATTCAACTTGTTTGTTACTTAAATTCTTTATATAAACCCTCTCAAAGAGATTGTCATCAATTACCAAAATGGGGGAGATTGAAAGTGCATGGAGCCCCCATGTGTGGTTTTGGTAATTAATGACAATCCCTATGGACTAATGTTTGCATTGAGTTATATTTGTAGGTGTTGTCCATAGGCAATGCTTGAACCATATGTTGGCTTCAAGGTTGCAATAAGAAGAAATTGATGAAGGATATCAAGTGTCAAGTATGTCTTGAAGATGAAGATGAAGTGAGCCCTCAAGTTACTTCAAGACATCAACATGAAGTGCAAGTTCAAGATGAGCCAACTCGAAGAGATCATAAGCTTGAAGCTTGCCATGAAGAAATGAAGTGCAAGTTTAAGTTGCACCGAAGAAGAAGCTCTCCCATGGTGGATTATGGGGGAGCAATCCACAAGACTTCGTCAAGCAAGCACAATCAATAAAGGTGTTCCATCTTGTTGCGGTCAAGATCGTCATCATCAAGCTCAAGTGGAATGCTCAAGGTTAAGGTTTGCTCTTGATAGGGTTTCTTTCTCACCGGTCTCATGGTGTAGTTGGAGACCGGTTTATAGTTTAGTTGCCGTACTATCAAGAGGGCTCTCAAGTGAGTAACTCGATCGTATCCTTCGGAGAGCTCAAACCTTTGCATCCTTGCATCATGTTTCTTGGTTGTTATTTGGATCTTATCCATATGGTGTTTTAGAGCTTGTGCTTATTCTCATGACAAGCTCTAGTTCATCGAAAACGGATTCCGCATGAATCACTTGTTGCGTTTTCGATATTGGAGTTTTTCTCGGTTTCTCGTATTGAGAGGTTTCACTCTAAAATACATAGAAAAACCTACCCCACTTGTTCTTAAGATTTTCACTCTTTGTGTGGTAGCTCTTGTCATCCTCTTTACAACAAAGTTGGTTTCACCTAAATCCAAGTCTCCTATCTCAAGTTGTTGCATTTTCCATATTGGAGGTTTTACCGGTTTGCCTTTTATAGATAGGTAAAACCTTTATTCATTTGATTCTATCCTCCTTTGCTGGACTATGATGTTTCTATGCATATTGTTGTAGAGCTCGTTGTTGTGATTTCAACGAGCCCAAGTTCATCGAAATCGGAGTCCGGATGCAAAAGTTATTGAAGTTTTCGTGAAGCAGTTTTTGGGGCGGAAGTTGGCCGGAAGTTCCGGTGACCGGAACTTCCGCCCAACTTCCGGAAAACTGCAGAAAACATACAGCATTCCGGGGGCGCCTACTTCACCCGGAACGGGGCGGAAGTTCCGCCCCAAATGACCGGAAGTTCCGGTTTTGACGACTTTTGTGCATAACGGGCAGATTTCTCTTGCCCTATTTAAGGGGGTCTTCTTCCCCAAAGTTTCCCATCCGTTGGAGCTCGTTTTTGCCCCCATTGTTGACCTTCTTTGAGCTTGCTATCTCCCTCTCCCTACAATGAATCTTGCATCTATTTGAGAGAAAGATAGAGGAGATCTAGATCTACATCTTCACCAATCAAATCCCTCTCTTTGTGAGGGGAATCCACTAGATCTAGATCTTGGAGAAATTTGGTGTTCCTCCTCCTATTTGTTCTTCCTCTCTTATTCCCCCAATAGCTTTTGTAGCTTTGTTGGAATTTGAGAGAGAAGGACTTGAGCATCTTTGTGGTGTTCTTGCCATTGCATTTGGTGCATAGGTTTGAGTTCTCCACGGTGATTCGTGGAAGTGAAAGCAAGAAAGTTGTTACTCTTGGGTTCTTGGAACCCTAGACGGATTTGAGGCCTTTGTGGCGTTTTCTTGGGAGCCTCCAATTAAGTTGTGGATGCGTGCCCCAAGCTTTGTGTAAGGCCCGGTTTCCGCCTCGAAGGAAATCCCTTAGTGGAACCGTGACCTAGGCCTTTGTGGCGAGGGTCACCGGAGATTTAGGTGAGGCGCCTTCGTGGCGTTCGGTGTGTGGTGTGAGTACCGCATCTTGGGGTGAGGCCTTTGTGGCGTTGGTGTGCATCGAGCAACCACACCTCAAGGTGAGCCTCTTGTGGCGTTCGGGAGCACTAAGCCACCGCACCTCTCCACCGGAGATTAGCACTCGCAAGAGTGTGAACTCCGGGATAAATCATCGTCTCCCGCGTGCCTCGGTTATCTCTATACCCGAGCTCTTTACTTATGCACTTTACCTTGTGATAGCCATCGTGCTTGAAGTTATATATATCTTGCTATCACATACTTGCTTGTATTGCTTAGCATAAGTTGTTGGTGCACATAGAGGAACCATTGCTTAGAATAAGTTGTTGGTGCACATAGGTGAACCATAGTATATAGGCTTTGGGCTTGACAAAGTAAACGCTAGTTTTATTCCGCATTTGTTAAGCCCATCTCGTAAAAGTTTTAAATCGCCTATTCACCCCCCTCTAGGCGACATCTGTGTCCTTTCAATTGGTATCAGAGCAAGGTCTCTCATTCTTAGGCTTCACCGCCTTGAGAGTAAAGATGTCGGCTAGGGGATTAGCGCACAATAACTTGTTTATATTTGATGGCACAAATTATGATCTATGGAAAATTTATGTGCTTAATATTTTGCGGCGTATGTCCCCGGACATGGAGCGATTTCTTGACATGGGTTTTTCTTCTCCTAAGGATCCTCAAAATTTATCTCTTGAGGAGGAGAAAAACTCTTGTCTCGATGCTCTTGCTTCTCATGTGTTTTCCATTGTTGTGAGCAATGTAGTTACTTCTTCAATCATGCCTTTTGGGAGCGCTCATGAATTATGGACAAAGCTTCAAGATAAATATGATGTGTCCAATATTATTGAGGATGATTGTATTGCTTCCACTTCCGGCCGTGATGAGTTCTCATCTTCATCCACTTCACCAAAGTGTGGTAAGACACAAGGTAATGATATGGTGAGTGGTGATGAAAATTGCAGTGTTGATATTGAGCTTACTATTGATGATTCTTCATCTCTATCTCATTGCAATGCTTCATCTTTGGACTTAAACACATCTAGCACTAGAAATGATTTACATGCTTGTGTTGATAGTCCTTGCATATCATGTGTAAGTTGCTTGAATAAATCTCATGATGATATGCTTGATTTGTCTTGTGGCCATGATAAAAATGCTTCGATTTCCTCTAGTTGTTGTGTGGCTAACAATGTAGAGTAAACTAAAGATTCTATTGGTCAAGACAAGATCTTGATAGGAGCCTCAAGTAACTCCTCATCTTTATCTCACGGTCCTCATATATGCCTTATGGCCAAGGGTTCCACGGTACCTCCTACCATGGAACCTAATATGTCTCGTGGTAATAAGGATGAGGATGAATATGAAGAAGAGGATTGGGTTGTCTCTCTACGCGATAAGGGTAAGAGCGTATTCAAGGTTATTTGCAAAGATAAAATTGCTAGCACTCACTTCTTTGAAATCTTGACCACCGCTATTGAGAGCCAAAAACTTATTTGGATGCATGAGAACACCATTGATAAAAGGGTGCTCTTGAACGAGAGTATGCCGATGATGTAGCATCATTAAAGAATGAACTTGAAGAAGAACAAACCATCAAGGAAGCTCTTGAGGAGACCTTTGCTCTAGAATTGTCTAGAGAAAAGGAAAACCATGATAGAGCTCTTGAGATGGCAAATGAACTAAAGCTAAAAAATGATAAGCTTGTGTTTGTTAATGCTAAACTCCTTGAGGATTTTGAGCAACTCAAAAAGGGCTCAAGGGTCATTGAGAGTGCGCTCACCAAACTCACCGAGTCGCATGAGCAACTTAAAGATTCTTATCTAAAAGAGCATACCAACTTGCCTTCTTCTATTGCTATTGATAATGATGCTTGTGCTACTAACTCTACTTCTTGTGAAGCATCTACCTTGAAGGAGAATGTTGAGCTAAGGGCTCAACTTGAGTTGCTAACTTGCAATTATGGGAAATTGGAAGAAAGTCATGGAAAGCTTTCTCGCTCCCATGAGGATCTTCTAGCCTCTCATGATAGGCTAAAGTTAGCTCATGAGGCTATCATATTTAAGGCAACACCTTGTGAGCCTCATGTGGATACTAGCACTACTACTCAAAATGCTATATTTCCATGTGCTAGTCCTAGTAATTCATCCACTCATAATATTGCTAAATCTTGTGATGAATTATCTTCCTTGCCTTGTTGCTCTAACAATGAAGATTCTACTTCCTCTAGTGCTTGTGTTGTTACTAACCATGTAGAGGAAATCAAAGAGCTCAAGGCCCAAGTCACTTCTTTGAAGAATGACTTGGTAAAGGGTCATGAAGGGAAATGCAAACTTGACACGATGTTGAGTATGCAACAATCCCCCAATGACAAGAGTGGACTTGGTTTCAAATCTAACAACAAGAACAAGTCCATGAACAACAACAAGAAGAAGGGCCAAGTACAAGTCAAAGACCCGGCCAAGATTGTTTGCTTCAAGTGCAATATTGAAGGGCACCATGTTAGATCTTGCCCTTTGAAGAAGAAGCAAAAGGGAAGCGGCCCCAAGCTCAAACTCATATTCAACCTCAAGTTGAAGAAATGCCACCTCCCAAGAAGAAACAAGCCAATGCTCCCATTGTGGAGAAACCTAGTGAGAAGAAGGAGAAGAAAAGAACTTGCTATATATGCCGTGAGAAGGGCCACATCTCCTCCTTGTGCACTATTGGTACCTCATCCAACTCTATCACCATTGATGATGTTTATTCTCTTCGTAAGGATGAGGGTGGCAATGTGTTTGCCAAATTTGTTGGTGCTCAAAGTGGTGTCAAGAAAAGAACCATTTGGGTTGCCAAGCCTATTGTGACTAACCTCTTAGGACCCAACTTAGTTGGGGACCAACAATCCAAAATTTGATCAATAGGTGCTTGTTGGAGGACATTGGAGACTTGGCTACATCATGAAGAATTAAGGGATCTTCATCATTTATATTATCTCAAGCCAAGTCTTTTGATTATCTTGCTACTATCATATATCCAATGTTCCTCCTTGCGGTAACATGTTCTCAACTCATTTATATTGAAAGTTACTCGCCCCTTTGCATGTGTTAGTTTTGTTCCTAGCATGTGTTTGTATATGTTGTGCTTCCTACTTGCTTTTCTTGAGAAATCAAGTCTATGTATGTTGGGTTGCACACCATGTATTTGTGTTTGTGTTGGAGCCACTTTGCATCTTGTTGTATCTTATATGGCTCTTATGAGCGATTAATGGACTATCCCATTTTGGGGGAGTGATATTCCTTTGGGAATTTCATGATCCTAACAATGTGTGTACATGAGGAATATCACTTAGAATTGATATTGCAAGATTATCTAGTCTCTATGTGGTATGTCATCTTCATGAGAAATTCAAATTCCAATGTCCATTAATATCTCTAGTTGGATCTTATTTGCCTCTTGTGAAAATAAATTCCTTATCACATTATGGGGGAGTAATAAGCTTTGTGCATATTACAAGCCTAGAAAATGTGAACATTTGAGGTTGTGTCACATAGAATTGATACCGTAAATTATCTCTCTCCTATGTGGCATGTTTGCTCAAACAAGCTCCAATTTGCTTAAATGGCTTCATTGCTAATATCTTTGTGGATCTTATTTGTGAAAGTTCTTCTTGGCATGATTTTTCACAACGTGTCCCTCAATACCTTGTTGGAAAACCATGTGCTTCAAGTCATACTATTAATTGCTTTGCATGTTGGTATGAATACTATTAATTGCTTTGCATGTTGGTATGAATACTATTAATTGCTTTGCATGTTGGTATGAATACTATTAATTGCCTTGCATGTTGGTATGACTAAATGAAGCTATCAAGAAACTATCTTTGCATGATGGTTAACTCTTATCTTTTACCATATGCTTTGTTCGTTGTAAATATGATCTTATGTATACTTACAAACTACCACCGGGAAATATTTCCTAATACCTCTTGTCGTAGGACAATTGGTAATCAATTATGAGGTAGATATTTATTGATCATATCTACATTGGCTCTTGTATTTATTTTGCCTTATTTATTGCCATGAATTTGTTGTGCTTTGACTCCCATGTGTCTTCCTTGCATCTTATGGATCTAAGTTGTCTATTCAAACTTTCTTAGCATTGTTAGAAGATATAGGTAGCGTGATGATCCTAGTTTTGTGCATTTTGTATTCATATAAAAAATCCTTGATAATGCACCAAACTTGGGGGAGCTCTTCTATATTATTAGAATGCTTAACATCTCTTGATCTTTATCAAAAATTGGGTTTTGGGAGACATAAAATTTTCTTTTTGGTACTTTGTGCCATCATAAAAAGTGTCGAGGGTTTGGTTTATTTGTTGGAACCTTGCTCTCTTGGGAGTTGGTTATCTCATTCCTTTGTGCTTAGGCTTAATTAGCTTCTTATAATGAGATAAGTCTTTGGAGTCAATCTTGTGTTGATTTGATTGTTTGATATAATTTGGGCAACCTTTGTCTCTTGATTTATTTGGTGTTTTGTCCAAATTGTATCTTCCTTTGGTTCTTGAAAGTATTGTGCATGCATATTTAATATATGTATATCTTATGACATGTGTCACTTTCTTTGATCCAATATATAGGGTGAACTCCATCAAATCCTAATTTGGCTAAGATGTGCATGAAATTCAATTTCATATCTATATGCACATAGAATTGTGGAGTTTGTCCTATATGTTGTAGTGTGTCTAACTACTTCGGACCCAATTGGTTTGGGGACCTTTTTGTACTTACCTTTGTGTTAGGTACAATGGATATGCATTGGATGCTTGTCTCACTTTTGGGGAGAAGTGGTGACTCAATGGTAACTTGAGGCAAGCTAGGATGGTCAACGAACACATATCTACTACATCCACACCAATGCTATCTCGGTAACAAGTATCTTCTCATGCATATTTTTCTAGCATCCAACCATGTGGTTGCATCTTGGCATGAATCTCTTGATTTGCAAATATTGTGCTTCTTGCTAAAGTCTTAACGAAACCTCTTTATTGCAAATGTGAGTAATTTGAGATGAGTACATATGTTGGGAAGTATATAAAATCATGCTCATGATTCACCCATCCCATCTATGTCCATCTAGCAATGTTATTGCATATCAAATCCTCAAGGCTCTCACGTGTGTAATATAGATGAAAGTGCAAATTAAGTTATTTCTTTTGGTATCCTCGTTTGTGATACTTGTTGCCTTTCTAAATGCATCTCAACTAACTTCTATCCCTTGTTGATATTTGTGATGTATTTTAGATGTTTGTGGTTGAAGTTCATGAATGTACAATAAGACAAAATTGAGCCTTTGGCCATGCTTTTAAGAAAAAAATTCTTATTGGTATGTTGCATGACTTCATTTTGGGATATCATACTATATTTCTTGAGTATCTATTTTGTGTGTGCATGTTTCTTTGTGGATAAATATCTTTGTGATATTGCTCACTTAGAGAAACTTATACACATAAGAGATGATGCATCTCCATTTGATATCTTATTTTATTTGTTGCATGTTGATTGGTCATTCTAAGCAATATAATTCATTGAAGACTATGATGATGCTTTTTGCTCATCCTTGTAATAGTCTTATAATATGCTTTATCATGTCTTTCACATATCCTCTTGGTTGAGCCTTTTATTATGGTGCCTCCTACTTGTTGCTCAACCATTTGTTTGTTGCAAGTGTTAAGCTTAATTTTCTATCTATGATCTATTGCAAATGTTTGTGTTTTAAATGGTAATGAGGGAGTAAGGATTCCATGTTATGCATATTGTATTCAAATGCAACATTTTAATTTATGCATGTACCTTGGGGAGCTTCCTCATTTTATTTAAGGCACTATTTTGTGGTGATCATTAGAGTTTGATTCACTTGGTATCTTTTGTTTCGAATGATATTATGGGAGTGATGATTCCATGTTTGTGCACTTTATACTCCAATGCAATTTGTCTAGTTTTGTGCACAAACCTTGGGAGCTTCCTCATATTATTAAGAGCAATCTTCTTGATCTTATCATAATATCTATCTTTCTTTTGGTATCTTCTTTGTGGTTCATTTGGTTGCTTGCTTCATTTGTTGAAGCTTCTTGACTTTGTTATCTTTTTGCAATCTTTGATCCTATCTATAGTGTGATTCCTTCCGAATATTCGTCATTGGATACGTGCATTTGATTCCACTCAAATTATGAGAAATGCACACGCTATGAAGGAACTCTCACTATTTTGGCCATCTAAATTTTTCACCCATTTCGGCAATTGGTGCCAATGGGGGAGAAGTTTGGAGGGTTTAAGGGAATTTGGTTATGTCTTTGCTTTGTGCTTAAGCATGTGCCTTTATTGCATTGCATCTTGTTGCTTTGCATAGTTGAATATTTAGAGAAAACTCCACTAGGCTTTGAATGCCAATATATGCAATGAAAGTCTAGATCATTCACACATGCATATATTATGGGGAGTTTGCTCTATATATTCAACTTGTTTGTTACTTAAATTCTTTATATAAACCCTCTCAAAGAGATTGTCATCAATTACCAAAATGGGGGAGATTGAAAGTGCATGGAGCCCCCATGTGTGGTTTTGGTAATTAATGACAATCCCTATGGACTAATGTTTGCATTGAGTTATATTTGTAGGTGTTGTCCATAGGCAATGCTTGAACCATATGTTGGCTTCAAGGTTGCAATAAGAAGAAATTGATGAAGGATATCAAGTGTCAAGTATGTCTTGAAGATGAAGATGAAGTGAGCCCTCAAGTTACTTCAAGACATCAACATGAAGTGCAAGTTCAAGATGAGCCAACTCGAAGAGATCATAAGCTTGAAGCTTGCCATGAAGAAATGAAGTGCAAGTTTAAGTTGCACCGAAGAAGAAGCCCTCCCCCATGGTGGATTATGGGGGAGCAATCCACAAGACTTCGTCAAGCAAGCACAATCAATAAAGGTGTTCCATCTTGTTGCGGTCAAGATCGTCATCATCAAGCTCAAGTGGAATGCTCAAGGTTAAGGTTTGCTCTTGATAGGGTTTCTTTCTCACCGGTCTCATGGTGTAGTTGGAGACCGGTTTATAGTTTAGTTGCCGTACTATCAAGAGGGCTCTCAAGTGAGTAACTCGATCGTATCCTTCGGAGAGCTCAAACCTTTGCATCCTTGCATCATGTTTCTTGGTTGTTATTTGGATCTTATCCATATGGTGTTTTAGAGCTTGTCCTTATTCTCATGACAAGCTCTAGTTCATCGAAAACGGATTCCGCATGAATCACTTGTTGCGTTTTCGATATTGGAGTTTCTCTCGGTTTCTCGTATTGAGAGGTTTCACTCTAAAATACATAGAAAAACCTACCCCACTTGTTCTTAAGATTTTCACTCTTTGTGTGGTAGCTCTTGTCATCCTCTTTACAACAAAGTTGGTTTCACCTAAATCCAAGTCTCCTATCTCAAGTTGTTGCATTTTCCATATTGGAGGTTTTACCGGTTTGCCTTTTATAGATAGGTAAAACCTTTATTCATTTGATTCTATCCTCCTTTGCTGGACTATGATGTTTCTATGCATATTGTTGTAGAGCTCGTTGTTGTGATTTCAACGAGCCCAAGTTCATCGAAATCGGAGTCCGGATGCAAAAGTTATTGAAGTTTTCGTGAAGCAGTTTTTTTTGGGGCGGAAGTTGGTGACCGGAACTTCCGCCCAACTTCCGGTGAACTTCCGGAAATGACGAGTCTGCACGCAGAAAACATACCGGGAGCATTCCGGGGGCGCCCTACTTCACCCGGAAGTTGGCCGGAACTTCCGGGGGGCGGAAGTTCCGCCCCAAATGACCGGAAGTTCCGGTTTTGACGACTTTTGTGCATAACGGGCAGATTTCTCTTGCCCTATTTAAGGGGGTCTTCTTCCCCAAAGTTTCCCATCTGTTGGAGCTCGTTTTTGCCCCCATTGTTGACCTTCTTTGAGCTTGCTATCTCCCTCTCCCTACAATGAATCTTGCATCTATTTGAGAGAAAGATAGAGGAGATCTAGATCTACATCTTCACCAATCAAATCCCTCTCTTTGTGAGGGAATCCACTAGATCTAGATCTTGGAGAAATTTGGTGTTCCTCCTCCTATTTGTTCTTCCTCTCTTATTCCCCAATAGCTTTTGTAGCTTTGTTGGAATTTGAGAGAGAAGGACTTGAGCATCTTTGTGGTGTTCTTGCCATTGCATTTGGTGCATAGGTTTGAGTTCTCCACGGTGATTCGTGGAAGTGAAAGCAAGAAAGTTGTTACTCTTGGGTTCTTGGAACCCTAGACGGATTTGAGGCCTTTGTGTCGTTTTCTTGGGAGCCCAATTAAGTTGTGGATGCGTGCCCCAAGCTTTGTGTAAGGCCCGGTTTCCGCCTCGAAGGAAATCCCTTAGTGGAACCGTGACCTAGGCCTTTGTGGCGAGGGTCACCGGAGATTTAGGTGAGGCGCCTTCGTGGCGTTCGGTGTGTGGTGTGAGTACCGCATCTTGGGGTGAGGCCTTTGTGGCGTTGGTGTGCATCGAGCAACCACACCTCAAGGTGAGCCTCTTGTGGCGTTCGGGAGCACTAAGCCACCGCACCTCTCCACCGGAGATTAGCACTCGCAAGAGTGTGCGGGATAAATCATCGTCTCCCGCGTGCCTCGGTTATCTCTATACCCGAGCTCTTTACTTATGCACTTTACCTTGTGATAGCCATCGTGCTTGAAGTTATATATATCTTGCTATCACATACTTGCTTGTATTGCTTAGCATAAGTTGTTGGTGCACATAGAGGAACCATTGCTTAGAATAAGTTGTTGGTGCACATAGGTGAACCATAGTATATAGGCTTTGGGCTTGACAAAGTAAACGCTAGTTTTATTCCGCATTTGTTAAGCCCATCTCGTAAAAGTTTTAAATCGCCTATTCACCCCCCCTCTAGGCGACATCTGTGTCCTTTCAGCGCCGCCGCGACGGCCAGGTAGCGCGCCTGGCCGAAGGGATGTTGCCGGCGACGGGAGTAGGTGGGTCATGGGGAGAGCAGCCTGTACATGAGCTTGTGGCGACCAGAGGCATGGGAGACTCGTGGCGGCGCGAGGAATCGAGGGCGCCGGCGAGCGCCGGCTGGGATTCGGGGTGGTGGCAGGGGAGGCGGCGGCCTGGCCGGGCGGGGAGGACGGGGCGGGGTGAGGTCCCCGGTGGACGGGGCGGGGAGTGGTGGGTCGTTCTCGTGCGGTGCGGGAGATTAGGGAAAAGTTGTCGGTGGTTCTTTTTTTTTGGGGGAGTTGTTTCGGGGCTGCTTTCGGATCGGATCCTTATACAATATTCTGAGCACCGGTTTAGAATAGTGTCACTATATATATATATATATATATATATATATATATATATATATATATATATATATATATATATATATATATATATTTATATATATTATAACCGGTTAGAATACCCTTTCTGAACTTCCGGGTGTTTCCTAGTGAACTTCTCGACGGAATACCAGAATTGCATGTTCCTGCGGACAGTACTTTCATGATGATTTTCAAACCGCTTATCGGATTGATGCGTATAATATACGTTGGATTCGCATGGAAATTTCGCAACTTTTTCGTTTTCATTGTTTTCCCAAATTCTACACTGATTAAAACTAATTTGAAATATACAAAACAACGTTTTCGCGGATTTCTCTATTTTTGTACAGTTTTGGGGTTCCAGTTTTCAAACCGTTTATCGGAATTATACGTATGATATACCGTTGGAAAGGTGCTGACTAGGCGCACCTTTTTCATGAAGAACACTTTTCTAAATTCTTTATAGTTTAAGAGAAGATTTAAAAATACGTGATTACATTTTTTAAACTTCTCGGTTTTTCGAACTGTTTTTGGGGCTTATTTCCGAACCACTTATCGGAATGTTCCAAATAATATTGCCTTGAAAAGATATTGATTATGTGAATCTTTTTCGTGTTGAATGTTTTTCCAAATTCTAAATGGTTTTAGTTTAATTTCAGAAATATATAAAAGTGAAGATAACGCCGACACAAGAACATTCGAAATTGGCTCATCTAGATTGATTAGGTGTGGCATTACGATATGTTGGAGTATTAGTAGAGTTATATTAGTGCTAATTGTACGTTGAGTTGGTTGATTTGCGCAATCGGTGGTTGTACGGACGATTTCTATGCGTATGATTTCCGTCCAGAAAAATAGAGTGTATGAGGTGCTCGAATATAGAAGTGAACTTCCTCATATCTGTTAGTGAACTTCCGATCGCGGTATAAAAGTTTCAGGCATGTAATAAAATTATAGCGAACTTCTGTGGATGTAAGCTTCTTCTCCCCTAAATCTGAACTTCCCGACGGACTTCAATATTGTACAGGGCGAACTTCCGAAACTTTAGTCTAGTTTGAAGTGAACTTCAGAAAATATAGCGAACTACCGTCGCATCTGCACTATCTGAACTTCCCCTTTATGCATCTGAACTTCCAGACGGACCTCAACATTGTAAGGAGTGAACTTCCATTTCAAATATGAACTTCTATACGGGGAGTGAATTTCCGTATGGAGGTAAATGAACTTCCCGGTGGTGGCAAGTGAACTTCTGAAAATATTGCGAACTTCCACCTGTTTGAATTGAACTTCCGAGTTGTTTTGTCTTTTGTTCAAAGTGAACTTCCCAAAATAATGTCAACTTCTATTTTTTTTGTTCGAAGTGAACTTTTTGAAATTTTCATGGTTAGTTATGGAGCAGCCTTCTGAACTTCTGAATTCGGCGAAAGTGAACTTCACCAATCTGCGAAAGTGAACATCTAAATTCAGGCGGATGTGAACTTCCCAATTTTTGAACTCTAGAAAAATTTCTAAACTTCTGAATTTTGCGAGTGTGAACTTCCAAGTCTTGCAGATGTGAACTTCCTGATTTTTTGAAATCTGGAGAATTTTATAATTTAAAAATTTCGTGTATGTGAAACATCCAAGTTCTGCAGATGTGAACTACCGAGTCTTGTAGATGTGAACTTCCTGATTTTTTGTACTCTAGAGATTTTTTGTACTCTCGGTCTGGTCGGGGCGCCGCCGGAGGAGCTGGGCGGAGGGGGCGGGAGGTGGACTGGGGCGGCGTGTTGGACTGTCGCGGCACGTTGCATCTCTGGTGCCCAGGTGAGGGCCTCATCTGGAAAGAAGGCGACGCGGGTTCTTGCCGAGGACGAACGCGGCTCAGATATTCGGGCCTGCGGCCAGAGAGGGAGGCGGCGCGGAGATGCGGGGCAGCAGTCGGGGATGGAGGCGGTGCGGGGATGCGGGGCTGCCGCCGGGGCGCGCGGCAGGCGGTGTAGGCGGCGCGCAGGCGTGAGGTGGTAGGCGGCGGAGGGCAAAATGAGAGAACACCAAAGTGTGCATTGCATTCATGCATAGAAATCCGGGGAATTTTCGCTTTCAAATAAAACTTACCACAGTAACTGAAGTTTCACTTGACTTGCTGGAATTGAAGTAGATCATCAAGTCAAGCGCTATAAACTTCATTGTGATCTTTGCTAAAACCCTGTTTTGGGTAGAGATGAATTGATCTATGGGCTAGATCAAATGGAATTAGTTTTACAACAAACCACACCTTAAATGAGGATTAAATACCAGATCCTATAAGGGATCATAGTATGGTATTCCTTACAACAACACATTCTTTAATAATGAAACCCCAACTTGTTAACACTTAAAAGTTAGCAACTACTTTTGTGTGTAGTTTAATTCACTTCTAAACTTTTTACCAAAGAAGGTAAACCACAGGGTCTAAAGTACATAAAGGCCACACATTCTTCTTTAAATCATAACTTATTAAGTATATGGAATATCGTAAAACTAAATCCATTTACATTACAAATTATAGTTCAAATTATTTAAATAAAACCAACTATGGCTATTTTGAAACACATCTGATCATGCCTTGGTGAATTCAAACACCAACTATCCAAAATTTAGAATAACCTTCCACTTTGACCTTTTGATCAATATTATAATATAAACCCAATCCAATTTGATATAGTGACTCATCCACAATAATAAAACCATCCACAAGATATTTAGTAACAAATGCCACTTGGCTATCCAAAAATAAGTCATATGAGAGGATAATCTCTATGCCACATAGGATGAAAATATCTACATGACTTGCACTCCAAGTTATGCCACCTCATGCTCAAAGGATTGCTATGGATGAGGGCATGACAACCAAGCACCTTACTCATCAAACCAAAACAAGAGTCACTCACCTATGTGTCATGATACTAGAGCTTGCTCAAGCCTATAAAAAGAGCCACACCCTTCATCCATTTGATCACCTTGTAGTATGATACAAGGAAACAAACACATAGAGCCACTCCATACATTAGCTAGGATCAATATGAAGAAGCTAGGAGGTGGAGGCATACCACAAGATGCAGGTTTATCAGATTTCCAGAAGAACAAGCTATATAAGATACCAAGGTAGAATTCCTAGGCAAACCATATATTTAGAGGATCATATCATCATCTCTTGAGTAAGACCTTAGGATTTTCCAAGACATTTAGAAGTGAGAGAGATTATAGATGCTAACCATAGCCATGTCTATCCTAGAAAATACTAGAGTAGTATTAGATCTTACTTGTTCAAACCAACCTTTAATCTTGGAGGTGAGAGCCATATCCTATTAGTGATCACCACTAAAACCCTAGATCACATTTGAATTTCAATCCAAGTATCACTTGGGATCATAAGTAAAACCCTGCCATGCCTCATGCCTATTTTCTACTTCAAATAGTGAAGCATCACCAACACCCTAAACCTTCCAAATAGAATTTATTCCTCATAAAATATTATGTCATAACTTGTGGATCATGGATCACAAGTATAAACCAAGTCATAGATACTTAGTACTAAATGCCATTTGGTGAGTAGAATGAAACCAATATCCTATTCTACTTTGCAATCCAAATACTTTGCCTAAGTGAACCAAATGAATAGTATTTTATAAAATAGCATCACCTCAACAAGAGAGTTAATTATGATGAGTTTAGGATTCATTTTAAATAATTCAAGCAAGAGTTGCTAAGCAAGATTATTTAACATAGAGTTAAGCCAACCATTTCCTTAAACCCTTGGAAACAATTCTCTACATAAAATCATGCACCAATCCCATTCTCATTGCCACTTATTTTAAACTCTATTCATAATTAAATTATATGTGAATAATCACTATTGTTTAGCACTAGCAAAATATAATGTGTTCATCATGCCCAGGTCATAAAATTCAAATCACCTAAATACATTTAGTTCCTAAATGAAAAGGAACTAAAATAAAAAAACATAGGTCTATGTATATTTTCATTCAACCTCACAAAATATCAACCTAATCATAAATTAATTATTTATTTAAAAAGTAACACTATGCAGTAAGCAATAGTATCAAGTTATCTTGATACTCAAATATTTTAGAACCTGCAAAACAAACCAGAAGTCAATTTGAATTCAAATAGCTAATTCAAAACTGAAAATAAAAACAGAAAATGAAAAGGAAAATAGAAGAGAGAGAGGAGCTTACCTGTTGGACCGAAGCAGGCCACCGCAGCCCGAGTTGCCAGCCCAGCCCACGCAGGAAACCAGCCCAGCTTAAGCCCACCGTATCGATTCAATTAAAAGGAGGCGGGCGTCTTCGTCTTCTTCTCCGGAGACGACAGCGCAGAGGAAGCTCCGGCCACGTCCCTCGTCGGCGATAAGCTTGACCCCGGACGCTGCAGATCTCTCAGAACCACTCCGAAACTCTCTCGCGTCTGAGCTTATCCAAAACCGTCAAGATTCACGCCCAGAACAACGACGACATCGTCGTCCTATCCCGACCACTGCCGCCGGTGAACTTACCAAACGGACCTCGCCTTGAGCTATAAATAGGAGCTAAAGAACCGTCGTGATCTCCTTGTTCTTCGCCGCCCTTCCATTCTCTCTCTATTCCTCTCAATCTTCCACAATCATCTGTAACACCTCGCCGGAGTTCATCACGGTGCCATCGATTGAGAGCACCCCGGCGTAAGATTTCTGGTCGAGGAGGCGCGCCTCGGCGTGTAGGCCATCTGGGAGCAAGTACGCATCAAGTGGAGCTCGGAGCCAGAAGATTTTCACCGTTCCCTTTTCCTCGGGTTCACCGGGAAATCATCAATCACCGTCGTCTCCGTCGACCATCGCCGGAGCCGACCACACCTTGAGCTTCACGGTGAGCTTCCGCGTCTGTAGAGCATACTCTCGCTTCCTAGCTCCGTCTCTAGCCCGATTTCGATATCTCGCCAGAGTAAACCGCCGCGGGACATGGTCGCCGGCGTAGCTCCGGTGATCCCCTCACCAAACCAAATCCACCATCGTGTTCAGTAGATCAAGAGGAGTCGGAAACCATCAGTAGTTCTTCCCGGGAGGCCATAAAGCGGCGGCTCCGTCGTGCGCTGACCATCGGCTTCTAGTCGCCGGCGAAGCCGACGTGTCCTGTAGGTCCCCCGCGCGGTCTTTGACTAGTCTTCGCCAACGTGGCGTGTGACATGGCACAGACCTACCTGTCTGCGTCTGTGTGTGTAACTCGAACTAGTTTTTAGATTTAATTTTAAAACCAGAAATATCTGAAACTTCGCAGAAATAGATAAAATTTATTTTAGCTTAGAAAAATATAAATAATATATCAAAATGCTCACAAAAATAAACTCTATTCAAATAAAATATAAAATAAAAATGTGTGTCAAAATAAAAACCACTTATTTTTAACTTTATTAATTATGCCTTTTTTATTTATTTAAAACACAATTTGAATTCAATAAATAGTTAAGTTCAAACATTAAATACTAACTATTCATTAGCTAAGTAAAATGTTAAGATTAATTTACTTGATCATATTTTCATCAATTAAAATATTAGAGGTAATCCATAAACTCTAACTTGCAAATTACCATTTACTATTTCTTTAAATAACGATAAAGCAAGAGAATACCAACAACTAATATTATTTTGAGTAATCCAAAACTTGTTTACTTAAACATCTTTAGTTGACAAGTTAAGTATTTTAAAACTTGATAACAATTGTTAAACCATAGTTGTTAATTAAACCTAATTAAGAGTTACCCTAATTATTACTTCCTGTTAAAATTAATAAAATGTCAAACCATTATTAATTTTGTTTCAAAGTAATTAATAACCACATCTTTATTGTCATATATCATTTTAAGAGTTGTACCATAATTTAGAAACCCTAGATTTAATTTAAGCAATACCTTGATTCCATTATTTTATGTACTCATCCTAAGTTAGTTGAAATCCTAAAACCCTAAGGGTTTAGCCATATGATTATATAAGCTTCATCTGTACCTATAGAACCCTAGTTAGAAACAAATATATGCATGCTCATGATCCACTAAAATAAAACCAATTCACATAAGAGTATCATTTCATGTCTGTATTTTTGGTTATCACCTATATGATCCAATTAGTGCCACCTAGGTATAAACCCTAGCTTGTTAATATGTTAACACCATTGATCACCATACCACACCATTGAAATCAACCCCAACCATCAAACCCTAGTAGAACCATAATGATGAACCCTAATACCAATCTTGTGTAGTAATGCACATCACATGCTCCTATTCAACTACACCCTATTTAGGAAATAATAAACCACCTAGTATAGAAACCATTATTGAGTACTTAGTGAAACAAACAGGAAGCTGTAGTAAACCCTAACTCATAGCACCACCTTGGCTATCATCCTTTGATATGATACCATAATCAACCATAGTAATAAACCTGCTAGTACTTGCTACATATAGATCAATCCAACTTAAGAACCAACTAGTTCCTATTAGTAAACCCTAGAAGCCCATAGCTCCTATTCATAGTAGTTCTTTTCTTATTTAACCTGTTCTTCAAAAGTTATTCTTTTGAAGTACGAATGTCAATCAAACTATAGAAACCCATAGTTCTTATTTGAAATACTTATTATTTCTTAATCAATGTGTTCTTCAAAAGTTATTCTTTTGAAGTATAATATAAATAATCATCAACCATGTTCTGTAAAACTTAGTACAGACCACTACTCTTGATTTGTTATGCAACAACCATTCCTTTGTGTGTATGTTTATTATGATGCATTATATCACTTGTATATGCTAGTCTTATAACCAAACCCTAATAACAACCTTGTTTGAGAACCATCCTAAAAGTGCAACACACCTAAAGAAATCTTTACAACTCAATCAAACCTAAATAATAGAGGTTAGGTTACGCTCGGAACGATTGCATCTCATACTATGTATTATAGCATTTTTGCCAGTTCTTTAAACATTGTCCTTACCGGACAATGATGGTATTTCAGAATTTGGAGTTATCACGTATCGGAGCTTTTGCCTGCATAATCTTGCAGTCAAGAAAGGCAAGTTCATCGCTTGCTCATGTCATTTGATTATTTTTATCAAACTAGATGCAAAGTACTATACTTCATGCATTGAAAAGCAAAATATTATTTTACAATTATGAATATGACTATGTGGTGGGCAATGGAACCATGGTTTGTGTTGATTGGTGGAGGTTCCATTGCACGGGTACTATTCATCTAGGACTAAGTACCAATGCCGTCTAAGGATTCTAGCGCCGTACAAATCGCGTTAACCATAAGATCTATAATGGCTCTGGGGAAGTCAGCTGTATCTTTTCCCTCCTGCACGCCAACGGACTGGTAGAGCTGCGGGGTGTTAGAGGCACTGCCGTAGGTTGGGATAGCCTTTTAAATCCTCATCCATATGTGATGTCGAGCTCTACGGTCTATGAAGGATTGTCCAAAGGACACCGTGAGTAAAGCCTAAATTATCGGGAGAAGTCTACTGGGGGTGTACGGGTGGACAAAAGGGTGGGTTTGCAGGGTCGCGGAGAAGGCAGTGATTGGCTTGGATCTTACACCTGGCCCCACACCAAGGAAGTGTGGACGAGCATGCATCTCGGAAAGGTATCAAGGATAAGTTCTCTTATGGGAAAAGTAACGCACCTCTGCAGGATACTGAATTGACTGCCTCCTTGTTCCGGGAAGGGAACTGCGAACGCGGCAGAAAGGAACTCCATGAAGTTCGGTCAACCTGTGAAGACCGACGGGCATAGTTTTCAGAATAAAATAAACCTTTTGAAGAAATGTTTATGAAAACTTGCATTGGCCTATGACTTTCTGGTCTATGGCTGTAGCTAGTGCATGATACACCTATTTCCTAATATGAACTTGCTGAGTACGCTCGTACTCATCCCACTCTTAAATCCCTGCTTAGCTATGGAGGCACCGGAGGAGAAACTACCGTGGAACTCGAAGACAAAGGAGTCAATGCAACAAGATGAAGAATCCAATCAAAGAAGTCAATGGAGTCAACTTCTGCATCAGCTAGAGTGGAAACTTAGACTAGTACTAGAAGGGAATCTTTCCCTAATCCTAGCACCTAAGTAGCTAGATTTCTATAGCAAGCCAAGTATCTCTAGAGATAGTGATAGCAATAAGATAGACTACGAGTCGTTCTTCTGGAGCTTTATTTGAACCTTTACCTCTCTGTAAAGTAGGAGGCTGTGTTGATCTTCTGTAAACAGCTTGTGTATCCTTCTATAGACATACCTTGGACTCGCATATGTTTCTATTGTACCACTCTGAGAGATGTAATATGAGTGGAACGGTGTTTCACTTGTGTTATGTCAACGACTTGTGTACTACACCATGCAGTGGTACGCTGGGTCATCACAGAGGCGGCGGGAGCTGGGGCGCACGGCGGCATGTGCGGCGGCGCGCGCCGGCGGCGGCGGGAGGCCGCCAGAGGTGGAGGCGCGGGAGTTGGGAGACGGCGCGCGTACGGGAGGTGGGTGGTCTGGGGTTCGGTCAGGTTTAGTTCAGGGGGAGTTCGAGAATCCCTTAAGAGGGGTTCTAGAATAACTATTCTCGAACCCCCAATCCCGCTTACTTTCTACTCCCTCCGTGCAGAAATATAAGACGTTGTCCATTTCACGTTCAAATTTTTTTAGGCATGGAACTTTATCGAGTTTCCGAAATTGCCCCCCGTGTCTGTTGGGGTCGCACTCCTCTCCCGGACCCCTCCACTCGCTAGACAGGCGACGCTCTCTCTACTCCGCTCTCTGCTTCCCTCGCGTCGCCGTTGAGCTCCCAACGCCTCGCCGCCGTGATGTGCTTTAGCTACCTTCGCGTCGCCGCCGTGCTCTGCTTTACCTACGTTCGCGTCGCCGCGCTCGCCTCCACCTTATCCCGGCTCGCTGTGCTCCCCTCCACCAAAATATTGGAGCTTTTGGTCCAATCCGGCGACGAATCGCCGGATCCATAGTTGGAGATGTTGGATTGGGTGGCCGCGAGTCCGGACGCGTTGGATCCGGTGTGGTCGGCGGCGGCGGAAGGGGGTGGTGGCGCTTGACGACGAGAGGATGGACGTCGGCCTTACAGAAAGAAGAGGGTGGATGTCCGTGTGATGAACCAGTGGGCGCGGAAGACCTACCTGGAGCTGTGGATCTCCAGCGTCCAGCTCGACCCCATTTTCCCCTTTGCCTTCACCAAACTCGACGACATCGTCTCGCTGCACGCCACCGAGGACCATGTCCACGCCCAGGGAAAATTACTGGAGTAGATGCCTCGGATGTGCTGTCTATGGTGGAGGCGGACCTGAAGCAGAGCTCGTTGCGCGTCATCGCCAAGGCCAAGGAGCTCTGCGGGCGCAGGTAGATTTCTAACAAGCTTTTTCTCGATGAATGTTTTCTGTACTGCTTTGCCCGTGATTGGGACATCCTACTAGACCAGTAGGAATAGCTTTAATTTACATCAAGGGAGCCCATAAGCAGTTCAATTTCTTGACTGGACTCAGATAAGTCTGGCTCGGCTTGAGAATCTGTTTGCAGTTTGAGTTTGTGTTTGGAGCGAGGATAATTGTTGAACACATCCGGAACGAACCAAGACGCTTGCACGCTTATCTGCTTTCTTTCTTCAGACCATACATCTCCTCTCTAGTTTATTCACCTGCTTCTGTGTTCCAAGAAATCAAGAAATGCAGCTTATTTCGATGTTTTTGGATGAATCTTTCTATGCGGATAGGTTAATTTCACATGGCATGTGTTAAATGGACTAGATTCATATGGTGTTAGTAAAGTTCAACAAATGAGTTAGGTCCCTGCACCCTAAGTATGCACTGCTCATCTGCCAACCCCTTTAGCCGTTATGCAAGTTCTAATGTATACCTTGGAGGCCCCTTGTTAACTTGCACCTGTTTATTGTGATTAAGTAGTGCATTATGTTGTCTGATAATATGTCTTGTTAACTTGCACATGTAAATTTAGAATAGCCGTTGTCTGAGGCTGAGGTATCTGCGAGGCATACTCTGTTCTCCACGCGGAAGCGACCCAAAGGCGACGTCGTCGGCGCAACGGCCTGGCCGGAGGCAGCAGCGGCCGGTGGTTATGGGAGATTGGCGGCGACCTGGAGGTGAACGAGCTCGGCGGCGACCGTGATACCTCCAGCATTCTTGCGTACCTAAGAGGATTCGTACTGGTAATTCACCCCTGTATCTGCTAAGTGCATAGATTTTCGTAGTACAAATGTTTTACTGTCTACCTCAAGCAGTTAATGTTTTGGGACTGGGTGAGTAAATTGACTTTGATTGATTTTCATACTACTAGTACAAATTGTTTTACTGTCTACCTCAAGCAGTTAATGTTTTGGGACTGTAAATTGACTTTAACAGTTAATATTTTGGGACAGTTAATACTTAGAAAGTGAAGAATTGCCACTTGCCAAACGCTTGCTTACCGCCTAATCCTGAACCACCTTAATTTTTAACAAACACAACAACTTAATTTTTAAAACTGACAGCTGTTTGAGCTTGCATATACTGAACTCTTAACACAGCAGGAGTGTGTAACAATACTTAATTCTTAACAAACTTTAGATGGTAGACATATTTTGGTAGAATTTGGGTCTGTTCCATCTATACAATACATGGTTGTTGTGATTTGCAAGTGCATGTTAAGTGTAGATGGTAGACATATTTTGGTAGACAGATTTTGGCTACTTGCATTATAGAAAGTGCATTGCAAGTGTAGATGGTGTTTGACAGTACTATCAATATCACAGTACTATTAGAGAAGAAACTGACAGAAGCTTGTGAACATATCTTAACACAGCACAACAAGCTGACAGTAGTATCAATATCACTTTTCATTTTTCTTGAATTATTTCATCTACGTCGCCGGCTCAGAAGATATGTTCTTGTTTTCTTCATGAATATCTTGAGTTTGTAGAAAAGAAAGCCTGACTCAAAATTATTCTATTTTATTTTGGGGAAGGGGAAATGGTTACTTTGAATACAGACATTTATGCTACAGTATGATTATTGTTACAGTAAAATTCTCATGGAGTATCATCATGTCCTTGCATATATCATGGAGTATCATGGAACCAACATTAGTTGCTGGTGTTTGTCAAAGTGCATTAGTTCTTATTGTAGTGTTTCCAGTAGTGTAATGGACCTGATATCCTGTAACACATAACACTTCAGTATCCATTTTTCGACTAGTTGAAAAATTGCAAATACAATAGATAAATGGATACTGAAGTTGACCCTTATGTGATTTGACCTGATATGTTGCCTTTCTCTTCAGGCATGTTGCCTTCCTCTTCAGGGATGATTCCTTCCTCTTCAAGGTGGAGAGAAGTTGAGGTCTGGAAGAACCATGGTGATCTGTTGTGCTGCCGAGCGAGGAAGAAAGTGTTGTGCTGGCGTGCGTGGACCTGGAGGTGCTGGCCGATGCTCTGTTGGGTGGGTGCAGGGTGCGTGGACCTAGGAGGTGCGGCTGTCTTCCGGGAAGTGCAGCTGGTCGACCTGGAGCTGCCGGCGAGCTGGGTGGCGCAACCAGATGGTCGGCGGAGGAGGAAGCGCACGAGGAGGCAGTGCGTGCTTCGATCCCTGGTTACTCCTAGCCCTGGAGTCTCCGGGTGAAGCCCTTGACGAGGGGTGATGAGCTACTGGCTAAGGGGACGGCGGCCGGCTTTCGGGATCGATCGGATCTGGGACTTGTTGAGCGGACGAGAAGTAGCTGGAGGCCAGTGGAGTCACTGGGCGGAGGCGAAGGCCGGAGGCGCAGTCGCTGCCGGAGGTGGAGCACCTGATGGTCGCTAGAGCGGAGGAGAAGCGGCTCCTAGGCGAGGGATCGTCGTCGACCCGCCGGTGGGAGGAGCACCTGGGCGAGGAAGAGATCGCGCGGATCGTGATCTGATTGTAATTTGGAATCAAGGGTAGGAACATCTTTTTAGCGATTTTCACCTGGTCGGAAAGTTCCCCCGACGTCTTATATTTCTGCACGGAGGGAGTACTGCCGATCGGACGCACCGCCCCGAGAAATCTCAACACCCACGGCCCGGGATCCGCTGTTTCTGAACTTCCCCGGCCACCTTGTTTACCTATCACTAACTCTCGCTCCGCACGTCCCCAAATCCCGCTCTACCTTCTTCCCGGCGGCAGCGCCGAATCCCGCTCCGCCTTCTTCGCCGGCGGCACGGTGACGCCTCCTTCCCCAGCGGCATCCCGTAGAAACTAGTCCCGCACACAGGCACCAAACTCCTACACACGCACCCTCCTGTCCCGCACGCCGCCGCCCACATCCTGCCCCGCGTGCCACCGCCCACCTTCCACCCGCGCACGACCTCCTGCTAGTCCACGCTACCCCCGGGTTCATGGAAGCTCGAGGCGCACCGAAGGCGTAGCTTCCAGCGCACCACGCCCTCGTCGCCCTGCTGTCGGCCGGCTCCACGGTGCGGCTCACCACAGCCACGGAGAGGCTCCCCTTCGCGCCCCACCCCGTTGTTGGGCCTTCTCCTCGGCGCACCACCGGTCACCGCCTCTCCTTGCCGCGATCTGTGGTCATGGCGGTCGAGGAAGAAGACGAGCGGAATAATAGTTCGTGTATTGCTTTGGTAGTTCGGATTACAATATATAGCAGGGGAGATCGTGGTGCCTAGAGAATAGCTGGACTATGCTAGACCTGAAGACTAGGTCTAACAGTTACAGTTAACGGATACAACATATGGTTCAACACCCCCCCGCAGTCTGAACGGGATCAGAGATGACATTCAGACTGGAGCGAAATTCTTGAAAGAGTGAAGTGGGCAGTCCCTTGGTGAATATGTCGGCATACTGGGAGCTCGTGGGCACATGCAGGACTCGCGCTTCACCAAGTTGCACTCGATCTCGGACAAAATGGAGGTCTATCTCCACGTGCTTCGTCCTTTGATGCTGCACCGGATTAGATGACAAGTACACTGCAGAGACATTGTCACAGTACACCAGTGTAGCCCGCGTAGGTGGATGATGGAGCTCGTGAAGTAGCTTCCGAAGCCAACAGGACTCAGCAACACAATTGGCAACCGCGCGATATTCCGCTTCAGCACTTGAACGGGAGACAGTGGGCTGCCGTTTGGAGGACCAAGAGATCAGGTTGGTGCCAAGAAATACTCCAAAACCTGACGTAGATTTCCGCGTATCAGGGCAGCCTGCCCAATCCGCATCCGAATAGGCCACCAGGTCATGTGTGGAGGCTCGGTACAGCTGAAGACCAAGGTGAGATGTCCCTTTGATGTAGCGAAGAATGCGTTTGATCAGCTGAAAATGAGCATCGGTGGGAGCATGCATGAACAAGCAAACTTGGTGTACGGCATAAGCAAGGTCTGGCCGAGTGAGTGTCAGGTATTGGAGCGCACCGGCGAGGCTTCGATATAGCGACGGATCAGAGAAAGGAGCCCCGCTCGTCAGCGACAATTTGGAAGTGGTGTCCACCGGAGTGGAGATGGAGTGACAGTCAAGCATGCCGGCCCGATCAAGAAGTTCTAAGGCGTATTGTTGTTGGCTGAGGAATAAGCCGCGCGAGTTGCGTTGCACGTTGATGCCGAGGAAGTGATGGATATCACCGAGATCACTCATGGAGAATTCTTGGCTGAGGGAGCGGATGGTTCCAGTGAGGAGGGTGGGTGTGTTGGCAGTCAAAATGATGTCGTCGACATATAATAAGAGATAGGCAGTGTGGGAACCATGTTTGTAGATGAACAAAGAGGTGTCGCTTTTGGATGGGTGGAAGCCAAGAGTCTGGAGGAAAGTGGTGAAGCGAATGAACCAGGTCCTTGGAGCTTGTTTGAGTCCATATAGGGACTTTTTGAGGCGACATACGTGATCCGGGTGTGTGGAGTCGACAAACCCAGATGGTTGCTGACAATAGACCGTCTCGGCAAGCTCGCCATGAAGAAAGGCGTTCTTGACATCCATTTGATGAATGGGCCAAGAGTGAGTGGTGGCAATACTGAGAACAACTCGGATGGTCGCCGGTTTGACAACCGGACTGAAAGTCTCGCCATAATCAACTCCAGGCTGTTGAGTGAATCCACGCACGACCCAGCGAGCTTTGTATCGTGCCAATGTACCATCTGGATGGAGCTTGTGCCGAAAAATCCATTTCCCTGTAACCAAGTTGACACCTGCAGGACGAGGCACCAAAGACCAAGTATCATTCCTGATTAAGGCATTAAATTCATCTAACATAGCATCGTGCCAATGGGGGTCCTTAAGAGCTGTACGGTACGAGGATGGGAGAGGGGAAATGGTTGTGGAGACAGTAAGGTCGAAATGCTGTTTAGGCATGGAAAATCCGGATTTGGCACGAGTTGTCATTCTGTGTGTGTTATGGGGTGCATCTACTGGTTTGGCTTTTGGTGGTAGGGCCGGCTGAGGTGGCAAGCTGCGACTGGGCGAGTGGCCGGAAAAAGGCGCGGTCAGGTGGGGGGCAGAGCGTGCGGGTGTGGAGCACGAGGAAGATGCCGTGGGCCAGGAGGGAGGCGAGGGTAGGGCGCAGTCAGGGGAGCAGGGCGGCGGATTCGAGATGGATCCGGGCGTGCACGGATTGGACGATGGGGGGTGAGGTGGCGAGTGCTGGTTGGGCGTTGGGGAGAATAAGGTAGGTGGGATCTGGTGGGGCGGGATCGGCCGGTGGGTGGGGATGGGATCGGGTGTGGCTGGTAGATCCGTGACCGACGGTGAGGCTGGGGCATAAGGAAAACAGGCTTCATTAAAAATGACGTGGCGAGAAGTGTAGACTTTGCGACTGGAGAGATCGAGACACCGATACCCTTTATGTTCACGAGGATACCCTATAAAAATGCAGCGAGAGGATCGTGGGGAAAGCTTGTGTGGCGTCGTGGCATAGGAGTTGGGGAAGCACTCGCATCCAAAAGTGCGAATGTGATCATACGTGGGTTGAACGCCGAGCAAGAGAAAATGTGGGGTCAAGTTGGAGATGGCTCGGGAGGGACGAATGTTGAGGAGGTAGGTTGCGGTGTGAAGGGCCTCGGCCCAAAAAGGTGGGGGTAGATGACTTTGAAATAGCAAGGTACGGACAATGTTGTTTGTTGTGCGAATGAGGCGTTCGGCGCGACCATTTTGAGGGGAAGTATGGGGGCAGGATAGGCGGAGAGAGATACCATGGGTGGAAAAATAGGAGCGGAGAGAGGTGTTGAGAAATTCGCCGCCGTTGTCGCATTGCACACATTTGATGATTTTGTTGAATTGGGTGGATACAAATTGGAAAAAGCGTTGGATGACGTCGGAGGTGTCACTTTTATTACGAAGAGGGAAGGACCAGGAGTAGTGGGAGTAGTCATCTAGGATGATAAGATAGTATTTGTATCCGGAGAAGCTAGAGACAGGTGAGGTCCATAGATCGCAGTGAATAAGGTCGAAGGAAGTCGTAGCACGCGAATGAGAGATAGCAAACGATAATCTAGCTTGTTTACCAAATTGACATGCATGACAAAATGAAATTTTATTGATGGTCGAGTTACATTGAGAGAGGAAATCTAATGGAAAATGAGAAAGAGCTTGTGAACTAGGGTGCCCCAAACGCCGGTGCCAAAGGTCGCCGGTGACGGAGAGCGCCGAGGGTTGGGGGCCGCCATTATTTCCGAAGAAAGGGTATAAATCACCGGAGCTTTTGGACCGCATGAGTAGAGTCTTGGTTGCTAGATCCTTCAAAGAAAAACCATAAGGGTCAAACTCCACAGAGCAGAAATTATCACGAGAAAATTGACGGGTACTAATGAGGTTTTTGACGAGTTGCGGAGCGACTAAGACATTGTGGAGGTGGAAGGGACGGGAGGTGAGTCTAGCAGTACCAGTAGCAGCGATGGGGAGACGAGAACCATTGCCAACGATTATATGTTGAGAGTTAAGCCCTAAGGAGGAACGAGACGAAGTCAAGGTACCTGGGTCGCTGGTGACGTGGGAGGAAGCTCCGGAGTCCATGATCCAGTCTCCGCCGTACGGAGAGAAGGCCGAACCGTAGCTTGGCGCTTGCTGGTACAGGGTGTGGTGATCCCAAGACGGAGAGGGCTGCTGCGGCGCGAAGACGGTGGTGTCGGCGCGGGAGGCAGGAGCAGGAGCCATGTCCGGAGCAGGCAGTATGGCGGGGTACACCTGGGTCGGCGCGCCGGGGCGGCTGCCAAGGACACCATGCGCGTTGGGCGCGATCCATGGAACGCGCGCAGGTGGGAAGGGCATGCTCATGGGAGCGAAGTAGCCCATCCATGGTTGCTGGCGACCACCCATCGAGTCGCCGTACCCGCGATTGCCATATTGTTGACCGCGTCCGCGTCCGTAAGCGGTTCCGGTGTACGTGGGAGCGCCGCCACCTGCGCCGCGACCGGCGTTGCCCTGGCCTCGTCCTTGATAGCCGGGGATAGGATTCTTCCCCCTGTAGTTAGGAGAGACACCGGGCGGGCGCTGCTGGTTGCCGTTGATGCCCGATGGTCCGCCCCCACCGGTGCCAGCGGACGGAGCGCGGTCACCGCGCTGGGCGACCATGACCTGGGCGCCTTCCTGCCGCTGATCGGAGGCGTCGGAGACCTCAGCAAGCTGGAGACGAGAGCAGGCGTCGGAGAAGGACGGAAGGATCGGCGCGTTCTTGAGGATCTCGGTCTGCAGCTTGAAGCTTTTGCTGAGGCCATCGAGAAAGGCCAGCGTGAGGTCGCTTTCGTCAACTGGCCGACCGATCGCGGCCAGATCGTCGGCGAGACCTTGAAGTTTGCTGGCGTAGTCAGACACGGAGAGGTCGCCGCGCGGACAGTTGTGGAAGGCCTTGCTGAGGTAGAGGTACCGGGAGGCGCCGTGGTCGAGGAAGAACCGGCGCAGGCGTGTCCATGTCGTGCCCGCGCGCCCGTCGGTGCCCTGGACAAGGCGATGCAGATCGTCGCTCAAGGTGGAGAGAAACCACAGAGAGATGTGGATGTCGACCGCCTGCCAGGTGTCGTCTGGGTTCGCCGGAGCAGCACCCTCGGTGATGTGATCGGTAGCCTTGTACATGGTGAGGAGCGACACGATAATCTGACGCCACTTGGAGTAATTGGCCCCGGCGGTGTTGACCTGAAACTTGATGTAATCGGTTATATGGACGCCGAGAAGGGGGTGGGAAGTGGGCGGGCGGAAGCCGATGTAGGGCATGGCGGCGAAGCCGGGCATGGGTGGCGCAGACGTGACGACGGAGAGAGAGTCAGAGAGGACGCCGAGATTGAAGGCGTCGGAGGCCGACGGTGTTTCTGGAGCTCGAGGCATCACAGGCCGCTGGTGGATCGGAGTTTGGAGGTTGGGATCAAGGGGATTGATTGGAGGGGAGGAGGTGGGCAGCAATGGGGTTGAAGAGGAAGTTGTGGCCGTGGTGGTGGGGGTGGTTTCGGCCATTGTTGAGCACTAGCTCTGATACCAAGAAGACGAGCGGAATAATAGTTCGTGTATTGCTTTGGTAGTTCGGATTACAATATATAGCAGGGGAGATCGTGGTGCCTAGAGAATAGCTGGACTATGCTAGACCTGAAGACTAGGTCTAACAATTACAGTTAACGGATACAACATATGGTTCAACAGAGGACCTGGATCCGCCCTGGATTGGGGGCGCACCATCGGGATCTCAGTTCCAGCAATGGCGCGTGGTCGGCAAGGGAGCGCATCTTCGTGTTTCTGGCGCGGTCGCCGGGCACCACTGGACTGCCAGACTTGCCGCCCGTAGAATTCATGGTGAGTCGGCATGAAGTCTAGGCCTCAACCTGCTTGGACCACGCGGCCGCTCGGGAATCCACACTGTCCGTGCAATGGAGTCCATACTAGCAGCCACTGTACCCCACAGATGCCCCAAGAACCTCCATACCTGCGGCCGCACGTGCACGGAGTCTGCAGAGCCGTGATGCTGCTCTGTTCTACCTGCACTATAGCGGCGGCCGCTGATGTGAGCTGCAGTTTGCATTCATGTAAGTGCACTCATGCTAATTACCATTATGCAATATCTCTCACTTTTTTTGTAAAAATAGTTTGTCTCGAGGACCATAGACAACAACACTTGTTGATTCAGAGAAGTGCATAATAGCAGAGTTGAAAGTTCATCAAAAAAATGTGACAGGTTCAGCTAAAAATAGAGACTGCATTTGCAAACTTCTTTCTATTCTTTGTAGTCTTGTCTTGGTTGGAAATGCTCTTGGGTCGTGTCAGTTTCCAAGGAGTTCAATTTCGTCTGCCAAAGGTTTCAACTTGTATTTGCCTTCTGAATATAATTGTGTTCGTGAAACAACAACTATTACTCTAATATAAACTATCATTGTTGGGCCATGCTTTTCTAAATCCAAGCACGCTCTTGAGAGTACTGTATTGGCAGTAACATTCTCCTGTCTACACTACCATGGAATTCCTAAATCTCAATGATAAACATTGTGGCGTATGGTTCCAGCTAGGACTATCGCTGCCCAGCTAAGTTGAGGATCAGGTGAGATGAAGACTGCAGATTCATGCTTGCTTGCTTGTAGGTCAGCTCAGGCCATGGGCTATAAAAAAAAATCGAAGAGCTGCTCAAGTTCAGTTCATTTTCTAGTGTAGTTCACTTCTCATGCGGTTGAACCATGTGCACCCTTATTCTGAAAAATTGTTGGTTATGTGAAGAATTTCACCGTGTTGGTTCAGTCAATTCGCTTTGGTTAACACAGAAGTGCACTTCATCTCACACAGAAAAAACACTTTCGTCTAGAGGTTTATCAACTTTTGCCGGATTTTTTTTGAGAAAGCTCGCTGAAACTCAACTGGAAAGTTTGCTTCGGCCACGCAGGAGGTTCATTTTTCTTGCAGTTCGCTCGAAAAACGAAATACAAATAACCAAAAATGGTTCCAAATCATGAGATTCTGTAAGTTCAGGTTCTTTTTTATTAAAGTATGGGTTTAAATTTGTCGAGAAGTGCACTACATCGGTCGTTGAAGTTCATTTTCTAGGAGTTTATTTGTTTGGAAAGTTAATTTGTTTTTCAAAAAATCTGTCGAGAAGTGCAATACGTCGGTCGTTGAAGTTCATTTTTCTTGTTAGTCACTAATATTCCCTTTTACATGTGAGTTCACTTTATTAGACGAATTCGGGCAGTACGCTTTGTGTATTTCTGTTAATTATAAAACTTTTATTTCAGGGAAGTTCAATTTGTACATATGTATGCTTTTATATCAAAAACATGAGTTATTTTATATCAAAGCGAACTCGTGTGAGCCTGCAAGTCAAGTGCTACTGGTCTAGGAATTGTTCTAGTTCTGTATATGTATCAAGTTTTTAGATGGACGGTTGCACTAATAAATGAGTTATGATGTGCATCGTACAAATTATCTATATTTTGGAAGTTCAGTTTTCTTTTCTCAGAATTATACTTGCTAAACTTGACTGGAGTTCGATCTTTTTTGTTTGAAGTTCACTTCGTCCCCACCACGAAGTTCGGTACAAGGACATGGCAATTGAAGTTAATTAAAAACAGTGTGGTTTGGAGGTTCACTTTTTTATTTGTTAAAAGTTCAGTTCCTATATGAGGGGAAGCTTACTTGTTTTTATAATGTGTTGAAACTCAAATATATCTTGTGAATCAACTTCTATAACAATCTTGCTCTACAATTGTAACGGTGTATCTACATTTTATGACTTTCCATTGTTTTTGTAGGTTACTACAATGAGTTCTAGATAATAAATTCTATCTTTTGTATTGTAGGACCTTTGAGGCTCCTGGTGGCAAGCATGTTTGGCATTTACCTAAAAAAAGTGTAGGAAAATAAAGAAACTTTGCGTTTGGTATGCAGTTCCAAAAACAATGACCTATGATATTTTCTTATATATGATCTATTCTGATGCTGTTGTCTAGTTGCAATTTATTTCCTTGTATTAATATGCACCTATCTGGCTGTGCATACCCTTTTCACCTAGTGATTGTGTAACGGTACGGTAGCTTTGAAAATAAAGGTTCACCTCATCCACATATGAAGTTCACATATTTGTTGGGGCAGTATAGTTCATAGATGAATCTGTGTTGTGGTGTGAAATTATGTGAGTTTGCATCTAAATTGCCACTTCGCCTTGTGTGAATATTCACGTAAATATTATTTGCTAGCTTTGTATTTGAGCAAATGTTAGACGATTGCAGCACATAAAAACAATTTCACCTAGTTCACATATGAAGTTTACTCATTTTGTTTGGAAATTTATTGTTTCATAGACTGTGAAGTTCACTTTTATTTAAAATGCAAGTTCGCTTGTCCAACCTAAGTATGGACTAGTATAGTTCACATTATTAAGAAAGGTAAGTTTGTCTTTATTATCACTTATCAGGAAGTTTATTCTGTCTACCTGTTTAGTTAAAACCACAACCAGGAATGAAACAAAAATGATGCAGCCCGACCTTCGGTCTCTACCGCATCATGTACATCAACGACAAGAACCACACTCAAGGCATGGAAGAGAAGAAGAAGAGCGCCGAGGTCGCCAAGAAGAGACGGCGCAGCTGATTATCCGCCCCAAGGCCGGACAATCCGCCCCCAGTCAGTCCCCTTGTATGCCCCCTCCTTAGTGGCTCCCTATAAATAGGCACCCACCCCCACCTTCATTAAGATAGAGTTGAACTTGAGAGAACCTAGGCTCATGCCTCCACCATCCCTTTGGGATTAAACCCCCTCCTTAGATTTACCCAAATCTATTGTACAAGGCACTCCTTATATGATTAGTCTCTCACACTTGTGACTACCACCAACTCGTGTGATTCCACCGATCGTATACCGAGATTCTACCGCGTCTCTCCCTTGAGAGATTCTATCGGGATAGTGGTTCGGGCTATCGGGAGTAAACCGATTGTATCGGGTTGGTGTGTTTGCGTGTGTTCATCGTGTTCATCGCCGTGTTCTTCGTGTTCTCCTCCTCCTCGGTCAAGTGAGATCGGGCAACACACGTGGCCTTAGGCCTCATCATACCTAAGGCCACGTGTGTTGCCCGATCTCACGAATTGACCGAGGGAAAGGCGGGGAGAGGAAGAACACGAAGAACGCGGCGATGAACACGATGAACACACGCAAACACACACCAACCCGATACAATTCCGGTTTACTCCCGATAGCCCGAACCACTATCCCGATAGAATCTCTCAAGGGAGAGACACGCGGTAGAATCCCGAGAGGAAGATCGGTATACGATCGGTGGAATCACACGAGTGAGAGACCGGTGGTAGAATCACAAGTGTGAGAGACTAATCATATAAGGAGTGCCTTGTACAATAGATTTGGGTAAATCTAAGGAGGGGTTTCCCTAATCCCAAAGGGATGGTGGAGGCATGAGCCTAGGTTCTCTCAAGTTCAACTCTATCTCATGAAGGGGGAGGTGGGAGCCTATATATAGGGAGCCACTAAGGAGGGGTAGTTTAGGCATACAAGGGGGGTACATGGGACTTGGCCCGAATTGACTTGGACGCGTAGGGGGCGGATTGTCCGGCCTTAGTGGGGCGGATAATCCGAGCAGTCGTGCTTCATGCGCCGTCTCTTCTTGGCGACCTCGGGCGCTCTTCTTCTTCCATGCCTCCGTGACCTCGGCCTTGAGTGTGGTTCTTGTCGTTGATGTACATGATGCGGTAGAGACCGAAGGTCGGGCTGCATCATCTATGATGAGGCCTAAGGCCACGTGTGTTGCCCGATCTCACGAATTGACCGAGGGAAAGGCGGGGGAGAGGAAGAACACGAAGAACGCGGCGATGAACACGATGAACACACGCAAACACACACCAACCCGATACAATTCCGGTTTACTCCCGATAGCCCGAACCACTATCCCGATAGAATCTCTCAAGGGAGAGACACGCGGTAGAATCCCCGAGAGGAAGATCGGTATACGATCGGTGGAATCACATGAGTGAGAGACCGGTGGTAGAATCACAAGTGTGAGAGACTAATCATATAAGGAGTGCCTTGTACAATAGATTTGGGTAAATCTAAGGAGGGGGTTTCCCTAATCCCAAAGGGATGGTGGAGGCATGAGCCTAGGTTCTCTCAAGTTCAACTCTATCTTAATGAAGGTGGGGGTGGGTGCCTATTTATAGGGAGCCACTAAGGAGGGGTAGTTTAGGCATACAAGGGGGTACATGGGACTTGGCCCGAATTGACTTGGACGCATAGGGGGCGGATTGTCCGGCCTTAGTGGGGCGGATAATCCGAGCCGTGCTTCATGCGCCGTCTCTTCTTGGCGACCTCGGGCGCTCTTCTTCCTTCTTCTCTTCCATGCCTCCGTGACCTCGGCCTTGAGTGTGGTTCTTGTCGTTGATGTACATGATGCGGTAGAGACCGAAGGTCGGGCTGCATCATCTCCCCCACTTGAAAAAGAGTCGTCCTCGACGATGAGTCTTCATGAATGTGTAGAGGAGGTAGATGACACCAACGCTTGAATGTCCCTTCACTTGTCAAGAGCCCTATCAATAGCACAAGAAAAGCAAAGGAGCAATCAAAGCGTAGCCAAAGTTCAATGGATTTAGCAAGAGAGCTCAAGTAGAAGGAGGTCACCTTAACAAGATGTCGGTGTGCTCTCATTGAGAGATCTTGTGTAGTTGAAGTATGTGGGTGGAACCACTCATTGGAGCTCACTTGTATCATGCTCTCAAGAGCTCTTGTTGTCAACTCGTGCTCAATCGAGGTTGACATTGGAGTTTGGGTACCTACACACATGTTAGACAACAAGAACAACGTGTGTGCATGGTATATGAACACATCATCCATCATGATGCGCCATTTCTTTTGCACCTCACCATTAGCGGTAAGCAAGATATTATAGTACACATGGTGAGTATGCGGGGAAAACTTAGGAACATGCTCAACATGGATATATGCAAAGTCTCCAAAAGGTGAGAGAGCTATGGGGGCAATCTCATTCACAAGCATATTAACATCATTGCAAACCAAGCATTGGAAAGAGCAATTATTCAACATTTTGGTTGCACTAATGGGAGAATATTGCAAGCATGTAGCACAAAACATGTTTAAAATTTTATCATGGTTGTCAACAAACCTAGGGAAAGAGCAATTGGTCATCAAGGTTGTCACAACACAAGCATCAATGTCCTCATTGCAATCAACACATGGGAAAGAGAAATTGTTCGACAAGTTGGATGCAATGGGAGATATATTGAAACACTCATAGCATGGCATGGTCATGTTATTACAAGCAATCAAGTCCACATGATCAACCATGTTATCAAGCAAAGCATCACATGGGAAAATGAAAGAAGCATATGACATAGTATTTGTATCATCAAGATCATGCATGCACTCATCAATCTTCATGTCCACTAGTGGGATCATGGCATCATCAACACCCATATACATACCTTTGTAGTCCCGCTCATATGAGGTAGGTGTTGTGGAAGTGGTAGGCTCCATGTGGCCTCCATGTTCATCTTCAAGCAACAAGCATGGTGTGATATCATCATCTTCATGCACCATGTACATCTTCTCCATGATCGGCGTCTCGTCATCCATGGAACCTAAGGAAACATAAGAGAACACACTAGAGGTAGAGGGTAAGTTGTGAGAAATCGAAATGGCCTCGCATGATCTATCAACTACCACTCTCATCTCACTCGGTGTATCACTCATGTCCTCAAGGTGGAGGCACTCAAGCTCATGTATAGTGGATTCACTCATCTCACATATACTGGAGTCGCTCATCTCACATATAGTGGAGTCCCTCATCTCCATGGCAATGGCGTCGTCGATGTCCGAGCAACCTAGCAAAGAGGAAGACAACACAAGAGGAGTAGAGGTTAAGTTGTTAGAAATCAAAGTGTCCTCACTCAACTCATGGGGTGTGTCACTCTTGCTCTCAAGGTGTTTGAAGTATGCGTGGCACTCGGCTTTATCTTTGGGTGTCATTTGGGCTTCTCGAGCATCTAGCTCGGCGAAGTATGCTCTCATCTCGGCTTGCTCTTGTGGGGTCATCATGTATATCTCTCACTAGGTAAGGTGTATGTGTATGTGGTGGAAGGAAACCTACACAAGTATCAAACCTTTCAAGAAAGTATCGGGGAAATGGTTCAAGTCAAGAGCAAAGTCGAAATGTATCGGGTTACTCACACACACACTCAAAGCACACGCAAAAGGCTAAGAACTCTATATGTGGTGGGTAAGGGGTGGATAGCAAACGAAAAAGACCAACGGAAAAGTCTATTGTCAAATGTGGGTAAGATCCAAAGTCAAATGTCAAGAGTGGTGATCTATGTCAAGGAAACATGGAAACACACACAAAGGAGAACAATGGGGTTAGCGCGACCAAGGAAGTGAGCTAAGTAACAAGATGGTCCTAACGAAGACTATAAGCTCGGTGTCACGCCAACACAAGAGAGACGGTAGCTCGGTTGCATATGAGAGAAGCAACAAGATTTGCACAAGGGCCACTCTTCTCTTATCTCTCTTAGTGCTCACAAACTTTGCACTTCTCGATATCGGTGGACACACACTCTTTTCTATTTCTTTTTCTTTTTCTCTTTTTTTCACTTTTTTTCTATGCTTAGAAGCTTTATTTTTCTCTATGTATATGTCACACTTTTTCTTCTTTTGTGTATCTTTCTCACCGAGCTTGCTTCGGAGCTTCGCTCAACACAACGCACACACACCCTCTCAAGGTCGTGACACTTGTGCAATGCTTCGCAACACTCGGAAAGCTACTCTCGATAGGATAGGTACACAAAGAAAGAAACGGGGCTACAAGGTGTGAGGCAAGTTATACCTATTGACGTTAGGCGGTGTCAAGCACACGAACTTGCGATGGCGAAGTGGTGGTGACGATGGTGTCGAAGATGCGCCGGAATCCGGGGTGCCGATGCCGTTGTCGCGGTGTTGATGTAGGCGCGGAAGCGGTTCTCACGGACCAAAGGCACTCCAAAACGGAAACCGGGCAAATTAAGTCAATGAAAAGTAGGGTCAAAACGAGCGGTCAAAAGTTGGTGTCCAAAAATCGTCAAAAATTAGACGTAGACTATGTAGATTCGTTGGAGGGTGTTGTTAAAGTTTGGAGTCAAACGGGCGCCGGAAAGTTGTCAAAATTTGGGGCAAAAAAATGAATTAGAATTGGCCAAAACTGGGTCAAACCGGTCCAGAACCCGGTCAAACCGGATCTGGGACTGGCGCGCCCGGTCCAGACCGGGCCCCTGACCGGATGGAGCCCCTGTATTGCGCCGGATGGCACCGGTCTGTGCTCCGGTTTCAACCGGGCCAGCCGGCATGACGTCCGGTCGACCGGGCGGATTGCGTGGAGCTCGAGCTGCGTGGTGGAGGCGATCTGGTGGTGGGCGGACGCGTGGAGGTGGGCCGGCGGGAGCTGCTGCTGTCGGCCCGGAGGTGGTGGGCGTGTGGGCCAGCGGGGCGGCGCCAAGGAGCGGCGGGAGCTGGTCTCGAGCGCGCGTTGGGTGCGGCCTTGGCCGGGCGGGGACGGCCACACGCGGGCAGGTTGGGGCGGGCGCTGCGCGCGGCCTGCAGCGGGTGTTGCGGCCGGGATGCTGTGCGCGCGGGAGCAGGCACGGCTGCTGGTGGCGCGCTGGGGAGCTTGGCGGTGGTGGTTGACCAAGAACACAACCAGGAGTTCTTCTCGCCAAGAACACACAAAGAACAACACGGAAATAGGGCACAAAATCTTTCTCACGATTTTGGAAGAATTGGAGCACGAAAATTGGAGAGGATGTAGATCAACCACTATAACATCAGATCTGTGGACCAAAACCACAAAAAACGCAACAAATTCCCAGATCAAATTTCGAGCTATTTTTTGGGGCAAAATTTTGGGAAAATTTTTGGGCGAAATTGGTGAAATTAGAGGGTCAAATTCGTGGCAACCTTTGCTCTGGTACCATATGATGAGGCCTAAGGCCACGACTGATCAATTGACCGAGGAAAGGCGGGGAGAGGAAGAACACATGAACACACGCACCTGAACACTGGTTTACTCCCGATAGCCCGAACACATCCCGAGAACTCGAGACACGAGGTAGAATCCCCGAGAGAAAGACCGATATATGATTTATCTTTCGCACTTGTGATTCTACCGCGGTCTCTCACTCGTGTGACTCTATAGATCGTATATCGGTCTTTCTCTCGGGATTCTACCTCGTGTCTCTCCTTGAGGGATTCTATCGGGATAGTGGTTCGGGCTATCGGGAGTAAACCGAATTGTATCGGGTTGTGTTGCGTGTGTTCATCGTGTTCTTCGCCGTGTTCTTCGTGTTCTTCCTCTCCCGCCTTTCCCTCGGTCAATTCGTGAGATCGGGCAACACACGTGGCCTTCAAAAAAGTATAGCTCGCCTCCATATTTTCATTTTCTTTCTTGGAAGTGCATTATTTGCATTCGGGAAGTGCAGATGGATCAATTTGATATTTCTGTTCAATATTCGTGATAATTTATCTTCATTTCTGGAAGTTCACACTTCATTCCATAGCAGATCAGTGTAGGTCTTCTTGGGGCTGACCGAGCATCTGGCTGCCACATTGGGGTTCAAATATAATCGAACCATCTCCACTTTTTTTGGGAAGTTCACTTCGGACATAATGGGAAGCTCAATTTGCACACCGTTAAAGTTCATTTCATTATATTATGAAACAAACTAAATGGTAATGGTGAGTTCACTTTTGTAAAAGTGAAGTTCACTCCGCAAATAAAATGAAGTTCATTTGAACAAAAATGTGTATTGTTGAGGAGCTCAGAGTAATCTTGTTTTGATTTATAAAAGCATTATCTAGTATTTCGTTTGCTCTTGACCATGTACCACTGTCTACTAGTATGTTTATACATTTCGTTTGCTGAGGAGCTCAGAGCTAATAATGATGTCTATGAATTGTTTTAGATATTTTACCTTATGTGTAGGGAGTAGTAGCATTCTGTTTAGGCAAAGTTTGGATAATTGCAGCACACAACAGTCTGAAGTTCACTTTCCGATTTCAAGAAGTTACCTCCTTGCATCTCTGATGTGCAGGTGTATCTTCACAAAATATATTTTCTGAATGCTTTTGGATACTCCATTTTTTGATATTTGTAAGCCTATAAGATATGAGAGAGGTGAAAAAACAGCAGAGTTTTGATAAAAAACAGGAATGAAACATTCCAGTTGTATTATACTATTATGGTTAATAGGTAATCGCAGTTCTTGACATACTTTTTTTTGTATCATAGACTAAGCCTTCTCTGCCAGCACTCAAAATTGTAGGAAGTTTATTGAGAGAATAGCCACTATACCACTAGTTGAAACCAAGAGTTGCAAAATACCACTATAAAAACCAACCTTTCCAAAATACCACTACAATCTTAGTTTTCATAGCCAAAATAGCACTACCGTCAGATGTCAAACGTTTTCCGTTAGTCAGACTGTGAGGCACTTGTCTGTGTTTGCGAAATTCCAAAATTACCCTCGTCTAACGCAATGAGAGAGCTCACCTAAAAAAATAACAGAGCTAAGCGCCGGCGCTGGCTCCTCCCAGCTGCTCCCCTCTCCATGTAGCTCCACCGCGCCTTACCTCTGCTCCTCCGATGGCAACCGTGCCCCAGCCCAGCGCTCGGCCGCTGCTGGCCGTCCTCTGCCCGCTCGTCGCGCCTGTGAGCAGCTCCCCTCTGCGCCGCGCCACTCTCCCGCCTGCACGTCGTGCTCCTACCCAGCTCGACCGCCTCGACTGCTCAACCACGCCCGCGCCTAGCACTTTTCTGTCTACGAGCGCGCGGAGGGAGCATCTGGGCTCGATGGTTGTGAGGCGGCCGAGGTGAGCCTTGAGGTAGGCCGAGACGGAGGGTGGAGGCCTGTGTCTCCACAACAACATAGGGCGCCTGCACCATGCCAAGCACGGCCCGGAGGTCGGTCTTGTCCGGCCGCATGTTGAACAATGTCCGGCTGAACTACTGCACTGCCGCCGGCAAGTCCGCCCCGTCGCGCACGCCAAGTAGTTGCCGACATCACGCGGAACACCTGTTGGATCTCCTCCACATCACACCTGCCGTGATAGAGGCTGGCGGTCAGGGAAGCTGCTCCATGGATCGTTTGCTTAATTCATCAGGTCAATTAGTTTAGCCTCACGCACAAGCAATGCGCTGATTGAATTTTTTCGTCTGATGTGTGAGAGAATCTCAATTTGATTCACATGCGGCCCACTGTTATTGCTCTTATAATGTTACCGACATGATGTTGTAATTCTGCATAAATTTAGTCGAAATGCTACCGTCATAATGTTGTTGAAGATGCTACTGTCAATATGCTGAAATCTTGTGAATTATCTTGCTGGAATCTTTGTTTAAAAGATGTTGAAACGAGTGACCATGAGATTTGTGGTGTGTGAAGAGGTGAGGGCATACCAGTCCTTTTGTGTCGGTGTTACTCTCAGTTAGTGCATAGTGGCATTTTGGAATGAAAAGCTAGAACTTAGTGGTATTTTAGCAAGTTTGGTTTTTTGAGTGGTATTTTGGAACTTCCGGTTTCAACTAGTGGTATAGTGGCTATTCTCTCAAGTTTATTTCGTTTTAGTAGACAGTAATTTTTGACAATTGAGCAGTTCAATTAGGCCGAAGGAGGGAGTTCACGTTCCTGTAAAAGAGAAAAATGTAACCGCTACACTTCATTATTTTTGGTTGGCTCTATTCTGAAGTTCTGCTCCGTGAATCGACTAGTGTAAACAATTTTGCTGCAAGTTCACGTTGCTTGTAGATGAAAGTTCAGTTATTATATCTGAAGTTCCTCCTGTGTTGCAGGCGAGTGAGGATGCCATGGACCTGCCGTGTGTGGATTAACAGAGCACGAGGTGGAGCAGGAGAGTCCTGCGCCGGTGTTGCACAAGGCTCGTCGGAAATCCGGATTAGACATATGCAGTAGTTCACTTGCGCATCGTGGGAACGCCTCATTCGGCAAAGACAGAAGTTCACTTACACGATGCAGCAGGGGTGATGCACCATGTTCTGGAGTTAAGTTCTGCCATTTTTTCTGCAGTTTAGTTTATTTGTTTCTCAGTTCAGTTTTTCCCTTTCCTGAAGTTCAGTTCATCATAATGTGTCAAGTTCACTTGTAATAAGCTATGTGTTGCACTGTTGCCTGCAGGATGACGTGCAATTTCAGGGAAAGTATGATTTGTGGCAGGCTATGAATGGAGTTACCAGTACACGTGGTAATAACATGTAAGTCTCTTCCCCTGTACTAGGTTCCAGATACGATACAACATAGTGGCATAATTATTCATACTATTAAGAGCGTTTTGGTGCCTAGTTGCTTAGTATAAAAAACTTCTGGCAGTTAAGTATATTTTTTGAGAAATTCATTGAACTGACTTCTGGCAGTTCGCTTAGTACCGCCTTTTTTTTCTTCCTTTTGACAGCAAAGAATTATTGTTACCGTATTTTAAGATGTGTAATTCCATGAAATTCACTCATGGGTTCCAAAGAAGTTCATTTCTTGGAATTTGGAAGTGCAGGTATATCGCGTTTGACCTCTCGGAACCACCTTCAAGACGTGGGCCTTACCAGCTTCTGGGGATGACTGAGCGGGGCATGCTCACTGAGTACTTCACCAAGAGTTCTGCAGCCTTGGACATGCAATTATTTACAAAATAATGATTATGTTGCTTCGCAACCTAATGGTACTTCCAAATATGCATCAAAACAATGTCAGCGTGGGAGTTTTCTTTCATTTTTTTGTTGTAAAAAGTTTTCTTTGATATGACAGGCTGATGTTTTTTCCGTCCTGGAGTTCACTTCCTACTTATTTTTTAGGAAACTGCTGGGCGTCCCCCGGGGGGTCTGATTCCCCAGCCCCCGGGTCCCCAGCCGTCGGATCAACCATTTTGACGGTTAGATTTGCATGTAGCAAAAAAACATCTCCGGCAGCAAAAAATCACCCCCGGCAGCAAATGACTGAAGCAAAAAACGGTTCGTTCAGAAAAGAAAATAAAAAGGCCGGGCTCGCCGGAGACCTCGCCGGAGACCACGTAGCAAACATATTACGCAGATGTAGCAAAACCGCAAATAAATTGTAGCAATTTTTTTTATTCATATGTTGCAAATCCTCTAAAACATCAACGGAGACATCGCCTACAGCCGGCAGCAACGCCGTCCGAGGTTGTAGCAACTCCATCCGTCAAGGACAGCAACACCACAAGCTGCTAGTAGCAACGCCCTATGACTATGGTAGCAAAAATCCACCCTCCGCGGGAAAATCGTAGCAAACCCAACCTCGTCGGAAAATCGTAACATAATTTTGTACCAAAAGTAGCAAAACAGTTTTAATAATTGTAGCAAAAAAATATACTACTGTAGCATCGTGGCTTCGTAGCACTTCGTGGCTTCGCTTGCTCGTGGCCTACCAATTCCCGAGCGCCGCCGCCGTATCCGAGCGTATTTCCCTGCGTGCCTGCGTTTGTGCAGCCACGCCCGGGGCAGTTACCCCGCGGCGAAGGAGTGGCACCGCAGTGGCATGCTGTGGTGCCTGGATGGGGCGGCGCCGTCGCGCTTGTGCTTGATACGGGGCGCTGTTATTGCTGCCATTTTGGGAGGGGAAAGGAAAGCCCAATCCAAAGTTTGGCGTCGTGAGCTCGACCAGCGGCGGCGAGCTAGGCGGGCGACGCTGTCGCGGCGCGCAGTGGCGGCCGGCCCAAACGTCGGTGGCGCCCCGCAGCAGCGTCGTCGTGAGCCACGAAGCGCGGCGGCAGCCGGCCAGCGGCGACAGGATCTCCGGCGCCCGATCTCCCATCATGGTGGTCCATGGCGGTGTGGTTTCGCCCGCAGGTAGAGGAGTAGCACGGGGGACGCCGCGGGAGGAGCAAGCTATAGGCGGGCGCGCTGGTGGACGAGCAAGGCGGCGGCGCGGTGGTTAACGATGGGGAATCGAAGGGGAGGTGGGGAGCGGCCGTCTACAACTCCCAAATTCTCTGGATGAGGACAAGGGAATGACGCGTCGTGGGTGGGCCCACAGGGACGCGTGTGGAGCGGAAGCCAGACGATGGCCACAAATCGGACGGTGCGGGATCCGGAGGTTGCGATGGCGAGCACCCCCCGGGGGCATACAATCATTTTCCTATTTTTTATCAATAATGTCACTATGCATTTCAAAAGAGTTCACTCTCCAAACATCAACGGTTCACTGTTCACTATTTATTATTTGGAGAAGCTTAGCTTATCTGACGTAGGAATTAACTTTTTTAGTCCGCATAAAGACTCAATTAATCCTCTTCTCAAGAAAGTTCACATTTTTATAGCATGAAGTTCACCAAAATTCTTATACAAGCTCGCTTTGAACTATCCGCCAAATTCATTTTTTATATGAAATGTGTAAGGTGGTTGCGAAATTCAATATTGTTTTAGAAAATTAGATGATAAATTTAAAATGGTCTAGGAAGTTCATTATTTTGTTGTCGCATAGTTCATTTCATGAACATTACACGAAAATTCTTCTAGAAGCTCGCATAGAAAATACACAAAAGTTCTCTCAGTGAATATTAGTAGTTCATTTCATATAATATTGAAGTTCACTATGAAAAATAGTGTGAAAGAATAGCGGCAAGTTCCAAAAATGGAGTTTTATATATTTAAATCTGCTCTCAAATTGTTAAGAATATCGATAAATCTTCTACATGAAAAGATGAGGAATTTGCATAGCTTTTCAAGGGTATATCATATGCATCATTCTAAAGACAATTTGAAATGTACGATGAAAAAAGTGGACACAGTGGAGAGCATATACATAGCGACCGGAAGTTCACTAACACGTCATAGGCAGTTCACATGTATGTCAGAAGAATTTCAGCTACTCTGATTTTCCAAGGGCGGAAATTCTACAAACTGAAGTCATAACTACAAGCCTCGATTGACCAAACCGAGCTCCACCTCAATCAATTGGCACCAATATAACCCTAATTACATTCTAACATGTCGATCCGCCCCACCCGAGCATCGAAGGCGCATCAATCTCGAACTGTTTGCTTGCGGGCGACCATCTCTGTTCTTAGTATTTCTGAAATTACTTTAAAACTATCAATAATTTGGAAAAAAGTCCTACACAAAAAAGATGCGCATTTTTCCTAGTTTTCCAACGATATATCATATGCATCAATGCGTAAAGCGGTTTGAAAATAGCACGCAAAAAACTGTACAAAATCGGAGTAGTTGGAATAACAGATTCAAGTATATTTAAATCTGCTCTTAAACCTTACATTATTTGGGAAAACAATCTAAACTGAAAAGTTGCGCAATTTTCATACCTTTTCAACAGTATATTGGATGCATCAATCCGAGGAGTAGTTTGAAAATGGCTCTCAAAACACTGTTCGAAAACACAGAAATCCGCGAAAATAGAGTCTATTATATTTGAAATTAACTTTAAAAGGTCATGAATTTCGGAAAACTATCCGAGTGAAAAAGTTGCGCAATTTCTCTAGTTTTCCAACGGTATATCATTTGTATCATTCCGATTAGCTGTTTGTAAATCGCGATCAAAACAATACACATGAAAACGTGAAATCCATGTGTTCCGCCAGGGAAGTTCAGTGTGTGAGTAGCTGAAAGTTCACAAGTGGTTCGAGAATAACATATTCATGCTACACCCGGGTGTAGTTACACCCACGTGTGCTTCTCATAATCTAGAGGGTATCTATCATACCGGAGAGTATGTACATGTAGTATGAAGTATGTAAAACTATTTTGGAAGTATATATACTACTATGCAGGCAGTATGTACATTTTTTACGTAGACTTATTTTTTACGTATACATATGCATGTATTTTAGATTTATAGTGCAAACTATGGGTTCACTTGCATTTTTTCACCAAACTTGGTTTGAAGTATCTTAGATATAGTATACGAACATACTCAAACCGATGAAGTATTGTATATACTTCTGTATGGTAGTATATTAGATATGGGTGTAACTACACGCATGAGTAGGAAGTATTTATCCTATATATATATATATATATATATATATATATATATATATATATATATATATATATATATATATATATATATATATATATACGACGCGGATTTGCTACCATGGTGGCTAGCTATGCACCCACCATTAGCCATTGGATATAGTGTGCATGCAAATCAATGGGATCAAGATTACCATGTCTAGAAGTGGAGTGAGCTAACGTTCATATCTTGGTCGTTACAACCGTTAGCATGCTGGCAGATGTGGAGTTTTGTATTCTACACTGTAGAATATGAGCAACGGTTGAAGTGTAAATCCAACTGTAGTACAAACATAAATACATTTCACAATACACTTGAGTTGTACGTTTGTTTCTACACTGTCATATACAGTCAGCAACAACTACTTTGTTCAAGACAATAACTCAGCACCGGAGGGGGAAGCACCTTCGTAAAAATTCATCCGTCACTCTGGTCTAAATTCTTATGTACCCTATGGTCAACCTCAACCATATGGCATGACCATCAGGTCAAGGTACTGTTGTGTACGTGTGGAATCCTCGTTGCACGGAATATTTAGCAGCACCTGAATTCACCACATACCGAGAAATTTCAGAGGTTCAGTTCATTACTTGGATCTCGTGAGTAAACATGTTCATGTGAGCTTGGATGCAGAGGATGGGGCTATTCCCCCGTTTAAAAAACAAAAACATGTTCATGTGAGCCGTCCTGCATCTTGCATATTTAGATGGTACCCAACTGCATAGGAGAGCAGGTAGATACTTTTCCTTGTAGACTGGCAGAGCTTTGTACATCAACTTTGCAATGGAAAGTGTATTGTAGAGCTTTGTACAGTTTGCATAGCGGTATTTTTTACTTTGGTAGCTGAGCATCATATGTATTGCAAAGTGTATTGCAAACTGTAGTATCCATGAAAACTGCAGTTCGTCTGAACCATGAAAACTGCAAATCCAATGGTCCGCTGCATGGTTGCTGCCTCTTAAACAGAGAAATTGTAGTATCTTCATACCACGTGGAACCAATCTAGCTTGTTTAGAATGCAGGATTAACATTTTGCCGAATCAGAAAGAAAATGTAGTATCGATATGTAATGACTTCACAGTATCAAGTTACATACATGCATACACATCGATTTTAGCTAAGATTCATCAATCTGAATGCTTTACAAGAATTTTTGCAGCAATCTCAAGAGAAATGGTACCCAAAATAAAAGAAACTAATCTGAGGGACAGAGAGAGGGGCGGCTGCATATTTGGATCCGAAATTATTGAAGCTAGAATACAGCAGACACCAATTCGATTTTTTTGTCCAAACATAGAACGTCAGACAAATACGTTGTCCTTGGAAATTCCAACGGGAACACATTGCACTTCATCGGAATCGAGAACACACTCGCACAAGAAATCCCAACAGAATAACAACTTGGATCTAGATTGGGAACACGCCAGCTATAGCAAATCAAAATGGACCTGATTCCCCCAAAAAGTGAATCAAAACTAGATCAAAGAAAATTAATAAGAAACAAAACCAGATCGAGAAACGGGCCAAGACCAAACCGATCAAACAGCTGCCCATGCCAACGGCTGGGGAAATCTTCACTGTGAATCATGCGTGGAAACGCCGCAGTAGCACGCGAGGGCTGAGCTTCGGCTCTGGCTCCCTCTTCTTCTCTGGTTGGGCAGCGGCGGAGGTGCTGTCCCCGGTCCCCCGCCTTCCCCCGCACTCTGGCGCTGCTAGCCTGCACCTCCGTCCCCACCCGCCCTTCGCCCGCAATCTGGCTCTCCGGTGCGGTGCTGCTGCGGGGGAAAGATGCGGTGCACGGATGCGGCCTCGCGCTGTGGTGGATGGGCTGGGGAGAGGAAATGTGTACGGGTGGGGTTGAGGACGAGGTGAAGAGTGTGGCCTCTGCGTTTTTCTACTCTCGCAGTACTGTTGTGGTGTGACAGCCTGTTGCATGGTGCTCTCGATGAAACGGCGTGAATGGATCCGTTAGAAATCGGTGCTCTGGCAAAAGGATAACATGGTGTGTATAGCAAATCGGATGGCTGCTGGGGTGTGCACAGTTAGCCACCATGGTAGCCCACTATTATATATATATATATATATATATATATATATATATATATATATATATATATATATATATATATATATATATATATATATATAGGGCCCAACTATTCTCGAACCCCTTAAGAGGGGTTCTAGAATAGCTATTCTCGAACCCCTTTTCCAAACAGTTTCTTATCCCGAAACCTATCCATCTGAACGCCCGAGGAAAAGAACCCCAACCGGATACCACCTCGGTCCGAACCGCCACCACCCTGAACCAAACAGCCCCCCGCACTTACCTTATCCCCGCACGCCGCCACCAGGCCGTCGCCTCCCACGTCGCCGGTAGGCCACCGTGCCGCCTCCCCCACCTCCTTCTCGCCGCCGGAGGACCCAACTCCCGCTCACCTTCTTCCCCGTCGGATGCGCAACATCGGTCCTCGCCTGCTCCGCCCCGCACGGCGCCCCATGGCCTGCATCCGGCGAGCACCAGCGCCCATCCTCGCAGAATATGGGCGACCGAGTGCCCCATGGACCCGCCGCCGCGCGCCTCCTGGATCCCCACCGCCGCGCGCCTCCTGTACCCCTCCGCCATGCGCCTCCTGTACCCCTCCGCCGCGCGCCTCCTGTACCCCGCCGCCGCGCGCCTCCTAGACCCCGCCGCCGCGCGCCTCCTGGACCCGCCGCCGTGCTCATCCTGGAGCAGCAGCGAGGACTTCCGTGAGGACCGGCGCGGACGGTGAGCGTCGCTATGAACTCCCTCGAGCACCAGGTTCGTGCAATACATGAAAAACAGAGGTTAATTCTTGTTCAAATCTGGTGCATTAAATTGCTTGATGAATTTACTTTAGAAGCTACCTTTGTATCTTGAATCATTTGGCCGAGGCATGGGATAGTGATTGTTGCTCCTCCACTTAAAAATCAACTACAGATTAGTAAAAGAAATCAGCACAGTGAGAAGTTCGCTTCTATTTTGTGGGCATTTCGATTCATCTGTATGTAGAAAGTCAATTGTGAACACTAATTGCGTGGCATGCTTGCTTGTGTTTTTCGCAGCACCGAGCAGTTCACTTTGTTAATTGTGAGTACTTCGATTAGGCTAAATAGGGAGTTCACATGTGTAAAAACTAATGATCTGCTTGAACTTCATCATTGAAAGTAAATTGTTGAGCTCTGTAATTTTCTTATCCTTGAAGATACAAGAATTTGCATTGATAACATTTGTACCAGGTAGCTAGCAGTAGTTTCATTTTAGGCGATGATAGAGTAGCTTAAGAGTTTGGCATTATAGTGCTTTGGTTGCATTGTTGCTTGCGATTATATTAATTTACTCATCGTTATGCATTTTCAGCAAAGCTCACTGCTTTCACTTGGATTACATATAAAAACCCTGACCTTGGCCATCCAATGGAGTGTAAGTGCCTTGATCTGGATGCACCTGCTGTGTGCAATTTTTTTGTCCTTTGCTATGAACAAAAGCTCGTGACCGGGAGAGCCACAATATACAGGCGGGCAGTCGAGTCTTCAGCTAAAGACAGTGCCGCGATATGAAGAAGGTCAGTCAAGTCTCCTATGAAACAAAATGAAGGATCACAGTGAGTTCATTTGGTGTAAAAGTGAAGTTCGCTTAATTATCTTATCATATCTCTTCGCATTTCTTTATTGATGCACATAATACAATATAATCTTCTATAGAAAGCTCCCTGCATTTTTTTCATTAGAATATGCATATTACAGAAGAAGACGCAGTTCAATTGTAAACTTATGCATCACTTCAATTGATTCTTGTAGTGAGTTCAGTTCATCCGCCATTTTTAATTCTCTTCAATAGCTGCAGTTCTCTTCATTAGTTCTGACAGTTCACATTCATTAACATGGGTCCTGCGCCGCCGGTCTTCTTCTGTTAACTGTCCCATGTTCTTCTATGAACTACCACACGATGACTGTCCTGATGTTTTTATTTGTTTTACGTGGTACAAACTGGTGCATGGCGTCTGTTTTTAGCTTTGTGAAGTTTATTTTTCAGAAAAAGTTTACTATGTTTAAGAACGAAGTTCACTACTGCTATGCTTGTGAATTTAAGTTGATGTTTCACTCCTCTTATAGTATCCATAAAAATATTTATTAATGAGATGTGTGAATCTGTATTCTGGAGGTTCACTCTCTTTCTTTAAGTACATTCTTGGTATCTTGGGAGTGCAAGTGTGTCGCTCCATCTAGGATATTCATTTTATTTTTGTTGTGATTTTCTTTCTCTTTTTGCAAATAGCATGCGTGGTTGCAGTTCCAAAAGAATGCAGTGTTTATTTGGTTGTGGAGAAGTATAAATATTTATTAGAGGAACTGCAACCTTTGTTATTGAGAAATACAGTATTGGGAAATCTGTTTGTGAGCTCTAGGCACTAATACTTGGCTGATGTTAACCTTTGTTAAGCTCGACCAGGAAGTAATAAGCTATTGATGCGAGACATTATCTGAAGAGTGTGCTTGACTGTTAAAGATTCAACCTTGTGGCGATTTCCTTCCTTGGTAGCATTTTTTACTTTCCGTGGAAGTTCACTTCTTTTTGGTTTCCAAGTTCATTTAGTGGCAGCCATGTTTTCTCTACCTTTTTATCCTTAAGAAGTTCACTTAGCTCCTGCTTATCATGTATGCACACTGCTTGTCCTTCTCAAGTCCCATGTTGGTATGCGTGTTCATCTCTTTATTTGTTTGGTGCCTCCAGCTCTTCACTAGCATTTTATTGGCTCAGATGTTTATTACGTATATTTGGGAACTACATCATTTAATTGGCTCAGATGTTTATTACTTACATTTGAGAACTACAGTGATTGATATCTGGAAGTAGATTAGCAGCAGCAAAAAAATATTATTTATTCTTGCGCATGCTTGTTTTTTGGTTGATGCATTATACTGCTAGAGTATGTGAGTCACAGATCAGGATCTAATGATTTTTTTCAGGGAATAACTTGTAGATCGGGTAATAGAGATGTCCAGCATTTGGTGCCTTGTAAATGCTTGTGTTTGTGCCTGAGAGAAAAATTATATTTTTCTTCTTAGATATCAGTAAACATGTTGTAATCGCAAAAAAGAAAGATATGCATGCTTGCTTACAAGCTAATACCTGCTTTTGAAGATGCGAGTAATCAACCAGGAACGATGATGAACTTGTGAAGTTCAGATAAGTAGTGAAGTAGGGATGAACTCTGAAGTTCACCACAACCAGCTGCCGCCGCAAAGCCTATGCGGAATACCACTGGCCCTTCGCCGTGGTTGTGCCTCTCCACAATAGCACCCCGTTGTGGCAGTCTACACCAACACAGCAGGAGTCCACCAGGCGGCGCTCTGGGAGTCCACAATGGGGCAGGTAGGTACATCCTTACATTCACCGCACTTGTACATTCAGTTTAAGCAACCCCTTGAGAACTTAAAACCTTCTTGACACTTGCTTTACAATAGCAATGCCAAGGATTCAGCGAGATATTGGTCAAAATGGAATTATCTGAAGCAGCTAATTTTGGGACGAATTGTCTCAAACCAATGCCAAGGACGATGGGTGAAGTTCACTTCTTCTAAACCTTGTAATTCACTTCTCCTAATTCATGAAGTTCACATCTCTTGCTACTTGATTATTTAGTTCATCCATTATTCATTTTTTCCGGCAAAAAAGGTCAATTCACCCACGAGGAAAAAGTTCAATTTTGTTGTCACGAAGTTCATTATTTTCAAATCCCGAAGTTCGCATCTTGTTAAAAACGTATATGTGTGTGGAAAATTATCCATATTTTTGGAAATTCCCTTTTTTGCTTCTGAGAAGTATACTATTTGCTGTGTGGAAGTGTAGGTGTATTGTCGTCTCCCAAAAGTTCATTTTTTTTGTCTTGTGCATCTAATCCCGCTGCATCGTTCCTTATTTATATCAGTTCATTTTGTGTGAGTCCACAGTTCAGTTTTGTGCTTTTTAATAGTGCACCCTTGTGTACAGGAGATAGCTACTGTAAAGCAAGTTAGAACTGAATTTAGATAGTGCACTTACTTTAGATCCTTGGCATTGCAGTGAATGCATTTAGATAGTGCACTTACAGTAGCAAAATTTAGATAGTGCACTTACTTTAGATCCTTGGCATTGCAGTGAATGAATTTAGATTGCATTTAGATAGTAGCAATGCCAAGGATTAAAAAGAACTGAATTTAGATAGTGCACTTACAGTAGCAAAATTATATTTTTATCAGTTCATTTTTAATAGTGCACTTACTTTACAGTAACAAAATCCATTTATTCCACTTAATTTAGATACATGAAGATATGCCACTGAACTTGATTGCGTGCAATAAGAAATAGCAGCTAGTAGAGTTGTAGATTCATGATATGTGTTCTTTGACCGGGTACACATGAAGTTCACTAAATTAAATATTCGAAGTCCACTTTAAAAAACATCAGGTGTCGGTGTAGGATTGTTGAGGCCTCTCTAGCGATAGAGAGATTTCAGCTAACGCACATAAGCACAAAAATGTGAAGTTCGCTTTTATTAAAAATGCAAGTTCACTTTTATTTAAAATGCAATTTCCCTTGTTCACATAAGCACAAAAATGTGAAGTCGTTTTTATTTATAATGCAGGTTTGCTTGTCCACATAAGCACAAAAATGCCAACTTCGTTTTTTCTTTTTTAAATGCAAGTTTGCTTCTCCACATAAGAACAAATTGTGAAGTTAAGTTTTATTTAAAATGCAAGTTTGCTTGTCCATAAGCACAAAAATGCGAAGTTCGCTTTTATTTAAAATGTAAGTTCGCTTGTCCAGCGAAGTTCGCTTTTATTTAAAATGCAAGTTCGCTTTTGTTTGAAATGCAAGTTCGCGTGTCCACATAAGCACAAAAATGTGAAGTTCGCTTTTATTTATAATGCAAATTTGCTTGTCCACATAAGCACAAAAATGTGAAGTTCGCTTTTATTTAAAACGCAAGTTTGCTTTCGTTTAAAATGTAATTTCACTTGTCCACATAAGCACAAAAATGTGAAGTTCGCTTTTATTTAAAATGCAAGTTCGCTTTTATTTAGAATGCAATTTGGCTTGTCCATATAAGCACAACAATGTAAAGTTCCCTTTTGTTTAAAATACAAGTTTGCTTGTCCACATAAGGACAAAAATGTGAAGTAGCAGCACATAGAGCTGGGTTGAGCATGCTCGGGCAGCAGGTCCTCCTGGTCGGTGTAAAGTGCACTATTGAGTTGTAGGTTTCTGAATTGTTGTGCTAGTTCTAAACGGCTTTTGTTTGTGGTTGTTTTAGGTTTTTTTTAACCTTATTTATGGAGAGTAATAGCATTTTGTCTAGGCAAATGTTCGGAATATATCAACACAAAAAATTAATTTCTGAAGTTCACTCCTGCATGTGTGAGGTTCAGGTGTATCCTCCTTGTCCTCACTACTGGTCCTCTGTCTCTTGTTTCTCTTTATTTGTTGTTCTCAGTTTTTATGGAAAAAAATGAATTAAGCCTGGGAAAAATATGGTACAAGTATGTGCCGATGCATGTCTGACTATAAAAGATGTTCACTACTGTCGGCTCATCTAGAAACATTAGACTATAAAAGATGTTCACTACTGTCGGCTCATCCAGAAACATTAGCCTCTCCATTCGTACACATAAAACCAATTCATGTGTGCTTTATTTGCTCTTTGCTACGGAGTTCACTAATTTGTTTCTGGAAAGTTCACTCTTTTGTAGTTAGATTAGTGGATGGGTAATTGATATATGTGTTGCACTTTTGTATAGATGCAGAAAACTAGAATTTCGGATTTAATTTTGGAGCACTGCAGTTCACATCGGCGTTGGCAAATATCCATCACCTACCTCCGTATCGGCGTTGGCGAACATCCGTGCACGCCAAGATCCCGGCTATGAAGTTAACATCTTTTTTCAGAGAAAGCTTACTGTGTGAGGGGAAAGAAGTTCAGTAAAACACTACATCAGCTAATACGTTGTGGTACAATTCATCATTGTTCATTGTATTCTGTTGGATGCTGCTGCTGATGTGTTGGTGACACTTAGTAAATGTACGTTGCACAATTTCCACAATTTCACTACATGTTTCGACATCAAAATCATACTCATACATTGATATTGCTGATTTGTGAGTGGAACACGTATCAAATGAGAGTATATTACTTTATCTTAAAGATGTGATTGAATTGTAATTTGGAGAGGTTGCAGTCTTGTTTAATTAAGTTGTACTCTTTTGTCATACACATGCAGCTTGAAGGCAAAGAAATGGGATGCAAGAAAGTTTCTTGCTTTTTCTGTAGCCAGCGTGAAAGTTCAGTTCACCTAATTCCGTGAAGTTCACTCCTCCCAAGTGCTTCAGTTCAGATTTTTCTAGCTAGATGGGGCTTGTGAAGTATGTGCACGAGCAGGGACTTGTGAAGTATGTGCACGAGCAGATGGTGGTGATGCTGTTGTATCCATAGTACACCTTCGATTGCTTAGAGAATAGGTAATACATATATGTTCTCGATGTGTGGGTGATAGAAAAATAGTAGTTCACTTCACCAGATTGTAAGTTAATGCTTTATTTTGGGGAAGTCGCCCCAAAATCTATTGGCAGTTCACTTTGTGTAATTGGCCAAAAGTTAACTGTATAGCCGCCTACAACAGTTCACAGTGTAAACTTTAAATCGTGTGAATTGCACTGATGTTTGTGTTGGTGTGTACTTTCTATTAATTTTTAGAATGTAAGTTCGCTTGTCTAACTCATGCACATAAACATAAAATTGTGAAGTTTACTTTTTACTTAAAATGTAAGTTCGCTTGTCCACATATGCACATAAGCATAAAATAGTGAAGTTCACCATCAACCGCGTGAGAAGTTAATATTTAATATGCGGTGAACTTTTATACAGCGACTCGAAGTTCACTAACAAAACTTCATGAAGTTCACTTCTATGAACCGGGACATTTTAAGTACTTTGTTTTTCTGGGCGGAAATCATACAGATAGAAATCGTTGGTAAGGCCTTTCGTTGCACAAATCGACAAGCACCACATGGAATTAGCAGTGATATAACTCTATTAATACTCCAACATGCGGCTATGCCAAACATAATCAATTTAGATGAGCCAATTTCAAATCGCACGAGTGTCAGCGTTATCTTTAATTTTGCATATTTCTGAAATTAAACTTAAACCGTTGAGAATTTGAAAAAAGATTGAACATAAAAAAGTTGCGCCTGAGCTATATCTTTCCAACGCCATATCATTTGTAATATTCCGACAAGTGGTTCAAAATTAAACTCCAAAATACTGTGCGAAAAAACTAAGAAGTTCGGAAACAAAATCACGTATTTTCAAAACTGCTCTTAAACTGTGATTAATTTAGAAAAATGTTGTACATGACAAATGTGCGCCTAGTCATCAGCTTTCCAACGGTATATCGTACGCATCATTTCGACAAACCGTTTGAAAAATACACCTAAATTACTGTATGAAAACGGAGTAATCCGCGAAAACATAGTTTGGTGTATTTAAAATTGTTTTCGAACCATAGAGAATTTGGAAAAACATTGAACATGAAAAAGTTGCGAAATTTTCATACGAATCCAACGGTATATCACACGCGTCATTCCGATTAGTGGTTTGAAAATACACATAAAAATACTGTCCGCCCAAACATACAATTTTATAGTTCCGCCACGAAGTTCACTTAGAAAATGGCACGAAGTTCACAAGTGGTTCGAGAATAGTTATTCTCGAACCGGTTCGAGAATAGCAGACCTATATATATATATATATATATATAGAGCCCAACTATTCTCGAACCCCCCTTAAGAGAGGTTCTAGAATAGCTATTCTCGAACCCTGGTTGCTAACCACCTCCCGACCCGTTCGGCCCGAGGAAACCCACCGACGCCAACCTGCACTTCTCCTCTATCTGAACTCCCGATAGGAAACCACGCAGGCCCGCCCCAACTCCCGCCCGGCCTTCTTCCCGGCGGCCGGCCCCAGCTCCCGCCCGGCCTTCTTCCCGGCGGCCGGCCCCAGCTCCCGCCCGGCCTTCTTCCCGGCGGCCGGCCCCAGATCCCGCCCGGCCTTCTTCCCGACGGCAGCACCGAATTCCTGCCCCACCTTCTTCCTCGGCGGCAGCACTCATCCCAGCGCCCGCCTACTTCCCCGGCCGTAGATCCCCACCTCCCGCACCCGAAAATACCGAGGCGCCCCCGTACTGCCCCCATCCTCCACCAATCCCTCGCTCGAATCCCACCTCCGCCGGCGCCGCCTCCCGCGAACCTACCAGCCCGGCGGCACCCATCCTCCCAGCTCGCGCGCCGCCGAATCCCCTCCCCTGCAGCGCTTGAGCGGCCCATCACATCCCCTGCAGCTCGCACGCCACCGCTCTGATCCCCTGCACCTAGCGCGCCGCCCTCCCCTTCCTTGCAGCTCACGAGGAGCCCTTCCCCTGCAGACCATGCCGACCCTCGCCGCACACACCAAGCCATCGCAGCAAGACGGCAGCGGCGCTCCACGTCTACGGTCTTCTCCCTCGGTTCCCTCCAGGCAAGTCATCCTCCTCCAATCCCGTCTCCATCCTTACTCGCCGCGGTTTGCGTGTACCTACTCGCCGGCTCTGCAGGAGCGGCATGAAATCGGCGGCTGATACGCTGCTGTCCCGCGCCCGGACGAGGAAAACAAGCACCCCTTTTAGGATTATAGGAAACAAGCAAGCGTTTCGGCGTTTGTTTGCTTAGATCAGGCAGCTGTAGTAGTGTCTACCCGTTGTTATGCGAGCAAGATTTCTCCGTGATTTAGGCCTTCAGCTTGACTTCAGGCGCTCCGCTGGCGGTTTCCCACAAAAAATTCATATAGTTGTCTGCTTGTCATATATTTCTTGTACTGTAGCTTTTTAATTGGAAATTTCAAGTTGCACCTGATACATGACATCCATCATGTCTTCCTCCTTGTCCCAACTTGCAGAAATTCGTATTGCCGCGACCAAAATTGGTGTGCTTGAAATACACGGTAGACTTGAAATGGCCGGGTTTTTTTGTTCTTTGGAATTTCAGTAGGTTCAGAGAAGAACGTAACCACACTGCAAGGTTCCAATCTCCTCTGCCGACAGTACCTTCATGGGAGAACATAGTTGCTAGTTCTGGAATTGCGATATGCATATGAACTGGAGATTAATCTCGTCTCTAAGAGTATACTCGTGACTAACGCAGAGTGATGTGTTTCCTCCCTCTTGGTGCAGACTCGCTACTGCTGAGATGGCCAGCATGGGAGCCCCGACCCCTGTGCAGGCATATGTGTGCTCGATCGTGAAGGAAGCGCCAGTCCCTGCTGCTGCCTACTCGAAGCCTGTGGATTACCCTGTATCAGTTTACCCTCACCCTTCAGGCTCTGCTTCAAGCTTCCGAGAGGAACGGCATCAAGTAGACTACCCCTCCCCTGCACTTCTTTAATTCCGGGTCTGAACTCGCTTAGCACATTGGGTTGCACAGTTGCAGATGGATAATCAAGCTCGATCAGGCGTAGAGCACAGATCATCAGGCCGCTCAGGTAGTTTCTTCCAACACTGATTTCCCTCTTCTAAGCTGCTGGTACTGAAAATAGGTCTGCTGCACTAACTGAACTGACGTGTTGCTGCTTCTGAGAATCTGCTTGTTGGGCAATTTTTCTTGTACTGAAACTGCCCCTGCTATGTGTGTGAGAGAGAATTTTTTCATGGACTTCTGTAGCATTTATTTCCAAAATGCATAGATAAACAATTTGGACAACAAAAGATGATTGTTGTGTGCGATAGCTTATATTTGAAGAAGTACTATAATTGCGATATAGAAGGAAAAAAGAAGTTCATATTGTTCAAATGGCAAGTTCGTATTTTATTTTCAATGAGTTCTTTTTCTCTGCTTTGTGGTTTAAAGAAACGAAGAAGGCATGGAAGTTAAACTTTATTTTCCTGATAGGTTCAGTTTATCTCTTATGCTTGTGAATTTGAGTAGATGTTGCACTCCAGTGATATGATCGGTAAACGTAAACTCTCAATGATATGCCAAAATCTGTATTTGGAGGTTTACTCTTGTGTCCTTGAGAAGTTCATTATTGGCGTTTTGGTTTGATAAAAGAAGCTGAAAATTTTGCTACTGTATAAAATATAGAAATCCATTTGCTACTGTGTGAGATGTTTAGGTTATTATGTTGATAAAGTTCAATTCGTCTACATGGAATTTTTATTTGCTGGAAGTTAACTTATTTTTTACCGGGGAATCCACTTTGTCAGTGTTGGGAGTCGACTTTCTACTTCCTGGTACAACCACTTCGTTAGTGATGGGAGTTTAGTTTAGTGTTTATTGTGAAATTCAGTTACAGTTCATGAACATGAATATTCACAGTTGGGAGTTCCTTTTATATCTTCCGGGAGTTTATTTATCTTTCCCACTATTTCAGTCTGAAAGCACACCACAAAAATTAAATTCAAACAAAAAATACAAAAGTGTGTCTGCAGCTATGAAGTTTACTATTATTGTTTTGAGAAGTCTAGTATGATAAAAATGCAACAGTTCTCCTAGAGGAAAAGAAAACAGGAGTTCACTATTCAGGTTACATCGGTTTGCTATGTAAAATCACAGAAGTTTGGTAGATAAAATTAGAGGTACACTTTGTCCTACACACAGAATTCACATTTTTTCTCAGAAAAGCATATAATGTTATATGAAGTTCACTTTGTCCATGTGATAAATTCAGTACATTTACTAGGAATTTTAATTCGTCCACGTCAAAAAGTACATTTGTTCATACTAAATAGTCAGATAAAAAACAGAAACTAACTCTTCAATTTGTAAAAACAAAAAATCTTTCTGAAGTTCACTTTGGTTATATTTCAAGTTCACTCTGGTCTATGTGAGTTTATGTTGCATGCTAATTTTACCTTAATCACTAGCAACCTGAAAGGGTACTGCATTTCATTTCCATGTGAACTCTCTCGTGTGCATATTTTATGATCCAACCATCACCAATGAAATAGCTCTCTCTTCTTATTTCTATGAATCTGCATAGTTTATGAAGCATGTAAAGTCCCTGTGGTTTGATTTTAACGTTTACATGCTTACATACAATCCAAATCACCCATTTTAAAGAAGTTGAACTATTATGATTAAAATTTCAAAATTAGCTATTCATATTGGATTATATAATTGTGCAGACATGGATCTTCAAAAGGACATGCTCTCATATTGAATATTATTTTGAATTCGCATTGGTGTTTGAACTTATGAGCATGATAGAATATTCTGGATAACTTTCTTGAACTTTTTACAGTGTACTTCTTAGCGAGGTTTTCTGAACTCTTTGAAATGCATAAGTGGAGATTTAATGCTATGTATTTTCTTGTTCTAATTGATTTGCTGGTTAGTTGGTACTTTTGTTCATAACCATGGAGATATTTTAGAAGTTCGGAATTTTTAAAAGCCGAAGTCCAGTTCTACTCTTTTCTTTTTCAGATAGTTCATTTTGTCATGCACCAGTGCTGTCGTCTCACAGTAACACAGGCTGAGCAGGTAGAGGTCAGTGCAGTTCAGACATAAAAGTCGAGCAGTTCAGACATGGTAGCATGCATTATCAAGTGATGGATCAATGTCTTTTTTCCCTACTTCCTTGCCTATTATGTGCAGCTTGCTAATACAGTCTTAAAGGAGTACGTTGATCAGTATAAGGTTTAATAATATATTACCTATATGGATGTGCAATGTTTATTTATTCAATTATACATTGAAATCAACAAAAAAATAATCACAAGGCAGTTCACATCGTTGAAAAATAGGCAGTATGCTCATCCTATTTTGGTAGTTCATTATATAAAATAACAAAAGTTCACTATTTCTATGAGAAGTTCATTTATTACTACAAAGGTGGTTCACTTTGTTGATAAAAGTATCAATTCATCATGCTGAAGTTCCCTTCTTAAAAATACAGAATGATTTTGCTACTGCCCCCTTAGTCTCCTACATGAATCTGCATAAGTTGTTATCTCGTGTTGGGTCAAAATATTTCTTCTCTTACTACCTTCACTACTATTTGCAACTTGCTAATACAGAGGAGTACACTGATTGGCGATTTTCTGGGAAACTAGGAGAGATACTGATAAGGTATCAATTTACGATCCTTGCTACCCCTCTCTCTATATCTACTTAATTGATTCAATTGCCACTGTGATTCATCTTGTTGAAATGGGCATTAGAAGCCCAGTCTACCCATTAACTTTCAACTTGTAGAAGTATCCAGTTGTTCATTCGAGCCTTGCATGGAAGTTCACTTCTTAGTACGCTGACCACCGTCGGGAGGCCACATGTCCCTGCAATGGCAGTCTAGTGTGCGCCTGCGGGGAGTCCACAAGAAGATGGTCGTAGCCGGCAGCAGGCTACAATTCCTGCAAGGACGCCGACCCTGCTCCCAGATTTCTGTGGTCCGCCCAGTGGAACCCTCCAACCAGCTCTCACACGGTATCTCCTCTGAACTCTCGCACCTGATGAATTGTGTATTTTTTATAGCATCGAGCGGCTCACTTGTTAACTTTGAGTAATTCAATTAGGGAAAAAAGGAGTTTGTAGTCCTGTAGAAAAAACAATGTCTGGGGTACACTTGTCTAATTTAAACAGTAAATCTATTTTTGTTTAAAACAGTGCATTTGTTTGTTTACTTGCACGTGAAAGTCAAAATTTATGATGAAGTTCAGTTTTTATTGCCAGGAGAGTTCACTTCATTTGTCAGAGAAGGTTCACTTCATTTTGCAGGTTGTGATTGCTGAATTGAACTGCTCCGCACGCCCTACCACAGCTTACAAGTTCATGGTCGCCTCACTCAGGAGCCCATCACACTCCGCTGTGCAGTCCACCTTGGGCGTCGTCCTGAAGTACACCTTGCGCCCCTTCTCCCGCGCTCGGCTGTGACTCCTCCTAAGCTTCGCTGATAAGTTCATTTGGTACAGCAAAGGGGGTTCACTTTTGTCGATAAAAGTATCAATTCATTATGCTTAAGTTATCTTATACAAAACGATTTGCTCCTGCCCCATTATACTCCTACATGAATCTGCATAAGTGTAGTTGTTATCTTGTGATGGGTCTACATATTTCATTTTCTCACTACCTTCACTACTACTTGCAGCTTCCTAATATGGAGGTGTACATCGATCGGCAATTTTCTGGAAAACTAAGAGAGATACTGATAAGGTAACAATGTATGTTCCTTGCTAAATCTCTCTCTCTCTCTCAAATTGATTGATTCAAAATTTCAAATGTCTTTGTGATTCATCGCATTTCTGAACTTTGGTTAATGTGCGCCTCTGCATCGCCATGCTCCAGCCCAGCGTCATGGGTCTCTCGTCAAGCAGAGCTAAGGCGAAAAGTTACTCGACGGGGACACGACCTGATCCAGGTCAAGCGAAACCCACCACCATTTCTGTTATCTTGATCCACTTCTAACTTTTTTTTTATCTTGGTCTAATTCTTCTAACTAGGAGTACTAGCTGGACTTGCCCTGGGTATTTCCTTTTTCTTAAGAAAACTAGTAGTTGGAGTACCTATCTAGCTTCTGGTTTCAAATTGGCAAGTCAAAAGGTGCTTAGCACTACTCGATCTAGATGTAGTTAAGCTAGCTACAGTATGTATGTTGGCATGAACGAGAATCCAACTTTGGCTGTTTTAACTTGGTTGTGTTGTTCTTTTGCAGGTGTAGACTTTGTGATGGATACGTGAGTGTACTCACTTGGCCACCAGGTGCATGTATGTTACTATTGCCAGATTGATTCCCAGGTGATACAATGTAGAGTCGACAGTCGGTTGATCAGGTCAATGCAGGGAGGGAGGCATGATCCGTCCAGGTCAACAAGACAAGAAATTATGTGCATATGTAGGGCGTAGGCACATGCATCATTGTTTGATCATATATGCAAGTGGATATTGAATGAGTATTGTATCTTCTAGACATGGGGCATGAAATTGCGGTTCAGGAGAACTGGCGTGGGTTGTTTGGCAAGTTTTTTCCCTTTGATTTATATTTTCCTTTTTTGCTATGTATAGACAACAAAAATGGAAATTTATTTTTTTCTAACCCAGAAGTTCATTCTTCATTTATATGTTGAATTTTTAAACAGAGAAAGTTCAGTTTTAATTTTGGAGCAGTTCGCTATGTTTATGATACTTGTTGGAGCAGTTCTAACCCATTCTCCTCTCGGTAAAAAAATCTCTAGAGTACAAAAAATCAGGAAGTTCACATCTACAAGACTCAGTAGTTCACATCTGCAGAATTTGGATGTTCACATACACGAAATTTGTAAGTTTAGAAAATTCTCCAGATTTCAAAAAATCCGGAAATTCACATCTGCAAAACTTGGAAGTTCACACTCGCAAAAAATGGGAAGTTCACATCCGCCAGAATTTAGAAGTTCACTTTCGCAGATTGGCGAAGTTCACTTTCGCCGAATTCAGAAGTTCAGAAGGCCGCTGCATCACTAAACATGAAAAATCGGAAGTTCACTTCGAACACAATAGAAGTTCACATTATTTTTGGAAGTTCACTTTGAACAAAAGACAAACACAACTCGAAAGTTCAATTCGAACATGTGGAAGTTCGCAAAATATTTTCAGAAGTTCACTTGCCACCATCGGGAAGTTCACTTACCTCCGTATGAAATTTCGCTCCCCGTATAGAAGTTCATAATTGAAATGGAAGTTCACTCCTTACAATGTTGAGGTCCGTCTGGAAGTTCAGATGCAGATAAGGGGAAGTTCAGGTCTGTATCCAGAGAAAGTGCAGATGCGACGGCAGTTCGCTATATTTTCTGAAGTTCACTTCAAACTAGACTAAAGTTTCGGAAGTTCGCCCTGTACAATATTGAAGTCCGTCGGGAAGTTCAGATTCAGGGGAGAAGAAGTTCACATCCACAGAAGTTCGCTATAATTTTATTACATGCCTGAAACTTTTATACCGCGATCGGAAGTTCACTAACAGATATCAGGAAGTTCACTTCTATATTCGAGCACCTAATGCACTCTGTTTTTCTGGACGGAAATCATACGCATAGAAATCGTCCGTACGACCACCGATTGCGCAAATCGACCAACTCAATGTACAATTAGCACTAATATAACTCTATTAATACTCCAACATACCGCAATGCCACACCTAATTAATCTAGATGAGCCAATTTCGGAATGTTCTTGTGTCGGCGTTATCTTCACTTTTATGTATTTCTGAAATTAAACTAAAACCATTTAGAATTTGGGAAAACATTCAACATGAAAAAGATTCGCCTAATCAATAGCTTTTCAACGCAATATCATTTGGAACATTCCGATAAGTGGTTCGAAAATTAGCCCCAAAAAACAGTTCGAAAAACCGAGAAGTTCGAAAAACGTAATCACGTATTTTCAAATCTGCTCTTAAACTATAAAGAATTTAGAAAAGTGTTCTTCATGAAAAAGGTGCGCCTAGTCAGCACCTTTCCAACGGCATATCATACGCATCATTCCGATAAACGGTTTGAAAACTGGAACCCCAAAACTGTACAAAAATAGAGAAATCCGCGAAAACGTTGTTTTGTATATTTCAAATTAGTTTTAATCAATATAGAATTTGGGAAAACAATGAACACGAAAAAGTTGCAAAATTTCCGTGCGAATCCAACGGTATATTATACGCATCAATCCGATAAGCGGTTTGAAAATTATCATGAAAATATTGTCCGCACGAACATGCAATTCTGGTATTCCGTCGAGAAGTTCACTAGGAAACACCCGGAAGTTCAGAAAGGGTTCGAGAATAGTTATTTCGAGACCTATATATATATATATATATATATATATATATATATATATATATATATATATATATATATAGGACATATTCATGCTACACCCGGGTGTAGTTACTCCCACGTGTGTTTCACACAATCTATGTAGTATCTATCATACCAAAGAGTATATACATGTAGTATGAAGTATATAAGAATATTTTGGTAGTATATATACTACTTTGTAGGTAGTATGTACACTTTTTTACGTATACTATTTCTTTACGTATAAATATGCATGTATTTTGTATATATAGTGCAAACTATGGGTGTATGTAATTTTTTTTCACCAAAGTTGGTATGGAGTATCTTAGATATAATGTACGAACATACTCAAACCAATAGAGTATGTTATATACTTCCGCATGGTAGTATATGAGACGTGGGTGTAGTTACACCCAGGAGTAGGATGGATTTTTCCTATATATATATATATATATATATATATATATATATATATATATACCAGCACTATTCTGCAACCGGTTGCAGAATAATATTCTGAGCACCGACTTGTACTTCCCTGGACAGAAGGTTGTACTTCCCGGATAACAGGGTTCAACTTCGAACTTACCTGAACTTCCCATTTTGTTCAGAGCTACTGATTCTACTTCGTGTTTCCCAACCATTTTTCGGAACTATGCAAATGATATACCGTTGGATAGATAATGAAAAACCGCAACTTTTTCATGTTCACACTTTTCACAGATTTTGCACGGTTTAAATTTAATTTTGAAAATACGAAAACGCTTCTATATGGCCAGAAAACAAACTTTTAGCTCGGTTTTTGAATCGCTTATCTAAACTGTGCAAATGATATACCGTTGGAAAGATAATGAAATTGCGCAACTTTTTCATGTTTTATGTTTTTTCAAAATCATCACAGTTTTTGAACAATTTTGAAAATACCGAAATTTGGACGTACTGAAAAAACGAGCGGACAGTAATTTGGATGATTTGTTTCAACCGTATATCGGAATGATGCAAATGATATGGCGTTGGAAAGCTATGGAGTAGGCGCAACTTTCTTATTCCAATTGTTTTCTCTAATTCCTTACAGTTTAATAGAATAACGCGAATTACTGTCCGCCTGTTTTATGTGACGGGCACCGAATGATTTTCCCCGCGATTTCCATGCGGTATATTTAAACAAATGATATACGGTTGGAAAGGTCTCAAAATGGCGCATCTTTATTGTATCTACCATTTTTGCCAACTCCAAACGATTTGAATGTAATTTTAGAAGTTTTGAAATCATGTTTCCGGTATATTTTGTGGGATAACAATTTGAATTTAATAGATTAGATCCATTTATTTGTTGTAAAACGTTATAGGTAATGAAATTAGACATATACTCTACCATATAAAGCTTCTGGTGACAATGATTGAAGTGGTTGGTGATCAAATCGATGAGATTTGAACAATAGATTTCCGCCCCGTAAAAACAGAGCATTGAACTTCCCTCAACACGAACTTGCACTTCTAGGGAAAAATGCGATTGTACTTCTTGGCGTTGTTTCACGAAAGTGTTCAGTAGAATGACTATAAGTTTCTCATACGGTGTTCGTTTGAGGTCCATGGCCACACAAAATGCTCAGCACAACCACGCGCATCTGAACTTCCCACGACATGTCCATGTCCTTGTACTGCTTGGCCTTCGTGGTTGTACTTCCTGGAAATGTTTTTATACTAGTGTGTTCTACAAAAACTAGCATGTGTGCTTCAAAATTATAATGTTAGATTGTCCCTATATTCTATTTTAAGAGATTCTGCACTTCCTGGATCTTAATATTTGAAATTCACAATGTTGCTATGCGAACTTATGTGGGGGTATTTTCTTCATGTAATTACCGCTTGTACTTACTGTTGTCTACGCCTGTACTTCTTAGAATCACTGCTCGTACTTCCTCTCAGGTGACGGGATTATTTTGTTTTTTCTACATTTGGACTTTATCGGGTTTCTTGTACTTCCTATATTAAGTGGGTGTATTGCTCGTGTCGAATGGTTGTACTTCTCATTGTCAAGTATATGAACTTCTTTACGGGTGATGGGATTATTATTGTTTTTTCCTATGTGAACTTATGTGGGAGTATTTTCTTTGAACACTTTTAATTCATGTAATTACCGCTTGTACTTCCTGTTCTCTTCGCATGTACTTCTCGGAATCACTGCTCGTACTTCCTCGCAGATGACGGGATTATTTTGTTTTTTCTACATTTGGACTTTGTCTGGTTTCTTGTACTTTCTATATTAAGTGGGTGTATTGCTCGTGTCGAATGCTTGTACTTCTCATTGTCAACTATATGAACTTCTTTATGGGTGATGGGATTATTTTTTTGCTATGTGAACTTATGTGGGAGTATTTTCTTTGAACACTTCTAATTCATGTAATTACCGCTTGTACTTCCTGTTGTCTCCGCCTGTACTTCTTGGAATCACTGCTCGTACTTCCTCGCAGGTGACGGGATTATTTTGTTTTTTCTACATTTGGACTTTGTCGGGTTTCTTGTACTTCCTATATTAAGTGGGTATATTGCTCGTGTCGAATGCTTGTACTTCTCATTGTCAACTATATGTACTTCTTTACAGGTGATGGGGTTATTATTGTTTTTTGCTATGTGAAATTATGTGGGAGTATTTTCTTTGAACACTTTTAATTCATGTAATTACCGCTTGTACTTCCTGTTGTCTCCCCCTGTACTTCTCGGAATCCCTGCTCGTACTTCCTCGCAGGTGACGGGATTATTTGGTTTTTTCTACATTTGGGCTTTGTCGGGTTTCTTGTACTTCCTATATTAAGTGGGTATATTGCTCGTGTCGAATGCTTGTACTTCTCATTGTCAACTATATGAACTTCTTTACGGGTGATGGGATTATTATTATTTTTTTCTATGTGAACTTATGTGGGAGTATTTTTCTTTGAACACTTTTAATTCATGTAATTACCGCTTGTACTTCCTGTTGTCTTCGCCTGTACTCTCAGAATCACTGCTCGTACTTCCTCGCAGGTGACGGGATTATTTTGTTTTTTCTACATTTGGACTTTGGCGGGTTTTTGTACTTCCTATATTAAGTGGGTGTATTGCTCGTGTCGAATGGTTGTACTTCTCATCGTCAAGTATTTGAACTTCCTCGCGAATCACGCGATTATTTTCTTTTTTCTACATTTGGATTTTGTCGGTTTTCTTGTACTTCCTATAGTAGGTGGATCTTGCCGATGAGGGATGCGAGGAACAGGGGCAGCGGAGCACGGTCTAAGGCCGACAGCTCGCGGGTTAGGGGCGGCCGCATACATGCAGAGGCCGTCGGTGCGTAGGTCAGGGGTGGGTAGAGCGGCGCGTAGGAACCCAATGATTGGGAGGCGCATAGAAACCCAATGATTTGTACTTCCCGTAGTCACTGCTTGTACTTATCAGAATCAGAGCTCGCACTTCCCATGAGATTTTTTATGAGTTTGTACTCATCATGCAATCTACTTGTACTGTGTGACCATCAAGGTTGACCTATGTGCTTGCCAAGGTGAACTTCCTACTCATTAAGGTTGAACTGCCTGCCATGTGAAGGTTGAACTGCCTACCCTATCAATCTATCAATGATACCGACGGGTTGAGCATGGCGACCGCCACGACGAAGGTCTTGAGGATCTGGTTCCCGATATGCGCCTTGACGAACACCTCGGGCGCGCGGCCGCGGGATTGCAGCTGCACGTATTGCGCCTCGATGAGGTTGACGCGGAGGTACCAGAGCTTGGGTGAGACGTACGCCTTGGAGTGCACGCTGGCGATGCCCTTGCGGCGCACGGTGGCGGCGTCAGAGTGCCAGGCCTCCGGGAAGGCCTTTTCGGCCTAGGTGGCGATCTAGACGGCAAGCACTAGCTCCCCGCGCACCTTCTACCCTTAGTCACCGCGTCGCTCCTTGAGGTGGCACCACTGCGGGGCGAGCGGGCTGCCGGGGGCCACGCGGGTGGACCCTCGCCGAGGTGGAAGACGACGCGGCCAGCGTAGTCGTCTTGGCCAATCATGTCATCGTCGTTGAGTTAGACCTCGAGGGCGTTGGACTAGATGTGGGACTTGGAGAAGGCGAAGACCTGGTCCCACTCCGGGTTGGCGCGACGTCGTAGTGCTTGGTGGTGCCCTTGTGTTGCCGAGCTTCACCTCCACGTAGGGGTCCATGGCCGCGCCAGTGATGGGGGTCGGGGGCAGGTCCTTGGCCTTGACCACGCGCACGTACAGGACGCACATCTGCTCCACCAGGTCGTACGTGCTAGGTAGCTTGTCAATGCCCAACCACTCCAGGATGCCGCCGCGCACGGCGGGCTACGCCGGCCCCGACGCGCCTTTCGGCCATTGCTCGCCGAACATCGGGTTCGTGTCCTTGACCTGGAAGTCCTCGTGGTGCGCGTCGTGCTGCCCGCCCATCGTTGATCACCTCTCTCGATACCAGGGTCACCAAGTAAATTTTGAACCTGCTATCCCCATCACAACGAACAAAGTGACAAGATCTGAACTTTGCATCACACACATTTCAGATCGAAAAAACACCATGAAACAAACTACACAAAACAATATTTCACAATCGATTGATCATCTTAATCAACTCACTCAAATCTTTCAAGAGGAAAGTAGCTACTTCAGGTTGATTATAGCTTCCACTTCAGCAACAGTAGCATGTGTCATTCAAATTGCAAGAATAAAGAGAACCTAATGCGCGAGCTAGGCATATATGCAGCAGCAAGAAACTACTAAAACCAAGAGAAAACTTGCGAACTGCCCACCTACGGTAGTTGTACTTCTTGCCAACGTGGAGTTGTGCTGCCTGTTCCAAAAAAAAAACATTGAACATCCATTGAGATTAACAGAGAAAATAGAGGAAGATGGGGAATTGGACGAGAAGCAAGGCGCGGCCATCGCCGACCGTTCCCGTGATAGACTGTTAGGACTGCTAGGGAGCCGGAGGTGGGGCACGATGGTGAAGGTGCGCTGTCGAAGGTGAATTTGTTCTGATGCATCTCAATTTGTTCTGTAAATTCCACTAGAACTATTACGATTTTGTCACAAAGTCACAAGTACACGCATCAAACAATTGTATGCTTCTCGACAGTTCAGACCGATACCAAGTAAAAGTTCAGGCTAGAATTAAATAGCAAGGAAATAAACAGAGGTGAATGCCTGGTTCTTATGTTGTCAAAAGACGAACATAATTATGCCTCAAGTGCTATGTGTACTCTTGCGAGGATGAACTGCTACGTCCAGCTGCCTGTACTGCTACGTACTTGAATACGTAAGTATACTGTTGTGTGCTGTTGAGGACTTGCGTTTACTGCTGCTGAGTACGTGCGCGTACCGAATGGAGTGGCGCCAGAGTAGAGCCTTCGCGGGAGAATCTGCATACGCACGAGCTCGATGGAGGATTGGGGCGCCTCCTCTGGATCGTGGAGACGGAGCGGGAGTTCCTGGCGTCGGATAGGAGCAGCGGAGATTAACGAGGCGGCCGTGCGCCGGTAGGGGGCGGCGGATCCTGTGTACGAGGGGCAGCAGCGCACAGATAGGGGGCGCCGGAGCCTGGCCGCCGGCTGCGTAGGGAACCTCCTCAGCGACGCGGGAGCAGGAAAAATCCAGCGGGAACCAAACCGCGGCCAAGGAAGCGATGCGGCGATGGAGCTCGGGCGCAGGAGGGCGGGTCGGGCCGGAATCAAGCTGGGAAACGGCGGGGATACTTGGGCTGTGTTGAGGGCCCCAAGCGGCGGCGGGAGAAACATGGCCGACGACGGCCGATCCCGGATCCCCTATGGCCTGCGATGGAGGACGCGAGCAGCAGCTGCGCAGTGAGGAAGAAACCGAAATCAGCCGTGTTGGAGACTTGGAGAAGCTATGCGGGTCTGCGGGGAACCAGAGCGGCGGGGGAGATCTTCCGCAGATCGCGGGAAATAGTATCGGCCGCGGCGGCGAGCCTCCCGGGGATACATGGCGGGCACGGCCTGCTTTTTCGCGGCCAGCGGGCAGGCTACCCAGCGGCGACGCGTGAGGGAGGGGATCCGCGGCTGGAACGTACTGGCGGCGTCCCGGCCGGCGTTGGGAGCTCGGCAGTCGACGAGGAACATGGGGCGCGTGGCGAGTTGGGCGGCGTTCGTCTTCAAGAGGGATCGACGCAAGTGGTGTTAGGAATAAGCCATGTCGTGGTGTCGACCAGCGTGTGTGCGCGTCTAGGTTGTGGTCGGACTGCGGTGCGTGGTCGCGTCCATGCTGGTGTCCGTGGCCACGGCAGCTGTGCCTAGTGTATCGTGTGTAGGTCGTGCCCGTAGATTGGCTAAACTCTAGGTTTGTTAGTGCGTGCGTTAGAAACGGAGATTCCTTGGCATGGCTCGCGGTCAGCTTGGAGGATATCTGGATAGTGCGGTTGAGGAGATGGCTCACGTACTTGGCCAGGCCGGGTCTCCAGGAGCTAGTGCGTGTGCGCGCGCGAGTGCCGCAGAGTAGTTGCTAGGTGCTGCTCTATAAAACGTCATGTAATCCTTTGTACTGTTTTTCTGCCAAGTGAATACAAAAGAGACTAGGGCGTTGGTGCGCCCGTGGCGGCGTTCGTCGCCGGCCGGAAAAATACTGTGTTGTCTCCCTTCTTTTACCTCAAGTCCGTGAGTGAGAGGGTGCAGCCTCGGGCTGCACCAACAAGTGGTAGGGACGGGGGTTTTTTCGGCGCAGTTTTTTCGTATCGCCTCCTTATATGTTCGGTGGTGCTCAGAATATTATTCGGAGCACCGGTTGCAGAATAGTGCAACCCTCAATTGGGGCACCTAGGAGCATGGGCACCAAACGTGTATTTCGTACATACATTGAGTGTACGTGTCTAAATTACACATACCTAAGGTTTACATACCTAACATATACACATACAAGTTATACATACCTAACATTTACATACTTAACATACACACATGCAAGTTACACATACCTAACATATATATACACGTATCAGTGTACATACACCTTAGGTATGCAATACCTTAGGTATGTATCACTTGAGTATGCATATGTTAGGTATGTATACCTTAGGTATGTGTAACTTAGGTATGTATACCCTCAGGTATGTGTACTACAAAGCAAAAATACGCGTATCTACGTATGGTGCCTAGGCACCTAGGAGCACCAGTTAATTTACATATATATATATATATATATATATATATATATATATACTAGCAAAAGTGCTCGTGCGTTGCGACAAAAAATAATATATTGCAATGCGTGGCGATCACCTGCCACGTGGGGCTGATAACATGTTTGAGTGTTGCGATCATGACAACGATCTCATAGTCATCTCCGTCTCCCTCTAGTTGAAGTGGACATAGGGCTTACATAAGCGTCTGTCGTCGTGCAATGTCTACTTCAACAGTCCGGTCTCCCCGGGCGTTTGTTAATCACAATGTATTTGCTGACAATCGGTCATCGTGTCTAGGACCTCGATTAAGACCCTTGTTGCAACAATTGTAAGAAACAGTCGACAAAGATGACAACAACATCTATTGTGGAGTTATCGTCGAGGCCATTGGGTACACCTTAGAGGTGGTATATTAGATATAGATTAATATAATTATATTATTTGCTATATATTTTTATTTCTTTGCAACAAAAATCAAGTAGCTTTTCTAAATTTTGCACAATACGAAAGTTGACACAAATTAAAAACTAAAAATGAAACGCAAATTAAACATAAGCTAGAGTTGCTAAAAAAACAATTTTGCAAACACACAAAACAACCTTTAATTTTCTCAAACATTTTTCTTTCTTCCAAACAACATCGACACAAATTAAAAACTAAAAATGAAAAGCAAATTAAACATAAGCTAGAGTTGCTAAAAAAACAATTTTGCAAACACACAAAACAACTTTTAATTTGCTCAAACATTTTTCTTTCTTCCAAACAACATCTAGCAGCAGTCATTTCGCTGGACCGCGAGGCTGCACTGCAGCACAGCGACCCAGGCAAGGAAGCTCGTTGATATGAGTATAGCATCACGTGAAGCAAACCAGGAGGACACGATTGGTATTCTAAAGCCCCCTCGATCCCGTTGTTTGCTCGTTTTTCTCTTTCCAAATTCGTCCGATCCATCAGATGGCCACAGCGTGCAACTTCTCCCTCTCCTTTATCATTTTTTTTGTGAGGTAAAAAACTTATATTAAACCGAGCAAGCAAGCCGCCTCATTAAAAACCTTTCAGTCCCCTTCGGTATCCTGGTAAGAAAAAGAGTGCGTAAGAAACTTGCTGCCCCAAATCAAAGTATAGTTACATCGTACAAGAGAGCAGGACCGGTTGCATAATAATATTTTGAGAACCGACTTGTACTTTCCTGGACACAAGGTTGTACTTCCCGGAACATGGTTCAACTTTCTGTCGAACTTACGTGAACTTCCCGTTTTCTTCAGAGGTACTGATTATACCTCGAGTTTCTCAACCATTTGTCGGAACTATGCAAATGATATACTGTTGGATAGATAATGAAAAACCGCAAGTTTTTCATGTTCACACTTTTCACAGATTTTGCACGTTTTAAATTTAATTTTGAAAATACGAAAACGCTTCTATATGGCCAGAAAACGAACTTTTAGTTCGATTTTCGAATCGCTTATCGAAACTGTGCAAATGATATACCTTTGGAAAGATAATGAAATTGCGCATCTATTTTTTGTTTTATGTTTTTTCGAAATCCTCACAGTTTTTGAACAATTTTGAAAATACCGAAATTCGGACGTACTCAAAAAACGAGCGAACAGTAATTTGGATGATTTGTTTCAACCGTATGTCGGAATGATGCAAATGATATGGCGTTGGAAAGCTATGGACTAGGCGCAACTTTCTCATTGCAATTGTTTTCTCTAATTCCTTACAGTTTAAGAGAATAACTCGAACTACTGTCCGCCTGTGTTATGTGACGAGCACCGAATGATTTCCCCGCGATTTCCATGCATTATATTTAAACAATGGAAATGATATACGGTTGGAAATGTGTCAAAATGGCACATCTTTTTCATATCCACCATTTTTGCCAAATCCGAACGGTTTAAAACTAATTTTACAAGTTTTGAAATCATGTTTCCGGTATATTTTGTGGGATAACGATTTGAATTTGATGGATTATATTCATTTATTTGTTGTAAAATGTTGTAGGTAATGAAATTAGACATATACTCTACCATATAAAGCTTTTGGTGACAATAATTGAAGTGGTTGGTGATCAAAACGATGAGATTTGGACAATAGATTTCCGCTCCGTAAAAACAGAGCACTGAACTTCCCTCGACGTGAACTTGTACTTATTGGGAAATGAGGTTGTACTTCTTTGTGCGGTTTCATGAAAGTGTTCAGTAAAACAGAGCTATAATTTTCACCACACAAAATGTGCAACACAACCATGCGCATCTGAACTTCTCACGACATGTCCTTGTACTTCTTGACCTTCGTGGTTGTACTTCCGTAAATGTTTCGATACTAGTGTGTTTTACAATAATTAAACATGTGTTTTGGAATGATAATTTTAGATTTTCCCTAGCCTCTATTTAGGAGATTCTGCACTTCTTGGATCTTAATATTTGAACTTCCCAATATTGCTATGTGAACTTATGTGTGAGTCTTTTCTTTGTACAATTTGCAGTTCCTATAATTATTGCTTGTACTTCTTGTAGTCTCCGCTTGTACTTCTCGGAATAACTCCTTGTACTTCCTCGTGGATGACGGGATTATTTCGTTTTTCCTACATTTGGAGTTTGTCAGCTTCTTGTACTCCCTATATTAAGTGGGTGTACTGCTGGTGTCTAATGGTTGTACTTCTCTCCATCAACTATTTGAATTTCTTCTTGGGTGATGGGATTATTTTGTTTTTTTACATTTGAATTTTTTCAGTTTTCTTGTACTTCCTATAATAGGTGCTTGTACTGCTCTTGTCGAATGGTTGTACTTCTCTTCATCAACTATTTAAACTTCCTCGTGGGTGACAGGATTATTTCGTTTTTTCGAATCATTTGTCCAAATTATGAAAATGATATACCGTTGGATAGATAATTAAATTTCGTAACTTTTTCATGTTTAACGTTTTTCCAAATTCTAGATGGTTTTTGAATAATTTTGAAAATACCAAAATTCGGAATATTCAAAAACGGACGAAGAGTAAGTTGGACGAATTTTTTCAACCGCTTGTTGGAATGATGCAAATGATATGGCGTTGGAAAGCTATGGTGTAGGTGCAAATTTCTCATTCATGTTGTTTTCTCTAATTCCTTACAGTTTAATAGAATAACTCGAATTATTGTCCGCCCATTTTATGTGATAGGCACATAATATTTTTCCCGCGATTTGCATGCGATGTATTTAAACAATGGAAATGATATACGATTGGAAAGGCGTCAAAAGGGCGCATCTTTTTCATATGTACCATTTTTGCCAAATCCGAAAGGTTTAAAACCAATTTTAAAAGTTTTGAAATTATGTTTTCAGTATTCTTTGAGAGATAACAACTTGAATTTAATGGATTAGATCCATTTATTTGTAGTGAAATGATGTAGGTAATGAAATTAGACACATATTCTACCATATAAAGCTTTTGGTGACATCGATTGGAATGGTCTGTGATCAAATTTACAAGATTTGCACAATAGATTTCCGCCCCGTAAAACAGAGCAATGAACTTCCCACGACATGAACTTGTACTTATCGGGCAATCCTGTTGTACTTCTCGGTGCGTTTTTCACAAACGTTTTCAGCAAAATAGCTATAATTTTTTTCGTATGCTGTCCATTTTAGTTCCACGACCACATAAAATGCTTAGGATAACCACGCGAGTCTAAACTTCCTGCTACATGTCCTTGTACTTCTTGGCCTTCGTGGCTGTACTTACCGAAAATGTTTTGATACTAGTGTGTTTTACAAAAATTAAACATGTGTGTTTCGGAATGATAAATTTAAATTGTCCCTACACTCTATTTAAGATATTCTGCACTCCCCGGATCTTAATAGTTGAACTTCACAATGTTGCTATGTGAAGTTATGTGGGAGTATTTTCTTTGAATACTTTTAGTTCCAGTAATTAGCGCTTGTACTTCCTATTGTCTTCGCGTGTACTTCTTGGAATCACTGCTTTTACTTCCTCGCGGATGATTATTTTGTTTTTTCAACATTTGGAATTTTCTCGGGTTTCTTGTACTTCCTATATTGAGTGGGTGTACTACTCGTGATGAATGCTTTTACTTATCATTCTCAAGTATATGAACTTCCTTGCGGGTGATGGGATTATTTTGTTTTTTGTACATCTAGATTTTATGCGATTTTCTTTGTACTTCCTAAATTAAGTGGGTGTACTGTTCGTGTTGAATGGTTGTACTTCTCAGCATCAATAATTTGATCTTCCTCACGGATGACGAGATTTGTTTCTACATTTTATTTTCATAATAGATTTCCGTCCCGCAAATACAGAGCATTGAACTTCCCTCAACATGATGTTGTACTTTCCGGGCAATGCGATTGTACTTCCCGACGTGGTTTCACGAAATTGTTCAGTAAAATAGAAATTTTTGTAATATAGTATATGTACTTCCTGTGACATGTCCTTGTACTTCTTGGCCTTCGTGGTTGTACTTCCTAGAAATATTTCGATACTTCGTGGATGATGGGATTATTTTATTATTTCCCCAATTCCGAAAAATAAAATTCAGAAAAAGAACACAATGAAGAAATTCCCCAATTCCGTCGCGTGGTTGAATATCCCCCGCGCGCGCATGTGTTCCCTGGGCGGAGGTCGCTGTGGCAGCAATGCATCTGGGCGGAGGACAACTTGGTGGCGGCGGTGCAGATAGTGTGGCGTAGAGCTTTGTGGCGGAGGCGGGGGGCCAACGCGTGTGGCCGGGGGCAGCGGAGGCATGTGAGACCCGAGGTGGAGGCTCGTGAGGTCTAGGGCGGCGGAGGCGCGCGAGGCCGGGGTTGGCGGCACGTGGGGCATTGGGCGGTGGCTTGGGAGGCTGGCTGGCACGATCTTGTGAGGTTGGCCGGCGGGAGGTTCCATCAAGGCGCATTGTTGAACCTAGCAGCATGGAGGTGGCGCGTCGCAGGCTGCGCCTCGGCGGAGCGTGTGTCTGTGTCTGTGGCGTGGCGAGGCATATGTTCAGGGCAGCTCCGCGGGGCGCGTGGCCGCCGGCGGTTCGGCTGGCTCCATGGAAAACGGGGCAGCAGCGACGCTCAATGGTGGAACTTCTTGTGATTTCGTTTGTTTACTTCCCTAGGTTTCTACTCTGACCTTCGGCGAGTTTCTTGTTTTGAACCTTCCTAGGTTTTGTGTCATGCAAATTTTCCGGATGTGCCATATGAACTCTCCAAGGACTGCTTTCTGAACAGGCAAGTCCGGGAGAAGTAAACGTCGCAGTAATTGTACGTCAACTTTCCACATGTAACAACTTGCACTGCCCATACGTGAATACATGTATGTATCACACATGGGCCTCTAAACTTCTCTTGTTTTTGTGTTTGTTTGGGAGCGTATACTGTGTATTGTACGACTTGCACCTTACCGTCTGAAAAGGCCTTGCATTTCCTAGTAGATTTGCACTTCTGACAAACACGAGTGTACTACTTTTACTGCATCTCAAAAAAAGAAAGATTTTACTGAAATCTCGGAATACAGGTCAAGCTGACACGGTTACAAGCTGTGCACCACTTCTTAAAACTGCTAGCTTGCCACTAGCTCTACTGAATGAATTTGCGAGTCTGCACTTCCATTTGTGTCTCTACTACTGCTTATCATCAGTTAGAGCACACAGTCACACACACGTATAATTGATGCCCAAAAGACTAATCAGAGGAGGATAGAGAGGAGAGGAAGAGCAGGTGCAACACTATCTTCAGATACATAAAATTTTGCAGTTCCAAAATCATAAACATACACTTCTCACTACTATACGATTGGACTTCTCCCCTGGCACCGTCTAGTCTGCACATACACATAGAGATACAGAGAGAATATGCCTGACAGAAATAGAAACACACACGTACATAGATGCTTTAGCTAGCACGCGCAAGCTGCAGTAGAGAATTTCTTCTGCTGCTGCACGGGCAAGAGAGAGAGAGAGAATCAACACAAATAGTGGTATGTTCAAATTGCTTCCATTGAGTATGCTGAAAGTTCCATCAATTGATGAATATAACCACTACTGGTAGAATCTATCTTGCAAAAACTAATTTTACAGGAGCATTTCTATCTCCCTACGCACACAGGAAAAAATGGAATAAAAAATATCGTCGAATTTTGGGCAACCATGGCCAGGGAATTTTAAGGAACCATGACAGCGTCTCTGCAATGCCGCTCACCACAAGATTGTACTGCCCAAGTACGATGTGTTGTACTTCCAGAGAATCATTTGAAAGAGTAGCTATCCAAGTTGTGCTTAAATATCTGAAAAAATCTGAATTTGACAAAAAATAAGCACACACGCGACTAGATGCAGGCTGCCTTCATCGATCATGCAGGGTGTTTGGCTATGTGCCATCGTGGTCTGCAGCCAGGATGATCCATGCATCTCGGGAAGCCAGGGAAACCGAACTGTTATCTCAGATCACGTAACAGGAAACAACAGCAAACTCAAGAAAAAAAGGAACAACATGGAGCAGTACACCTCAGCGTACATTTGTTAAGAAAACATTGTTTAGAGGAAAAATACAGGTGCTAGGAACTGGCAGCAGGAACATGCAGCACAACACGGCATTGTACTGCCCGTCTTGGCGTCTTGTACTTTCCCGTCCAAGCGTCATGCGGTAGCAGTTGGCGATGAGGGGACTCACTGATTTCCGGCGGCGAGAGCTGGCTACTGCTGGATCATCCCGGTGGCGCCTGAAGCCAGGGGAGAGGCAGCCGTGGAGTGTGGCAAGAGTCTGGCTACGGCGAGGAAGACTGCAGCTGCGGCGAGCGCCTTGTCCGGCAGCGCGACGAGGACTGTAGCAGGGTATGGGCCTCGCACGTTGGCGTAGAAGCGGGATCGAGCGGGCAGGGGCAGCTTGCACGGGGCTTTTCCGCAGCAGCATGGAAGCACGGCTACGGCCAAGGGTGCGTGTGGCCCGGGGCGTGGCCGACGACATCTCGGGGATTATGTCGTCGTTGGGGAGAAATATCGTGGGAGCTGGGAGATGGTCAGATGGATCGAGGGAATTCGTGGGTGTTTTTTTCCACAGCATCGCTGTCTTATAGGGGCCGGTTTGAGAATAGTGTATCCCTATATATAGGACTTGCTAATTTATGGGTGTGTTGTAGAACTTCCTCGCTATTCATGATCCATGATGCATATTTTTGCCGGTGGCGGTGCCAAAAAGAGAAACACACAGAGCATGCGCTATATGGGGGCGAACAGCGAGCACATGACACCCGTCGAGCTATAGGGAAATTGCCCGAAGCAATGGCGACACATTGTGCACTGCACGAAAGTCAATCTCTTGGCCCATGTGTTGGTTAAGGACCTTCATTCCATTGGTCAGGGCGTTTGGTAGTTTATAGATATCATGCATATAATTTCCTAAGGCTCGGAAGAAATGAGTGACTCTCGGAGTGGTCTCAAAGGAGATCCCATGATCATTGTGTCATGTGAACTACTGAGGAAATCCAGGTGTAAGTTTGTGTTTAGGATATGACAATTTTGAAAAATTCAAACAAAAATAGGAAGACAATATGATAACTTCATTTTCCATGGATGTGATGATGCACCCATGTTCCAAATTTAGGTTCATGTGAACAATGTAAGGTGACATATTGGTCAAGAGAAAGCTAATTGGGGTAGACGGGCATGACCATCGCACTAGCGTCCTGAACTTTGAGAGACGATTGGGGAAGGGGGGTTATTTTTAGGGCTATATAATTTCATGGATATTATCCGACGCAAATAATCCAAATGTGAACGTTTCATATTTTTCTGAAGGATTTTGAATTATGTACGACTTTTGGAATATTGGTCAATGTAGGGTGGTTGAAACGTTTTTGGTTGGTCCAAATGTTGTTATGTGGTCCAAATGTGATGTATCATCACACCACCACGTGCCTCCCTCCTCAGGTTTGGTAATGGCTTTCTGATACATGATGATGCATCCATGTGCCAAATTTTGGTTCATTTGAAGAATGTAAGGTGATAAATTGCTCAAGAGGAAGCTACTTGGAGTAGACGGGCATGACCGACGTCGCAGTACGACGTGAACTTTGAGAGAGGATTGGCATGGCGGATTTATTTTTTGAAGGCTATTATTTTTCATGGACATTATTTGACACAAATAATCAAAATGTGAAGGTCTCATATTTTTATTTTTCTGAATGATTTTGAATTACTTATGACTTTTGGAACAATCGGTATAGTGGGCCCTAAATGAAGTTAAATGGACTAAGAAAAAAATGTTACACGTTTACCAGAAAATTGAAAGTCGAGTACACGCGCGACTGCACGACTACAAGCACGACTACACGCGTCCACTACTGGATACAGAGAGTCAGAGGTTATATAATCATAGCTACCCTATAATCATAGGCCTCATCATCTCTCCCGAGCGCCTCCCATCCCCCACACTGTGAAAAAATGCCATCCACGTACCGCACCTCCGACTTCCTCGCTTACAACCACTGCAGAATGAAGCCCGTTCGTGCGGACGAGGCGGAGCAATCGGCGGCCGCTGGCGTAGAGGTTGCCTCTGTGGTAGTGGCCGTCACGGCGGGTGAGGTTTCACCGGCATCCAGGCCGCTCGTAGCCTCTGCTCGTCTGGTTCTTCGGCCTCGGTCGAAACGGGCGTCCTAGCCATCGAGGAGAAGGTGGATAGCAACACCGTTGCTCCAGCGGAAGATCCGCACGGTGTTGCACGTGACCACGGCGAGGTCTTCCTAGACTCGGTGCTGGACGCGGACCTCATCGCCGCCGCCACCGACCCCTTCGACGATCTCGGCCCAAACGTTCTGTTCGAGGAGGATGTCGAGGGTGACGACGAGGAGGTACTGCTCTTTTACTGAAACTGTCTCGATCCTATTTCACTACAAGGGGAAGGCCTACCGCCGGCGCACCTAAAAGGCCCATTGCCGGCGCACAACGAGCCCGCCGCTGCGAACGGGCCGGTGATAACTAGCCACTGCCGGCGCACCAGGCGGTGCGCTGGCGATAGGTCATGTACTGCCGGCACGCCTTGGTAGATTCGCCGGCAAAGGGCAAGTTCCACCGGCGCACCAGCAGCTGCGCCGGCAGTAGTGCTTGCAGCAGGCGCATGCCACGTGCGCCGGCAGTATGTCATTTAGGTGCGCCGGCAATAATATTCGAAAATTCTTTTTTCAGCTTTCCCCAGCATATTAGAATACATATTTGACAGCAGTATATATTTACAACACAGTTCATATTTATACAGCAGAACATGCAATATGAGAAGCACATAGAGAGCCAAGTCTCATTTCGGTATCAATACACAAATACGCAAGTCTCGTTCCGGAATGTTGATTCATACAACACATGTGCATATGCAACACCGAAGGACGAAGTTTCACAAAGTTAGAAGTCTCGGTACATAGTCGTCACAAGTGCCGTCATACACCTCCCAATGTAGCTACTAACCTAAACTATAATCACATAGAACATGACCAACATGGTCACGATGACCATCATCACGAAGGCCATGGTCTTCATCCGGTTCCTCCTCATGTCCCTCATCTCTCCCGCTAGATAACGGGCGTATCTTCCTTCCGCCTCCACCCTAGTGGGGTATCCCTTGTAGCTGTTGCCGCTGAAGCGGTGCACCTGTCTCCGACAGTCCTCCCAGTCGTCGTAGACTCCAGGAACCCTCCCCTTGTACACGACATATGTCTTCGGCATCTCCATGCACAAGACAAATAAAACGTTAGTACCAATGCAATTAACAAGTGCCAACTCAAATAAGAGACAAGTAATATGAACTAAATAGCATGTGCCTCATACTTTGTTGGTCGAAACAAATAGTAACATTCAGGGATGGGGTAAGTGAAGCCAAGTAGGATGCACAACAGATTGATATTTGTGCCATCACACTAGGTTCACTCACCCCACCCAGAGTGTACAAGTGACCAAACATTCTAATCATCGGCCAACGCAATGAACAAGTGCGAACTCAAATAAAAGACAAGTAGTATGAACTAAATAGCATGTGCCTCATACTTTGTTGGTCGAAATAAATAATAACATACAGGGATGGGGTCAGCGAGGCTAGGTAGGATGCACAATAGATTGATATTTGTGGCCATCACACCAAGCCTCACTGGCCCCACCCCGGAGTGTACAAGTGACCAAACATTTTAATCATCGGCCAATGCAATTAAGAAGTGCGAACTCAAATAAAAGACAAGTAGTACGAATTAAATAGCGTGCCTCATAATTTGTCGGTCGAAACACATATTAACATCCAGGGATGGAGTCAGTGAGGCTAGGTAGGATGCACAATAGATTGATACTTGTGGCCATCGCACCAAGGCTCACTGGCTCCACCCCCGAGTGTACTAGTGACCGAACATTCTAATCATCGGCGAACTCAAATACGAGGCAAGTAGGTCGAGTAAATGCAAATAATTATTAAGGTATCTACGCCATAATCTTGAAATATATAGCAAAGTAAATGAAACTATAGACACATGTTCACATGCACATCCATACAACTAAATAAAAGCAACAAGTCGATTCTATGGGAATATGTAGCAAGTATTACAATACGGAAGTTCAAAGACATATCGTTCAAGCTTTAGCAATAGTGTTCCCGTCGTAGGATCAGGTTGTACGCCTAGGGGGAATGGACGGCAGCCCTCAAGCGTGTTGAACGGCCTCTCATCACGCGACATCTCCAAGCGGAGTTCTATCTCGTCATTAGGTGGTAGACCGTAGCCGTAGAAGAACTCGCCAGACCTTTTGTTGACATCATGCACGATTACCGTGCAAATGAACTGCTGGATGCGACCCCAGTTCTTTCTAGTCTCTCTATCAGGGGCATCCGCCATGTTTACAAACCTCTCTCTGAGACTCTCTGGCAGCAACATGTCATCTGCGTACTTTATGTACTCCTGCATCTGAAGGATGGCGTACCACGCGTCCATCCCATTGTCTTGCTTCGACTGCCTGAGGAAGTTGGTTGTGTGGGTTAAGACCAAGCCTCCTCGGGATTTCCTCTCTACTTTGAGGGGGCCTGCCTTGTTGGCGAAGCCGGTGAGAGCATCATTGAGAAGGGCCCTGATGTTGGTGTAGTCTTTCTTCTTGTCCCTACCCGAGTCGAGATAGACTGCATGCGAGTGTTGCGGGTGCACGACGATGAGGGTGCAGTACATGTCTCTGCGGAAAACACACGGATTAACCTTTGGAAATGCAAAGGGAGATATAGGATAGAATGGTGATGGGGACTAGCGAGTGATTACTTACTCGGGGAAGTAAGGGATGAGAATGGTGCCCTTCTTAATGTTCGCCAGCATGAAATCCTCGACCTGCCGTGTGGCAATCGCCCGATCCCCCGTTGCAGATGATGCTCTCCCGCATATAGAAGGGGTCCATTATCGCGATGGTCGGCGTCCCCTCCTTAACGATCTGGGAAGACAAGCTAAGAGCAACTAGGCGAACCACACTAAAGTGGAGCATTTGCATGCGATAGATGCTGAAGATGTCATTGAACCGGATGAAGCACAAGTCCGCGGGGTACTTCTCGACGAAGTTCATGCCAGTTGGCACCTTCGCCACGAAGAGAGGGTAACTAGGATTTTTTGATTTGAGAAGCTGCCTCTCCAAATACTGGACTTGGTTATGCAAGCTTGCCATATCCCCGGTGAGTAGGTTGAGGACATGCTCCGGCAGCATCGGTTCACCCAAGTGATGCAGAGGTCGCCAATTGTTTGGCAACTTGTCAAGGAGTGCCACCTTGTCCTTGTCTTTGGCCGCCGCCTTGTCTTTGGCGTCCTTCTTGTTTGCCCTCTTCCTCTTCTTGGGTTGTAGTACTGGACCATCTCCCACCGCCGTAACCGTAGCACGGAGTGTGTTTGGGCTCAGCATCTTTTTGACGGCGACGGCGGCGACCTCCTCAGGATTTTCCTCCTCAGCCGTTTCTTGAGAATCGAACAGCTTCTTGGAGCACACATATTTCGGGGCCGGCGCATCCTCATGGACAACTTGTGAAGACGTAGGAATATCCCATTGGAAGTCGTCACGTTCGTATTCCTCGGCCTCTGGCGCCGTTGGCTGTTGTGGTGGGGCGCTGACCACCGGCGCCGCTGGCTGTTGTGGTGGGGCGCTGACCACCGGCGCAGCTGGCTGTTGTGGTGGGGCGCTGACCACCGGCGCCGCTGGCTGTCGTGGAGGGACGCTGACCTGTGGCGCCGCAAGGTGCTTGTCTTTGCTTGCCGTCGACCCCGAGTAGGTGTTGATCCTAATTAGGGTCTTCGGCCATAGCAGTACCCAACCCTTGAGGCAAGATTCAACGGGTCTTCGTCTTCGGCACCATGCGTTGATTTGGAGGAAACAAATCCTCATAGCCCGGTAACGCCCGATCCACTTCAACCCGGTAAACGTCATCCTCCATATCTCGTGTGTGCCACTTCTTATCCAGGGGCCGAAGGATGGACCCCCTCGCGACGTCTTTGAGTTCGCCGTTTACTCTCATCAGGAAGGTGCATGGCGTTGAGAGCGCCTGCGAGAACATGTGTATGGCGTTAGAGAGAGGGCAAGGATGACGAAACTAATATATTAACTTGATGTACACATGGGTTAATTACCGTGAGGGCGTTGAGCTCGGCTAATGTCGACGGGCCGGCACATGCGGCGGCGGGCGTGCAAGTGACGGAGGGGCTGCTACCCGGCATGGACGGTGAATCCCTAGCACCAGCGACATTGCCGGCGGCCGGAGGAGTCTCCATTATAACATTGTCATTGCCGGCGGACGGCGGCGCCATCGAGTTGCTGCCGTCGAAGCTAACCACTTGCATTGGGGGGGCTTGTTTGCCACCCTCATACCACGCGTGTAGAGCGTTGAAATCTGCTTGGACTGAAGCGGCGACTTCAGCTTTGACTTCAGGTACGAGCGTAGCTTTGAGTTGCGGTACCAGTTGCGGTACCAAACCAGCTTGGACTTGGGCTAGGATTGACTCCCTCATTTCCTCCGCCTCCCGCTGCTTCCTCTCACTGCGCGCATTTTTATCGGCCGCAGACGACAAGCCATAGTGACCATGCTTGTAGCCTGTACCGGCGCCAGCCACACGGCCTCTATGCGGCCTTCTCGTCGGTGAATGCTCATTAACGATGTTTAGCGCCCGTACGAGAGGCTTGTCCCAGGCTACCCTGCCCGTCGACGCCTGGGAGGAGGAGCCTTCGTCACATTGAGAAAGTTTTTGTCTTTCTTCTTCCTGCGGAAGAAACGCGAACCATTTAGAAATGTTGCTACTATTATATGAACGATACTTGATCTAATTAAACCGGTAAATTGCTTACCAGTTTTTTCTCCAACGCCAGGACCTTCTTGTCGTTCGTGAACCAAATTATGTCGGTTACGACCTTCGGGTCCGTGACAAGTTCCCCGGTTAGTTTCTTCTTATGGTACCGGGACCTGATGAATCTTCTTTCAAGCGGGTCCTTGTACTTGAGCCAGGGGTTCTCAATGCCGGCATTTACATACGCCTCGTCCTCCTTCGCCCAATAGGGCTCCTTTCCCTCGTACCCACGGCTCCCAAGGTTGTGGTTGCCGATGTTAAGCTCCCGCATTTCCTTCCCCCACAACTTGCGATTCTTGGTTGCTTGTAGCTCTTCATTGGCCACAAAAGCATCAAAGTCCGCCTGGGAGACATGCGGAAAGGCGGAGTGGACCTCTTCGAAACCTTTGCCCTCAGCAATCAGCTTCCGCACCATGTACTTGTAGCTGCTGAGGTGTTTGGTGAACTTCAGGAGGGCTTGTGAGTTCACAATGTTCTTGGTTTGATCAGTGGAGGCGTAGTCGCCTAGGAACTTGTATCGTGAGTGCAACCTCGCAATGAGCTGGGCTCGCAGAGGCGCTTTGCTCTCAGCTCGGAGGTCCGTCTCGTTGAGATTGACGACCTCTCGGAGGATACATGCCAGTTGGTTGTCGTACCCCTTGGCAACATCCTTAGGCTCCACCGGCAATCCACTGGCGGGGTCCACCTCTTTGACTGTGTCTCTGCCGGTGCCGACCGTGTTTTGGCGCCTTGCCTTCCGCGGCCTCTTGGAACCACTTGTCCCGGTGCCACTACTCCCGGCGGCGCCGCTAGGATCGTCGCCGCTTGTCTCGCCGCCACCCCCGGCGGCGCCGGTTGCCTCGTCGCCGCTTGGCGCGTAGGTACTACCCCCGGCGGCGTCGCTTGCCTCGTTGCCGCTTGGCTCGTCGCCACTACCCCCAGCGTCATCCTCCATCTCATGGTCCTCGTCGCCGCCAACACCAGCGGCCTCGGCATCCTCCTCCGTCCTAAAGAAGTGCCTATTGTAGTGCTCCTCTAATTGTTCTTCAGACGCCATGGTGGCTTGCACTAATAGAAGATGAAAAAGAGTTAGAATTCACGGAAAAATTCGGCATGACCTTTGCTAAAAATTGGTCATGCCGAGTGCTAGAATTGCCGGAACGGAAATGAATCGACATTCCGGCACTCAATAGCAACTCAATCCCTGTAACAGAAATGCAAACACATATAGGAATTTTCTCCAATTACATAACTCAAAATGTAGCAGCAACAATAGTAGCAAAAACATCTTAACTCTCAAGTTACATAACTCAAAATGTAGCAGCAACAATAGTAGCAGCAGGCAGCAACAATAGTAGCAGAAACAATAGTAGCAGCAGCATTGCATGTACTACAACCAGTATAGTGAGCATTTTACATCCCTGGCATCCCTGGCAGCATTACTGCTTAATTACAACAGAAATACAGCCTTGGCTCTCCAGCTTATTCCCTGGAAGTTCAGATTCAAATTGAAATTATGCCTTGCTTAGCAGTAGCAGTAGCATGACCAGTAGGAGTAACATGTAAAGCATTTGCTACTGCATTTCATCATTTAAAGCAAAACCTAAATGAGAACCAATTTTTATCATTTGTCCTAAACAAGCAACTAGACCTGCTGCATTTTAAATCCTAAACCAGAGAACTATGCCAGGGGATGGTTTTGTAGATTTTTTTTGCTTACTGCATCTGGTTCTACTTAATTCATAATGTCATAGCTATGATAAGTTTCATTGCCAGTAGCATGCATTTCAGTAGCATCTGGTTCTACTTAATTCATAAATTCAGTAGCATGCATTTCATTTTCTTTTTTCAACAGCACTTGTTCTTTTTATGAACTAAACCTACTGCTAGCACTTGTTCTTTTTAAATTAAGTAAACCTACTGCTAGTGAACCAATAACTGGAACCAAACATAGCACCAATTTAAATCCTAAACCAGAGAACTAGCATCAACCATGCATAGCACCAATTTAAATCCTAAAGCATTTAATACACATGTATACAGGTTATTTAACTTTGGCATGGTTTTGAAATGTGACAGTAACATGAGCATGAGCATGAGCTTTTTTCACAGGTTCTGTTCAAAGCTGCATTTCTTACAACTCATGAACCTACTATTAATACTGCTAGCATTTTTCATTTAGTTATTTCTATATCACCAAAACCAGAGAACAATGCTAAGGAAAAACAATACTGCTACTGCTAGCATTTGAACCTACTGCTAACATGGATTAAACCCTAGCAACCTGCAACTAAAATCATTTTCTTGTTTGAACCAAACCTCTGTTCATTTTATTTTTTCCTACTGCAACCTGCAACTAAACCAACTAGCTAGCAATAATGAACTAAAATCATTTAATAGCATGGACTGGCAGTGGCATATATATGGTTCATTTTAAAATTGGTTTAGTTTCAAACAAGAGAGCATACAACATACAGAGCTTGTACCCACTTATAATAGCATGGACTGCAATAGCATATTTTTATGATGGAGTAACAAATTCATTTAGTTATTCATCAAGATTATCCAGAAATTCTTCTATGCACCAACAATATCATGCATTATTCCAATATCAGCCATTCTTCTATGCACAAAAAGAACCAAAACCAGAGAAGAATACTGCTAGCATTTGAAGCTACTGCTAGCTTTTCAAACCAATTTTAGCATTCAAACCAGAGAACAAATTTCGTTGGACATCAAGTTTAAAAGGGTACCAATTATGGCCACTTGTGAATGTCTCAATCATTCTGTACTACAGGATGAAGTATAAACAGTGAGCAATTTTTTATCAAAACGGAGAATAAACTACTACTGGTCGCTTCCATTGTTCCGAGGGTATTCGATAACATCAAAACTCAAGATTGTGCCCATGTTTAAATAATTGGAAGCACAGGTTAAGAAATTGTGTGTGATGTATGTATCCATATCGTCTAAAAATACAGATCAAAGTAATCATGAACACAGGTCAAGTTTTGTATTTCCAGAAATTTTTGCCATGCCCAATAACAACCAGTATTTGTAGATTGTATGTATGTTAGTATGTTACTTGAAACACCAATCTAATAGCCCTGTTCTCAACTACGAATGTATAAACAGAGAGTAGCCCTGAAAGAATTCTAAATCATGCATGGAAAAATTAGAGGGATTGGGACTGGGATATTCCTCACATGGAGCATGAATCCGTGAAGGGAGCCAACCACCTAGCTGCCACGGTCGCTCCTCCCTTTCACCTACCTCGCGAACGCATCGAGCAACCTCTACTGCTGTCAACCCCCGGATTTTTAAGTCCGGATGCCTATTATGTCATTCATCGCAATCCCAAGAATATTGTTGTTGCGAGACATAACAGTTGATACCATAAGTCATCATTCATTACATACCATCATTGTCTTACAAAAGGGGATCACATGATCCAATATTACACAAATAGTTGATCTATTGATCAACGAACAACATAGTAGCGGAAGCGTAATAGGAGTGGACTATCTATTCCACAGGCCAACGCTTGACGTCAGGCGACTCCTAGTTGTTGTAGACGTCCTGCTGACCGTCATCCTCATACTGTTGCTCTTCTTCATATTCTGGCCATTTGAATAGCCAGGGACACAGCCGTGAGTACTTTAAAGTACTCGCAAACTAATACCAAAGTAAACACTAACTATTTTAAAGGAAGGGTGCTAAGCTCTAGTTTTATTTGCATAAAGCCAATTTTAGTTCATAATCATTTCATATAGACCATTCATAAATTAACTAACTCAAGTGGGAACATTAGTGTCATTCCCACAACTCAGTTGTGATTCACCATTACTCATTATTCACCATTATTCATCATTCACCATTCATATTTTCAGATTCTAATACTGGAAACTAGATGGCCTTTCCAACCGTCCGTAACCGTGGACACGGCTATTCGAATAGGTTTACACTCTGCAGAGGTTGCACACTTGTGCCACAACATTTGATTTCATCCGTCGGGATTTCCCGAATCATCGTATCACAGTACGCGGATCATCAACCCTAACCTTTCATTTACTAACCCTAGTATGAGCACCTCTCCCCATGAGCTTGGCCTCCCAGTGAAAACCAACTGTCATCCTGGGAACTGCACAGGGCTTGGCCGGACAATTCACCTCAATTCACATCATTCCTCAACAACGGAGGCAGCCTTAGCATAACCCCTATGATGTGTGTTCAGAGGGAACCCATACTAAGATACATAAACTTTTGGTTAAGCCTTACCCATAATCAGGTATTGTGGGGGTACTTAATATTGGAAAGGTATCGCATCCAAACCCACATTAGTTTTCATCAAAAATCACTATCTTCTCTTGGTCTTATTCACCTTCAAAATTCCTTTCATAATTTCACCATCATCATCTCATATCACAGTGTTCCCATCTAGAGTAGTCAATTTTAGTTATTTAGCACTAGCCACTAGTCATGAGGGGTGCTAACTTAGCTTGTTTGCAATAAACTAACTTTGATGATATCGTCCTACTCTAGATCAAGTGAAATCATGAATCAAAAAGTACTTTGATAAAGTAAAACAATAAAACTTGAAAGCAAAACTTGTAATAAAACTGGGATAGGCTTAGTAAAGACAAAACAAAATGGTGGGGTGCTTTGCTCTTGGGAGCTTTGCACTTTGCAAGTGTATTAGCTTGCCTTGGTTGTTGTACTGATCAAAGTGGTCTTCTTCTCCTAGAGTGTAGACCTCCTCCTCCTCGGCGTACTCCTCGGTACTAGCGTCTAAATACGAGTATAATACACACAATCACCACACAACTCAAAGACTAAGCTAAGCACACTCATGAATCAATCTTACTAGGCTATTATAACAACATGCTTATTAAGTGACTTGATTTAATTATTTTTCTCAAAAAGGATAATTGCTTCTCATATAAATATAGATTTGTATTTTTATTTGGTTCTTGAGAGAAAATAATTTCCCCTCATTAAGTCTTATTACAATTTAATTTCCTCAATTAATATCATATGACCTAGGTTGACCAATGTCAACCTCTTCATAATCATTATTTGGGAAAAAGATTTAAATGAGGTGTATCACCTCATGCCTTTTAATAACTCTTGATTAATGATTTAAGATCATCCACTAATTTAATATGGGGTTTAATTTGACCATGGTCTCTTCCTCATATTAATTTAGTTGAGACAAGATTTAAATAAGAGAGAGGCTCTCATACATACTAATAAATAATAGATTGATTTAAAGAAATTGCACTAGAACTAGCCATAGGGCCAATTTTTAAACAAGGCCATTATCATGCACACAACTATGCAAGGTTTTTTACATATTCAGATAGCTATATTGAATTATGATTTTTGAGAGTTGGTTTCAACCTAAAAGCATTTTTATTTAATTTTTAATAATTATTTGAAGTGGAAAAAGGCCCTGCCTTGTTTATTTTCTCAGATTAATTCGACAAACAATCTAGGGTTGGGACCAGTGTAGTTTTGTAGACATTTTCACAAGGTTTCCAAATATATAAAATTTGTCAAATTTGGTTGGGTAGATTTTATTCTATTTAAATTTGAAATCAGCATCTTAGAGTAATTAACCAAATTCGAAATTTAATATTTGAATTCAATTGGGCTGGCGGGAAACGTTAACGGGCTAAGCAGAGGAAGGGGAAGGTGGGCCGGCCCAGTAGCGCGTCCACGCAATGGGCCGCCTGGCAGCGTGGGGTCCACGCGTCAGCGGGTTTAGAACAGTGAAACGGTATGAGAGACAGAGGCCGTTGGATCAGATGGGGATCGGACGGACGACAAGTGTCGTCGTCTCCGGCGAGAAGCGGCCACTGGCGCGGCGAGGCTAGGGGGTCGACGGCTCACCGGCGGCGCGGCGAGGCTCGGCGGCGTGCGGCGGCGACGTTGTCGAGGTAGAGGAAGCAGAGGGAAGCGCAGCGGTGAGGTGGTCTCCTTCTCGGCGATCTTCTCAGCACCTCCGCGGGCTCCGAGCTTCAAATTCCGGCGAGGGAGTGGCCAATGTGGAGGGGGAAGTGGCTAGAACTGATCAAGGGTGAGAGGGAAGAGTGCTGGTGTGGCGAATTCGAAGAGAGGAGGTCCCCTTTTATAGCGGCGAGAGGTGCTGCGGCTCTGGCGGTGACCTCATCGTCGGCGACGATGCTACAGCGGCGCAGGGGCACTGGCGATGATGCACGCGGGCAGGCGACGTCCTGGCGATGACGTGAAGCGTGATTGTGGGGAAAACGAGGCAGGCGAGCTCGTGCGCATGACGGGAGCGCCAGTACCGTGGCGGACGTCGTCGGCGTGGGCGAGGCGCACGGCGTTCCCGCGGGCCAATGGCCGTGTCTGGGCGTCTCACGGTGTCGTCGTGGAGCGTTTGGCGCTGAGAGGGGAGGCAGGGGTCAACGGAGTTGGCAGGGGAGCTGGCGCTCTGGGCGTGTCCGTGGCGTCGCCGTGCACGCTCTGGCGCTCGCGTGCGCGTCACTGGCACGTCTGGGCGTCGCTCGTTTGGGCCGTGTGATGCACGAAATCGTCGTGGCTCGTGTCGAGGAGGCTCAGTGAGGTGTGGAGGACCAACGTGACAAGGTGGAGCGTGCTGGAGAGGGCCAGAAGAGGAGGTGGCATGGTGAGCTCATGCCATGCCACGGCATGACATGGTTGTGTCCAATTGATGATGCCATTGTATACCAAACCTTTTCCATTGTGTTTGGCAGGGTGTAGAGGGTCAAGGGGAGTACATTTTCTGAGCTAGGCTTGATGGTTGATGCAAGAAACCACTGGGTCATAGGGTGTAGCACTATTCTGAAACCATGCCCACCAGGTGTTCGACACAATGCCCGCAAGAACAACATTTTGGAATTTTTGAGTGAAATTTGGAGGATTTGATTTATATATTATTTGCAGTAGAGTGGTGGTGGTGGTGGTGGTGGTCAAAATTAAGTTAGTTTGCAAAAATTCAAAATGAGTATGATATTCAAATTGATATAAAGTCCTCACTTGTCACCCTTTTTCTGGTCAACCCAGTCAACTCTAGCCAGGGTGGTCAACATGAAAGTTCATCACCTTGACATGGTCTTGGATGACATGGCTTTGGTTGACCAAGTTTAGTGTAAGAAATGATTTAACCAGAGGGGTAAAGAGGGGATCAGGTTAAAAAGTGCACAAGTGACCATCATCATATGTGAGATGGTTTTGAGTTCAAATTTGATTTAATTTTGGTTTCTTTGATGCATTTAGGTTTGTTTGAGTTGTATAATCATTTTAGAAACAAAAGATCAAGCCATGGTGGCCTTTGGTGAGGATTTGCATTTTTTCCCTATGTGTATGAGAGGGTTTTAGATACCATTGGGTATTTCTTTTATTTTTCTCCAAGAGAGGTGTGATGATCATTTATTAGGGTTTATTAGCAAGTCATAATCATATCAACACTCATCAGGGCAAATGCACCAAAGAAAATCACTCATATGCATGAACTTGTATGGGACACACTATGCATATAAAAAGTTTTTGTTTGTTGCAAATTTTGAGTAATTGATCTCTCCTCGATTTCATTATTGTTAAAACTTGGGATGTTACAACTGCCACCGACCTGGCCACCACGGCCGCTCCCACCTCGCCGCCAAGGGAGCCGACCACCACTGGCGCCCATCAGTCCGCGCACATCCGTCGTGGGCCTGGACGCCACGGCCGCGCGGCGCGTCGTCCCAATCCCCAAACGGCTTCTCTTGCGCCGGCTGGACGCCACGGCTGGACGCGTCGTCGTAAAAGGAAGAGGGGGATGGAGAGGGGAAGGGAGAGGGGGATGGAGAGGGGAAGGGAGAGAGGTTCTTACCAACAGCGATGGTGGCGACGCCCTGCTGCTCCTCTCCGCGACGGTGGCCGGCGCGCAACGCCCTCCTCCTCCTCTCGGCGACGGTGGTGACGGTGGCCGGCGGGTGACGCCCTCCTCCTCCTCTCCGCGGCGACGGTGTGCTCCTCCTTGTACGGCGGCTCCGGCGGTTAGGGTTCGTCGATCGATCACGGCGGCGCTCACGGCGGTTAGGGTTCGTCGATTGGGAATGGGGAGGGAGAAGCTGTGGTCGCGTGCGGTTAAGTCCCAGGTATACATGGACTAGACATATTGCCGGCGCCACTAGTAGGAAAACCCTTATAGGCAGAGCTTAGTTCTGTGGCGCACCACGGAAAATGCGCCACAGAATATTATTTTGTGGCGCACCAAGCATGCTGCGCCACAGAAATAGCTTACTTTTGTGGCGCACCGAGGAACCGTGCGCCACAAAAACATGGTGGGCCCCACCAGCTGACACCCCCAATCATTGGTTTTACTATTTCTATGGCGCATGTACAATGGTGCGCCACAAAAATAAGATTTTCTGTGGCGCACTGCCACAGTGCGCCACAAAAATAGGCTATTCTGTGGCGCAGCTTGGCTCGTGCGCCACAGAAATAAGGTATTCTGTGGCGCATACGTACAGGTGCGCCACAGAATTAGCGAACTAGATATACAAAAGTGAGCCAACCTCCCACCTACCACACTACACAAGCCATTCTTCTTCCTCCATCTAGCTCGTCCCCCCTTCTCTCTCATACTATTTTGACTCTACTTTTCACTTGCTTTGGTATTTATTGCACTTAGTTTGGTTGATACTTAATTGGAGTTGAGGAGAAGGCTCTCCATACTCTCTCCTCCTCTCGAACTCATCGATCGCGGTCTCGTCTCGGTATCGAATCTAGAAGGTGAGTAGTTGGAGGAGACATACATATGCTTGGAGGAGACATGCATATGCTTGTAGATCTTGTGTGGCCGTCGTGTGTATGGATGGTTGTTGCAGGTGAAGCGCTTGTGTGTGTGTGCCGGTGTGGTGCATGGATGTTTGCCGAAATGTTGATTCATTTCCGTTTCGGCAAGTTTTGCACTACCCATATGTCCTACTTTGAGGAGAGGTCATGCCGAATTTTTCCGCTCCATGTAATACCTTGAGGAGAGGTACGGCCCATGCATGTGTGTGCATTTGGTGCGGTTCTAATTTCCTGTTCTATGTATACCATTTGCAGGCAAGCATGGTCCTCTCGATGAGTTCCGCTCGAATCTCTAGATACAAGATAGACGCGAAGGAGGACATGATTCGGAACAATAGGCGCCAGATAAGATGTCCGTGTCGATCATGCAAACTCGAGCGCTGGATCAACCCTGATTCCGGACAACTGGAGGAGCACCTGCTGAGGCGCGGTTTCATGCAAGACAACCAGGCGCGGCCGGCCCCATCAAATGGTGCGCATGAAGACCATGTAGAGCGAGATGACTATCATCATGAAGAAGACTATCATCATGCCGACGGGGACTATCATCATGAACAAGAAGTCGGCGGAGAAGATCATCATGAAGAAGAAGATGCCGGCGGAGAACATCATCATGATGAAGAAGAAGATTCCGGCGCGACCCCGCTAATTTCGGCCTTGCGGGACTCTCATGTTCAAGATCTTCTCCTCCAGGAGACGAGCAACGATAGAGTTGCAGCTAGAGAGAGAGCCAAGCTGTCGCAAATGGAGAAAGACGGGATGACTCCGATCTTTCCTGGGTGTCGTCCGCAGGATACACGCTTGCATGTAACGCTTGATTACCTGCAGATGAAGACGCAGAACAAGTGGACCGATTCCAGCTTCAGCAAGAACTTAAAATTCTGGCACGATCGTCTCCCGGAGGGGAACACATTGCCAAGTAGTACCGAGGAGGCCAAGAAAGTCGTGTGTCCCCTTGACCTACCGCACGAAAAATACCACGCCTGCATTAATGATTGTGTGATTTATAGGTGCGAGTACAAGGACAGAACCACATGTCCGGTGTGTGGCCACGGACGGTACAAGGTTGGGAACAAGAAGGTACCTCGAAAGGTGGTATGGTACTTTCCTATCACTCCCCGTCTGCAGCGGTATTTCGTGGACCCTAAGGAAGCAAAGCTCATGCAATGGCACGCAGAAAGGCAGAAGCCCGAAGAAGATCCGGAGATGGGCTATATGCTGACACACCCTTCAGACGCTGGACAGTGGCAAGCATTGGACATCGCCTTCCCTAGGTTCGGGGGCGACGCAAGGAACATCAGGCTGGGTATGAGCACCGATGGACTCAATCCGTTCGGCAACCAGAGTAGCACGCATAGCACCTGGCCTGTGTTTGTATGGCCTTACAACCTACCCCCGTGGCTGTGCACCAAGCAAAGGTACATACACCTGAGTATTCTCATTCAGGGGCCGAAACAACCAGGTGTCGACATGCATTTGTATCTCGGGCTGCTGAAAGAGGAGTTAGACACGTTGTGGAAGACGCCACCCCGTACGTGGGACGCCTACACTAGAACTTATTTCGATATGAGAGCCGCGTTGATCACGACGGTCACGGACTATCCTGGTTACGCATATGTATCTGCCCAGGTGGGCCACGGATTCAACGGCTGTGTGAAGTGCATGGACGATACCCCGCATCTACAACTACCAAGGGATCCCGGGTCCTCGAAAACCGTCTACCCAGGTGCTCGAAGGTGGCTTCGCTTGGATCACCCGTGGAGAAAACGCGGTGATCTATTCAATGGTAAAGATGAGCCCGATGGACCCCCACGCCCGAGGAGCGGCGCAGAAATCGATGATCTTCTGAAAAATTGGAAGGAGTGCCCAGCGCCGGGAAAGAAGCGACCGAAGCCAGAGCCGCTGCTCGGTGTATGGAAAGCGAGGTCTGTTTTCCACGACTTGGAGTACTGGAAGGTCCTCCACACGCCCCACAGCCTCGATGTCATGCACATTACGAAGAACGTTACCGAGAGTCTGCTTGGCACTCTTTGCAACTCAGAAAAGTCCAAGGATGGACCGAAAGCAAGATATGATCTTAAACATTTTGGCATCAGGAAAGATCTTCAAGCCCCCGATACTGACGACGACGATGATGATGATGAACAGACGGAAGGGACTCAACGTCTCCGTAAAAGGGCCAAGAAGAACGCGGTGCAGCTTCCCGCTGCCTGCTTCACAACGAGTCCGGAGGAGCTCGAGCAGTTTTTCAGGTGCCTCCTAGGAGTGAAAGTTCCTCACGGTTACTCGGGGAATATAAGCAGATATCTGGACGTAGCGAAGAAGAGGTTCACCGGGATGAAGTCTCACGATTGCCACGTGCTAATGACGCAGATACTTCCCGTTGCGATCCGAGGCATAATGGACGAGCACGTCCGTGATACGCTGTTTGGCCTATGCAATTTTTTTGACGTTATCACCAGGAAGTCGATCGGCGTGAGGCAGCTCAAGATGCTACAGGATGAGATCGTGGTGATACTATGTGAGCTCGAGATTTACTTCCCGCCTGCATTCTGTGATATATGCGTCCATCTCCTTCTCCATGTCGTTGAAGACATCAAGCAGCTCGGCCCAACGTTCCTCCACAACATGATGCCTTTCGAAAGGCAGAACGGTGTCATGAAAGGATACGTTCGCAATAGGGCCCGTCCAGACGCAAGCATGGCCAAGGGGTTTCTAACCTACGAGTGCATCTCCTTCTGCCAGAATTATCTAAGCACCGAGGACGACGAGGATCATGTTGGTCTACCCCCCAGGACGCACCTCGGGAGGCTCGCTGGAGTCGGTCACCGCGAGGGCTACCGCTCAGTCCATGTCGGCATTGAAAATCGACGCGACGACTTTGAAAGGGCTCACCGGGTCGCGCTACAACACTTAAAACTGACCGAACCTTTCGTGCAAGAGCACAAAAGCATGGTCGAGCAGAATTACATCGATATGGGCCGGCCGAGGAAGATGGGAGACGTAACCAAAAAGCACAACTCCAGCTTCACGCGTTGGTTCAAGCAAACTCAACTGGCTGAAGCACAGAGAAATACGCCTTCTACCGAAGATGAAAAACTCATATACACCTTATCACAGGGACCCGCGCAGAACCTAAGGACCTATCAGGGGTACGACATCAACGGTTACAGATTCTACACCGAGGAAAAGGACAGAAATAGTGAAAATCAAAACTCAGGAGTAACTATGCTGTCATACGCCGATGACGAGACTAATGTCAAGGAAAGATTTTTTGGAAGGATCGAGGAGATATGGGAGCTCAATTACTGTGGAGAGACGGTGCCAATGTTTCGTGTGAGATGGGCCAAGAAGGTCGAAAAAGAAGGCCGATATTTCACAACCATGGTTATACCCGATGCAAAATCGAAGAACGCATCCGCGAAAAATGAGCCATGGGTACTCGGTAGCCAAGTTGACCAATGCTTCTTCATCACCGATCCGTCGAGGCCTAGCCGTGTTGTCGTGAGGAGGGGCAAGAGGAGCATCATAGGAATGCAAGGAGACGCCAACGAGGAAGACTTGGACAAGAACGGTGACCCGAAGATGGAGGAGGAATTCGACAGGCACTTCGACATGCCTACTACTAGTAAAGTAAGAAGGAAGACCTCCCTACCCTCTAAAGGTTGTCCGTTCACGCGAAGAAATCTCAAGGTGGCCGGCATAAAGTATTCAACCGCCAACAACCGAAAGGGCAAGAAGATTGCGAAGAGACGCTAGAGCTCGGAGCCGGGACGAAGAAGATCTTTTTTTGGTCTATCACATGTGTGTGAGTGTGTGTTAGACAAGTACATGCATGTGTGTGTGAGAGAAACAAGAACGTACATGTTTGTATGAGACAAGTAATTTATAATACTCTACTAATTACTAAATAATGTTGTGTTATTTATTGAAATGTAACTAAAATATGAAAAAAAGAAGAAAAATTGTGTAGCAGCCAAGGTTCGAACCTGGCTACTAATGGGCTAACATTGACCTTAACCACTGGGCTAGTGCTAAGTAACTGTCAGTACACAGCAGTAAACCATTTTGTTTTGCTAAGTGTCTAAATTCTGTGGCGCACGCCCCTTTAGGTGCGCCACAGAATTAAGGAATTCTGTGGCGCATGTCATAGTTGATGCGCCACAGAATGCTTAATTCTGTGGCGCACATGGAGGGGTGCGCCACAGAATTTAGACACTTGGTGAAATAATCGACTCGAACCTTTCTTCCCCCTCACAACAGCAGTTTCTTCCCCGACGAGCCAAAACCTAGCGCGCGCCCACTGTGCTCTCGCAACCACCGCCTAGCGCCGAGGAGGAGGAGGACCGCCACCGCCTAGCGCCGCCGAGGAGGAGGAGGACCGCCACGCCGCCGCCGCCGAGCAGGACGCCCGAGCCCGAGCCGCCGCCGCAGATCGAGGAGGAGGAGGACCGCCACGCCGCCGCAGAGGAGGAGGACGAGGAGGACAACGCCGCCACCATCGCAACCTTGCGCCGCCGCCATTCGGTGAGAGGCCCTCTCCCCCGTCCCCACTCACTTGTCCCTCTCCCCTGTGCCTCCCTCCCTCTCCCCTATGCCTCTCAATTTGGTTCTCAATTTTCTTAACTTCTTGCTGGTGATGTACTTAATTTTGATTGAGCAATTGACAATGTTGCATATACATATAGTCAGTATGAATTTTGATGTAGTGCTGCTGTAGCTTGTGTGGACATTCAATTTATGAATTTTGATGTTCATAGTCTCTGTTTGCAAATTAGGGTTCCTGCTAGTTATTGTGGTCAAATGGAACGAAACAAGGGACAAAGCAACATGATTGATCCATCTATCAAATGCCTAATGCAAATGCAAATGAAAATGCCTAATGCTACTTGCAAATGAAGTAGGTACTGGTTGATATAGCAATAAGTAGTATTTTTTAAATGAACAACCATATTGCAATTATCAAGTGCATGATTATGCCAATACTATTTAGTGTGTTACAGTAATTAAACCAGTGCATGCTTGCCATAAACTGCTACTGCTTATTGGTGCTGCTGTGGGCATGCTGATGCTCATAACAATAATGAAATGAAAAAATGCTTGCTCATGCTCATGCTTGCCATAAATTGCTACTGGTTCAAATTGCTTGTGATAGCAGCTTTTGTTTTCTTTATTCATTGCTTGCTGTTTGATTTTTGGGTGAGCTGGATGCTGTTTGATTTAGGTTCTCTTGTTCATGCAAATGATGCTACTGGTTTAAATGTAAATGCAAATGATGCAGTCAAATGCTATTTAATTTATTGCTTGCTATTTTTTTTAATTCATTGGTTGCTGTTTTTTTAATTCATTGCTTGCACTAGAGCTAATAAAGTTCTTGCTATTTTGTTGGCAGTAGAAAATTTAGGTTTACAAAAAGAAAATGCTTGGGTTAATTAAATGAAATGCTACTGCCTAGGATTTGTTAATAAAATGAAATGCTACTGCCTAGGTTTAGAAAATGAAATTGCTTGGGTTAATTCACCTCTGGCCACCTCTGCCCTAGCAAGAATATTCCTCTGAACCAAAAATGCCTCTGCCTAGCAAGAATGGACAGGCTCTCCTGACCCATTTTGGGGAATATTCCCAATGGCTTGTCTCTGACCCATTTTGGAGAATATTCTCCCTCTTGTGGATTGACATCACAATTCAAAAAAAGAAACTGATGGCATTGTCCTATGTAACACAACTGTTCAGCTTGTGTTCTCATACCCTCTGTGCATGCCCTCCATCCTATATAAATGCCTAGTGTAGTGAACCTGAAAACCACACCAAACATGGACAACCTGTCCTGGAGTGCAAAGAGGAGGAGCACTGGCTCCCTTGGTGCCTCTGGCTCTAGGGATGCCACTCTTTCCAAGACTTTTTCTATGGGTAGGGCAGACAAGGAGTTGCTAGTGTATCGTAGGAGAAGTGTGCAAGAGAGGGAAGCTTCTGCTGCCAGGTTTAGGGAAGAAGAAGCAGCAGATGGCTTGAACCAGCTAGGTGTGTTCACATACACTACAGAAGTTCTCCCAGTTCCAAAATCCAGACCTAAGGGCAAGATCAAACTGAAAAAGTATAAGCATCAGTTGAGGGAAGGAGGACCCACAGAGGTGTTGCCCTACTATGTAGAACCAAATCTTGAAGAAAAGGTTAAAGCTGGAGTTATCTTGTGCTGGCTGAGGAAGGGCATTAAAAAAATCAAAGATTTGGTATCCTAGTTTGTTGTAGTTAGTTGTAGTTTCAGCCATCTAGTTTTAGTGTGTCCTAGGTTGTCTGAATAATTATGTAATGTAAGGGTTGATGTAATGCTTCCATGCAATGATGAATAAAAGGGTTTATGTAATGCTTCTATGCAGATGGTAGGAAATAATGTATGTAATGTAAGGTTAAATGATGCTCATGCTCAAATGTTGGCAGTAGCTACTGGTTGGCTTGCTCTATACTGCCTTTTTAAATTTAAGTAATTATCTACTAAAATTTGATTAGCTATTGGTATAATTCTCTTTGAATTTATAAAAAAATTAAGTCACTAGCTACTGCCTTTTGTAATGTATATTTATGAGTAATAGCATTTTCATTTGAAGTCACTAGCATTTCCATATGATGCTCAAGCTTCTGCTATTTAATTATACCTGGAATAATAGCATTTTCATTTGAAGTCACATGTTGGCAGTAGCTACTGGTTGGCTTGCTCTATAATCTTGTATGCTTGTTTATGCTCTATAATGCTACTAGTACATGAAATGCTACTATTTGAATTCATTTATGAAATGATCATGCTCATGCTCATGCTCATTTATGAAATTCATTTATGAAATGATCATGCTCATGCTCATGCTCATGCTCATGCTACTATTTGAATTCTCTGGTTTGAAGTGCTAGCTTTAATGTACTCTGGTTTTTGTAGTGCTCCAGGTTGTGTAGTGCTCCAGATTGTGTACTGCTCCAGGTGGTAGTGCTCCAGGTGGTAGATGCTCCAGGTTAAGAAAGTCATTGTTGTTGTACTGCTTCAGGTTAAAAAATATGCTGAAATAGATGCTCCAGGTTTATGTTGGCTTTTGTTTGATGTATTGTAGATGGGCAAGTTTGTATGGTCGATATATGGTGGATATTTTTGCAGGGATTTCATTGAGTTGCCCATTTCTCCCGAAGCGTTGATTAACTTCCGTTTCGGTTGAGAAATGGGCACTCCTACGTAGAAAAATTAGCAAAAGTCATGCCGAATTTTCTGGTTGACTTTTGTACTAACTTGTTCCCTCTTTATTATGAAGTGCAAATAAACATGTCGGGCAACACTTCTAAGCCCAGGAGCCAGAACGAAGAAGCGAGAGAGGCCAACAAGGACTTCTGGGAGGGCTACGAGCAGCATCCCCGGAAGGCCGCCGCCGAGTCGCCCGATGATGAGGAAGAGGGCCGGGACGCCGCCTCCGAGGAAGAGGTCCGGGACACTGCCGCCGACACCGGCGACGATGACGATACCTGGGACGACGCCGCCCAGACCGGTGAAGAGACGACCGGTGAAGAGAACGCGGCCAACCGCACGGAAGGTGATAGCGGCGGCAACCCTCAGGAGGGTAAGAAGAAGAGGACGGCGAGGAGGCCAAGGAGGGATCGGAGGCCGCAAGTGCTCGCCAACGTCACCGATGCTGTCACGGTAGTCTCCGAAAGTGGCCTACCGATGGAGCCTTCGTGGGTTGCCAAAGGGTACGGCATGCAACTAGGGTGCATCGTCCGTGAAACCGTGCCGATCCTAACTCAGGACCTCAGAAGCAAGGAGAACGAGGCTATCGTCCAATCCCTCCTCCAGAAGCTTCACCAACGATACACGTTCCCGGAGCCGTTCAATAAGAAGGTGGACTCTTTAGCTCTCACGAAGATGAGCACCGCCTTGAGCAGCTGGAAGAACCGGCTGAAGAGAAAGATCGAGGCCGGTGAAAGCTGGGAGAGGATAAGTAGCCGAGACCCGTCGCTCTCCTTAGAAGACTTTAATGCATTCAAGTCTTACTTAGAGAGTGACGCTGTTAAAAAATGGACCGCCTGGGGGAAGAAAATGCGGGATTTGAACTTAGGGACCCACCATTGCGGAAGCGGCGGTTACCGAGGAAAACAGCCCACTTGGGACAAGGAGGATGCCGAGATGGTACGTCTGGGGAAAGAAAACCCCTGGCACAAAATCCAGGATGAACAGGCTAGGAACTTTGTCCGGTCCCGCTACTACTTAGACTGGAAGACGGGGCAATTTATTACGGATCACGAAGTCGTGAGGGATTTCGAGAAGTACCTGGTAAGGATAGTTCTATATTATTTCGCTCATCTTATTAGGCAATGAAGCCAAATGAGCTAACCTTAAGTTCCTTTGTCTGAAGGATGAAGAGTTGACGAAGGCTGGCCCGTCGTCCCAGGGGTCGACGGAACCGTGGGACACGCCTTTCAACAGGGCGATGAACAAATACAAGGAGAGGGAGCTAGACAAGCCACCGACGTCGGGTGGCCGTGTGTCCGGCTTTGGCACAAGTATGAAGCTATCCGAGTACTACGGATCGGATGCCAAGACGAGAAAGCTGGAGAGGAGGTCATCGGCTAAGGATAAATCCGAGGTTCAGGAGCTGAAGAAGAAGGTGGAGACACTAGAGAAGCTGGTGGCCGAAAAGCCTGTGGAGAACACGGAGATGATGAAGAAGTTATTGGACGAGAAGATCCGGCAGATCATCCCCCCTGGGTTGATGGAGGGGTTAGCTGCTTGGAATGCGGGAGGTCAAGTGGGGCCGATACATGTGCCCAGCATCAGCGGCAGCAACTCAAGCTTCCACGTGTCGCCGACGGTGCCGCTCCACCCGACGCCGGCGTCGGGGCTCCACCAGACGCCGCCGCAGCTCCAACCGCCGCCGCAGCTCCAACTGGTCGCATCGACGCCCCCAACCGCCGCCCTTGTATCGACAGTAGCCGAGATCGACGCCATCAAGGAGGTAAACTCATTAGTTACTCCTTCGCGTCATCTTCTTTAACTATATATGCCTTTCGTGACTGCCATCTCACGATGCCCAACATGGCGCCCCTGACTCAGGATGAACCATGCATACTTCTGCAAACGGTGGAGCCCGGCGGCAAGTTGGTGGAAGTTGCTAGCGGCCTTGTCATGCCTTCCCGCGTTATGCACGGCGCTAGATTGGCGGAAGACGTGGCGAAGGTCAAGTTGATAGTGGTAGTGCCGGAGTACCGCTACGCCATCCCCCCTTTCAACCTCCGGGCACAGACGAAGGCGACGTTTTGCCCCTTGCGGATTGCACCTCATGGCTTATGACATGGCCGAAGAACCAGATTCGTCTGGGGGGGGTCTTCCGAGTGGTAAGAAAAGCACCGGCGCCACCTCCCCTATCATCCGGCCCAAGATCGCCAGCGCCGACGACACCCTTAAGGAAACGGCGGTCGCCGCCCCCACTACCCTGAAGGAACCGGCGGTCGCCGCCGCCACCCGGAAGGAACCGACGATCGCCGTCACCACCAGACGCCACAAACAGTTGTTGGGAGCGCTACCGCAGCGACCGTCTACTAGACGCACGGTACGCCAAGCGACGGCATCGCAACCGCCACCACCTAAGGTCCAGGACATGGCGCCACTTGATGGCAACGATGTAGAGGATGATGATGACATCGATGCCTACATCAACACTGGCGCCTGCAGCCAAGATATGTACATGCCTCCTATGGATGAACAAGCCTTCCGCACACACAGCGATCAACTTAGTCGTCCCCCTACAGTCACGAAGCAGCGCCTGGTCTTCACGGGTCTTTCTCAAGACACTCCTCCGGAGGCTGGCAATCCAGCTCAAGTCAAGCCTGCTACCGTTTTCAGCCCTAACACGCTGCGTAAGACGATCATCGGGGAGCCACCCAAATCAACCCCAGCAACCTCAGAAGCACCACCAGCACCCGAAGCACCACCATCAGCACCACAAGCACCCCCAGTAGGTCAGGCGAAGAAGGGAAGGAAGAGAGGAGGCAAGAAGGGCGCATCTTCGAGCCAGCCTGCTCCTAAGAGGATCCGGGCCGACGACATGGTACCACCTACACCGGATGGCTTGCCCCGGTGTCATGAAGCTGGTAAACCTATACTGCCTCCGGACATGGAACACCTCGCAAGTGGACCAATGCTCCCTTTGCAGCACTGTATTCAATATCAAGAGAGCGTCCTTCTTAAAGAAAAGGATCCAAATTACCCGGTGTTCTCGGTCAAGGTGCCGTCCGACCAGCACTTCGTCAATGAAGACCCCGCGGATATCTTCTTCATAGCGTTCGAGGACGTCTTCAATCTATTTCACTCGAAACGGCTCGACTATAACTTGGTCCGCCTATACGCGATCAATCTTCAGATGAAGATCAACAGAGAGAGACCCCCCCACATTGCGGTAGCGGATCCCTACTACATGCGCGATAGCCAGCTCCAGGACGGCTCAAGCACACGGACCAAGGCGGTGCGGTACCTCGAGAGCTTCATGCTCATGAACAAAGAGAAGAACACCATTCTTCTGCCTGTCTTTCCCGAGTAAGTACACATCCGCTCACGGCCGTCGTAACTTATGCTTTCTTATATATTTCTTCCATTGGCGATCCTTTTCCAACATTCCATTTCAATTGCATGTGTTGAGCAGGGACAAATACTGCACACTCATCATCCTTTGCCCGAAGTGGTCACTAGCCCAGTATTTCGACTCGTCGAATACGACGACGAAGAAAGACTACAGGAGAATAAGGGGTGTTCTCGATGAGGCTATCCTTGGCTACTCCAAAAATGGAGGCACCTTCGACAAGAAAGGGGAATTTGTCAGGCCGGACACTAAAAAGCTCGGGTTCAAGCACGTGATCGACTTCCCTTGCATCAAGCAGCCAGCTGGCAGCATTAAGGAGGCCTTCTATGTCCTCCATCACCTTAAAGGGTTTGTCGAGGATGCAGAGATGATGTCTCTGCCACCTAGCAAGCGAGACCCCATTAAAATGTCGGGGGAGATCAACGATGATGATCTTAGAGAAGACTTCCATCGCCTCCAAGTAAAGCTCTCTGAAATTATATTACACGATGTATCCAACGCATCGGGGCTCTTATACCAACTCAGAGGGTTGTGTAAGAGGGATATCGAAGAACGCCTACATAGGCAGGGTGATGGAAGGACATGGACGACGAAGGCCTTGTACAAGCCGTTCCCGGAGCCGCTCAACAAGAAGTCTCGTTGACCGAGACCGGTGTGCTTAGCATTACTTTGAATCGATGGACAATTTGTACTGTGTTGTAAACTAAACTTGCTTAATTTGCTCGAAACGGTGGTCGTTGTTGTTGGACTTCAATTACTATTGTAGTCGTTGTCGTTGAACTTGATTACTTATGTGATACCGATGCTATATGTCTTTTAGGTTTATTATTATTTCCTTGCTTTAATTCTTGTGAATATGTATGCATGTGAACTCTCTAACTCTTTCCATTGCGTTATATACTAATATGCCTTGTGTCCATGCATAGAGATGACGTACTACGTCGTGTTCGAGGGGCGGGTTCCAGGAGTGTACGAGGAGTGGGAGGAGTGCAAGAAACAGGTGCACAAGTTCAGCGGCAACTGCTACAAAGGGTACCCGACTAGGCACGAGGCGGTTGCCAAGTGGAGGGCGCACCAAGCAAAGAAGAGCAAGATGAAGACCTTCCTTGTGCTGTCGCTCTTGCTCACTATCGTCGCGGCGGTACTCTATTTCATCCTAGTGTAGGCGGCGGCCGGTGTCACTTCGTTTGTATCTAGAGATGATGAGAACTTTCTTAATTTGCATGCATTATGAGTGTATGGAGCTATATGTATAACTCGATCGGGCTCTAAGTAATGTGATGATGATGTGATGATTATATATGTCCATATTATATCTGTCTATATTATATCAGTATATAACCTGCATGTAGTGTATAAAATCAGTATAAAACCTGTATAGTACACCAGGGAGCACAAAATCGAGTATACCTGTAGATAGTTCTGTGGCGCACCAAAAAATAATTCTGTGGCGCACCTATTTCTGTGGCGCAGCTACATTACATGCGCCACAGAACTACTTATTTCTGTGGCGCACACTACCTGGTGCGCCACAGAAACCTTATTTCTGTGGCGCACGGCCTGGTGCGCCACGAAAGCTTATTTTTGTGGCGAGAATTCGCACCTCCCATGCGCACAGAATCGTATACATGGACTAGACTATTGTGCGCACCAGGGCGTTGGTGCGCCGGGGACAGGTGGACCCCCGGCGCACCAACGCCCTGGTGCGCCGGCAATATGTCTAGTCCATGTATACCTGGGACTTGGCCCAGATCATGCAATATGACCTCCCCAACTCATATTTTCTTTTGTTTTTCTTTATTTCTTTTCTGGCCTTTTCTATTATATTTATGTTCTTATCTTGACTGGTGTAATAGCCAAGAATTATGCATGATTTATATATGCAAAAACAAAAAATATGAGATTATACATACAAAAAATATTGACCAACACAATATTAATTAGTCATACATAAAATATTGGCCATGACCATATGAGTAGTTATGAATTACACAAAATATGAGTTATAGATTGCAAATAAAGTTTTACATCATCGATTGAGAAGAGTGTTTCACTTTCTTCTTGCTTTTCTTGCTCGTCGTTGAATAATTTAGCCCCGTGTCGTGACTTCTTCTTTTGAAGGGTCGACCTGACCTCGGTAGCGTGGTCCTGCTTCTTCTTGTGGTGTATGTTGTGTCTTCGTCCTCGGATTCTTCCATCATTGGGTCTCCGACTTGTCCTTCGAAGTCTTCCTCGTTGGCGACTCCATCCATTCCGACGATGGTCCTCTTGCCTCTCCTCACGATAACACGGCTAGGCCTGGATGGGTCGGTTATGAAGAAGCATTGGTGCACGTGTTCTGCCAGTACCCATGGCTCATTCTGCGCGGTGGCGTTCGTGGACTTTGATTTGTTGGCTTCGGGTAGAAACATGGTGGTGAAATACCGGTCTTCTTTTGTGACGTTCTTAGCCCATCTGATACGGAACATCGGCACTTTCTCCCCAGCGTAGCTAAGCTCCCAGATTTCCTCGATTCTTCCGTAGTATCTAGTCTTTACGTCACCCGTCCAGGAATCCATCGTTACCCCTGAGTTCTGGTAAACATTGTTCTTGTCTTTTTCTTCCGTGTAGAATGTGTACCCGTTGATATCGTACGCTTGGTAAGTCATGAGGTTGGGCGCGGGGCCATGTGACAAGGCCAATACTAGTTTATCCTTGTCAGAATCCATTGGTGGGGGATTAGCATCAATGTGGTCTTTGAACCAGCGCGCGAAAGAGGAGTTGTGCTCTCTGTATATTTCTGCTTCCGTCATCATCGGCTTGCCACTGTTCTCTATCATGGTTTTGTGCTCTTTCAACCAAGGATCGATCAAGTCAATGTGTTGTAGCGCTACTAAGTTGGCCCTGTCAAAGTCGGAAGTCCGACCAGACATGTGCACGTGCAGTTCCTTCCTTCCATTTTTGTGACCTACTCCCTCGAACCTGCGGAGGTGCTTGTTTTGAGGCAAACCAACAGGGTCCTCGATGTCTAGATAATTCGTGCAGAAAGAGATGCACTCTTCGGTGAGCCAGCCCTGTACGATGCTTCCATCCGGATGTGACCTGTTACGAACGTATCCTTTAATGACCCCATTCATTCTTTCAAACGGCATCATGTTGTGTAAGAATGCCGGCCCTAGACTGACGATATCATCCATGATATGGACCAACAGATGGACCATCACGTCAAAGAATGCAGGCGGGAAGTACATCTCAAGCTCACATAGGATCACCACGATCTCTTCCTGGAGCCTTGCGAGTTTCTTCACGCTTATCGACTTCCGAGTTATGACGTCGAAGAAGTTACAGAGCCCAGTCAGCGTTGCACGGACATGGTCATCCATTATACCTCGGATTGCAACCGGAAGAATCTGCGTCATCATCACGTGACAGTCATGAGACTTCATGCCGCTGAAGTTTCGTTTCTTGGGGTCCATGTATCTGCTTATTAGCCCGGAGTAACCGAAGGGCACTCTGACTCCTAGAAGGCAATTGAAAAATTGATCGACCTCGGCCGGACTAAAAGTGAAGCAGGAGGGGGGACAGTAATAGTCTGGCTGCTTAATCCTTTTGCGCTTCTGACCGCCGTCCGCCTCCTCCTCCGACTGTCCCTCTTGGGCCGCCGGGATCTGAAGCTCTTCCCTGATGCCCAAAACTTTCAGGTCGTGTCTTGCTTTCGGCCCATCTTTGGTCCGGTCCGGCATGTTGAGAAGAGTGCCAAGCAAGCTCTCGCACACGTTCTTTGTAATATGCATGACATCAAGGCAGTGAGGTGTATCGAGAATTTTCCAGTACGGCAAGTCCCAAAACACGGACCTCCTTTTCCATACACCAATGAGCGGCGTCGCCGTTGCCTTTTTCTTCTTCTTCTCTCCAGGCTTTTGACGTATCTTTCCCGGCGGAGGGCACTCCTTCCAACCTTTCAGTAATGTATCGATCTCTTCGCCGCTCTTCTTCCGTGGAGGTCCTCGGGGTTCATTTGTACCATCGAACAGATCTCCACGCTTTCTCCACGGGTCAGTCTTCTGTAGCCACCTTCGATGCCCCATGTAAACTGTTTTCGAAGAGCCGGGATCCTTACCAAGCTGCAAAAACATCGTCTCTTCCATGCACCTGACACATGCCTTGTGTCCATGGCACACCTGGCACGAAATATAACCGTATCCGAGGTAGTCCTGCACCGTCGTGATCAACGCGGCTCTCAAAGGGAAATATTCTTCCGCGACGGCGTCCCATGTATCTACCCCTTCCTCCGCCCACAACGTTTCAAGCTCCTCTTTTAATAATTCGAGATACATGTTGATATCATTTCCTGGCTGTGTCGGCCCTTGAATTAGCATACTCATCTGTATGTACTTCCTCTTCATGCACAGCCAGGGCGGGAGGTTGTAGATCCATACAAACACGGGCCATGTGCTATGTGTGCTGCTCTGGTTTCCGAACGGATTGAATCCGTCCGTGCTCGCACCCAACCTGATGTTTCTGGGTTCTGCCCCAAAACTTCCGAATTCATTGTCTAATGCTTTCCACTGGCTTGCATCCGAAGGGTGTGTCAGCACTGGGTGCTCAATCCGATCTTCATCATTCAACACTGCCTCCTTTCTTTCAGCGTGCCAGCGCATGAGCTTTGCTTCCTTGCGGTCCGCGTAGAACCGTTGCAGCCGGGGGCGAGCGGGAAGTACCACACAACTTTCCGAGGAGCTTTCTTCTTCCCTTTCTTGTACCGTTCAGCGTCACACACAGGACATTTGGTCTTGTCCACGTGCTCCTTGCGATACATGATACAATCGTTGATGCAGGCGTGATACTTTTCGTGGGGTAAGTCGAGAGGGCACGTGATTCTCTTGGCCTCGGCTAGACTACCAGGACACGTGTTCCCGGCAGGAAGGAGATCTTTCACGTATTCCAGAATGTCGTCGACGCTTGAGTCCGTCCATCCGTGTTTCACCTTCATCTGCAGCACATCGAGCGCTACTCTCAAGCGGGACTCCCCCAACCCGCGACCTGAGTCGTACAACGGAGTATTCGAGTCTATCTCCAGTTGCTCAAGCTTTGATTTCCGCTTGGCGCCTTTCGTCTTTTCGAGAAGCAGATCTTGAAGATGAGGGTCCCGCACGACTGAAGCTAGCGGCACCTCTTCGTCGTCAAGGTTATTGTCATCGTCAAGGTTATTATCGTCGTCAAGGTTATCGTCTTCTGCGACAAACTCTTCATCGTCATCAATGTCATGATGCCCTCCTTCTTGCCGGCCATTATTACCACCTGCTGCCGTCGCCCCATTGACCTCCGCGCCATCATCGCTCATCCATTGAGTGTGTCCATGCATGAAACCATTAGTGAGCAGGTGCCCCTGCAATTTTCCTGAATACGGGTCAAACCATTTCCCTCGTTTGCATCTCCGGCACGGACACAATACCTCCGTGCGTTTATTTTCATACATGTCGATGATCGCGTGTTTCAGATATCTCATCACGATGCTTTCACTCATCTCGATAACCATTCTCGCCTGCATGGTAAGATTACATAATTGATTAGAACCATGCATCCGTCGGTAGTTTTCACGGAAAATTTCGGCATGACCTTCCTACACGGTAGGACATAGGAGCGCCAGAAATGTGCCGAAACGGAAACTTGAAGAATCAACATTTCGGCGCAACGTTGGCAACTCATTTTCAACGCCAACACACACACAAGCACAAGCACAACATATATATATGCCACACACGAGAGCTAGCTTTGCTTCAAATGTCCAACATACGTCGATTTCATTCCTTAATTTGTTCATTAATCACCTATTTGTTTGATATATTCGTCGATGAGATCGAGACGAAGCGCCGCGACAATGGCGTATGGAAGCCGACTTTCTAGATCTAGATCTAGATTGAGCGGTCAATGCGGGATATTAGATCTAGATCTACATAGGGGGATGTGGGAGATGCATGTAGGAAGGGAAGATTTGCTCAAAAAATATGATTTTGTTTGGTCAAATTGGTGAAATTGGGGATAGAAATGGGCAAAAATGAGCTGGGTTGGGAGAAGGCTCGGGTTTGTGTGGAGGAGTGGAGTGGTAGTAGAGTGGGGGAGTGGTTGTTGAGCAGAAATAACTGCCCAGGTTACTGCCGGCGCACCATGGTGTCAACACCCGGATTTTTAAGTCCAGATGCCTATTATGCCATTCATCGCAATCCCAGGAATATTGTTTTTGCGAGACATAATAGATTGATATCACAACACATCATTCATTACCTCACAGAATTGTCTTACATAGAAGGATCACATGATCCAGTCTTAATACATCATAGTGGATCTAGAGATCCTGTTACAAAACACATAGCGGAAGCGAAGTAACGGTTGCGGTCCATCTATTCCACAGGCAACTGTTGACGTCAAGTGATCCTAGTTGTCGAGACTTCTGCTGTCCATCTTCCTCGTGCTGCTGTTCTCCTTCATAGTCTGGCCATTTGAATAGCCAGGGACAAAGCCATGAGTACTTTAAAGTACTCGCAAACTAATACTAATGTAAGCACTATCAACTATAGTAAGGGGTGCTAAGCTCTAAGTTTATTTGCATAAAGCCAATTTTATTTCATAAGCATTTAGTAAAAAGCCTCTTCATTTGCTAACTAACTCAAGTGGGAACATTAGTGTCATTCCCACAACTCTGTTGTGATTCAAGTCAAAGTCACCATTTCAAGTTCAAATCACAAGTCACCCTTCACCTGTCACATTTTTGAAAACGGTCTGATGACGGAACAGTATGGCCTTTCCAATCGTCCAACCGTGGACACGGCTATTCGAATAGTTCTACACTCTGCAGAGGTCGTACACTTGTGCCACAATATTTGCAATAATCCGTCAGGGTTAACTGGCCCTGATTTATCATACTCCGTATGCGGACTACCAACCATAACCTTTCACTTATATACTCTAGTACAGGCACCTCTCCCCATGAGCTTGGCCTCCCGGTGAAAACCAACCTGTTAACCCGGGAACTGCACAGGGCTTGGGCCGGACAATTCACCTCATTCACGTCATATCACATCATTTCTTTTGTAGAGGCAGCCCTCGGCATAACCCCGATGACGCTTGTTTAGAGGGAACCCATACTAAAGCACATAAATTTCTAGTTAAGCCCTTACCCATATCAGGTATTGTGGGGGTACTTGCAAAATTGGAATGGTATCGCATCCGAACCCAACCATCAGTTTTTGTAAAGTTCACCATGTCATTCACAAGTCACATTCACCTTCAAAATCTTTCAATAGAATGACTCATCATTCCAAGGTTTTCAAAGTCATTTCATTTCACAAGTTCCCATCTAGAGTAGTAAATTTTATTTGTTAGCACTAGCAACTAATCATGAGGGGTGCTATCTAGCTTTCATTGCTCTAGGCTAAATGTGATACTCTTGTAGTATTCTATCTCTAGACCAAAGTTAACTATAAAAGCAAGTTATAATAATCAAAGTAAAAGCTTGTAAGAATAAAACTTGGGATGGGATCATGAAGCATAAAGTAAATTGGTGAGTGTGCCTTGCTCTAGTAGAGCTTTGCACTTTGCAAGAATATTAGCTTGCAAGAGTATAGCTTGTATTGGGGTTAGCTTGCATTAATAATAGCTTGCCTTGGTTGGAGTAGTGATCAAAGTTCTCTTCCTCTTCAAAGTAGTCCTCCTCCTCCTCGGTGTACTCCTCGGTACTAGCGTCTAAATACGAGTACAATACACTCAATTACCACACAAAGCCTAAGTACTAGACTAAGCACACACATAAATTACTCCTACTAAGCTATCACTCAACATGCTTATTAGGTGAGTTGATTTAATTCTATTCTTAAGGAAAATAATTTCCTCTCATTATAAATATTAATTAAAGTTTCTATTTATTTCTTGAGGGAAAATAATTTCCTCTCATTTAATATTATTAAGATTTAATTTCCTTCATGAATAATATGTGACCTAGGTTGACTAAAGTCAACCTCTTCACAAGTATCAATTGGGAAATGATTTAAATGAGGTACACCACCTCATGCCTTTTTATTACCCATGATTAATGCTTTTATATCATCAACTAATTTAATATGGGTTTAAAATTGACCATAGTCTATACTCCATATTAACTTAGTTGAGGCAAGATTTAAATGAGACCAAAACATCTCATAAGATTTAATAATTAGCCTTGATTAATTTAAATACTACTATGAAAATGATTGAATATTTTTAAATAAGAGCCTATGGATTATTACTACATGTGTCATCAATTCTCATTGAATATCTTGGAGTAAGCATTTAAATGAGAGGCTACACCTCATACCATTTAATTCTAACATGGTAAGGATCTAATATTATCCACAATTCATATGAGACCTAAATGACCAGAGTCTCTAGTTTATTCTGAATTGTTCATGACAAGATTTAAATGAGAGAAAAATTCCCCTAAGAGTTATTAATAGTTTTGGACAATATCTGTGACTAGAAATAGCCATAAAGTCTTTTAATTAACTAGGCCATGATCATTCAAGGTAAGCATGGCATATTTTTACAGAAACAATTAGTGTAAGTGAAATGTGAATTATAGGAGTTGGAATCAACTCAAAAGCATTTTTGGTTGATTTTTAAGAATTAATCTAAGGCAGAAAAGTCCCTGCCTTGTTATTTTTATCATTTGAATTCTATAATAAATCTAAAGTTGAGGCCAGGGTAGTCTTATAGATAATTTAACAAGGTTTCCAAATATATAAAATTTGTTCAATTTGGTTTGGTAGATTTTTTTCTATTTAATTTTCAAAACAGTATCTGAGAAGAATTTGATTTAATTCGAAATATTCACATTCAAATGAGTGGGCTCGCGCGGGAAAAGAAATGGGCCAGTGAGAGGGGGAAAGAGTTGGGCCGGCCCAGCTAGCGTGCCACGCACGCAGCGGGCCGCCTGACGGTGGCCCCCGCTTGTCAGCGGGTTTTAAAACCCGAAGGGGTACCTTTGATCGTGGGCCGTTGGATTAGGACGGCGATCGACGGACGAGGTGCGTCGTCGTCGTCGACGAGAGACAGCGGCGGCCACGGCGGATGTAGGGGGTCGGCGGCGACCCTGGGCTCCGGCGAGGCGGGGCGTTGACGCGAGGCGATGTTGGCGTGGACGGTGAGTCGAGTGGTGGTCGTGGGAGCTCCGGGGGTGCTCGGAATCGTCGGCGTCGTCGAGCTGCTGCGGCGGCGGGCTCTGGCCAAATTCCGACGAACCGGTGGCTAATCGAGAAGGGAAAGAGGTATTGGCGAGCTAGAAGGAGGTGGGGAGGCTACTGGTGTGCTTGGAAGAGGCTGGGAGGTCCTCCTTTTATAGGCTTGCGAGGTGACCGTGGGGGCGGCTCAGGTCGACGGCGAGGTCGTCGTTCCGAGGCGACGAAGGGGCCAGGGATGGTCGCTGGGTGTTGGCGACGTTCAGGCAGTGCTGACGAGCGTCATGGCGAAGCAGGGGGAGGAAGGGTCGCGTCGTCAACGTCATCGCACCATGGCAGTATGGTGGCGGATGATCGTCGTCCGTGACGAGGGCTACAGGGCGAGCGCGTCCCCGTGGTGTTGTCCAGTCGCTAGCTGACGTTGAGGTGAGCGTGTATGAGCCAGGGGAGAGGGAGGGGAGTGCTGTGTTGACGGGGCACAGCGGCGTCCTGTCGCGCTCTGGGGCGTCACCATGCGCATCCTGGCGCGCGTGGGCGTTCCCTGGGCGTGTCTGGGCGCGCCAGTCCTGGGCGATGTCGACGCCAACTTGGCCAACGGCGTGCACGGTCATGGTCAGAGGGGTGAGGGCAAGCTCCAGGACAAGGTGGCGTGGCCTGGATGGGAGAGGAGGTAGTGATGGCATGGTGTGCACTTGGCATGCCACGGCATGCATGATCATGGTCGTGGTGACCAAGCAACAGTGAAGGCAGAGGCATGGGTTGATGCTGAGGGGTGAGAGGAGGCTTCAGGGCAGCAGGGAGGGGCTAGGGTTGGACTTGGTCCAACCAAAATTGCAGCATGGGCACAAAAAGATACCCTGCCAGTAAGGTGTTTGATGAAATGCCCGCAAGAAATTTATTTTCAAATTTTGGAAAATCCTTTGGTGAATCTCATTCATATAATATTTGAAGTATATTGGTGGTGGTGGTGCTCATTTTGGTGTTGATTTGCAAAGATTCAAAAAGTTGGCCATCTTCTCTTTGTTTCAATGTCATCACTTGTCAATCCTATTCTGGTCAACCTGGTCAAAGTCAGCTCTGGTGGTAAACAGCAAAAAGGTTCACCTTCATATGGTCTTGGATGACATGGTCAGAGTTGACCAAGTTTAGTTTAGGAAAAGTGGAAACCAGAGGGGTAAAGTGGGGAACATTTTATAATGTGGCCAAATGACCATTAGTGCATGTGAGCTCATATTTCATTCAAATTTGATTTGATTTGAGTTTGTTTGATTCCAAAGGTGTTTATATGTGTTTAGTAACCAAACACAACCAATGGGGCAAGCCATAATGGTCTAGGTTCAAGATTTGTAAAAATGGCCATATCCACATATGTGTATTGGAAAATCTTCTTATTTTCTTTTTGATTTGGTTTTTCTTGATCCCCTTGATGTGGTTGAGGTTTAATATGATATAAGAAAACAATCCAAGCAATGGAAACAAGTTTGATGGTCTTTGGCTCAAATTTGTATTTTTGGCCATATGCACATATGTGCATTTCATCTTTTTATTTTATTTTCTTTATCTATGATCAAATGTCATGGTTTATGGTTACCTTAGTGTTAGTTTGGGGTTTAGTAAGGTTTTCAACCATTTTGGCAAGGTAGAGGTGCTTAGGTCAAGTTTTTGGAAAAATGGCTATGTGTCACATATGCCTCTATGCATATGTTGTACTTGAGTTTTAATTTCATTTGGCTTGACCCAATTGATGTTGTTGAGTGTTGAAATGGTGTAGGGGAGTGATCCAATCATTCATAACAAGTACTGTGGTCAATATTCTCTATTTCCCAAATTGCTATTTTATTCTCATATGCCTCTATGGCATTTTTAGTTTCTTTTTATTTGTTTTGGAAACCACTTGGATTTGGTTTGATAAGTACTAGTTAAGGTGTATGAAGGTTTTCCAAACCTCTAAGCAAAGTAGAAAAGCTTAGGGTAAAGTTTTATAAATATAGCCCTAGGCACCTATGCCTCTTTCTTATTTAATTTCCTTTTATTTTAATTTAGCTAGGGTGGTGAAAAGAGGGGTGAAGTTTAGGGTTTAGTGGGGTTCACAATGGTTCACCATTATTTAGCATAAATAATAAAAGTAGGGTTCAAGCTTTACCTATTAGGACTATATGCCCACATATGTCTTTTATTTTATTTTGTGTTTCTCAAAATAGATCTTAAATGATTTCTGGAGAAGATTAGGGTTTAAGGTTTTTCTTATTTGATTTCTTTCCTCTTTATTTTATTTGGTTGGTGACCTTCCTTGATCACTTTAGGGTTTTAGGGTTTAGCACATAAGCATAACAACACTCATCATGGCAACACACAAGATTTAAAACAAGGTCTATATGTATCAATCTTATTTTAATAAAAGTTTTTGTTGGTTCCAAAATTTGGAACTAGGGAAATTCATTTTGTTTGTTTTGAAATTTTTGGGTTGTTACAAACCCTTCCCCCTTAAACAAATCTCGTCCCGAGATTTTAAGAAAAGTTAGGTTCCTAAGAGAGGTTGAGCATTTTATTAACAGGAGGACATACTTGGCATGGTCTGGGGTGCTTCCTGAGCTTCAGTGGCAGTCATGTGGTAGAGACGGCCGTTGTTGTTGTTCTGATTCCTCCTTCCGGCAAAGCGGCGCTGTTGCTGAGCAGGTGCTGCGGTATTGGCGGCAATCCTGGCAAGCTTCTTGGGGCACTCATTGGAGAAGTGACCCACAACTCCACATTCGTAGCAGTTGACTGTGGACTTGTCTTTGGGGTTGACGGGGACAGCGTTGCTTCCAGTCTTTGGGGCATTATTGGGGTTGTTATTGTTACCATTGGGGTGGTTGTTGGTGTTGTTTTTGCTGTGGTTGTTGTGGTTGCCACCGGGCTTTGGGGGTCCTCCGTTGTTGTTGGAGTAGTTGGGGCGATAATTCTGAGCAGGGGGTTTATTGTATCTTGGGGTGAATCCTCCAGTTGAGTTGTTGCGGTGCTTTTGGGTATGGTGGGGTCCACTCTGGTTCATCATTCTTCTCTTGCGGTTCTCGTTGGCTTGATGCAGCTTTCCTTCCATTTGTATGGCTGAGTCCACAAGGGCTTCCAAGTCAGCGAACGGAATATTCACTAACACAGTTTGCATCTCGTCATGCAGTCCGTTCAGAAATCTTTCCTTCCTCTTCTCATTGGTGTCTGTCTCATCCGGGGCGTACCTTGTGTAAGAAACCTGTCGCGGTATTCCACCACGGACATCCTTCCTTGTTTGAGTTCACGGAACTCGTCTCTCATTTTCTTGATTAGTCCTTGGGGCACATGGTATTTACTAAACTTCAGCTTGAAGTCTTCCCAGTTCATCATTTGTCCAGCATTCATTGCGCGGGCACTTGTCCACCAGGCTCTTGCAGGTCCTGACAGATAGTGGGTGGCAAACAGTACTTTCTCTGCGGCTTCTACTCCCGCAACTTCTAGGTTGTTCTCCATTGTCTGGAGCCAGTCATCTGCGTCAAGTGGCTCTTCGGTCTTGCTAAACATCGGAGGGTTGGTGTTCTGAAAGTTCTTGAGCTTTGATCCTGGGTGATCCTGGTTTCCATGGCCTTGATGGTTCTGAGCTATCTGTTGCAGTGCAGCTAAGTTGGCTTGTCGTTCAGCTCTCGTGGCTTCGCGATCTTCCATCATCATCTGGAGCATCTGCATCATTGCGTCTTGGTTGCGGTTTGGTGGGGCCATCTGAAGATTGAGATAGATGATAAGATAAGAGGGAAATTTCTATGGTTTGTTTTGGGTTAAATTTTTAAAGGGTTCATAAAATTTTTGAGTAGTGTTGCGGGGGTAAAAACCAACAACACTTTTTCATTCATACCAAGCATCACACATTACAAATCTAACACACCGTTGGTTTGAAGAACCATTCATCGCTCTACGATACAAGGGGAATCCTGATACAAACTCACACCTACGATAGTGCCTTAATAATACTACTCTTCAGGGGGAATTCTTCGTCTTCACTGTTGAGGTGCTTGGCGAAGGGCGAGGGCGTTATCCAAATCCCTGCGGGTTTTGTACTGCCTGAAATCCTGAGGTGCTTCATAGGGGTTCATCTCTGGTTGTGGTGGGGGCATGGTCATCGGTCTTCCCATGGAGTCATGTCTTGGGTAGTAGAGGAAACGAGTGTTTCGGAGCTTGTTCTCATTTTGTCCACACAGACGGGCGAGTGCTTCTTGCATAGCCCTGACTAGTCCTTCCTTCCAGGTGTTTCCCGTTACAGAAAACCATATGGTTTCCCATACCGGGGCTCCAAGCTTCCTTCCTAGATCAGCAGAGACTTCCCACCGAGGTGGTCCTCCCAACTGATTATTGAAGGATGTTCCGAAGAACTCGGGGTACGGGTGTCCTAGATATTCCACTAGTTGCTTCAACTCCTTTTCGAATTTCAGTTCTCCTCCATGACCAAGCTGATAGCATTTCCATTGGTATTCCATCTGTGAGTAATTTAAGATGAGTAAGTTAGAGAAGTGATCAAGTGTGCAAACTTTTATGTAATATTTACAAGGAAACGTGGAGTATGGATCTCTTATTTTGGAAAAGATCTCAAGGATAAGAGTGAGAATAATTTTTCATATATATTCACTTCATTTGTTTTTGAAACTAAAATTTTCAGGACGTCCAATCTAACTAGGGTCTCCTAAGGTCAACAATGGCTCTGATACCAACTTGTCAACACCCGGATTTTTAAGTCCAGATGCCTATTATGCCATTCATCGCAATCCCAGGAATATTGTTTTTGCGAGACATAATAGATTGATATCACAACACATCATTCATTACCTCACATAATTGTCTTACATAGAAGGATCACATGATCCAGTCTTAATACATCATAGTGGATCTAGAGATCCTGTTACAAAACACATAGCGGAAGCGAAGTAACGGTTGCGGTCCATCTATTCCACAGGCAACTGTTGACGTCAGGAGTGATCCTAGTTGTCGTAGACTTCCTGCTGTCCATCTTCCTCGTGCTGCTGTTCTCCTTCATAGTCTGGCCATTTGAATAGCCAGGGACAAAGCCATGAGTACTTTAAAGTACTCGCAAACTAATACTAATGTAAGCACTATCAACTATAGTAAGGGGGTGCTAAGCTCTAAGTTTATTTGCATAAAGCCAATTTTATTTCATAAGCATTTAGTAAAAAGCCTCTTCATTTGCTAACTAACTCAAGTGGGAACATTAGTGTCATTCCCACAACTCTGTTGTGATTCAAGTCAAAGTCACCATTTCAAGTTCAAATCACAAGTCACCCTTCACCTGTCACATTTTTGAAAACGGTCTGATGACGGAACAGTATGGCCTTTCCAATCGTCCGTAACCGTGGACACGGCTATTCGAATAGTTCTACACTCTGCAGAGGTCGTACACTTGTGCCACAATATTTGCAATAATCCGTCAGGGTTAACTGGCCCTGATTTATCATACTCCGTATGCGGACTACCAACCATAACCTTTCACTTATATACTCTAGTACAGGCACCTCTCCCCATGAGCTTGGCCTCCCGGTGAAAACCAACTGTTAACCCGGGAACTGCACAGGGCTTGGGCCGGACAATTCACCTCATTCACGTCATATCACATCATTTCTTTTGTAGAGGCAGCCCTCGGCATAACCCCGATGACGCTTGTTTAGAGGGAACCCATACTAAAGCACATAAATTTCTAGTTAAGCCCTTACCCATATCAGGTATTGTGGGGGTACTTGCAAAATTGGAATGGTATCGCATCCGAACCCAACCATCAGTTTTTGTAAAGTTCACCATGTCATTCACAAGTCACATTCACCTTCAAAATCTTTCAATAGAATGACTCATCATTCCAAGGTTTTCAAAGTCATTTCATTTCACAAGTTCCCATCTAGAGTAGTAAATTTTATTTGTTAGCACTAGCAACTAATCATGAGGGGTGCTATCTAGCTTTCATTGCTCTAGGCTAAATGTGATACTCTTGTAGTATTCTATCTCTAGACCAAAGTTAACTATAAAAGCAAGTTATAATAATCAAAGTAAAAGCTTGTAAGAATAAAACTTGGGATGGGATCATGAAGCATAAAGTAAATTGGTGAGTGTGCTCCAGGAGAGCTTTGCACTTTGCATGAATATTCGCTTGCAAGAGTGTAGCCTGTATTGGGGTTAGCTTGCATTAATAATAGCTTGCCTTGGTTGGAGTAGTGATCAAAGTTCTCTTCCTCTTCAAAGTAGTCCTCCTCCTCCTCGGTGTACTCCTCGGTACTAGCGTCTAAATACGAGTACAATACACTCAATTACCACACAAAGCCTAAGTACTAGACTAAGCACACACATAAATTACTCCTACTAAGCTATCACTCAACATGCTTATTAGGTGAGTTGATTTAATTCTATTCTTAAGGAAAATAATTTCCTCTCATTATAAATATTAATTAAAGTTTCTATTTATTTCTTGAGGGAAAATAATTTCCTCTCATTTAATATTATTAAGATTTAATTTCCTTCATGAATAATATGTGACCTAGGTTGACTAAAGTCAACCTCTTCACAAGTATCAATTGGGAAATGATTTAAATGAGGTACACCACCTCATGCCTTTTTATTACCCATGATTAATGCTTTTATATCATCAACTAATTTAATATGGGTTTAAAATTGACCATAGTCTATACTCCATATTAACTTAGTTGAGGCAAGATTTAAATGAGACCAAAACATCTCATAAGATTTAATAATTAGCCTTGATTAATTTAAATACTACTATGAAAATGATTGAATATTTTTAAATAAGAGCCTATGGATTATTACTACATGTGTCATCAATTCTTATTGAATATCTTGAAGTAAGCATTTAAATGAGAGGCTACACCTCATACCATTTAATTCTAACATGGTAAGGATCTAATATTATCCACAATTCATATGAGACCTAAATGACCAGAGTCTCTAGTTTATTCTGAATTGTTCATGACAAGATTTAAATGAGAGAAAAATTCCCCTAAGAGTTATTAATAGTTTTGGACAATATCTTTGACTAGAAATAGCCATAAAGTCTTTTAATTTAACTAGGCCATGATCATTCAAGGTAAGCATGGCATATTTTTACAGAAACAATTAGTGTAAGTGAAATGTGAATTATAGGAGTTGGAATCAACTCAAAAGCATTTTTGGTTGATTTTTAAGAATTAATCTAAGGCAGAAAAGTCCCTGCCTTGTTATTTTTATCATTTGAATTCTATAATAAATCTAAAGTTGAGGCCAGGGTAGTCTTATAGATAATTTAACAAGGTTTCCAAATATATAAAATTTGTTCAATTTGGTTTGGTAGATTTTTTTCTATTTAATTTTCAAAACAGTATCTGAGAAGAATTTGATTTAATTCGAAATATTCACATTCAAATGAGTGGGCTCGCGCGGGAAAAGAAATGGGCCAGTGAGAGGGGGAAAGAGTTGGGCCGGCCCAGCTAGCGTGCCACGCACGCAGCGGGCCGCCTGACGGTGGCCCCCGCTTGTCAGCGGGTTTTAAAACCCGAAGGGGTACCTTTGATCGTGGGCCGTTGGATTAGGACGGCGATCGACGGACGAGGTGCGTCGTCGTCGTCGACGAGAGACAGCGGCGGCCACGGCTGATGTAGGGGGTCGGCGGCGACCCTGGGCTCCGGCGAGGCGGGGCGTTGACGCGAGGCGATGTTGGCGTGGACGGTGAGTCGAGTGGTGGTCGTGGGAGCTCCGGGGGTGCTCGGAATCGTCGGCGTCGTCGAGCTGCTGCGGCGGCGGGCTCTGGCCAAATTCCGACGAACCGGTGGCTAATCGAGAAGGGAAAGAGGTATTGGCGAGCTAGAAGGAGGTGGGGAGGCTACTGGTGTGCTTGGAAGAGGCTGGGAGGTCCTCCTTTTATAGGCTTGCGAGGTGACCGTGGGGGCGGCTCAGGTCGACGGCGAGGTCGTCGTTCCGAGGCGACGAAGGGGCCAGGGATGGTCGCTGGGTGTTGGCGACGTTCAGGCAGTGCTGACGAGCGTCATGGCGAAGCAGGGGGAGGAAGGGTCGCGTCGTCAACGTCATCGCACCATGGCAGTATGGTGGCGGATGATCGTCGTCCGTGACGAGGGCTACAGGGCGAGCGCGTCCCCGTGGTGTTGTCCAGTCGCTAGCTGACGTTGAGGTGAGCGTGTATGAGCCAGGGGAGAGGGAGGGGAGTGCTGTGTTGACGGGGCACAGCGGCGTCCTGTCGCGCTCTGGGGCGTCACCATGCGCATCCTGGCGCGCGTGGGCGTTCCCTGGGCGTGTCTGGGCGCGCCAGTCCTGGGCGATGTCGACGCCAACTTGGCCAACGGCGTGCACGGTCATGGTCAGAGGGGTGAGGGCAAGCTCCAGGACAAGGTGGCGTGGCCTGGATGGGAGAGGAGGTAGTGATGGCATGGTGTGCACTTGGCATGCCACGGCATGCATGATCATGGTCGTGGTGACCAAGCAACAGTGAAGGCAGAGGCATGGGTTGATGCTGAGGGGTGAGAGGAGGCTTCAGGGCAGCAGGGAGGGGCTAGGGTTGGACTTGGTCCAACCAAAATTGCAGCATGGGCACAAAAAGATACCCTGCCAGTAAGGTGTTTGATGAAATGCCCGCAAGAAATTTATTTTCAAATTTTGGAAAATCCTTTGGTGAATCTCATTCATATAATATTTGAAGTATATTGGTGGTGGTGGTGCTCATTTTGGTGTTGATTTGCAAAGATTCAAAAAGTTGGCCATCTTCTCTTTGTTTCAATGTCATCACTTGTCAATCCTATTCTGGTCAACCTGGTCAAAGTCAGCTCTGGTGGTAAACAGCAAAAAGGTTCACCTTCATATGGTCTTGGATGACATGGTCAGAGTTGACCAAGTTTAGTTTAGGAAAAGTGAAAACCAGAGGGGTAAAGTGGGGAACATTTTATAATGTGGCCAAATGACCATTAGTGCATGTGAGCTCATATTTCATTCAAATTTGATTTGATTTGAGTTTGTTTGATTCCAAAGGTGTTTATATGTGTTTAGTAACCAAACACAACCAATGGGGCAAGCCATAATGGTCTAGGTTCAAGATTTGTAAAAATGGCCATATCCACATATGTGTATTGGAAAATCTTCTTATTTTCTTTTTGATTTGGTTTTTCTTGATCCCCTTGATGTGGTTGAGGTTTAATATGATATAAGAAAACAATCCAAGCAATGGAAACAAGTTTGATGGTCTTTGGCTCAAATTTGTATTTTTGGCCATATGCACATATGTGCATTTCATCTTTTTATTTTATTTTCTTTATCTATGATCAAATGTCATGGTTTATGGTTACCTTAGTGTTAGTTTGGGGTTTAGTAAGGTTTTCAACCATTTTGGCAAGGTAGAGGTGCTTAGGTCAAGTTTTTGGAAAAAATGGCTATGTGTCACATATGCCTCTATGCATATGTTGTACTTGAGTTTTAATTTCATTTGGCTTGACCCAATTGATGTTGTTGAGTGTTGAAATGGTGTAGGGGAGTGATCCAATCATTCATAACAAGTACTGTGGTCAATATTCTCTATTTCCCAAATTGCTATTTTATTCTCATATGCCTCTATGGCATTTTTAGTTTCTTTTTATTTGTTTTGGAAACCACTTGGATTTGGTTTGATAAGTACTAGTTAAGGTGTATGAAGGTTTTCCAAACCTCTAAGCAAAGTAGAAAAGCTTAGGGTAAAGTTTTATAAATATAGCCCTAGGCACATATGCCTCTTTCTTATTTAATTTCCTTTTATTTTAATTTAGCTAGGGTGGTGAAAAGAGGGGTGAAGTTTAGGGTTTAGTGGGGTTCACAATGGTTCACCATTATTTAGCATAAATAATAAAAGTAGGGTTCAAGCTTTACCTATTAGGACTATATGCCCACATATGTCTTTTATTTTATTTTGTGTTTCTCAAAATAGATCTTAAATGATTTCTGGAGAAGATTAGGGTTTAAGGTTTTTCTTATTTGATTTCTTTCCTCTTTATTTTATTTGGTTGGTGACCTTCCTTGATCACTTTAGGGTTTTAGGGTTTAGCACATAAGCATAACAACACTCATCATGGCAACACACAAGATTTAAAACAAGGTCTATATGTATCAATCTTATTTTAATAAAAGTTTTTGTTGGTTCCAAAATTTGGAACTAGGGAAATTCATTTTGTTTGTTTTGAAATTTTTGGGTTGTTACACATGGCACGGGTGCGCTAGCAGAACATAGCTATTTCGGCTATACCACCCCCAGGCCAGGCCCAAGAGTCATTGCCGGCGCACCAGCCCAGGGGCGCGCCGGCAATAGCGCGTTTTCAACCGGCGCACCCCTGGGCTGGTGCGCTGGCAATGACTCTTGGGCCTGGCCCGAATCGACCGCGGCCATGCCAAGTTTTTTCCCCGGCGCGTCTTTGCGGCAGGTGCGCCGGCAGTAGGCTTTCATCGCCGGCGCGGCATCAAACAGGTGCGCCGGCAACCATTTCCACCGGCGCATGTCAGAGGTGGTGCGCCGGCACCACTTGCCTCCACCTATAGCCATTTTCCTAGTAGTGTTTGTTTCATTTACTGTTCATATGGCTTGCCTGAGTTCTTGATTGATTTGATCTCCTACCTTGTTCTTGTAGATGTAATTGATTCTACGATTCGTAAGATCAGATTCTAGTTTAATTTCGACTAATCTGCCATGTAGTTGGCTTGATTAGTCATATAATTAATTTATGTGTTCATACTTAGTGGACTTGCAATTGTTGTGGCTTATGTTCATTGCTGTTCATAGGGTTTTCTCGTGATTTAGTATGATTTCTTCTGCCATTTACTTGTTCTACACATTTAATTTTAGGGTTTCTAAGGTTTGCTTATGATAGTGCAGTATTTATTCGATATGTCATTAAACACTCGATTATTATGTACTTAATAATTCACAGGAGTATTCTGATGACATGGACGACAACAAGGAGCGCAGGGACCAGAAGAGCCGATACGTCTCCAACGTATCGATAATTTCTTATGTTCCATGCTACTTTATTGATGATACCTACATGTTTTATGCACATTATATGTCATATTTATGCATTTTCTGGAACTAACCTATTAACAAGATGCCGAAGAGCCGTTGTTGTTTTCTGCTGTTTTTGGTTTCAGAAATCCTAGTAAGGAAATATTCTCGGAATTGGACGAAACTTTCGCCAGGGTCCTATTTTTGCACGAAGCTTCCAGAAGACCGAAGAGATAACGAAGTGGGGCCACGAGGCAGCCAGGGACAGGCGGCGCGCCCAAGCCCGGCCGCGCGGCCCTACCCCCTGGGCACCTCGTGTGGCCCCCGCGTTGACCTTCCGCCTACTTAAAGTCTCCGTCGCGAAACCCCCCGAGAGCCACGATACGGAAAACCTTCCAGAGACGCCGCCGCCGCGAATCCCATCTCTGGGATTCAGGTGATCGCCTCCGGCACCCTGCCGGAGAGGGGATTCATCTCCGGAGGACTCTTCATCGCCATGATCGCCTCCGGAGTGATGAGTGAGTAGTTCACCCCTGGACCATGGGTCCATAGCAGTAGCTAGATGGTCGTCTTCTCCTTGTTGTGCTTCATTGTTGGATCTTGTGAGCTGCCTAACATGATCAAGATCATCTATCTGTAATTCTATATGTTGTGTTTGTCGGGATCCGATGGATAGAGAATACTATGTTATGGTGATTATCAATCTATTGTTTATGTGTTGTTTATGATCTTGCATGCTCTCCGTTATTAGTAGAGGCTCTGGCCAAGTTTGTACTCTTAACTCCAAGAGGGAGTATTTATGCTCGATAGTGGGTTCATGCCTCCATTGAATCTGGGACAGTGACAGAAAGTTCTAAGGTTGTGGATGTGCTGTTGCCACTAGGGATAAAAGATTGATTCTATGTCTAAGGATGTAGTTGTCGATTACATTACGCACCATACTTAATGCAATTGTCTGTTGCTTAGCAACTTAATACTGAATGGGGTTCGGATGATAACCTGAAGGTGGACTTTTTAGGCATAGATGCAGTTGGATGGCGGTCTATGTACTTTGTCGTAATGCCCAATTAAATCTCACTATATTTATCATATCATGTATATGCATTGTTATGCCCTTCTCTATTTGTCAATTGCCCGACTGTAATTTGTTCACCCAACATGCTTTTATCTTATGGGAGAGACACCTCTAGTGAACTGTGGACCCCGGTCCTATTCTTTACATAGCATACAATCTACTGCAATTGTGTTTTACTGTTTTCTTTGCAAACATCTTCCACTCGATACGTTTAATCCTTTGTTACAGCAAGCCGGTGAGATTGACAACCTCACTGTTTCGTTGGGGCAAAGTACTTTGGTTTTGTTGTGCAGATTCCACGTTGGCGCCGGAATCCCTGTTGTTGCGCCGCATCACATTTCGCCACCATCAACCTTCAACGTGCTTCTTGGCTCCTACTGGTTCGATTAAACCTTGGTTTCATACTGAGGGAAACTTGCTTCTATACGCATCATACCTTCCACTTGGGGTTCCCAACGGACGTGTGCATCTACGCGTATCAAGCTAAATTTCTGGCGCCGTTGCCGAGGAACTGAAGAAAATTGCAGCCCAAAGATTTCTAACTCCCACATCAACTACACGCCAGCAAGTAAATTTCTGGCGCCGTTGCCGGGGAGATCAAGACACGCTGCAAGGGGAGTCTCCACTTCTCAATCTCTTTACTTGATTTTTGTCTTGCTTTATTTTATTTACTACTTTGTTTGCTGCACTAAATCAAAATACAAAAAAAATAGTTGCTAGTTTTACTTTATTTACTGTCTTGCTCTCTATATCAAAAACACACAAAAAAATTAGTTACTTGCATTTACTTTATCTAGTTTGTTTTATTTACCGTTGCTAAAATGAATACCCCTGAAAATACTAAGTTGTGTGACTTCACAAATGCAAATAATAATGATTTCCTATGCACACCTATTGCTCCACCTGCTACTACAGCAGAATTCTTTGAAATTAAACCTGCTTTACTAAATCTTGTCATGAGAGATCAATTTTCTGATGATGCTGCTGCCCATCTCAATAATTTTGTTGAACTTTGTGAAATGCAAAAGTATAAAGATGTAGATGGTGATATTATTAAATTGAAAGTGTTTCCTTTCTCATTAAGGGGAAGAGCTAAAGATTGGTTGCTATCTTTGCCTAAGAATAGTAATGATTCATGGACTAAATGCAAGGATGCTTTTATTGGTAGATATTATCCTCCCGCTAAAATTATATCTTTGAGAAGTAGCATAATGAATTTTAAGCAATTAGATACTGAACATGTTGCTCAAGCATGGGAGAGAATGAAAACTTTGGTAAAGAATTGCCCAACCCATGGACTGACTACTTGGATGATCATCCAAACCTTCTATGCAGGACTAAATTTTTCTTCGCGGAATTTATTGGATTCAGCTGCTGGAGGTACCTTTATGTCCATCACATTGGGGGCGGCTGATACGTCTCCGTCGTATCGATAATTTCTTATGTTCCATGCCACTTTATTGATGATATCTACATGTTTTATACACATTATATGTCATATTCATGCGTTTTCCGGAACTAACCTATTGACGAGATGCCGAAAGGCCAGTTTTTCTGCTGTTTTTGGTTTCAGAAATCCTAGTAACGAAATATTCTCGGAATTGGACGAAATCAACGCCCGGTTCCTATTTTGCCCGGAAGCATCCAGAACACCCGAGAGCCAGGGCCCCTGTGGGCCCCAGATGACATGGTGGCGCGGCCAGGGCTGGGCCCGCGCCACCCTATGGTGTGGTCGCCTTTGACCCTCCTGCGCCGCCTCTTCGCCTATTTAAAGCCCCTGATCGAAAACCCTTAGGGAGAGCCACGATACGGAAAACCTTCCAGCCGCCGCCATCGCGAAGCCAAGATCTGGGGACAAGAGTCTCTGTCCGCACTGCCGGACGGGGAAGTGCCCCGGAAGGCTTCTCCATCGACACCGCTGCCATCTCCACCGCCATCTTCATCACCGCTGCTGCTCCCATGAGGAGGGAGTAGTTCTCCATTGAGGCTCGGGGTTGTACCGGTAGCTATGTGGTTCATCTCTCTCCTATGTGCTTCAATACAATAATCTCATGAGCTGCCTTACATGATTGAGATTCATATGATGATGCTTGTAATCTAGATGTCATTGTGCTAGTCAAGTGAGTTTTACTTATGTGATCTCCGGAGACTCCTTGTCCCACGTGTGTAAAGGTGACAGTGTGTGCACCGTGTGGGTCTCTTAGGCTATATTTCACAGAATACTTATTCACTGTTATGAATGGCATAGTGAAGTGCTTATTTATATCTCTTTATGATTGCAATGTGTTTTGTATCACAATTTATCTATGTGCTACTCTAGTGATGTTATTAAAGTAGTTTTATTCCTCCTACACGGTGTAATGGTGACAGTGTGTGCACTCGTGTTAGTACTTGGTTTATGCTATGATCATGATCTCTTGTAGATTGCGAAGTTAACTATTGCTATGATAATATTGATGTGATCTATTCCTCCTACATATGCATGAAGGTGACAGTGTGCATGCTATGCTAGTACTTGGTTTAGTCTTTTGATCTATCTTACACTAAAGGTTACTAGAATATGAGCATTATTGTGGAGCTTGTTAACTCCGGCATTGAGGGTTCGTGTAATCCTACGCAATGTGTTCATCATCCAACAAAAGTGTAGAGTATGCATCTATCTATTCTGTTATGTGATCAATGTTGAGAGTGTCCACTAGTGAAAGTCTAATCCCTAGGCCTTGTTCCTAAATACTGCTATCGCTGCTTGTTACTGTTTTACTGCTACTTTACTGTTTTCTTTGCAAACATCTTCCACTCGATACGTTTAATCCTTTGTTACAGCAAGCCGGTGAGATTGACAACCTCACTGTTTCGTTGGGGCAAAGTACTTTGGTTTTGTTGTGCAGATTCCACGTTGGCGCCGGAATCCCTGTTGCGCCGCATCACATTTCGCCACCATCAACCTTCAACGTGCTTCTTGGCTCCTCCTGGTTCGATCAACCTTGGTTTCTTTCTGAGGGAAAACTTGCCACTGTGCGCATCATACCTTCCTCTTGGGGTTCCCAACGGACGTGTACATCTACGCGCATCAAGCCTGTTTTCTGGCGCCGTTGTCGGGAGATCAAGACACGCTGCAAGGGGAGTCTCTACTTCTCAATCTCTTTACTTTGTTTTTGTCTTGCTTTATTTTATTTACTACTTTGTTTGCTGCACCTAAACAAAACACAAAAAAATTAGTTGCTAGTTTTACTTTATTTACTGTCTTGCTCTCTATATCAAAAACACAAAAAAATTAGTTACTTGCATTTAATTTATTTTGTTATCATGTCTAGTCTTGTACTTGTTTTTATTTTCACTAGTTAGGCATAATGGAAAACAACAAAAAAATTAGAGATCTTTATGAACTATATCTTGAGTTAGGACATGATGTGTTTGAAGAGAAAATTAAAAAACCCATGGAACTTTGTTTGCAAAATAGTTGTAGCAATGTTATTAGCATGAACTCTTTGAACACCATTATTGCTAAAGCTATGGAAGAATTTAAGCTTGGGGAAGCTGGTTGTGATATTTTTAGTCCCCCAAGCATTGAGGAGAAAATTTACTTTGATGATACTTTGCCTCCCATTTATGATGATTACAATGATAGTAGTCTTTTGTTACCACCTGTTATGGAGGATAAATTTGATTATGATTACAATATACCTCCTATATTTGATAGCTACTTTGTTGAATTTGCTCCCACTACAATTAATAAGAATGACTATGCTTATGTTGGGAGTAGTAATTATTTTATGCATGAGACTCATGATAAGAATGTTTTATGTGATAGTTATATTATTGAGTTTGCTCATGATGCTACTGAAAGTTATTATGAGAGAGGAAAATATGGTTGTAAAAATTTTCATGTTACTAAAACACCTCTCTATGTGCTGAAATTTTTGAAGCTACACTTGTTTTATCTTCCTATGCTTGTTACTTTGCTCTTCATGAACTTGTTTATTTACAAGATTCCTATGCATAGGAAGCATGTTAGACTTAAATGTGTTTTGAATTTGCCTCTTGATGCTCTCTTTTGCTTCAACTCCTATTTCTTGCGAGTGCATCATTAAAACTGCTGAGCCCATCTTAATGGCTATAAAGAAAGAACTTCTTGGGAGATAACCCATGTGTTATTTTGCTACAGTACTTTGTTTTATATTTGTGTTTTGGAAGTTGTTTACTACTGTAGCAACCTCTCCTTATCATGTTTTTGTGCCAAGTAAAGTTTCTATGTCAAAGTTGATGTTATATTTGGGATCGCTGCGCAGAAACAGCATTGCTGTCTGTCACAAATCTGGGCACAGTTTTCTGTAGAAAATTCGAAAAAATCTGCCAATTTACGAGCGTGATCCTCAGATATGTACGCAACTTTCATTAGTTTTGAGTTTTTCCATTTGAGCAAGTATGGTGCCAGCTTTAAATTCGTCTTTACGGACTGTTCTGTTTTTGACAGATTCTGCCTTTTATTTCGCATTGCCTCTTTTGCTATGTTGGATTCATTTCTTTGATCCATTAATGTCCAGTAGCTTTATGCAATGTCCAGAAGTGAAAAGAATGTTTGTGTCACCTCTGAACATGTGAATTTTTGATTATGCACTAACCCTCTAATGAGTTAGCTTGAAGTTTGGTGTGAAGGAAGTTTTCAAGGGTCAAGAGAGGAGGATGATATACTACGATCAAGAAGAATGAAAAGTCTAAGCTTGGGGATGCCCCGGTGGTTCATCCCTGCATATTTCAAGAAGACTCAAGCATCTAAGCTTGGGGATGCCCAAGGCATCCCCTTCTTCATCGACAAAAGTATCAGGTTCCTTCTCTTGAAACTATATTTTTATTCAGTCACATCTTGTGTTCTTTACTTGGAGCGTCTGTATGTTTTTGTTTTTGTTTTTGTTTGAATAAATGATTGTTTGGGAGAGAAACACGCTCCGCTGGTTCGTATGAACACATGTGTTCTTAGCTTTTAATTTTCATGGCGAAGGTTGAAACTGCTTCGTTAATTGTTATATGGTTGGAAACGGGAAATGCTACATGTAGTAATTGGTGTAATGTCTTGAATAATGTGATACTTGGCAATTGTTGTGCTCATATAGATCTTGTTTAAGCTCTTGCATCATGTACCTTGTACCCATTAATGAATAATTACATAGAGCTTGTTAAAATTTGGTTTGCATGATTGGTCTCTCTAAGTCTAGATATTTTCTGGTTGAGGTGTTTGAACAACAAGGAGACGATGTAAAGTCTTATAATGCTTACAATATGTTTATATGTGAGTCTTGCTGCACCATTTTATACTTGAGTTTGCTTCAAATAACCTTGCTAGCCTAAACCTTGTATCGAGAGGGAATACTTCTCATGCATCCAAATACTTGAGCCAATATTCATGCCATTTGTGTCCACCATACCTACCTACTACATGGTATTTCTCCGCCATTCCAAAGTAAATTGCTTGAGTGCTACCTTTAAACAATTCAAAAGTTATTACCTCTTATTTGTGTCAATGTTTTATAGCTCATGAGGAAGTATGTGGTGTTTATCTTTCAATCTTGTTAGGCAACTTTCACCAATGGACTAGTGGCTTCATCCGCTTATCCAATAATTTTGCAAAAAGAGCTGGCAATGGGATTCCCAGTCCCAAATTAATTAACAAAAAATAGACACTCCTCCACGGTATGTGATTGTTGGACGGCACCCGAAGGATTCGGTTAGCCATGGCTTGAGAAAGCAAAGGTGGGGAGGAGTGTCATCATAATAAAATTAAAATTAAAAGGCACTCCTTCGTGGTATGAGATTGTTGGCAGGCACCCGAGGATTCGGTTAGCCATGGTTTGTGAAAGAAAGGTTGGAAGGAGTGCCACCCAAAAATAAAATAAAATGGGAGCCGCTCTTTGAAGGTTTGTTTGGCAAGGGGGTTAGAGTACCCGCTACCATTCGTTGACAACAACAAACACTCCTCAAAACTTTACTTTTATGCTCTCTATATGTTTTCAAAATCAAAGCTCTAGCACAAATATAGCAATCGATGCTTTCCTCTTTGAAGGACCATTCTTTTACTTTATTGTTGAGTCAGTTTACCTATTCTTTCTATCTTAGAAGCAAACACTTGTGTAAATTGTGTGCATTGATTCTTACATGTTTACCTATTGCACTTGTTATATTACTTTGTGTTGACAATTATCCATGAGATATACATGTTAAAGTTGAAAGCAACCGCTGAAACTTATATCTTCCTTTGTGTTGTTTCAAAGCTTTCTACTAAGAATTTATTGCTTATGAGTTAACTCTTATGCAAGACTCATTGATGCTTGTCTTGAAAGTATTATTCATGAAAAGTCTTTGTTATGTGATTCATTTGTTTACTCATTATCTTCATCATTGCTTCGAATCTCTGCATTTATCTCATGTGCTTTACAATAGTATGATCAAGGTTATGATGGCATGTCACTTCAGAAATTATCTTTGTTATCGTTTTACCTGCTCGGGACGAGCAGAACTAAGCTTGGGGATGCTGATACGTCTCCGTCGTATCGATAATTTCTTATGTTCCATGCCACTTTATTGATGATATCTACATGTTTTATACACATTATATGTCATATTCATGCGTTTTCCGGAACTAACCTATTGACGAGATGCCGAAAGGCAGTTGCTGTTTTCTGCTGTTTTTGGTTTCAGAAATCCTAGTAACGAAATATTCTCGGAATTGGACGAAATCAACGCCTGGTTCCTATTTTGCCCGGAAGCATCCAGAACACCCGAGCCGGAGGGCCCTGTGGCCCCAGATGACATGGTGGCGCGGCCAGGGCTGGGCCCGCGCCACCCTATGGTGTGGTCGCCCCTTTGACCCTCCTGCGCCGCCTCTTCGCCTATTTAAAGCCCCTGCATCGAAAACCCTTAGGGAGAGCCACGATACGGAAAACCTTCCAGAGCCGCCGCCATCGCGAAGCCAAGATCTGGGGGACAGGAGTCTCTGTTCCGGCACCCTGCCGGACGGGGAAGTGCCCCCGAAGGCTTCTCCATCGACACCGCTGCCATCTCCACCGCCATCTTCATCACCGCTGCTGCTCCCATGAGGAGGGAGTAGTTCTCCATTGAGGCTCGGGGCTGTACCGTAGCTATGTGGTTCATCTCTCTCCTATGTGCTTCAATACAATAATCTCATGAGCTGCCTTACATGATTGAGATTCATATGATGATGCTTGTAATCTAGATGTCATTGTGCTAGTCAAGTGAGTTTTACTTATGTGATCTCCGGAGACTCCTTGTCCCACGTGTGTAAAGGTGACAGTGTGTGCACCGTGTGGGTCTCTTAGGCTATATTTCACAGAATACTTATTCACTATTATGAATGGCATAGTGAAGTGCTTATTTATATCTCTTTATGATTGCAATGTGTTTTGTATCACAATTTATCTATGTGCTACTCTAGTGATGTTATTAAAGTAGTTTTATTCCTCCTACACGGTGTAATGGTGACAGTGTGTGCACTCGTGTTAGTACTTGGTTTATGCTATGATCATGATCTCTTGTAGATTGCGAAGTTAACTATTGCTATGATAATATTGATGTGATCTATTCCTCCTACATATGCATGAAGGTGACAGTGTGCATGCTATGCTAGTACTTGGTTTAGTCTTTTGATCTATCTTACACTAAAGGTTACTAGAATATGAGCATTATTGTGGAGCTTGTTAACTCCGGCATTGAGGGTTCATGTAATCCTACGCAATGTGTTCATCATCCAACAAAAGTGTAGAGTATGCATCTATCTATTATGTTATGTGATCAATGTTGAGAGTGTCCACTAGTGAAAGTCTAATCCCTAGGCCTTGTTCCTAAATATGCTATCGCTGCTTGTTACTGTTTTACTGCATTACTTGCTTCTTACTTTGCAAACATCTTCCACTCGATACGTTTAATCCTTTGTTACAGCAAGCCGGTGAGATTGACAACCTCACTGTTTCGTTGGGGCAAAGTACTTTGGTTTGTGCAGATTCCACGTTGGCGCCGGAATCCCTGTTGTTGCGCCGCATCACATTTCGCCACCATCAACCTTCAACGTGCTTCTTGGCTCCTCCTGGTTCGATCAACCTTGGTTTCTTTCTGAGGGAAAACTTGCCACTGTGCGCATCATACCTTCCTCTTGGGGTTCCCAACGGACGTGTACATCTACGCGCATCGGCTACAAAACTTCTTGATGATATGATGATAAATTACTCTGAATGGCACACGGAAAGAGCTCCACAAGGTAAGAAGGTAAATTCTGTTGAAGAAACCTCTTCCTTGAGTGATAAGATTGATGTGATTATGTCTATGATTGTGAATGGTAGATCTAATGTTGATCCAAATAATGTTCCTTTAGCTTCATTGGTTGCTCAAGAAGAAAATGTTGATGTGAATTTCATTAAAAATAATAATTTCAACAACAATGCTTATAGGAACAACTCTGGTAATAACTATAGGCCATATCCTTCTGCTAATGGTAATGGTTATGGTAATTCTTATGGGAATTCTTACAACAATAATAGGAATGTACCCTCTGGTCTTGAAGCTATGCTTAAAGAATTTATTAGTACACAAACTGCTTTTAACAAATCTGTTGAGGAAAAGCTTGATAAAATTGATACTATTGCTTCTAGAGTTGATAGGCTTGCCTCTGATGTTAATCTTTTAAAATTGAAAGTTATGCCTAATAATGATATTGATAATAATATTACTACTACAGCAAATGCCATCCAAGTTAGAATTAATGAGAATATAAGATTAATGGCTGAATTGCGTGCTAGGTGGGATAGAGAAGAAAATGAAAAACTAGCTAAAGAGAATAATGTAGCTAAAGTTTGGACTATTACCACCACTAGTAATGCTAATTCTTCACATGTTGCTGCACCTCCTACTATCAATGGTAAAATAATTGGTGTTGGCAATGTTTCTACTCCTAGTGCAAAGCGAACAAAACTGCCTGAAATTGCTAAAACTGCTGAAACTGCTTGTGATAAAACTGCTGAAATTTTTTCCAACCTTGGGAACAATGATCCCATTGCTGTAGCTCATAATGATTTAGATTTTGATGATTGCCACATCTCTGAAGTTATAAAGTTCTTACAAAAACTTGCTAAAAGTCCTAATGCTAGTGCTATAAATTTAGCCTTTACAAAACATATTACAAATGCTCTCATAAAAGCTAGAGAAGAGAAACTAAAACTTGAAACTTCTATTCCTAGAAAGTTAGAAGATGGTTGGGAGCCCATTATTAAAATGAAATTCAATGACTTTGAATGTAATGCTTTATGTGATCTTGGTGCAAGTATTTCTGTTATGCCTAAAAAGATTTATGATATGCTTGACTTGCCACCATTGAAGAATTGTTATTTGGATGTTAATCTTGCCGATAATGTTAAAAAGAAACCTTTGAGGAGGATTGATAATGTGCATATTACGGTTAACAATAACCTTGTCCCCGTTGATTTTGTTGTCTTGGATATCGAATGCAATGCATCTTGTCCTATTGTGTTGGGAAGACCTTTTCTTCGAACCGTTGGTGCTGTTATTGATATGAGGGAAGGTAATATTAAATATCAATTTCCTCTCAAGAAATGTATGGAACACTTCCCTAGAAAGAGAATGAAGTTGCCTTTTGATTCTATTATTAGAACAAGTTATGATGTTGATGCTTCATCTCTTGATGTTACTTGATTTGCACTTTCTGCGCCTAGCTGAAAGGCGTTAAAGAAAAGCGCTTATGGGAGACAACCCATGTTTTTACCTACAGCAATTTTTTGTTTTATTGAGTCTTGGAAGTTGTTTACTACTGTAGCAACCTCTCCTTATCATGTTTTTGTGCCAAGTAAAGTTTCTATGTCAAAGTTGATGTTATATTTGGGATCGCTGCGCAGAAACAGCATTGCTGTCTGTCACGAATCTGGGCACAGTTCTCTGTAGAAAATTCGAAAAAATCTGCCAATTTACGAGCGTGATCCTCAGATATGTACGCAACTTTCATTAGTTTTGAGTTTTTCCATTTGAGCAAGTCTGGTGCCAGCTTTAAATTCGTCTTTACGGACTGTTCTGTTTTTGACAGATTCTGCCTTTTATTTCGCATTGCCTCTTTTGCTATGTTGGATTTATTTCTTTGATCCACTAATGTCCAGTAGCATTATGCAATGTCCAGAAGTGAAAATAATGATTGTGTCACCTCTGAATGAGTGAATTATTAATTGTGCACTAACCCTCTAATGAGTTTGCTTGAAGTTTGGTGTGAAGGAAGTTTTCAAGGATCAAGAGAGGAGAATGATATACTATGATCAAGAGGAGTGAAAGCTCTAAGCTTGGGGATGCCCCGTGGTTCACCCCTGCATATTTTAAGAAGACTCAAGCGTCTAAGCTTGGGGATGCCCAAGGCATCCCCTTCTTCATCGACAACATCATCAGGTTCCTCCCCTGAAACTATATTTTTATTCAATCACATCTTGTGTTCTTTACTTGGAGCGTCGTTTTGTTTTTGTTTTTGTTTTTGTTTGAATAAAATGGATCCTAGCATTCACTTTGTGGGAGAGAGACACGCTCCGCTGTTGCATATGGACACATGTGTCCTTAGGCTTTACTCATAATGTTCAAGGCGAAGTTTCTTCTTCGTTAAATGGTTATATGGTTGGAATTGGAAAATGCTACATGTAGTAATTCTAAAATGTCTTGGATAATGTGATACTTGGCAATTATTGTGCTCATGTTTAAGCTCTTGCATCATATGCTTTGCACCCATTAATGAAGAAATACATAGAGCTTGCTAAAATTTGATTTGCATATTTGGTCTCTCTAAGGTCTAGATAATATCTAGTATTGAGTTTTGAATAACAAGGAAGACGGTGTAGAGTCTTATAATGTTTACAATATGTCTTTTATGTGAGTTTTGCTGCACTTGTTCATCCTTGAGTTTGCTTCAAATAACCTTGCTAGCCTAAACCTTGTATCGAGAGGGAATACTTCTCATGCATCCAAAATCCTTGAGCCAACTACTATGCCATTTGTGTCCACCATACCTACCTACTACATGGTATTTCTCTCCGCCATTCCAAAGTAAATTGCTTGAGTGCTACCTTTAAAATTCCATCATTCACCTTTGCAATATATAGCTCATGGGACAAAATAGCCTTAAAAACTATCGTAGTATTGAATATGTACTTATGCACTTTATCTTTTATTAAGTTGCTTGTTGTGCGATAACCATGCTTCTGGGGAACGCCATCAACTATTGTTGAATATCATGTGAGTTGCTATGCATGTCCGTCTTGTCTGAAGGATCTATCATTTTAGTGGTTGGAGCATGCAAAATTGTTAGAGAAGAACATTGGGCCGCTAACTAAAGCCATGAATCATGGTAGAAGTTTCAGTTTTGGACATATATCCTCAATCTCATATGAGAATAATAATCATTGCTACATGCTTATGCATTTAAGAGGAGTCCATTATCTGTTGTCCATGTTGTCCCGGTATGGATGTCTAAGTTGAGAATAATCAAAAGCGAGAAATCCAAAATGCGAGCTTTCTCCTTAGACCTTTGTACAGGCGGCATGGAGGTACCCCTTTGTGACACTTGGTCGAAACATGGCATGCAAAGATCCGGTAGTCCAAGCTAAGTAGGACGAGGTGCGGACACTATTAGTATACTATGCATGAGGCTTGCAACTTGTAAGATATAATTTACATAACTCATATGCTTTATTACTACCGTTGACAAAATTGTTTCATGTTTTCAAAATAAAAGCTCTAGCACAAATACAAATCGATGCTTTCCTCTTTGAAGGACCATTCTTTTACTTTTATTGTTGAGTCAGTTTACCTATCTCCTTCCACCTTAAGAAGCAAACACTTGTGTGAACTGTGCATTGATTCCTACATACTTGCATATTGCACTTGTTATATTACTTTATGTTGACAATATCCATGAGATATACATGTTATAAGTTGAAAGCAACCGCTGAAACTTAATCTTCCTTTGTGTTGCTTCAATACCTTTACTTTGATTTATTGCTTTATGAGTTAACTCTTATGCAAGACTTATTGATGCTTGTCTTGAAGTACTATTCATGAAAAGTCTTTGCCATATGATTCACTTGTTTACTCATGTCATTACCTTTGTTTTGATCGCTGCATTCATTACATATGTTTACAAATAGTATGATCAAGATTATGATGGCATGTCACTTCAGAAATTATCTTTGTTATCGTTTTACCTGCTCGGGACGAGCAGAACTAAGCTTGGGGATGCTGATACGTCTCCAACGTATCGATAATTTCTTATGTTCCATGCTACTTTATTGATGATACCTACATGTTTTATGCACATTATATGTCATATTTATGCATTTTGGAACTAACCTATTAACAAGATGCCGAAGAGCCAGTTGCTGTTTTCTGCTGTTTTTGGTTTCAGAAATCCTAGTAAGGAAATATTCTCGGAATTGGACGAAACTTTCGCCCAGGGTCCTATTTTTGCACGAAGCTTCCGAAGACCGAAGAGATAACGAAGTGGGGCCACGAGGCAGCCAGGGAGGGCGGCGCGGCCCAAGCCCTGGCCGCGCGGCCCTACCCCCTGGGCCCCGCGTTGACCTTCCGCCTACTTAAAGTCTCCGTCGCGAAACCCCCAGCACCGAGAGCCACGATACGGAAAACCTCCCGAGACGCCGCCGCCGCGAATCCCATCTCGGGGGATTCGGAGATCGCCTCCGGCACCCTGCCGGAGAGGGGATTCATCTCCCGGAGGACTCTTCATCGCCATGATCGCCTCCGGAGTGATGAGTGAGTAGTTCACCCCTGGACCATGGGTCCATAGCAGTAGCTAGATGGTCGTCTTCTCCTTGTTGTGCTTCATTGTTGGATCTTGTGAGCTGCCTAACATGATCAAGATCATCTATCTGTAATTCTATATGTTGTGTTTGTCGGGATCCGATGGATAGAGAATACTATGTTATGGTGATTATCAATCTATTGTTTATGTGTTGTTTATGATCTTGCATGCTCTCCGTTATTAGTAGAGGCTCTGGCCAAGTTTGTACTCTTAACTCCAAGAGAGAGTATTTATGCTCGATAGTGGGTTCATGCCTCCATTGAATCTGGGACAGTGACAGAAAGTTCTAAGGTTGTGGATGTGCTGTTGCCACTAGGGATAAAAGATTGATTCTATGTCTAAGGATGTAGTTGTCGATTACATTACGCACCATACTTAATACAATTGTCTGTTGCTTAGCAACTTAATACTGAATGGGGTTCGGATGATAACCTGAAGGTGGACTTTTTAGGCATAGATGCAGTTGGATGGCGGTCTATGTACTTTGTCGTAATGCCCAATTAAATCTCACTATATTTATCATATCATGTATATGCATTGTTATGCCCTTCTCTATTTGTCAATTGCCCGACTGTAATTTGTTCACCCAACATGCTTTTATCTTATGGGAGAGACACCTCTAGTGAACTGTGGACCCCGGTCCTATTCTTTACATAGCATACAATCTACTGCAATTGTGTTTTACTGTTTTCTTTGCAAACATCTTCCACTCGATACGTTTAATCCTTTGTTACAGCAAGCCGGTGAGATTGACAACCTCACTGTTTTGTTGGGGCAAAGTACTTTGGTTTTGTTGTGCAGATTCCACGTTGGCGCCGGAATCCCTGTTGTTGCGCCGCATCACATTTCGCCACCATCAACCTTCAACGTGCTTCTTGGCTCCTACTGGTTCGATTAAACCTTGGTTTCATACTGAGGAAACTTGCTTCTATACGCATCATACCTTCCACTTGGGGTTCCCAACGGACGTGTGCATCTACGCGTATCAAGCCGCTACATTCTGAAGCGGCCGAGGAGTGGTGAAATTCGTTTCCGCAGGCGCGGGAAGCTATTTTGCCCATTATGTGGGAGAATCATCCAGAAGGACATCCGCAGCATGATCCAGCATGCGTTGGGCGTAGGCCTAAGTGTATCGAGGAAGCATCGCCCCGCAACCAAGGCCAAGCACGCAGCATATGGCCTCTTCCTCCAGAATTACGTCTTCCCTGGCATGTTCTCGGTTAACGCCCCTGCTGATGGCCCTCCTTCTCGTCCTGTTTAATGTTTATATGTGTAATCTTATTCCCCTTTAGAAGCTCAGTATTAAACTCTACTGGTACAATGTATGCGCTTTACACGTGATGGTCTTGTGATGTCTTGTAGTACACTTTTGATGCATTTGTGATGTAGTACTTTTTTTTGAACTGATGTAGTACTCCTTCCATCTCATATTACTTGATGATATAGATGTATCTAGATACAATCATTTTAGCATCAAGTAATATGGATCGGAGGGAGTAAATTAAACATGGCATATAGTGCATGAAGCTTGACAGATCGATCTTGCTGGCTAGAACGGCTACAAAGTTCTGTAGGCAGATGCATGCCATATACGATAGTATACATCCATTAAACAAGTCTAAAACAACATTCATAAAAAATATTACATTGGGGATGAGAGTCAACTGGAGCATCTATAATACACAAAATCTTAGATAGTACACTTGTCACTTGACTCGTCTGCAAGCAAAACAAGTTCCAATAAAAAAAGAGAAAAGCAAGAGGAAATTGTGGGCGAGGTCGAACATCTTTTTATGTGTTAAGCCGAGGCCTCGTTAAGCTGATTTCGGCTTAGGCCTAACAGCTCAGCACACCCACAAAGACAATCTCCTCGTGCGAGCCACTGTCAGCAAAAATAATAAAATTAGCACGCAAGTTTAAGAACGAACTGAATTTAGAAGGACTGGAAATAATAACCAACGTACTGTTCTGGAAGTCATATACTCCTAAAATATTGGAACCGTCATGGCCGTGCTTCGAGGTTTTGCTTTCGTGCAGTGTCACTGGAGTTTAATCTCATCGGCGTTGTGAAACTTCAGTCACACTGCACGAAACACTTTTAACAAGAAAAATATGTTTTGTGCAGTGTTCCCAAGCATCACAACACCGATGGGGTAGAGCTGACTTCGTGGCGTAGTTACAGCCCTGGTCATCTATGCATACCTGCATAAAATAAGTGACTTAGTGAGCTTTTCAAGCAATATATATATAGAAAAAGCACACATGTTCGGCTCGAAATAATCGTAAGAAAAGAGCAGTAACTCTAAGGCACGCACTTCATCGGCAGAAGGGGCGCACATCGCATGGATTCATACCTTGAGTCGACGCTGGGTCGCAGAAGGGCGGCCGCACCTCGAGGACGCCGTCGACGTCTCCACCTCGGGCTGACCGGTGTCTGCTTCTCGGCTGGTGGTGCGCCGCTCCATGCATGTGGAAGATCTAGCGGAAGAGGAGAGGCCAATGAAGCCACCGACGCCTCAACCTCGGTCGCACCGGCTTGCTGCTCTGAACCGAGATGCGCCACGTGCAAGATTTAGCGCAAGAGGAGAGACCGACCGGTCGGCCGGTTGCTTGCTCTCTCGCTTAAGAGTATATGGAAGGAGGGCAAACGAGATAGGCGAATACGACCAGACCTGCTGGTAGAGGTGTGCTATATATAGAACTAGCTGGGTGGCCCGCACAAATTGCGCGGCTAGCAATGATATTGTTTAAATCTTTTTTTTGTAATTTCGTTATGTTTCTCTTGATACTATAATTTGGAACATTTCAAGAGAGATAAGAAGTGAAAATTAATCAAGTGTATTTAGGATACACAATTTACAAAGCTTACTTTTCAACCTGGGCGATAAAACTTTTGGACATGTAATAAATGCAAAACCTAAGTATCTTTAGTTAAGGTCTATTTGGCCACATAGGACTCTAACATTAAACCTCTATTCTTGCCCCACACTCCAATATAAATTTGTATGTCTTGCTTTCCCATCTTTAGAAACATCATCAAAGATCGATCAGTGATGTACCAGCTGGATTCATAAGTGATATTCCCTACTCATTAATTAGGCTCCTTCATCAAACATATGAATTGGAATATATCTAATAGAATCATCTAATTGAGTTCATTATGATGATAGAAAGGACACCTACAAGATATGAGTTTTACTTTTATACACAGGGTAAAATATTTGGTGATAAAAACGTTGCATATGGATGATTATTAGATATTTGTTTTTATGTTTCCCTGGCCCAAACTCATCATGTTGCAATGTCTTTTATTCTTTATGCATACATCAATGCATATTATTTTGGGTGAGCGTTATACTTGTAAAATCATGCTCTTTCATACAAAATTGACCTCAATTCTTAGCATGTCTTTCCCTATATCACTGGTAGAAAAAAGGGCTTCCGTCCAGCCCCATTAGTCTCGAAACTACAGAAACCGCGACCAATGGGCTCTTTAGTCGCGGTTCGTGAGGCGAACCGCGACCAAAGGCCTGGGCCCAGCGCGCTCGGTGGCCAGCTGGTGGACGGGAGGGGCTTTAGTCGCGGTTGGCCAGGCCAACCGCGACTAAATGTCCTCAGGCCTGGCCCAAAGGCCTTTAGTCGCGGTTGGCCAGGACAACCGCGACTAAAGCCCCTCCCCTATATATACCGTCCAGCCCACAGCACTTAGCCATTTGGTGCCACTTCTCTTCACAAACTTCACAAGGGGGTGTTGGTTTGCTTTTGGCTCCTCTTATGCACACAAGGTGTTTGATGAAATGCCCCAAGAGCATGAAACCAACATGATATGAAGTGTCGGAGCCACACTTGATCGAGCTTCCTCATTTATTTTTTCCTCCTCGATCGCGGTTAGCAACTTGAACCTTTCATATGTGTCATTGATAAAATATGCATGTGTGTAGTTCATTGTTTAATTTCTATTTAGTTTAACAAATGCATGATGGTTAATTATATATTTTATATTATAATAATGCAGATGAATCGGCAATGGATGTACGCTAACCGACTCTCCGGCGAATTCACTACGGGTTTGAAAGATTTCCTCGTAGTGGCTAATGCGAACAAGCATGGGGGTTTTGTTATCTGTCCATGTGTTGGCTGTAAGAATCAGAAGGGTTACTCTTCCTCAAGGGAAGTTCACCTGCACCTGATTCGGCATGGTTTCATGCCAAGCTATAATTGTTGGACCAAGCATGGAGAAAGAGGGGTTATAATGGAAGAGGATGAAGAAGGGGATGATATCATCGATGACAACTATCTTGATCATTTCGGTGATACTTTCATGGAGGATGCTGAAGGTGGGGAAGGTGAAGGGGAAGGTGATCAAGAAGAGGCACGTGATGAGCCCGCTGATGATCTTGGTCGGACCATTGCTGATGCACGGAGACGCTGCGAAACTGAAAAGGAGAGGGAGAATTTGGATCGCATGTTAGAGGATCACAAAAAGTCGTTGTACCCAGGATGCGATAATGGTCTGAAAAAGCTGGGCTGCACACTGGATTTGCTGAGATGGAAGGCACAGGAAGGTGTAGCTGACTCGGGATTTGAAAACTTGCTGAAAATGTTGAAGAATATGTTTCCAAAGAATAACGAGTTGCCCTCCAGTACGTACGAAGCAAAGAAGGTTGTCTGCCCTCTAGGTTTAGAGGTTCTGAAGATACATGCATGCATCAACGACTGCATCCTCTACTAGAATTTGAATGAATGCCCGGTATGCACTGCATTGCGTTATAAGATCAGAGGCGATGACCCTAGTGACGATGTTGAGGGCGAGAAACCCAGGAAGAAGGTTCCCGCCAAGGTGATGTGGTATGCTCCTATAATACCACGGTTGAAACATCTGTTCAGGAACAAAGAGCATGCCAAGTTGTTGCGATGGCACAAAGAGGACCGTAAGTCGGACGGGGAGTTGAGACACCCCGCATATGGAACGCAATGGAGAAAGATCGATAGAGAGTTTAAAGATTTTGCAGCTGACGCAAGGAACATAAGATTTGGTCTAAGTACAGATGGCATGAATCCTTTTGGCGAGCAGAGCTCCAGCCATAGCACCTGGCCCGTGACTCTATGCATCTACAACCTTCCTCCTTGGTTGTGCATGAAGCGGAAGTTCATTATGATGCCAGTGCTCATCCAAGGTCCGAAGCAACCCGGCAACGACATCGATGTGTACCTAAGGCCATTAGTTGATGAACTTTTACAGTTGTGGGGCAGACCTGGTGTCCGTGTGTGGGATGAGCACAAAGAAGAGGAATTTGACCTACGAGCGTTACTTTTCGTAACCATCAACGATTGGCCTGCTCTTAGTAACCTTTCGGGACTATCAAATAAGGGATACAATGCATGCACGCACTGCTTACATGAGACTGAAAGTGTACATTTGCCAAATTGTAAGAAGAACGTGTACCTTGGGCATCGTCGATTTCTTCCGAAAATTCATCCAGTAAGAAAGAGAGGCAAGCATTACAACGGCAAGGCAGATCACCGGCCGAAGCCTGCGGAACGCACTGGTGCTGAGGTATTTGATATGGTCAAGGATTTGAAAGTCATCTTTGGAAAGGGTCCTGGCGGACAATCAATTCCGAAGGGAGCTGACGGGCACACACCCATGTGGAAGAAGAAATCTATATTCTGGGAGCTAGAATATTGGAAAGTCCTGGAAGTCCGCTCTGCAATCGACGTGATGCATGTTACGAAGAATATTTGCGTGAACCTCCTAAGCTTCTTGGGCGTGTATGGGAAGACAAATGATACAAAGGAAGCACGGCAGGACCAGCAACGTTTGAAAGACCCTGATAACCGGCATCCGGAATGGTTTCAAGGTCGTGCCAGCTACGCTCCGACCAAAGAAGAGAAGGTCATCTTTTTTGAATGCCTGAGCAGTATGAAGGTCCCGTCTGGATTCTCGTCCAATATAAAGGGAATAATAAACATGGCGGAGAAAAAGTTCCAAAACCTGAAGTCTCACGACTGCCACGTGATTATGACGCAATTGCTTCCGATTGCTTTGAGGGGGCTCCTGCCGGAAAATGTTCGAGTACCCATTGTAAAGCTATGTGCATTCCTCAATGCAATCTCTCAGAAGGTAATCAATCCAGAAGTTCTACCACGGTTACAGAACGATGTGGTCCAATGTCTTGTCAATTTCGAGTTGGTGTTCCCGCCATCCTTCTTCAATATTATGACGCACCTCCTGGTTCACCTAGTCGAAGAGATTTCCATTCTCGGTCCTGTATTTCTACACAATATGTTCCCCTTCGAGAGGTTCATGGGAGTATTAAAGAAATATGTTCGTAACCGTGCTAGGCCAGAAGGAAGCATCGCCAAGGGCTATGGAAATGAGGAGGTAATTGAGTTATTGTTGACTTTGTTCCTGACCTTAAGCCGATTGGTCTTCCTCGATCGCGGCACGAGGGGAGACTAAGTGGAAAAGGCACGATCGGAAGGAAATCAACGATATGTATGGACGGCCATTCTCTGACTGAAGCACACCACACAGTTCTGACCAATTCCAGCTTGGTGGCTCCGTACTTTGAGAAACACAAGAATATTTTACGCTCGGACAACCCGGGGAAGCCTGAATCCTGGATTAGGAAGGCCCACATGGAGACTTTCGGCAGTTGGTTGAGAAAACATTTAATGCATGACAATAAGGTTGTAGATCAGCTGTACATGTTGGCCAAGACACCATCTTCGACTATAACGACTTTCCAAGGGTACGAGATAAATGGGAATACATTTTACACGATCGCCCAAGATAAAAAGAGCACCAACCAAAACAGTGGTGTCCGCTTTGATGCAGCAACCGAGAATGGGCAAAAGGTCACATATTATGGTTACATAGAGGAGATATGGGAACTTGACTATGGACCCTCCTTTAAGGTCCCTTTGTTCCGGTGCAAATGGTTCAAGCTAACAGGAGGTGGGGTAAAGGTGGACCAGCAATATGGAATGACAATGGTGGATTTCAACAATCTTGGTTACCTTGACGAACCATTCGTCCTAGCGAAAGATGTCGCTCAGGTTTTCTATGTCAAGGACATGAGTAGCAAACCGAGGAAACGGAAAGATAAGAAAATGATCAGTACATCATGCGATGATCCAAAGCGCCACATTGTTCTTTCATGGAAAAGAAACATCGTGGGAGTGGAGGACAAGACAGACATGTCAGAAGATTATAATATGTTTGGTGAAATTCCGCCCTTCAAAGTGAACACCGACCCAAGCATTAAGTTAAATGATGAGGATGCTCCATGGATACGGCCCAATCGTAAGCAAGCAGGGACACAAGGGAAGAAATGATGTGTAATAATTCATTGTACCAAACATTGTTGAATGGATCATGTGAATTATATTATCCGTGATGTGTTCTGGTGTCCATTTTCGAATGATTCGATTGATTCGAGATAGCACTGATGATACATGAAATTTGGAGTGATTTAGTCATACTCCTGCCTAGGCGTATAATATGCATACTCGTAGTCTTCATAGTCGCCGCCGTTGTACTGGTAGTCGTCGCCTTCTAAGTTGCCACCGTCGTCGTCGCTGCTGTCGTCGTTGTCGTCGGCCGGCGCTCGTGGCTCGAACTGAGGCCAGCGCAGGCGGGGATATCGCCGGCCGTGATGTAGTCCATGACGCTCTGCAGAGTCCGACCGTACCACCATAGCCGACGGCCGGCCTCGTGGAAGTTCCCAGGAGGCAGACCGTCCTCCTCATACCTGGCGAGCGCCCTCTCACGCCGATTGATGAAGAAGGTGTCCCAAGTATGCTGGTTATCGGGATGCCAGCGGGGATTCATCCGCTGCTCCGGCGTGAGGTCGAGGTAGTAGTGGTTCGTGATGGCCGGGCGCAGTACCCTGAGGGAGGGGAGGGACCGGCACGCCGCCGGCGCTTAGGCTCCGGCGGGGACGCGGTAGCCTGGTGGGCAAGGGTAGTTCGAGGCGCAAAGCTCCTCCACATGCTGGTAGGTTAGAGTGGGTGCGGTGGAAGCCATGAGAGAGTGATGAGAGATTGTAGAGATGTGATAATGCTGGCCAAGCCGGGCTACATATATATAGTGAGAAATGGCGGAAAAAATGGGAGCGGGAAGACAGGAGGCAGGAAGAAAGTGGCGGGAAGAAAGAGGCGGGAAGACAGGAGGCGGGAAGAAAGTGGCGGGAAAAATGGGAGCGGGAAGACAAGAGGCGGGAAGAACGTGGCGGGAAGAAAGAGGCGGGAAGAGGGGGTCGGCGGAAAGAAAGAGGCGGGAAGAGGGGGCCGCCTGAAAGACAGAGGCGGGAAGAGGGGCCGACGGAAAGACCGAGGCGGGAAGAGGGGGCGGCGCCGGAAAGACAGAGCCGCCTCCTTCGAATCTGGCCATGTATCTTAATTTTCAGTTGAGCTCTGTACTTTAATTTTAGTTGAGTCGTAATAAATTTCGTGTCAACCACTTTATTGAACAAAAAAAACCGACAACGACTTTATAAACTAAATTTAAACTAATAGAACCGACAACGACTTTATTGAAATTACAATAAAATAGATAAATTACTAGTCTAGTCTCTACTCGTCGTCGGAGGTTGTCTCCGTCCAAATGTCATCCCACCGAGGGTCGTTTTCGGTCCAAGTTGTATTCGGGTTCTCGAGCTCGAAGGCGGCGACGGCCCGACGATGGCGCCTGTTGGACCTGCGTTGTTCCCTAAGGTTAGCAAAGAACGCGTCGGTGTTGTCGACATCGTTGGGGAACTGCGCCCTCCACTGGCGCATCAACTGCTCGTCGCGCTCGGCGATGGCGATCCTGCGCTGCAACTGGCGGTGCCGGCGACGGTCCTCGTCGTCGACGAGGCACGGCGGTGGCACGAGGAACTCCGCCTCCTCTAGCGATTCAACATCCGGGAAGTTCATGTCGCGCCCTGGCCGCCGAAAGCGCCACGCCGCCGCGCGGCGCGCGCCGCCGCCTCCGGCGTGTTGTACGTGCCGAGGGTGAGGCGGAAGCCACCGGCGCGTATCTCGGCGGTGAACCTACCGCTCGGACGCACTCGAACGCCACGGAAACCGGACGCCCCTCGACGACGTGGAGGCATCCCGGAGATGAATGAGCGGAGGCGGTGGCGACGTGTGGTTGCGCCCGCACTCGTCGCTCTATATAGCGCACGCGGGGCATGGCACGTGTAAGCCACGGCTACACACGTCGCACGCCGGCGTCGGCGGGGCGAGGCACGTGGAAGCGGTGGCTACACGTCGCACGGGAAAAAGACAGGAGGCGGGAAGAAAGTGGCGGGTGGGATAAGGATGTTTGGGTAAGCTTTAGTCCCGGCTGGAGGGTGCAACCGTGACTAAAGCTAGCGGGAAGAACTGGCGGAAAGACAGAGGCGGCAAGAACTGGCGGCAAGAACTGAATTTTTTGATATATCATTTGTATTTTTAACATTTTGAAATGAATTAGTTTTATTTTCCTGAATTTTTTGATATATTATTTGTATTTTTAACATTTAGAAATGAATTAGTTTTATTTTCCTGAATTTTTTGATATATTATTTGTATTTTTAACATTTAGAAATGAATTAGTTTTATTTTCCTGAATTGTTTGATATATTATTTATATTTTTAACATTTAGAAATGAATTATTTTTATTTTTCTGAATTTTTTGATATATTATTTGTATTTTTAAGATTTTCAAATGAATTAGTTTTATTTTTCTGAATTTTTCCATATATTATTTGTATTTTTAACATTTAGAAATGAATTAGTTTTATTTTCCTGAATTTTTTGATATATTATTTGTATTTTCAAGATTTTTAAATGAATTAGTTTTAATTTTCTGAATTTATTGATATATTATATGTATTTTTCAGATTTTGAAATGAAAACTAATTTGAAAAATAGCCTTTGGTCGGTTGGGGTCACCAACCGACTAAAGGGTATTTCCGCGGAAACGGAAAACCCAGCGAAAATACCCTTTGGTCGCCCCTACTTAAACGCGCGTGGGCGGCCAAGACTTCATCTTCTTCGCGCGATCTCGCCGCTCGCCGAAGACGACGATGCCTCGTTGCGCCAACGCCGCCAAAGACGCCGCCGCGCCGCTCTCGCCGCGTCGCTCGCCGTTTCGCAGCGCCTCGCCGTCGTCGCCGCCTCCCGCCGCGCCTTCGTACCTCCATGTCGCGCGTTTCTCGATCTCGCCGCGCCGAACGACGACGACGACGACCGCGCGCGCCCGCCGCGCTTGCCAACGCGCGCGCCGCACGCGCGCCCCAGCGCCTGCGGCAGATGCGCGCAGGAGAGGGGGAGAGGAGAATCGAGAGGGCCGCTCGAAAAACTTTAATTTTTTTTCGTTTTTTTATGTTTTGTTTGTTATTTTTAATTTTAACTATACTTAACAAAAAAACTTAAAACTTTGTAACTTATAACAAAAAACTTAAAACTTTGTAATTTATAACAAAAAAACTTAAAACTTTGTAATTAACTTCACACAAACTTTAATTAACTTAACAAAAAAATTATACTTTGGAATGTTATTTTCTTAACATATTAATACTTTGGAATGTTATTAAGTAAAAATAATAATATTGGAATGTTATTTTCTTAACATATAATACTTTGGAATGTTATTAAGTAAAAATAATAATATTGGAATGTTATTTTCTTAACATATAATACTTTGGAATGTTATTAAGTAAAAATAATAATATTGGAATGTTACTTTGGAATGTTATATTTTCTTAACATATAATACCTCAGCCTCCGTTTTAATTAAGTTACTCGAATGCATATCCTTGAGGGTAATTAGATAGATAGGTGTGTCGTCTGATCATTGAGGCTGCGCCGATCACCCACCGCCACTGTCCCCCTTTCGCCACCGCCACCGCCCCCCTTTCGCCACCGCCACCGCCACGCCCCCTTTCACCACCGCCACCGCCCCTTCTTCACTTAATTAATTAGTTTTTACTACATGTTTTCAGGACTGACATATGGCGGACGATAGAGCTGACCCGATTATGGACAACTATGATCAAGAAGCTGAAGACCATTTATTTGGCATCATAAAAGGCGATATTATTTATGTGCCGACCGAACAAGATGAAGAAGACCTCGAGGATATTTCTTCTTATCTGAATCTTGACGGTCAAGATGAAGGCCGTCAGCAAGATGATGGGGAAGAAACGTCGATAAACGACGATCTTCAATTGCAAGTAGCAACCAGCTCCGGCGCCGAGGTATATATATATGATGAGCCTTTGGTGATACAAACTTACTGATTTGAATAAATATGTGTGTACTAACGCGCGCGACTCTCTTTCTTATTTTAGCCCTCGGCCGGATCGTCGAAACAATCGAGTACATCGTCAAAGCGTGGCGCAACCAAGACGCTCAAACAAGGAGAAACATATACCATCGAGGTTGTCGACAGCAACCGGCAGGCCGCTGGAGCCCCGCAAGCACTCCACCAAGTTTATCAACCAATGCGGAGCCGTTGTTAGAGACAACGTCTCGATCACCCTCCAGGAGTGGAATGAGCCAAAGAAGGCACGTCTTGGTTTCACTTTTGTCGACAAGAGAACAAAAAAAGATTGCTTGAAAAAGCTTATGGAACATTTCGTCCTACCTCCGGAATACCACAAGTTCGATGAGGAGGGTAACAAGATTGAGGAAAACAAGAAGAGGAGGAGGCTAGTCAAAGAGTTCGCTCTTCATAAGATGGCCGAAACATTCCGGAAATTCAAGCAAAATCTAACCCGTGACTATGTCAACCAGAACAAGACTCCGAATTTCACAGGACAATATGAGAAACTGAAACATGAGTGGCCAGACTTTGTGAAGCAGAAGAAATCGGAGCAGTTCATTGAATTATCGAAAAAAATAAGGAAAATGCGGCTAAGAAGGAGTACAATCATATTATGGGGCCAGGAGGGTATCGCGGAAGCCAGCCGCGGATGAGAAGCAGCGTGGCTTCCACGGAGAACCCGCCGGCTACTGATAATGCAACGGCGGTCGAAATTACTGCACCGGAGCCTCCTCGCTACCCCGTGGACGATGTAAAGGAGATGAAAGAATGTCATCTGCATTATCCAATTGGGAACATGTCCACGAAGGTAGCCATCGGCAGTGCTTTACCATGTGAGCCTGGAGCACTCCACCACAACAACCCCATTCCAGATGGCTATGCTCGTGTCATGGTGGAGGAAATAGTCCCAGGGTTTGAGGAACTGGAGATTGACATTGCTACACCCGAAGGGGAGAGAAGACTTGGAGGTGTCAAGCGCCAGTTCATTCTATGGAAAAAGAAGTTTATCAAGTTTCCAGATGAGGCGCCAAGGCAAACAAGTCCACCCCCCTCCGGTGGTGGTGGCGGCGGCGATGGTGGTGGTGCTGGTTCACCTACACCTCCTTCACGTCAGCCGACTCCACCGCCCAATTCACCTCCGGCGGGTAAGCGACGCGCCCCCTCCTCGTCCGGCGGGTGATCGACGCCGCCCCCAATCCACCTCCGGCGAAGAAGGAAGAAGTCCTGGGTTATTAACCCGGAGCCTTATGTACCTAGAACCACAAAGATACCAGAGCCATCACTGAAGCCTCTCCCCACAAGGCCTTGGGAACGTAGTGCCGAGGAAGTCGACGCACACGCGGCTGCTGATTATGAGAAATGGAAGGCGGACTGCAAGAAGAAAAGAGAGCCCGAGCCCAAGCAAGTATTTTCTGAGAAGGAAAAGAGTTGGGCTAAGTCATTTTTGAACACACCGTCCCAAGCCGCGAAGAATCTGCCTGACGACTATGAACGTGAACTTCGTAGGCAAGCACTCGCGTTCAAGAGGAACCAAGAGTTGGCGGAGAGGAGGAGGCCGAGAAAGAATTAGAAAGTAAAAAAGGGGGAAACAAGTTGCCCAGCTTGGGGAACAAAGTAAACAATCGATCGCCCCGCTCATAGTGAAAGCCACCGGTCCGGACGATGCCCCCGATATCATAGCAGCTGCGGCAGCACATGGATTGACTGTAACGAGTGCCACAGAACAAGCGGCCAACTTAGATCTGACTCTCCGTGCACTGTTAGGCCTTGATGAGGCGCCAATGAAGGACGTAGTAATTATATATGTGCCGAATGGGCCTCTCGTCGAGCCTGCGCAGGAAGAGGATCTACCTCGACAAATGAAAGGTCTGCTAAATTGGTACAAGGGTTACATAAAACTTAAAAACGCCAAAGACTATATTTATGCGGAAGTTAGACATGAGCATCACTTCAAACATTACTATATACAATTCATCGGAGTGAATTGTTCCAGCTGTTCAATCTGCGCGAGCTCGACAAATCTATCATCAGTTGCTATGTTATGTAAGTGATTTATTAATTTCTACCCCATCTCGTTCATTGCCTGCACTATATATATATATATATATATATATATATATATATACCAGCACTATTCTGCAACCGGTTGCAGAATAATATTCTGAGCACCGACTTGTACTTTCCTGGACACAAGGTTGTACTTCCCGGATAACAGGGTTCAACTTTCTGTCGAACTTACCTGAACTTCCCATTTTCTTCAGAGCTACTGATTCTACTTCGTGTTTCCCAACAATTTTTCGGAACTATGCAAATGATATACCGTTGGATAGATAATGAAAAACCTCAACTTTTTCATGTTCACAACTTTCGCAGATAATGCACGGTTTAAATTTAATTTTGAAAATACGAAAACACTTCTATATGGCCAGAAAACGAACTTTTAGTTCGGTTTTTGAATCGCTTATCGAAACTGTGCAAATGATATACCGTTGGAAAGATAATGAAATTGCGCAACTTTTTCATGTTTTATGTTTTTTCAAAATCCTCACAGTTTTTGAACAATTTTGAAAATACCGAAATTCGGACGTACTCAAAAAATGAGCGGACAGTAATTTGGATGATTTGTTTCAACCGTTTGTCGGAATGATGCAAATGATATGGCGTTGGAAAGCTATGGACAAGGCGCAACTTTCTTATTCCAATTATTTTCTCTAATTCCTTACAGTTTAAGAGAATATCGCGAATTACTGTCCGCCTATTCTATGTGACGGACATCGAATGATTTTCCCCGCGATTTCCATGCGGTATATTTAAACAATGCAAATGATATACGGTTGGAAAGGTCTCAAAATGGCGCATCTTTTTCGTATCTACCATTTTTGCCAACTCCAAACGATTTGAAAGTAATTTTAGAAGTTTTGAAATCATGTTTCCGGTATATTTTGTGGGATAACAATTTGAATTTAATTAGATTAGATCCATTTATTTGTTGTAAAATGTTGTAGGTAATGAAATTAGACATATAGTCTACCATATAAAGCTTTTGGTGACAATGATTGAAGTGGTTGGTGATCAAATCGATGAGATTTGCACAATAGATTTCCGCCCCGTAAAAACAGAGCATTGAACTTTCCTCAACACGAACTTGCACTTCTAGGGAAATGCGGTTGTACTTCTCGGCGCTGTTTCACGAAAGTGTTCAGTAAAATGACTATAACTTTCTCGTACACTGTCCGTTTGAGGTCCACGACCACACAAAATGCTCAGCACAACTACGCGCATCTGAACTTCCCGTGACATGTCCTTCTACTTCTTGGCCTGCGTGGTTGTACTTCCTATAAATGTTTTGATACTAGTGTGTTTTACAAAAACTATCATGTGTGCTTTGAAATGATAATTTTAGATTTTCCCTATATTCTATTTAAGAGATTATGCACTTCCCATATCTTAATATTTGAACTTCACAACGTTGCTATGTGAAACTATGTGGGGGTATTTTCTTCATGTAATTACCGCTTGTACTTCCTGTTGTCTCCGCAAGTACTTCTCGGAATCACTGCTTGTACTTCCTCGCAGATGACGGGATTATTTTGTTTTTTCTACATTTGGACTTTATCGAGTTTCTTGTACTTCCTTTATTTAGTGGGTGTATTGCTCGTGTCGAATGGTTGTACTTCTCATTATCAAGTATATGAACTTCTTTAAGGGTGTTAGGATTATTATTGTTTTTTGCTATGTGGGAGTATTTTCTTTGAACACTTTTAATTCATGTAATTATCGCTTGTACTTCCTGTTGTCTCCGCATGTACTTCTCGAAATCACTGCTCGTACTTCCTCCCAGATGACGGGATTATTTTGTTTTTACTACATTTGGACTTTGTCGGGTTTCTTGTACTTCCTATATTAAGTGGGTGTATTGCTCATGTCGAATGGTTGTACTTCTCATTGTCAAGTATATGAACTTCTTTAAGGGTGATGGGATTATTATTGTTTTTTTCTATGTGGACTTATGTGGGAGTATTTTATTTGAACACTTTTAGTTCATTTAATTACCGCTTGTACTTTCTGTTGTCTCCGCATGTACTTCTCGGAATCACTGCTCGTACTTCCTCGCAGATGACAGGATTATTTTGTTTTTCTACATTTAGATTTCGTCGGGTTTCTTGTACTTCCTATATTAAGTGGGTGTATTGCTCGTGTCGAATGGTTGTACTTCTCATTGTCAAGTATATGAACTTCTTTAAGGGTGATGGGATTATTATTGTTTTTTGCTATGTGGACTTATGTGGGAGTATTTTCTTTGAACTCCCTTCTTAGTTCTCACCATCATAATTTATTTTAGGGAATTATCACTGTCAGAGCATCTCTAACAGAGCCCGTAAATGTCACCGGAACTGAACTTTTCCGGCGGTTTCACGGGTTCGGGCCGAAACGCGCGCAAAATAGAGCCTGAAAACATGGGACGGCCCGTAAACAAAGTTCAGGGGCCCGAGAAATCGAGCGGCCGCCCCGTATTAAAAGGGTTCGCAGAGGGGAGTTCGGTTCGCAAACCCTACTCCCCTCCGCCGTTCCTCTCCCTCCGCCGCCACTAGTCGCCAGCTCCGACGAGCAATCCACGTAGCCCGAGCCACCGATCCAAAGCCCGCCGCCACGCGATGGCTTCCCGTGGAGGCTCCGGCGGCCGTGCCGCGGGATTAGGCGGCGGCGACTCACCGCCGCATCCGCCTGTCTTCCGCACCGACGCGGAGCGGCGGAAGTGGAACAAGAGCGAGGGCGCTCGGAAGAGGAGCGCTCGCCGGTGGAAGAACTGGGGGCTCACGCCCCAGGGAAGCTCGCTAGCTACGGCCCCGCCGGCGAGGGCTCCTCGTCCAGCCAGTCGAGCCGCGCACTGCGGCTGCCCGCGGCGGAGAGCGAGGAGGACGACGACCTCGTCCCCGCGCGCTCGCCGACCATCTCCGGGGACTACGTCCACGCGGGAGGAGGGGCCGTCTCGGGAGGCGAAGGCGATCAGCGACGCGGGCGCGCCGGAGGGGCGGCGCCGTCCGCCGTCGGCATACGAGGGCGGGCCCGCCGGCCAAGCCGCCGTCGCGTCAAGGACGTCGCGCCAACAGGACGGCCGTGAAGATCTTCCACGCCGCCGCCGCCATGGTCATATAGGCCGCATTTTGCTTAGCTAGGTTGCGCTTGCCGGTGTACCAGTAATTACGTTTTCAATTTCAAGAACTATGTACGTATGTATGCTTAATCGGAGCATCTATGTCATCTAGAACTATGATTATCGCTAAATTTTACCCGCGCCATTTTGAATTCCTCTTTTCAGTTCCATTATACGGTTTCTATTCTGCGCTATTGCGAATTTCGACAGAACTCACGTTTTCGGTGCACTGAACTCGGCGTTTTCAGTTTGCGTTTTTTTTCGGACTCTGTTAGAGTTGCTCTCATAGGATATCAAATGGTCTGCGTCGGCAGGCTCCGAATGCAGCAGAAATGAAACGTCGAAGGGATACGTTCTGTTGATGGTAAGTGGTAACTAGGTCGCTGCCATCCTAGCCCCTTTCTCTTCAATGACAAGGATTTCTCCCGTGGCTCACCCAAAAGACCAAGAGAAGGATGCCGACATTAATCGTCAGTCTTCCTTCCTGCAAGCTTACCAAGAAACATTGGTCATGACGTTACGCGCATGCACAACGAAATTTAATCGAAAGAGGCAGCAATACAAGGTTGCAGGAATTAAAAACTCTGCTGTACTTCTATTAACCAACAATGGCACTGCCTGTATTGGCACGCTTGCACTGCTGTTGATATAGAATCAAAGGAGAAGAGCGCACTTTTGTTCTGAACTTTACTGCCTAGCGCAACAAACACGAAAAATGCAGAGATAGCATCGAACTGGGAAGCGGCCGCCTAGTCGCACATAAATAAATTGAGAGAGGCAACAGAAGCATCACGCGCGAATATCTGCTCACTCGCAATGCACGCGCCGAAAGAATAGACATCCAACACATAGATGGCGACGAGGGCAGCGCACGGAAGCTGCGATTTGAGCCAAGACAAGAAAGTCAGCCGGTGGCTGTGGCTCACTGCCAGCGGCACGGGAGACGCCAACCGAGGCGTCGAGGAGACAAGCCCCAACATTGCCAATCACTGACGCATCCGCCTTGGCGAGCGGCAATTTTTTCAGAACTTATTTTGACGAGCAAGCACACTGCCTTAAATCCAGATTAGTACTGTCGACAGAGACACGACCCATGTCTCTCACCGGAGGTGAAGGAGAAGGTAGGCGAGAGGTTCTGTCGGCGTCGGAGGGTGGGGTGGCCAGCCGCTTCTCGAGCAAATTGCACAAACCACCTACTTTTGCTGCATGTGTTGCACAGACTACTCACAATTGCCGTCTTTTGCAGAGAACACCACATTTACATGTGTTCTGTTGCAAAGAGGTTTAAACTGAAGATTAACCCAGTTAACAATCAAACTGACGACCAGGGTCCACCAAATTTACACATGGTTGAACCAGCCCTCCTATCTTCCATAATATAGAGAAACAATATGACACAAGTAATTTGAGAAATTTTGACATAATTTAGAGAAACAATATGCATCGGGTGTCATAGAACAAAATATTTAGATATAGTAATCCATCAGGTTCACACACAACATCAAGTCGTATGCATGCAATACTCACTTCTCTAAATATGGTTTGTGAAGGACCAGAGGTGGGGGATGGCGATACTCGGGGATACAGAGGGCTTGAATCGAGTTATCCTCTGGCGGGAGCTCGCCGGAGACGGGACGGCCGCTGTCGCCTTCTCTCCTCCTCCCATGGATGCCTCCGCTCGGGCTGCCTTGGTGTCGCCAAAATAGGGAGTAAGGGCATCTCCAGCGGGCCGACGCATTTCGGATGTCCGAAATGTCCGTTTGCGTCGGCCCGCGGACGCGATGTGGCGCAGGGCGACCGTTTGCGTCTAGGGTACCTCCAGCGGTGCTCCGACCTGGACTCGCTCCAACGTAGGGGCCCTTCTCCCGCGCGAGTTCAGCAGGAGAACCGGGAGCTGGAGGTCGCCATCGCCGCCAGGGACGAAGCGGCGGCGGCGGCTAGGGACAGGGCCCGCTTCATCGCCGACGTGGCGGCGGCCCATGCGAACGATGACGCGGCGGCGGTCCAGGCGGCGGCGGAGGAGGAGGAGGCCCGTGCGGCGGCGGAGGCGGCGGCTACCCAGCTGGCGATTGCCCAGGCGACGGCCCTGTGGGACAGCTCCCTGGCAACCGGGCGCGGATGCACACAAGGCGGACAGATTCAGCGACCGCCGAGCGTCCGTGGAGACACAAACCTGGCCCCGCGGACGGCCCGGTCACTTCCGCTGGAGGTGGTGCCAGACGCATTTCCGGTCACGGCGGACGAAAACGGTCGCTCAGCTTCCGTTTGCGTCGCGCCGCTGGAGATACCCTAATGGGCAAGATCTCCTCCAACACCGGCCAGCAGTACAACCGCCGCCCATGGGACCGTTGTTGCCGCCGCCGATGAACCCTCGCCTTTTTTGCTCGGGGACATGGGCGGGATTTTCTTGGGAGAAGATGAGGCTTCGCACGGTGGAATCCCTCGCTCGGTACGGGAACAAAACGAGATGGTTCGACTCAACCATGTGTAAATTTGGTGGGCCCAGTTGTCAGTTTGGTTATTAACTGGGTTAATCCTCAGTTTAGACCTCTTTGCAACATAGTACAGGTAAGGGTGGTGTTCTCTGCAAAAGACGGCAATTATGAGTAGTCTGTGCAACACATACATCAAAAGTAGGTGGTTTGTGCAATTTGCTCGCCGCTTCTCATGACAAGGCCGGCCGCTTTGTCAGCTAGGTGTGTTTGTACTTCTGCTATTTTTTTGACTGCACCTACTCGTACTGCCGAAGAGTAAAAAAGGTTGAAAAACATAATCGAAAGAAGAAGAAGAAAAATGCAAAGATCCCAAACCGAACCACCCCTCTCTGCGTGCAGAGACTAGTGGATGGGGAAAAAAGAGCAGAAAGAAAGAAGGAGGATGCCGACAGGCTACGGCACATTTAGCATCGGAGACGACCGGACATCTGCTTCGCCTCCAACAATAACAATAGGAAGCACAAGTTTTATCCTCAAGCAGTACAAGACGTGGCACTACAAAGTACAAATGTAACAAATCACTTTAGCTGCTGCTTTGCCGGCCCTGTCTCCAGTTCGTCGTCCTGCTGGGATGGGGAAGTAGCAGCAAGGAAGGACGGGAGGGCGGAGGGCAGCAGCAGATCAGAAGGCTGGGACGGGCGTCAGGGTGACGGGTAGAAAGAGGGAAGCGGGACGGCGCTGGGGGCCCGGGGCCAGCGCACAGGGAGGCCGGAGATGCGGGGAGTCCGGCCAGCGGCACGACGGAAGACCGGAGATGCGGGGGGCGCGGCCGGCGGCGCGACTCGTGTCCGGAGAAGCGGGGCACCCGCCAGCGGTGGGGGAACGCGTCGGCGCTGGAGCCCGGCGTCGAGGGAAGACTGCGGGGCTGGAGCCTGGTGGCGCGCCGGTCAGGTGTGGCTCGCGGGATGGTGAGGCTCGCGGGGAACCTCCATGGAGGCGCGCAACAGAACGTCTTCGGAGAGCCGGCACGGGGAGAGATCTCGTCGTTGGGGCCCGGCGAAGAGGAACCGGCGGTGGCGGAAGCTCCCTGGCCGGCGGTGCCGGATGTGTGGGTCGGCCACGGAAGATCTGGGCGCGCGGCTGCGCGGGATGTGGGGACGCACTGGCGCGAGGTGTGTCGGCAGCACGGAGTATGGCGGCGGCGGAGACGGGCTGTGCCGGCGGCAAGCTCCCGGCCGGCGGCAGGAGCCTGGGCTTGGGCTGTGATGTCGTGGGGAATTGGGTGGTGGTGGGTACGTGGGGATTTCGTCGGGGGTTAGGAGATGGCCGGTTGGTTTTTTCTTTAAGGCTCGTTAATCGCCTCCTTACAGACATACGGTGCTCAAACTAATATTCTGAGCACCAGTTTCAGAATAGTGCGACCCTATATATATATATATAGAGAGAGAGAGATTTTAACTCTTTTCTACATTTATTCTTGCATCGACATGGGATGTCCAACTACTGTTTTGTCGTCAACTAAGCTAATTGGTTTATTAGATGACTAAGTGGTGGAAATCGCAATAGATTAGAGCTATATGTGGTGGAGATCGCAAAAATCTGTCCAAGTGGTGTTTTGTGCAACACATGGAGCGAAATATTGTGGAATATGCAATTCTCTCCAAAATATTGGATTTCTATTACAGCAATGCTATTGAAGATGCTCTAAGCAACAAACTGGTACTACCCGCAAAAGTGATCTTGGTTGTGTGTTGTGTGCAATTTTCTCTGCTGAAACACCATTGTAGTCTTTCTGTGTTGTTGATTAATTTGCCCTATGTGGTGGGGTAAAAATAAAATGGAAACAGAGAAATCTTTTTTGATTTCACCTTTTTTTGTTTTCTTTTTCTTACCTTTGACCCACCCATAACAGAGGGAAATGGGATAAAGGCAACATGTCAAAAAAATTAACGGCCAAACCAAAATTGGCAAAAACTTGTGTGGCAAAAACAAAATTTTCTGGGATATTTTTTGAGAGTTTTTGACAGGGCTGCGCTTTTGGCCAAGAGCTCTTTTTGCTCAAAGCTGCGGATTTGAGCTGCCTCCAGTCGTTGCGAATATGAAAGCTCAGGCTGCTCCACGGGCGGCAGCTCATGCTCAGGCGGTAGCTCGTTAAGATCAAAGTCGTGGTTTTTCATCATGGAGACCTGGACCCCTGCAGGTGCTATTTTTCCCGCTGCCAGGCTTCCCCTTCTTTCACTCTCGACCCCACCGCAAAAAAAAATCTGGTGAACGAAATCACTTACTCTACTCCCTCCGTCATCAAATAAGTGGAATTTTATCCTCAAACTTTATCCATAAAAGGGTGTAGTAAGTCTATGATTCCAATGCACTTAAAATTAGCAAAAATCGCTTCTCTCTCATCGCACAGAAATCAAATGCTTATATTGAGCACATGTTATCTTCAGTTTCTACATGCAATTAGCTCATTGGAGGTGCACAAATTAAAGAGGAGAGATGTTGATTTGCATCTTTCCAATGCAATTGTCTCTCCACGTGATAATCTTTCTTGAAAAACCCACTCGTCCATTGCATACGGACGCGAACAGACATATGGTCTTCCTCTCTCTCTCTCTGTCGGTCGCGTATATTTATTGTCTAGAAAAAGTAGAATTTATCTTTGGTCATAAATTCTGCCACGACCATTGATTCGACAAGACAATATGGGATGCTCTGTGGTGAGATGATATGACGCGGCTATAGAGCTGCTACTCGGCTACTCCTAGTCTATTCGACCTAGTGGTTGCCCCTCATCAAAACTCGGAAAAAGGGAAGACGTTTATCTAATGGTGGAAATATTTTCAAACCCGCGAGAGTTCATACGCTAGAAACATACTAGATAATAATGTGTTTTTTGTCAAAAAATATAATAATGTGTTTGAATTAAATCATATAAATGGTAGAACTTCGATGAATAAAAAAATACTTCAGAGAAATATAGAAATATTCACACGAAGCTTAGGGAAAAATGGTAATGGGGACAGTAATTTTTTTTGCAGGTAAGTACATCTAGTAGTTTTTTTTACATGTGCAGTAAGTACCGTATCTCGACAAAATCGAAGTGCTACTGGTGCAAGTCTGCCGCCTCCCAACAGCTCTTCGAATGCGCGGAAGGGCCATGGATTTTCTATTCTGCACTCGGGGGTGCAAAGGGTTGTCATAGTTGTACTTAGACAAGACTACTACAGACCTTTCACAACTTCGCTTCCTGCATGAACAAGCTAAGACTTTATCATGTGTAAACTTGCACTGACAAAGCCATCGGGTCCACAATCAACATCACCATAAAAGCTTATGCATGTCTCCCGCTCCACCCAAAGAGAGAATTCCCCAAACAGTAGGCGAGCCGCACCCCCGCCTCTCTCTGCATTTTTTTTTAAAAAAAACAAGAATGTCTCCATTTCAGATGTTCACTGGAGGAATGTTCGACACATTGTGGAGCATTACACGTGGGACCAACTCGGCTGGACCTACATGTAAGTCGTGTGTGCCAACCCAAGTATTTATTCTCTGTGTCTGTACTCTGGCAACCATCTCTTCACACAAGCCACTATTTCGATGGACAGGTCAGCGTAGATCACGAATTGGAATAGATGGCAGAACTTTCGAGGGTCTACTCCCTCCATACAAAAACAATATCATTATATTCGTATTCAAAAAATATTTCAAATGATTGGAAGCTAGATAAGTATGAATCTCCTGGAGCATCTCCCATAGGATATCATTATATTAATATTTAAAAATATTTTAAATGTTAGAAAGCTAGATAGATTATGTGTAGGTTTTCGACGGCGCCGGATTTGTTTGACGCTTCGCAATCTGATATGGAGACAATGATATGTGGACTAAAATATGGAGGGAGCCAAAAATAAACTTTTTTTTACGGAGGGAGATGAAGAGCGCGGCCATACAGCTTATATCATGGGCAGTAGTCCTATCTATCTATCTATCTATCTATCTATTATATAATTAAAACAACAAACATTGTATGGCTAAGATTTAACAAAAGCAACCGTACGGTCAAGATTCAGAGTTCGGCAAGAAAATACATAACCTAGGATAACCCCATCTTTCAAGGGAGATACAAACATCTTGATCGGGAACCGTCGTGGTAATGTACTCTGGCGGCCCTCGGCGGCGGCGCATCTCAGCCGGCAGCGCTCGGAAAGTCTTGCCCCTACCAACTTATAAAAGTGCTAGCGACCGGCGGACCTGCGCCGCCACATCCGGTAACAACTAAGATTACGCTCAAGCTTAGGTGAATCCTCTGGTCAGCCTACAACACAATTAACCCAATGGGAAACGGACGAGGTTCTACCGTGGCAGCTCCAATGGAATATGACTTTGACAGATTGGCACCAAGTAAGATTAGCTCTTAACGTTGAAAAGTCCATACTATTCTCCAGTCACTAGAATGCACTCTACACAAACTCAAGAATTAGTAGTGCATTCGTCGATCTAATCTGGTAACATCTGCATGTAATATCTCTGCATGACTACAAGATGATGATACGATGTCCTAGATAGGGCGTAATTTTCACCATTAAGTGCACACGTACAAGGGACAGCAAATCTGGTAGCGAGCTATAGACTCTGACGAGATGGTAGATGTTAGATTGAAGCCTAGGTGGAATATAATGATTAGCTGGGTCTATAATAAACAAAAATAAGCAGAAGAACAAACGGTTCAGTTGCATGTTTGAAAAGAGCAGGCCGGACACCTAATTGTTCAGAAGGACACGAACCTGGCAGTCTACAGATGTTTTTCCATCTCTCATATCTATTTATTTTTTATAATTTGATGTTTATATTTTTAGTAATGCCAGTCACAATTTGGAACACCTTAGCAAGACGTACCACGGGATATGGTCGAGCTGCATGTTTGGAAAGAGTAGGTTGGACACCTGTTCAGAAGGACACAGACCTTGCAGTTCTGCACATGTCTTTCCATCTCTCATATCTATGTGTTTTTTTCAATTTCATCTCTATTTTTTTAACAACACTCACAATTTGGAACAGCGTGGCAAGACGTACCATGCATGTGATACAGTCAGAAATTTGGCCCCCAGTGGAGGTAGAGTTCAGGGAGCGAGTTGTGAGTTTGTCATGGTCGATATGCAGAACATGCACTCGGATCTGAGGTGTCGAGAGATATGTTATCGCGTGCAGTGCCGTAACAAATTGCATCCGCTACCAACAGGTAATGACGAAGTTAGGAATTTAATTCGTAAGTGTTTTTTGTCATCCTCATGACGAAAAAAATTATGATTGATAGGAGCATCTGAGATTGCCTAATTATGTATTCTGTGATGATTTGGCTGTAAGGAAGTCATTGTCTAGAGTATACTGAAAACGACGAGCAGATTAATCAAGTCATTATTCAGTCGTTTATGCCGAAGAAACTTATCTACTGCCGCCTCTCCTGTGGCCGCCATCTCCTACGGCTCTGTTGAACGTTTGGCTGCAGTTTTCGACACTGCGCATGCCTCCTTCTCCTCTCTGCCCCAGGCCGATGTGCCGTCGTATAAGCTTGAGGGTGGGCATCACTCGGAATTGAAGTACTGTCGAATATACGGCTGCCAAACTCACACGGACGCGAGAGGCAGTCAATATTACCAATCGGCAACCTACAACGCACCCGGCTGTCGGCCGCAAGGAGACGAAGTTTACGCCTCAAGAAGCAGTACCACAAACACTTGATGTCGTGGATGTGGAGGATATCTAGGATATACCATTCACGCCCATGAGCCCTTGTAGAGGAACGACTGTCATCTTCGAGAAGTTGTTGGACAAGCCACGCCGTGACGCCGTTGCCATTAGCATGACCTGCCTGAGTGCACTTTCTCAGCTCAGCAAATCACGATCTATGTGCACCCATAAGTTGAGATATGTAATCATCTGACATGCACAATAAAATTTATGACGCACATAGGAATTTACATCATGGAAGATTAGAAGGCCGGAGAATATTTGGAGCTTCCATATGATTCATTCAGGAGATTCACTTCCGCCAAAGATATTCTCACTAATTCAACAATATACTATATATATGTTTTCTTACTAGGGTCTGTGTAACTCCAGTTTTCTATCAACCAATGATACGGTAGGATATTCATATCCCCTATCCTGAGAAGCGCACATTATGCTGGGGTCTGATGGTTAAGCTCTTGATAGTGTTATTTGCAGAGATAGAGTGGTATACATTTAAGAGGTTATGAATGTATCTGACCTTGACCATAGCAATATAATTATTGAGTTAATATCTGATTTTTTTAAAATAAAATTTATTACTGCAAGGTGTCAATGTTAGTCGAAGAATAATCATTGCAGAAGATGTGTCAGAAGGTACCATTTTTTCACCATTCAGTGCTCTTAGTAGTTGAAAATAATATGGGGGGCTGAAGTTTAATACTTGGACCAGACGGTTGAATGAAGAAACTTAGGTTGTGCATCTACTTTTTACATACAAACATGTACATATGTGTAATCGCCTAGATTGAAATGTGCAAGCTGTTAGAAGCTCCCAGACATAATTATTATGTATTTTAATTTATATTTAAAATTTAAATATATAGTACCGAGAAGAAATATAATACACTAGATATCATGGTTTTTTTATACCATCTAGCCTCGCAATTGCGCGGGCTACCCAGCTAGTTATATAATTAAAACAACAAACATTGTATGGCTAAGATTTAACAAAAGCAACCGTACGGTCAAGATTCAGAGTTCGGCAAGAAAATACATAACCTAGGATAACCCCATCTTACACGGAAGATACATACATATTGATCGGGAACCGTCGTGGTAATGTACTATGGCGGCCCTCGGCGGCGGCGCATCTCAGCCGGCAGCGCTCGGCAAGTCTTGCCCCTACCAACTTATAAAAGTGCTAGCGACCGGCGGACCTGCGCCGCCACATTCGGTAACAACTAAGATCACGCTCAAGCTTAGGTGAATCCTCTGGTCAGGCTACAACACAATCAACCCAATGGGAAACGGACGAGGTTCTACCGTGGCAGCTCCAATGGAATACGACTTTGACAGATCGACACCATGTAAGATTAGCTCTTAACGTTGAAAAGTCCATACTATTCTGCAGCCACTAGACTGCACTCTGCACAAACTCAGGAATTAGTAGTGCATTCGTCGATCTAATCTGGTAACATCTGCATGTAATATCTCTGCATGACTACAAGATGATGATACGATGTCCTAGATAGGGCGCAATTTTCACCATTAAGTGCACACGTACAAGGGACAGCAAATCTGGTAACGAGCTATAGACTCTGACGAGATGGTAGATGTTAGATTGAAGCCTAGGTGAAATATAATGATTAGCTGGGTCTATAATAAACAAAAATAAGCAGAAGAACAAACGGTTCAGTTGCATGTTTGAAAAGAGCAGTCCGGAGACCTAATTGTTCAGAAGGACACGAACCTTGGAGTCTACAGATGTTTTTCCATCTCTCATATCTATTTATTTTTTATAATTTCATGTTTATACTTTTAGTAACGCCAGTCACAATTTGGAACACCTTAGCAAGACGTACCACGGGATATGGTCCAGCTGCATGTTTGGAAAGAGTAGGTTGGACACCTGTTCAGAAGGACACGGACCTTGCAGTTCTGTTCTGCACATGTCTTTCCATCTCTCATATCTATGTGTTTTTTGCAATTTCATCTCTATTTTTTTAACAACACTCACAATTTGGAACAGCGTGGCAAGACGTACCGTGCATGTGATACAGTCAGAAATTTGGCCCCCAGTGGAGGCAGAGTTCAGGGAGCGAGTTGTGAGTTTGTCACGGTCGATATGCAGAGCATGCACTCGGATCTGAGGTGTCGAGAGATATGTTATCGTGAGCAGTGCCGTAACAAATTGCATCTGCTACCAACAAGTAATGACGAAGTTAGGAATTTAATTCGTAAGTGTTTTTTGTCATCCTCGTGACGAAAAAATTATGATTGATAGGAGCATCTGAGATTGCCTAATTATGTATTCTGCGATGATTTAGGTGTAAAGAAGTCATTGTCTAGAGTATACTGAAAACGACGAGCAGATTAATGAAGTCATGTATTCAGTCGTTTATGCCGAAGAAACATATCTGCCGCCGCCTCTCCTGCGGCCGCCATCTCCTGCGGCTGTGTTGAACGTTTGGCTGCTGTTTTCGACACTGCGCATGCCTCCTTATCCTCTCTGCCCCTGGCCGATGTGCCGTCGTATAAGCTTGAGGGTGGGCATCACTCGGAATTGAAGTACTGTCGAATATATGGCTGCCAAACTCACACGGACGCGAGAGGCAGTCAATATTACCAATCGGCAACCTACAACGCACCCGGCTGTCGGCCGCAAGGAGACGAAGTTTACGCCTCAAGAAGCAGTACCACAAACACTTGATGTTGTGGATGTGGAGGACATCTAGGATATACCATTCACTCCCAGGAGCCCTTCTAGAGGAACGGCTTTCATCTTCGAGAAGTTGTTGCACAAGCCACGCCGTGACGCCGTTGCCATTAGCATGACCTGCTTGAGTGCACTTTCTCAGCTCAGCAAATCACGATCTATGTGCACCCATAAGTTGAGATATGTAATCATCTGACATGCTCAATAAAATTTATAACGCACATCGGAATTTACATCATGGAAGATTAGAACGCCGGAGAATATTTGGAGCTTCCATATGATTCATTCAGGAGATTCACTTCCGCCAAAGATATTCTCACTAATTCAACAATATACTATATATATATATATATATATATATATATATATATATATATATATATATATATATATATATATATATATATGTTTTTTTTTTCTGTGTAACTCCAGTTTTCTATCAACCAATGATACGGTAGGATATTCGTATCCCCTATCCTGGGAAGCGCACATTATGCTCGTGTCTGATGGTTAAGCTCTTGATAATGTTATTTGCCGAGATAGAGTGGTATACATTTAAGAGGTCATGAATGTATCTGACCTTGACCATAGCAATATAATTATTAAGTTAATATCTGATTTTTTTAAATAAATTTATTATTGCAAGGTGTCAATGTGAGTCGAAGAATAATCATTGCAGAAGATGTGTCAGAAGGTGCCATTTTTTCACCATTCAGTGCTCTTAGTAGTTGAAAATAATATGGGGGGCTGAAATTGAATACTTGGACCAGACGGTTGAATGAAGAAACTTAGGTTGTGCATCTACTTTTTACATACAAACATGTACATATGTGTAATCGCCTAGATTGAAATGTGCAAGCTGTTGGAAGCTCCCAGACATGATTATTATGTATTTTAATTTATATTTAAAATTTAAATATATATTACCGAGAAGAAATATGATACACTAGATATCAAGGTTTTTTTATACCATCTAGCCGCGCAATTGCGCGGGCTACCCACCTAGTTATATAATTAAACAACAAACAACCAATGGCTTAGATTAGAATAAGGGCCAAGATTATCTCCGTAATGCGCTGCCCAAGTCAATTAGATATTTTCTTTTCCAAAATTGAAGTCAATTAGATATGTGCGTAGGTATAGAGTCTCCTCCATCCCCACGTCTACCCCCTTTCCGGTGCCTCTCCGTCGTTGGCCACTGCGACTCCCTCGACCTCTCTTCCCCTTGGGGCCTTCTCCCTGCTGTGCAGATTATTTCCATGGTGTCCATCCCTACAAAAAAAAAGCTAACACGTTATTCTGTTGTCCCTCCACACAGGGTGTCCGCTATTCCGATGAGATGGGGAGCGGAGATCTCCTGTCCTACACTCCCAGACTTCACCAGAGAGGACACCGTCGACCTGGAGCACTCGAATAGATAATGGAAGGCATCACAGATTCACGGAATACCTGCATGGCCAGCGGCTGAAGTCGCAAAGGCATGAGCTCCATTCACAGATGGTGGTCACCAGCACAAGGTTCAGATTCGTTGCTTTGGTGATGTATTTAATCGTACGAGTATTCTGGGTTGTTAAAAAAAGAAATTTCTGGATTTGAATTGTATAAGATGAATTTGACAAATTGACATATAGATCAATTCATTGCTATTGAGGCTCAGCTCAAAGCTTTACACCATTATTCTCCCAGGAATCTGTAGTAGTCACGAGAGATTTGGACAGTAAAGAAAGGTACTACGTAGTATGTTTAATCTTTGTATCTTCCTTGCCAGGGACCGTCTGTGCATTAATTGTTTTCCAAGTATATATATATATCATTGAGAGCGGTTTTTCAGCGCAGGTGCGCAAGGCGCACGCGTATCTACACCGCACATCCTGGCGTGTGAACAGCGACACTAGCGCACGTGAACAAGCTAGCACCTTAATTCAGAGTCGCTAATGATGGCCGGGTTGTGGTCTACTAGGTTTCAATTCACATGGGCCTCGTAGGACACTGTTCTCTGCATATCCTATGGCTCTGACTTTTGTCCTGTGTGTCCATGTTCAGCCCGTGACTAGCTGAAAAAATCTCTGCATATGAAATGAGCACAGTGACCCATCACAGCTACGTTTGCCACTGACTGGGCTGCTGAATCTCAAATACATGCCTGCAATTACTCGAACAGGTTGGACTTGGACGCATACCTCCATCACCCAAGCTCAGGTGTTGTACGGGCCGCTGAGATGCTCTTGGCTTGTTGGTGCTATCCCGGGGGTGGCACGGAGAGATTTTGGCGCGTTGCTGCTCCCCCGACGGTGTCACGGCGAGCTGACTGCCTGCTTGTATCCTCTCGGGTCGACGCGGCTGCAGAGCGCGGCAACCCGGCGACGGTAGGTAAGCAGCGACCTCCTGAAGCCCAGCACCTCCATGGCTCCATCTGCTGCTTGTCGCCTCTGCTGCTAAGCCAGTGAAACTGCTCAATGGAGGAGCTCAGATTGATGGAAAGGGGGAGCAGATATGGCCGAGAGCGGCGTCTGTTTGAGAAACAGTGCACAATGCGTCTCAGGAACAAGACAAATGCAGTGATAAATCAACTCCTACACTACAGTAGCCTATGGCTCCTAGATGATTAGCGCGGAAGGGCAGGGAGGCTGGTAATCACTTGCCAGTGCCGCACAGAGACACCGAATCTCCAGCTACCATCGACGACGGAGATACGGGTGCGCTCCACGCACGTGCTTCGTTGCACTTTTCCCATATATCATTTTAGGATTTAGCTAAATGATCTTACTAAGTACTTTTACTCACCCAATGACATAGTTTTTTCCCTGCATTAGTGTTGCTAATGAAAAGCCCTAACTGAATTTTGTTTTCTGGAAAGTATTTAAAGATAGGGAATACATATGCAGTTGATTTCCATATTTATCCAAGGAATTACTTTGATAGGAAGCCAAAGAATTGCATGAGTAATTAAAGGTGGAGGATGTAGCAGATGGCGGCCCCCATTTCGCGAATGAGGCTGCAATTCCATATTGGACTTAACATGAAATGCACAAGATTTCGTTCGTGGACCAGATCCAGCAACTGTGGTTATCTGGAATGGACAGTGTGTGGATCTTTTCGACCGAGACTATATAAACTTCCTTTTTCAAATAATACTTAGAGCTTGATCAATTATTCCTAAAATTTCATCATTATCATAACTTCTACCAAATCGTTGTGTATGTCAATTTTGGTTCTCCTCAGATTTTGTGAAAGGCAGAACCTATTTATTCGAGAACTTCTAATTAACCTTCATAGTTTATGTTCCATGTGCAGATAATTTAGTGTCTCCACCACTTAGACCTGTATGTGTTAGCTAGCAGTCAGCCAGTCACTGTGTGTGTACTTGCACGAACCTGTTGTGTGCATGATGAAAGGGTGATCTTCGCATCGACGCAAGGACCAGATGGAGAGCACGATAAATGAATTGAAAAAAAAACTGTTTCTTGACTATTGAGTTTCTATTTGATTTGTTACTCAGATGAATCATGGTGGCCCGTTGAGTTGGACATGATGCCAGGTAGAAGATATGTAAAAACCCAGAAAGGTACTTGGTAAAATAATTCACCATGAAGTGTAATAACCGGTTCTTAGTATACATACTACATATTATTTTATTTTTTGATCACTCCACTGACGATGCCATTAATTTTCAAATAATGGTTTTTTTTAGTATGTTGCACATAAAAATTTCTTCGTTGCAGATGGCTGAGTGGAAACTACCACCGATCTTTTTCACAAGAAAGCAAATGGCTGCTACTATGCTTGCCAACTATGCCTACTTGCTCTGTTCTTGTAAAACAATACATTATTTGTTTATAATATTTCTTATCTTCTTCATTTTTACAGTTTTCCGATCCTTTTAGATAATAGTTCCAGATCCTTTTAGATAAGTTTGTGGAATACATCACAATATAATTTCAATAAAATTATTTGGGCATATGTCAAGTAGAGTTTACTTTTTGCTTTTTTTTGCTTGCTCAATAAACAGGTAAGTTTTCATAGATCAGTAGGTCATCAATATTTTCCAAGCTTATTTGTGCGAAGCTCTCCCACAAGCACGGAAAATGATTCACGGGGTAAATATTTAGCAATTTCATCATACTCAAATAACCACGCGGGCGGGAGAAGCGCACTATTTGACAAAAATATAACAGTTTATAATGGTTATTATAAGAAAATGGTTCATACGAGAGAGGGTAAAATATTACATATTGTGTATATACCCATTAAAAATAGAGATAATATATTTTGACTAGAGAGGGTAAAATATTACATATTGTGTATATACCCATTAAAAATAGAGATAATATATTTTTACCTTTCTATTTATGCATAAATTTACATGATTAAATGTAACTAAAATAGGCTCTGAGGCTTTCGTAAATTACTGCCAGGAAAAACATTTTGGACACTTTCAAACTTATTATGCCCACGTAGGTGAGGGGGGTTGATACACTGGTAGAAAAAGGGCTTCGGTCGCGGTTCGCAACGGCCATTGGTCGCGGTTGCGCAACCGCGACCAATTGCGCGACTAAAGGCCCCCCTTTAGTCGCGGTTCACGAACCGCGACTAAAGGCACGTCCACGTGGCCAGCAGTCCGTCGGGGCGGAGGACCTTTAGTCGCGGTTCTCCTAGCCAACCGCGACTAAAGGCCGCCGCAGGTTTAGGGTTTTAGCCCCCTAAACCTGGTTTCTTTTTAATTTGTATTGTTTTATTTCTTTTGTGTTTTATTTTAATTTTGAACGAGTTTCACATATTCTACGGTACTACATACATGCATATGAATGTACAATTTCAAACAAATTTGAAATTAGAACCAAAAAAATTCAAGAGGAATATACAATATATATTCAATATCGGATGACCATATACAATTTTGAACAAGTTTAGCCCCCCCTAAACCTGGTTTCTTTTTAATTTGTATTGTTTTATTTCTTTTGTATTTTATTTTAATTTTGAAGGAGTTTCACATATTCTACGGTACTACATACATGCATATGAATGTACAATTTCAAACAAATTTGAAATTAGAACCAAAAAGAATTCAAGAGGAATATACAATATATATTCAATATCGGATGACCATATACAATTTTGAACAAGTTTCCATACATAATTTAGTGCATATAAAGTTCTTCGTCCTCTACATAGTTTTCTCCTCTAGGATCGATGACTTCCCTCGCGAACCATCCAGCTAGTTCCTCTTAAAGTGGTCGGAAGCGAGCTTCTGGACTAAGCGTCTTCCGGAGGTTAATCCTCTTGATGTTGTTCTCAGACGGCTGCCACTCAGTGGTGTATCTCCGAATCCTCTCACAAACATAGTATCCACATAGATTGGTCTCCGGTGGCTGAATATCCCCAGTCACAGTCTTTGCCCTTTTAAATTGTAGCTCTTTTTTGAATTCACCGACCTTTTGATCTACGAACCGTCTCCAAACCCTACGAGGCAAAGAAAATTAAATTAACAAGAGAGTTTTTAATTAGTTACTTGATATTAGGAAATGATGAACGAAATAGGCCGATCGATATAGAGCGCAAACGAATGAAAATAATTACTTTTGCATCATTTTTCTCATGTCGGCCCAAAGCGCCGGATCCATATTCAGAGAGTCGTGGATGAGAACTGTGGAGTTCTGAATTTGAATTACTAGCAGAATCCAGTGGAACCTGCGGACACGATACATGCACAGTCATGCATAACTCATCGATTAGCCACATACCATGCATGGAGTAAACAAAAGAGAATGTGCTCAAGACAGAACACTCACCCAAAATGGTAAGGAAATAGAATATCACTTTTGAGTTCCTGTTTTATAAGAAACCGCCACAGGTCTTCGTCCACGTCGGCGGGGTGGTGTTCTAACACATATGAATTAACGATGTGTGGGTCAATGAACCCAACATCATGGATGCGCCTTATTCGCATTTCCCGCTTCTTCATTCTGCATAATAGCGTACACAACAAGATAGTTATGACATATATATATATATATATATATATATATATATATATATATATATATATATATATATATATAGAGCCCAACTATTCTCGAACCCCCTTAAGAGTGGTTCTAGAATAGTTATTCTCGAACCCCTATTCCCGCTTTAGTTTCTTTCGCGAAACCGCCGCATCTGAACGCCCGAGAAAACCAGGTACCACCGCCCACGCGGAACCACCTCGGGCTGGCCCAAACGCGCCCCCAACGCTCGTCAACCCCGCGCTCCCCAGTCGCCCGCCTGTGCCCCTTCCACGAGCTCCTGCGTGCCGCCGGCGGGCCAGCGAGCCACCTCCCCGACCTCAACCACCTCAACAACCACCTTCTGCGCTGCGTTGGCAGGCCACCGCGCACCCCGCGCCGCCCTCCCCTGCTAGGATGAGGGCATCCGGCCCGGCGCCGCCAAATTCGCCTCCATAACGCGCGCATCCGGCCCGGCGATGCACTGCCGCGCGCACCGACAGGTTCTCCACTCTGCCTCCTGCGCTCCCCTCCCCTGGTAGCCCCCCCGCCTCCTTCTGCCCTGATGGATCTGATGCAGAGGATCTCTGGCCGGCTTACCTCCACGCCACTGCCGCTGGCGCCCCTCCCCTGCTAGGAGTTCACCTTCCCCTGGCCCGATCTGGAGCACACCGGCATAGCCCACCCTTCCCTCCTTGTCCACATGCCCTAGAGCCTTTCTGAACCCCCGCGACCAACGACCCTCCCTGGCGATCTGTGTTGTTGCTGGATGCACGACGCCTGCCTTCGCGGCTCCTATCCCGCTTGCTGTTTCACTTCCTTCTTTCCCTGAACAGGTGCGTGAAGTCCACCAAGGCGTACAAGTTCAGTTCGTCCTAATGCCTGTAGTTGGCTTTTCATACTTCAGGTTATTCACTTCTTACACTGTTGGATGGATGACTCGTGCTATTTGCTATTTATTTTTAATCTTATGATGCATGAAGTTCACTTTACTATGTGGAAGATAAAAGCTCAGATGGTCGTGCGGGAGTTCAGAGCAGAGGCAGCCTTGCAGGAGTTCAGAGTAGACGCATATGTGGAATCGAGGCCTAGAACGCCGTCCTCACAGAGTTCATAAGAGAGGTGGCAGCTGTGCACACATGGCCGGTTAGAGCTGGAAGCACCAGCGGTTTATGTTGAGCATCCTAAAGATCCGATCCTGGCTGACAGTGCAGCGGCTCCAATTCGGTGAGTATCCCTTGTATCTCAAGCGCTCTGTGAAATCCTTGATGATTGAAGATGTGGACTCCACTGCTGGGTCTGCTCTGTTGAAAAGGAATATGTGAACTGCAGTGTTCACTCCGCTCCTCTGCATCTCAATCTTTCGCAGTTGCTGTTCTGCACCATTTCTTTTTACTACTGGTTTTGCTAGCTTTGGCAATAGAAAAGTTTTAAATTTAGATTAGTTCATTCATTGTGTCCAAGAAGTACGTCTCCTGGTTCATTTTGCTTCATTTATTCCTTCGGGAAGAAAAGTTTGATCATTTTTTAAGGAAGCTCACCAAAATTTCTTCGGGAAGCTCACTTGGTTCTTTCATTAAGTTCTGTTTTTAATACAAAGTGTGCTGCTTGTGAATCAATATTATTATCCAGTAAGTTCAGTACAATAAAAAACGGAGTATGCTTTTTTTTCAACAAAAAGTTCAGTGTGTTACGACAGGGAATTATACATTATAGTTAGGAAGTTCACTTTTTCCACATCTAGAAGTTCATTAATTCTTAACATTGAATAGATGGTGCTCGTCCGGTTGAATACTAGAAAAAGCAAAGAGCGCATTTCGATTTCTGGAAGAGGTAGTTAAAACCTACACATTTTCTGATCTACTCTTGTCACTACAGTGCTAAATACTAATTACAGAGAAGTGTAGCTGTAGTATTCTTGTCACGTATCTTGACCCTATTTAGTTAACATAGCCTTGTCCTATTTAGGCGGCAGATGGCAGCAACGCCTCCCGTTCTGGGCTCCAGCGCTCACCGGCGTGGACTTCCGGGCGCCGCCAGAGTTGACTCCCTCCACCATCGTGTGCAACACTAGGTAATTTTCTGGTAATCTTTATTTGTACAATTATGTATGCATTCCATTGGTAACACGATATGTTTTTGTATACACCAACGATCATAAATATTTGATGTGACTTTACCGTGAAATTAGTTTATCATGGTATGTCGTTGTTTTTCTTGCTGTTTAGATTGGACGTTTACATCATATGTTCGATTAACTAACTTCATCAAAACGAGAGAGAGATTCAGTGCTAGTTTATGAGATATGCACATGTGCAGATACATATAAGAATGTGTTTGGAAATAGACTCATAAATTTTGAGAAATACATAGTCGACTTGCAGAAAAAACAGCAGTTTAGCACGTGCGTATATTACACCAGTTTACTTCTGAAAATGCTCTTTTATTTGTTGCTTCTTTTCTATAAGAACTAAGATGATGATTAATGTACCATGTGATGCGATGAAATTCTGAATATTTGATTCCTCAACCTCGGTCTACTCATCTGCACTATGCAGCCCGTCTGCACCCTGCAGTTAGATAAGGAGCAGCAAATTTATTTTTTTGGTAAAGTTTGGTCGATTGCAACTCACAAAATATAATGGCACCATGCCAACGAATGCATGTCCACGAGCTTGCTACTGTCCTGTGGTGCAGTATGGCCACACACAGAATCTCCGCTATGTTTCTTTTTTCCCTATTCCTCTTGTACAGTAGCTGGCCTGATAGATCAATTCAATCGTGTTAGATTGCCTCAGACTGATAAATAGAACCGGGAAAATTGCAGGAAGTAGAGTCGTTTAGCTCAAAGTAACTCCCATGTATTTATAATATGAAGTCCACATTAGGTTTATAACGGGAATACCATGTCGTGCAAGTTCACCATGTTAAAAGAAACCATTGCTGGGTAGTTCACGACGTCTAGACTGGGGATTCATTTTTACTATGTATGTCCTGATGCGTTTCTGACTATATAAAAAGGTTGAGGTTCATTTTGCTTACGAAGAAAAGTTTACATATCATTTTGTAGAAGTTTTATTTCTGTGGTGAAAGCTTTGCCATAAGTTCACTGTCAGCCAATCTAGAAAAAATAGCATCTCTATTTATACACATAAAATTAATTCATATGTGGTTTATTTGTTCTTTGCTATGGAGAAGTTCAGTTATTTGTTCCTGAAAAGTTCACTCTTCTTAGGTTAGTTGTGTGTATGTGTGTTCGCTCTATTCTCATATGGAGTTCACTCTTTTATTTTTTGATGGAGTTCACACTTTTATTTTTCTGAAGTTCAGTTTGGTGCACAGTTTGTTCAGAGAGTTAGTGCGGAAAATTCAGATATGGATGATTACACTAAAAAATGATTGTTATGCAGTGCCCTGTAATAATACAAAGTATATGTCTGGAAGTGCACATAGGAGAAAATAGGTAGTTCATTGTATATAAAATAAATAGGTGTGCTCTTCTTTTTGTAACTTTACCTTCTTCCGTCCAAAAAGTTTCATCATATAGTTTGTTTGTTATTCACAGCAAGTTCATTCATTAGAGGAAGTTCACTTTGGATTGAAAAATAGTTATATCAGGATGCACATGGAGCCCTCCAATTGAAGAAGTTGTCTAGTGAGGTGTTGTTCCTCGATTTGTGTAGTTTCTTACCAGAAAAGGCCTGAACCAAATAGACTTATAACTGTGATCTCCCCGAGCACCGCTCCAGGCCAAGCACAGCACCTCAAGCAGCCACGCCTGTGGGAGAGCTACTCCGGTCATGTCAGGTCATGGTGATCTGCTACGAAGTTCAGATGATGAAAAGGTAAAGGTCCAGCTTACATTTTCTTGCAGTTTAGCTCGTCCGGCAGGCAAACTTTGCAACTGATAGTGCTTTGTTAAAAAGTAGAAGCTCAGCTTGTTCTCGCATGAATTTATTTGTTTTTGTTACGGAAGTTTGCTTTGTCCACTGATTTTGGCTAAAGAACACATCAAAAAGTTAACTGTAAAAAAATAGAATAAGAAGTTACTTTCTGAATGAGAGACAGAATTTTAGACCATCCACAAGAGAAAGTTGTCCAAAAATTTCCCTTTGTTCATGAGGACTTGTTAGTATTATGAAAGTTCACTTCTCTTTGCCGCGGAATCCACTTTGGCCCATTCAGGAGATTCACTTTTAGTATCAGGATATTCACTTTTAGTTTCAGACGAAAATAGAAGGTAGTGAATGTCTAGAATATTGTTGATGTATATATTCCATAGACGAAGTTCATTTGATCTATGCGTGAAGCTCACCTCTTCTTTTTTGGGGAGTTCGCTATGCCAATTATTCTAATCGGCAAGTTCACACCAATTTCTCGTCCAAGTTCATTATCTCTCAATGTGAAAATTCGTATTTATTTTGTGTGAAAGTTCATTATGCCTATTTACTTAGAAAAATGTAAACAGTATGAAGTCCACTTATTAAGAATGAAGAAAATAACTACTAATGTAGTTTGGTGAAATAGAATGAGCATGTGTCATAGCATTTAATCTGTTTAAGGAATTACCAACTAGAAGCTTATAATTTTTTTTGTCATTCTGTGGCGATAGCATTTGTGCTTGAACTAGGAGTGCTTGTACTATATACTGGACTACATCTAAAACTATCACCTTGATAGGGCATTGAGTACTCATTTCATCCCCGTTTTACATCAGGTGATTGCATCTGGGCAGTTCACCTCGCCCCCATCAGGAGTCCACCATGAATCACACCGGAGTCCACCAAGCTCCGAGCTCGCTCGCTGCCCCTGCGGACGCACCAGTCCCACCCCCTTACTGGAAGTGCAGGTGCGTGTAAACTAGCAGAACGCTGTTCCTATATCAGAATCACACAGTGTTAAACCATCAGCTTGGTTTAAAAGTTTGATGTATTTAATTTATACACTGGACATTTATCCTCTGCAGCAGTGCACTTGTTTCACGAGAGAAGTCCACATGTATATATCAGGAAGGCGTCAGTTCTGCATCTGAGCATGCTACCTCTATCTCCAATTGATTTCTTGTCTCTCTAGTTAATTTATACACTGGACATTTATCCTCTGCATCAATTTATTATGGATAAGTTTGATAGCTTTAAAGATAGAAGTTCATGTCTTTCACATTTGAAGTTTACTTACTATTGTTTTGGAAGTTTCCTTCATCCACTAGATTTGATACAAAAGCACACAACAGAAAAATTGCGAAGTTCACTTTTAATTTAGACACAAGTTCGGTTCGTCCACTACGGGAGTAACTCTTTTATTTTCTGAAAAGAGTTCATTTTATCATAGATGAAAAAGAAAGAAAATCACTTTATCTACCGTAGACGTTCACTTTTATTTTCATCCAGTTCATTTCATTTTATCGAGTGGTTCAGTAATTTCATAGTTCACTTCGTGCTCTGCTGCCAGCAAACATGAAGTGCATAGGCTGCATGGTAGTTCGGTTTTCATAGTTTCACTGTGAGTGGTTCAGTTATTACATAGTTCATTTTTTTAACAGTTCGCTTCGAACATGAAGACATCTCAATTTATACTACATGGTAGTTCATTTCAGTTTTACATGAAACAGATCAAATGTTCATAGTGAGTTCATTGTTGTAGATTGAAGTTCACTCCGTAATAAAGTGAAGTTCAATAGATACAAAAATACTAAAGTTGGCTTTGTACATACTTAAAGGCAATGCTCGAATAATTTGTGTTTACAGGCGAACAATTATTAGTAAAGAGTTATGTGACAGTGAATAACAACATCTTGTTTTCTTAGATAAAAACTAGGTAAATACTATGGGGCTGCCTATCTCCAGCCAGGACAAGGTCGTACCTTCCATTTTTCTTCACTTATTAGAATAATCGAGAGTCCACAAGCTATCTTCTATGGTGTCAGCAGGCATCCTCCTCCTGGGCGCTGGACTCGCATGGACTTCCTGCTGGTAAGACCCGAACTTATTTCAACGCTGTAAATGTGACTTGAAGCGGCACTTCACTTAGTAACTCTGTGTAGTTCGCTAGTGGTGAACAATGAAGTTTAGAAAATAACTATTATCCGCCAGTTCACTTCGAGCACATGCAAACTTTATTTGTTAGTGCAGTTCACCAGGACATTTTTTATATTTTGTCTAAAAGTTAGACAAAAGGATTAATTCTCCTTTTAAGGACATTCACTCTGTCGGGGCAAAAAAGGTTTCACATTTTATTGTCTCAAATTAGGAAGTTCATTCGTTATTTTCTAGAAGTTTGAATCTTCTGTTCGAGACGTTCACTTATTTTTACTGCAAAAATACATCTGTAGGCCAGTATTTCTTTTCCTGTTTCTGGATATGCACCAGCTTTGTGTATGGAGGATTGCATTCAAAAAACTGATCATTGCACAGTACAAATCATCTGCACTTTGGAATATAAATTCTTTTGCTTCACTGCAACATAAATTCACTTCTCAGTCTAAACCATCTCACTACATTAAACTATCACAGACAAATGTTGGTACTGGTATGTTTCACCATGTACTGATAGTTTTGGGTAGGTCTAACCAAAGTAATCTTCCTTCTGTTATGTAGCTTGTCTTTGTGTTGACTATTTAGAGGAAATTGAACTATTATGATCAAAATTTCATGATCAGCAATTCATTTTGACTATTTAATTGTACAGGTGTGCATCTTCAAAAGGAACTTACTCTCATTGTGAAGATTATTTAGAATTTGCACTAGTTTATGAGCTTATGGAGGTGAATGAAGATTCTGGACAACTTTCTTCAAGGAAACTTTGCGTTGTAGTTGGAGAAGTCGTGATGCCGTGGTCAGCATTCGAGGAGTTGGCGACCTCCCAATCCCGTTGCTGCCCCAGATCTCTCACTCCCAAGCTTAACTCAGTTGGTCTTGGGTTTTGGCTAATACATGCTTGTCCAGGCCATCAGGACCACACACTTGGTACTACTGGTTTATGATGTTCTCATGAATGCCATATGTTTGTTGAAAACGCTCCTGTGCGCATAGATACATGTATGTGCGGCAACGAGGATGGATGCGCTTAGCTATGTGATCTGGACAGTCCAGTTTTGTGTAGCTCGGCATTTTAGTTGTATGTATATAAGTAGCTCACCACAGTTCACCTTTTTCTTTTGAGAAAATGACTGTTAACTTCTGTCTATAAAGTTTACTCAATTCAGGGAGTTCGTTTTCTTCTGTAATGCAGATCAATTCCTATGCACTTGAAAGTTAACAACAAATTGTGTGAAAAAATACCACTGATGATATACTGATATACTTGAGAAACTGTAGTTCACTTCTATTTTATTGGCAAGTTCAATTTTGTCAAGCACTGGTTTCACAAAAATTATTGGCAATATTCACTGTAGGAAAACCTCATCAAGAAAAAACAGCGGACAGAAGTTCACTCAGTGAACATCATAAGTTCACTTCTAGAAAATTAAGAAAACAAGTTGGAAATTTATTTTTTGTTAATATTAACTTTGAACACGGGGAAGTTCACCGTGAACATACCGGAGATTTTCTTTTGTCAAACTTCACTTTGTATGGCGTGAAAGTTCACTTTGCACATGTAGGAAGTACATTTTGAGCATGTTTGAAACTTTTATACTGCGATCGGAAGTTCACTAACATATATCGAGAAGTTCACTTCCATATTTGAGCACTGTATTTTTTTGGACGGAAATCATATGCATAGAAATCGTTCGTACAACCTCTTATTGGACAAATCGATTGACGCCACGTAAAATTAGCACTAATATAACCCTATTAATACTCCAACACACCGCAATGCATCACCTAATCAATCTAGATGAGCCAATATCAAAATGTTGCCGTGTCGGCGTTATCTCCGATTTTACATATCTCTGAAATTAAACTTTAACCGTTTAGAATTTGGAAAAATGTTCAATATGAAAAAGTTGCGCCTAATCAATATCTTTTCAACGCAATATCACTTGGAACATTCCGACGAGTGGTTCGGAAAAAATTCCCAAAAAACAGTACAAAAATCCGAGAAGTTTGAAAAGCGGAATCACGTATTCTCAAATCTGCTCTTAAACTGTATAGAATTTGGAAAAGTGTTATTCATGAAAAAGGTGCGCCTAGTCAGCAGATTTCCAACGGCATATCACACGCATCAATCCGATAAACGGTTTGAAAATTAGAACACCAAAACTGCACGAAAATAGAGAAATCCGTGAAAACGTTGTTTTGTATATTTCAAATTAGTTTTAAACAATACAGAATTTGGGAAAACACTGAGCATTGAAAAGTTGCGAAATTTTCGTACGAATCCAACGGTATATTATACGCATCAATCCGATAAGCGGTTTGAAAATCAACATGAAAATACTGTCCGCACGAACATGCAATTCTGGTATTCCGTCGAGAAGTTCACTAGGAAACACCCGGAAGTTCACAAGTGGTTCCAGAGAAGTTCAGATGCGACGAAAGTTCGCTATATTTTTGAAGTTCACTTCAAACTAGACTGAAGTTTCGGAAGTTCGCTGTACAATATTGAAGTCCGTCGGGAAGTTCAGATTCAGGGAAGAAGAAGTTCAGATCCATGTAGGAAGTTCAGAAAGGGTTCGAGAATAGTTATTCTCGAACCGGTTCGAGAATAGCAGACCTATATATATATATATATATATATAGGATAAATACTTCCTACTCCTGGGTGTAACTACACCCACGTCTCATATACTACCATACGAAAGTATATAACATACTTTATTGGTTTAAGTATATTCGTACACTATATCTAAGATACTCCATACCAACTTTGGTGAAAAAATTTAAATACACCCATAGTTTGCACTATATATACAAAATACATGCATACTTGTACGTAAAGAAATAGTGTACGTAAAAAAGTGTACATACTACCTACAAAGTAGTATATATACTACCACAATATTCTTATATACTTCATACTACATGTACATACTCTTAGGTATGATAGATACTATCTAGATTATGAGAAACACGCGTGGGTGTAACTACACCCGGGTGTAGTATGAATATGTCCTATATATATATATATATATATATATATATATATATATATATATATATATATAGGTAAATTAATCAGCTTTATCCCAGGCTCCCAGATCGCCCACCGTTCGATTGATCCGCGGAAGAAGAAACGAATCCGGGTATATTTTATGATGAAACCCGTTAGTGCACCGGCCAACCCATTTTGTAGCCTCAACCGGACAATTTTCAAATCTTTCCATCTTTGATTTGCATGGCAGCTTCGGTGGACAAATGAAAAATATTTCCAATTTTGTCTTGCATGCATGCACTGTGATTGAATATATATATCAGTTACCGAGTGATTGACAAAATCAGTCTACTAATCTCTTACCATAGAAACGCATGCATGTTTAATGTTTTTTCAATCAGCCATTTTACGTGCCCTTAGTTGCCTCTTTTTGATTCTTTTGAACTCATACCTCCCTCCTATTTATATGGACCCAATCAAGGCAGAAATTTATGCCAAAACGCTGCATCCATGTCTAGCATTGGGCGCTCACGTTTCTTGATTCTGCTTGGCCCAGGTATGTTTCGGTACTGTGATTGTTTTGGTCCATGTTTATCTCTATTCTGCACTGTGAATTTCGACTGCTGTCGTGGCCGTCGCTCTCGTCATCGCCGGAGACAACAACACTGCCCGATGGATGCCGATAAAACCATGGCCATCGTGTGCACATCATGCCATCCGCCGTGGTGTGAGTTTAGAGTTTAGACCGTGGTCGTGGCCGACACCGTCGTCATCATCGGCGACAACAGCACCGCCGGATGCTGAAATTTTTGTAAATACTGACGCCTATAGAAGCCACCACTATCTGGAAACGGATTTTGCGGTGAGTTATACCAGGAACAAAATTTGTATTCTAAGTGAGCGGACTTTTTACTCATGTTCATTGTTTGCACGTTCATGCAATTACAGGTGACAGTTTATGGAATCCCGAAATGTTTCGGAACCTGCTCATTGTCGTGCCTACACAATCTTTGAGTATGACCATTTCCTATGAGACTGCACACTATTTTCATAGACTACATCGAAATTATTTTTGTTCTGATATTTCATCTGATCATACATGTAAATTTGAAGGGTTGAAAGTGGTGTCTACTTAGTGCTCATGAACGACTCGAATAGGACTGCATGTACAAGGAAACTCAACCCGGTGGGCATGTTATACCCTTATTATACAATCTCGAATATCATATACTCATGTTGCTTAATTACTTATCTTTCTCAACAAAGGGTTCCATGGATCAGGTTAGGACTGAGATTCTGATGGGCATTCTTACCTTAAAAAAGAATGCAGCGTCACCGCCCTCATTTGTTAGACGCGCGAGGCAACAAACGCGTGGAGAAAGTTAGCCCAAAGATGATGTCGGCTACAAAATGCCAACGAACTTGTTGTCGTTCCTAATAATAAAAAGTCATTGTAATAAGTACAATTTTTTGCTTCGAAAAATGTGCTTGCTTATAATTTTTAAGTCTTCATGTAACAAGTACATTCTGTTTACTTATGTAATTTCTATGGTTTTTATAAAGGTTCATAAGATATGCAATAATGTATTTTTACATATTGTATCGTACATGCACCTGTACTTACATATTCATACGTCATGGTACTCAGTATGTACGTGGCTGTCAACATACTCTGGTACTCTGATACCTAGATACCTACAAGTACGTTCATACTCCTCATACAATATGATATGAGCTGATTTACTCCAGATACTCATCATATAGGTATCAGTATTTCCAACTAGGTATTTATACGAAACTTTGAAACCCCACATATGTATTCAGACGCCGTGGTAATCAGTATGAACGCGACGACATCCAGTACAACATAGGTCGCCATCCCCATCCTCGTGAGCTATTTTACTCCTCAGACAATATCACGATACCTCGATACCCCAAGGTGTTATCATGAACTATCGTACTCCTCGGACACTACCTTGATACCTCCATACATGTGGAGTGTTGATATGTACCGATCCCTCAATACCTTGATTCCAATACCGTATGTAAGATATGATCTAAGTTACAATTCTTCAAATGTAGGTATCGGTATTGCAACATACACTCATACCCCGCGGTATCATCATGACCTATCATACTCCTCAGAGAATATCTAGATCACTCAATACCTACAAGAACTCTCATGCACTAGGTATCGAGGTATGATTCAGGAAGTCGATACCTCGATATTGGGTCCTTCATACCTTGATACTGGTACCTCGATATTGGGACCTTCATACGTCGATACCTCGATATTGGGACCTTCATACCTCCATACATGTATGATTTGACAAGAGTTACGCAGGATTGTTAAAATTTGGGTATCGGTATCTCTAACGTATGCTCATAGCCCTTGGTATTCTGGAGAAGAACTCGATACCTCGATACCTTGATACCTCGATATGATAGTTCAAAATTTACATATCGGTGTTTCCAATGTATCTTGTTATGGAAGTTATTCTCATGAACTACCATAATTTTCAGACAATACCTCGATAACGTACCTTCATACCTCGATACCTCGAGACCTCGAGACCTCGATACCTTCTTACGTCGATACCTGGTTACCTCGATACCCGATTAAGTAGATATGTCGATACCTCGATATCTTCTTACGTAGATACCTCGATACTTGCTTACATACAGTGGCGGACCTATGTTGAAACAAAACTGGGCCATGGCCCGCCCAGCTCAGCCCAAAGCACTGAAGAGTAGGAGGAAAAATTGGCCCAAAAATATAAAAATATAGGGTCTTCTTTGGGCTGGCCCGCCCAACAATTGTGATGTAGTTCCGCTACTGCTTACATCGATACGTCTATACCTCGATACATGCTATACCACATCTTTGGATCCTCCTCCTCATCCTCTGAGCTGACCTTTATCTCGTTGTCCGTTGTTGGAGGCGACGGGTCTAGAGGCGGTGTTGGCTATGTAAGTGATGTATGTGGCGCCATACATGTGATTCTAGCTATCGCGAGTCATCGCAGAGCAGGTGGTGTGGTCGGAGTGAATACCATAGGCGGAGGGAAGGGGCGAGCTTTAAAGTGTGGCGATTAGTGATCGGGATAAACACCTCGTCGCATTAATCAGCGCCATCGAAAGATGATCCAGCGTTGCGTAGGAAAGTGGTGAGGTTCAGCGGCGCGCATAAAATGTTTGGACGAGTCACAATGTGGCCACTCCTAGTTTTGGTGTGGATAGCCACGCGCACGCCGCCAACGGCGCCTCAAGTTATAATCCTGAACTATCACATTTCTCACATAATATGATACCTTGGTAGCTCGATACTGGTATACCTTGCTGCCTCAATACCCGTACCTCAGGTATGATACAACAAGAGTTACGTAGAATTGTTAAAATTTGGGTATCGATATCTCTAACATATGCTCATAGCCCTTGGTATCCTGGAGAAAAACTCGATACCTCGATATCTCTATATGATAGTTCAAAATTTACATATCGGTCTTTCAAACGTATCTTCTTACCTCGATATCTGCTATACCGGTACCACATACCCAACGATAAAGGTACCTTCATACCTCGATACCTTCTTACGTCGATACCTGGTTACCTCGATACCTGATTAAGTAGATATGTCGATACCTCGATACCTTCTTACGTCGATACCTCGATACCTGCTTACGTCTATACCTCGATACCTGCTATACCGGGTACCACATACCCAACGATTTTCATCGGGTAAAACACATACCCAACAGTATTGACCTGGTATTTGATACCCAACGATGCTCACCGGTGACTAGCATACCTGGATAGACGCATACCTGGCCGGACGCATACCTGATTATGTAGATATGTCGATACCTCGATACCTTCTTACGTCGATACCTCGATACCTGCTTACGTCGATACGTCTATACCTCGATACCTGCTATACCGGGTACCACATACCCAACGATTTTCATCGAGTAAAACACATACCTAATAGTATTGACCTGGTATTTGATACCCAACAATGTTCACCGGTGACTAGCATACCTGGCCAGACGCATACCTAGCCGGCCGGCCGCATACCCAGTCAACGTTAGTAATTGAAATTGTTAATCACGTCACATCATTAAGCCGAGCAAATGAAGAAAATTAGATATTAGACAACAATTAATATTATGTACCGAAATCAAACATTCCAAATGTCTTGCTTTTTTTTAACCGTGGCACACCTAATTTATGCATCTTCATAATAATGGGCCGCCATATTTACCTTTATTCTCGTCTGAAAATGTGCACTTTCTTAGTTCCTTGAAATAAATACACACTAATCGTGGAGCATGCATACTTTCATATTTAGAGATCTTTGGCTGCCATATACCTTTGATGTCACGTGAAAATCTGGACTTTCCAAATTTAAAGTAATAAAAGCCCAAAATAAATGGACGACTGCATACTAGGAATTTTGGAGGTGCAAATCACCAAACTAAGCAACAAAATATTTGATGTTTTTCTCTCTCTTCGCATGCAGCACTCATGCAATATTTCCTTATATACCTATTCTAATTGGTCGAACCCGATAATCTGAACCCGTTTAGATAGTCAGAATCTTGATACCCATCGTATGGTCATGATGCTTGGTGCCCAGGCTCCTAGGTGCCCCATTTGAGCTTCCTATATATATATATATATATATATATATATATATATATATATATATATATATATATATATATATATATATATATATATATATACATACATATATTCTGCAACCATAAAATATTCTGAGCACCGACTTGTACTTCCCTGAATATAAGGTAGTACTTCCCGGATAACAGGGTTCAACTTTTGGTCGAACTTACCTGAACTTCCCATTTTCTTCACAGCTACTGATTCTACTCGTGTTTCCCAACCATTTGTCGGAACTATGCAAATGATATACCGTTGGATAGATAATGAAAAACCGCAACTTTTTCATGTTCACACTTTTCACAGATTTTGAACGGTTTAAATTTAATTTTGAAAATACGAAAACGCTTCTATATGGCCAGAAACCGAACTTTTAGTTCAGTTTTTCAATCGCTTATCGAAACTGTGCAAATGATATACCGTTGGAAAGATAATGAAATTGCGCAACTTTTTCATGTTTTATGTTTTTTCAAAATCCTCACAGTTTTTGAACAATTTTGAAAATACCGAAATTCGGACGTACTCAAAAAACGAGCGGACAGTAATTTGGATGATTTGTTTCAACCGTATATCGGAATGATGCAAATGATATGGCGTTGGAAAGCTATGAACTAGGCGCAACTTTCTTATTCCAATTATTTTCTCTAATTCCTTACAGTTTAATAGAATAACACGAATTACTGTCCGCCTATTTTATGTGACGGGCACCGAATGATTTTCCCCGCGATTTCCATGCGTTATATTTAAACAATGCAAATGATATACGGTTGGAAAGGTCTCAAAATGGCGCATCTTTTTTGTATGTACTATTTTTGCCAACTCCAAACGATTTAAAAATAATTTTAGAAGTTTTGAAATCATGTTTCCGGTATATTTTGTGGGATAACAATTTGAATTTAATAGATTAGATCCATTTATTTGTTGTACAATGTTGTAGGTAATGAAATTAGACATATACTCTACCATATAAAGCTTTTGGTGACAATGATTGAAGTGGTTGGTGATCAAATCGATGAGATTTGAACAATAGATTTCCGCCCCGTAAAAACAGAGCATTGAACTTCCCTCGACACGAACTTGCACTTCTAGGGAAATGCGGTTGTACTTCTTGACGCTGTTTCACGAAAGTGTTCAGTAAAATGACTATAAGTTTCTCATACGGTGTTCGTTTGAGGTCCAACAAAATATGTGTACTTCCCGCTATAAAAGCTTACACTTCCTAGGTTACGAACTTGCGCTTCCCGACGCTATATACTCGTACTTTCGGTACTACCCCATATACTTCCCTGATAAATTTTAATTTGTTTTGCTTGGACTTTCAATACAAACTATTTGTGCTTCCAGGCGTTACACACTTGTACTTACCGAAGCCATATACTCGTACTGTTGGTGCTACCCCATGTATTTCCCTGATAAATGTTAACTTTATTTTGCTTGGACTTTTCAATATGGACTATTTGCGCTTCCATATACTCGTACTGCCAGTGCTACCCCATGTATTTCCCTGATAAATGTTAACTTTATTTTTCTTGGACTTTTCAATATGGACTATTTGCGCTTCCAGGCATTACGAACGTGTACTTCCCGGTGCCAAATACTCGTACTGCCGAGCTCTCACGACATGCAGATTGATAATAAGAAAATGAAAATCAATATGACTGCCACCATATTTTTGCACACTATTTTTTTTAAGTTCATTTGTCTTTGTTTGCTTGACGTGGAACAAATGTGCTGCTGGATATAAATCTTTGAACAAAGAACGTACTGCTCTGTGATTTATTTCCAAATAATTGTAAAGAAAATTCCTGACTAGCTTGGCCATAGAAGCCTGGAGCTTACCCGTCACACCTAAACACATAAGAGAAGAAATAAACTGCAATCTCTGCTCATTTTCTCAAGAAAAAAGGTAACGAAAAAAGCAGCATCGTCTTCGTCCAGCGGCCTGCGGTGGTCGTCGGGAGGCCATCCGGCAGTGAACCTCCGCTAGAGGACATCCTCCAGCTGGCTCCGCACTCCAGCTGCTAGAGGACATCCTCCGGCTGGCTCGTCAGCGTGTACCAGTTGGCTTCCATCAGCAGGCTGCTGCGACGACATGTCAAGCTCTGTGGCATCACTGGGAAGTTCAAATCAACAACTCTCAGAAATATAACACTATATCACAGCGAAGTTCAGGTACAAAAATTCAGAAGTGCATATATAATATAAAAGAAACTACCTTATGATCAAACAAAGTACAGAACCATGTTCATCAAAAGTTTTGAGCGATGTTGATCAGAAGTTCTTGACAGTCGACACCTCGCACATGCAGATGTCACAGCAAAAATAATACACTGCCTATGGAAGTGAGAGTGCAAAGTAACAGAGGTAGAGAGGTTTCAGTAATTTGCAGTCCACATTAGGCAGCATCTCCTATTTCAAAAATGGATCATAAATCAGGCAGTAGCATCAGAACACTATGGCAAAATACTTCCATCTACCCACTCCAAGTTCCAGAAAAACATACTAGCATGTTGGTAGCAAATACACACTATCCATTGTGACAAAAATACACACTACTTGGTTCAACCTACAGCTTCTAGCAGCATATATACAAGTGACCTTAAATCTAACTCATCCTATAACAAACTAACCAGTGGTTGCAGGAAACAGAGCTAATCAAACAAGGAAGAAACTAAAAAAGTGCAACCTGGATTTCTTATTTTCTAGTTTAGGTAAGGTCACAGATACTCAACAAAGTCCGCTGTTTAGGTAAGGTCCTGAAGTATGTTGAAGTTTGGTCACAACACAAATAATATAGACGCGGATGAACACGTACAACTTGGAAGTTTTGAATAGAAATAATGGGAGTTCAATCGTTTGTGAACTCCATGTGATAACTTATGAGTGATGTTTGGGTGTGTTCATTTTGTTGTCTGAGTAAGTAGGAAGCAAACCAAGCTGCATCCGAAATTGATCTCACCATCAGTATGATTCATTATAGCATGCTGTAAATAAACGAGTGGGCACCCCTGATAACCCATATGACAGGCCACCGGCACAAGATGACAGTGGAAAACTAGAGTTTTTTACAGATTTTTTACAGCTGTGCCGAATAACAACCCATTTGGATCCAGCTCAATGGTCAATAGCTTCCTAGATGAACAGAAAATCATTTATAAACAGCAGTCTGTATAGGACGATAAACCACATAAGATGCAAAGACTATAATCACAATCCCAAGCTCCATGTGACGAACATGGCATATACTCCTAGACAAGTGACCAACAATAACAAAGCTCGCGCGCGTGAAAGCAGTACCAACAGCAGCCAATGGAGAGCGGCGGTAGGTCGGCACACGGAGCAAAAACTTCCGCCACAGCAAAAAACTCCGCTGTTTTTCAGAACTTGGAGTGCCTGGACGAAACAACTGTACTTCCAGAAAATAAACACAATATTGCAAGGAAGTTCAAGCACTATATCAGTGGGAAATTCAAATCAACTAATTTAAGAAGTACACACAACAAAAGATGCTACCAGTATCTTTTATCACAGCTAATGCCTTCTATCACAAGGAAAATATAGCGATGCTTATCAGAAGTACAGGTCCATGACTAACAAAAGTTCAGGTCTAAGTGAAAAACAAGACAATGTTATATGTGCCAATTGTAATTCCTAGTCTGAATGTTTGTACTGCTGACGCCTAATGACTGTACTTACTACTAGTAGTGTGAATGATGGGACAAATTTAATTAGCTATTTGCAAGCGCACAGTCAAACTTGGTCAGCACATTACTATGCACAGCGAATTTAATCAAAGGAGGCAGGTTACATGGTTGCCGGAATAAAAGAAAATCTTTCGTATTTCTCCTAACCAACAATTGCTGCCGGAATCAATAATCTTTCGTGCTTCTCTTAACCAACAATTGCACTGCCTCTGTTCATACAATTGCACTACTGTGGATAGAAACAAAAGAGAAGAGGCTGAGGACTGAACCCGGTGGTGGCTGGAGCCACTTAGAAGATCGGGGATGAGGGGGTTGCTTGCCTCCGTCTTCTCTGATGGTGGTGGTGGTAGGGAATAGGGGATCCGCCTGGGAGTTTGAGGAGGCGGAGCGGCGGCCGAGTCACGGGGCACCCGACGGTCGTGGCGCGGCCAGAGGGGCGCCCGGCGGCATTGAGGAGCCACGGCGGCGGTGCGGCCGCGGGTACACCGGGCGGTGGTGGGTGGCGCGACGGGTGGGGACGGCAATCTGGCGCGGTGGGGAGACGGGTACACCGGGCGGTTGTTCCAGGCCGCATCGGGAGGTTCAGAGGTGGCGGGAGGCCAGGGTAGCCGGATGTCGCGCACGACGGCAGATGGTGGTCTGGGCAGCGCGGGTGTCACCGGCGGCGTGGAATCCGGGCCGACCTGGTTGCTGCCCGATGGGGGAGGAAGATCGAGGGATTTAGCAGAACAGGGGGAGGCGGATGGCGCCAGCGGAGGGGTGCAGCGCCGGCGTACGGGTGCTGCGCCGGTTGAGGGCTGGGCCCTTGACGGGGCGGCGGTGCGCTGGGAGGAGCGGCGCCCCGCGGGGTTGACGCACTCGGTGGAGCATGGCCGGCGGAGGTTGTGAGGTGGCGCCGGTATCAGCCGGCCGCGCGCACGAGGTTGGGCGGGGCCGCCGTTTTCGGGCGGCGTGGAGCAGGAGGTGGGGAGGGCGACGCCGTGGTGGGCGACGGGAATCACGCCGGCGCGTGGGAGGCCGGCGGGGGGGCTTTGGTCGGGAAACGGGGTAGGTGGGATCGAGATCGTGGTTTGCTGGTGGGAAATCGAAAAAAAACCCCAATCGGATCGCCCCCTTATAGAAACGGTGATGCTCAGAATATTATTCTGAGCACTGGTTTCAGAATAGTGTCACCCTATATATATATATATATATAGGGAAACTCTATTAGACACCTGGGTGCAGAATAGCTTATTCTACTCCTGGGTCGGCCGGCCGAGCCGGTGCCCCGGTGCGTCTCACATTATGTGCAGACTCCACCCGTTGTAAAATTTTCTGGTTTATTACGCTGTAGGTTTTCTTTATCGTGGGGATTGGGGCGTGCACTTCCCACTAGATCCAGTTTGTAGAAACTGCCGCACTGCGCTCCTCGTAGCTCCACAGATCCGGCGACCTCAAGCTCCCGGCCGCTGCCGCCCGGAGATTCCGCGCCGTATTCGCATTCTGCTCGTCGACCCCATCTCCCCCAGATTATTTCCTTCCAATCCCTCGCTGACGGTCTTGAATTCCAGGCGACGCCGAGAGGAGCTGCGCGTGGAGCGCTTCCGGGTGGAGCTCCACGAGCGACTACGCAGCCCACCGCAAGTACTTGCTTTCTTCCGTCCAGCCTCTGATTCCCCCGCTCGCGAGCGTGGTATTCCCATGATGAGCCCGCCGTCGCCGCGCATCCTCTCCACCATCTTTGTCCCTCGACGCTCTCTCTGCCAGGCCTCTCTTCTGCGCCGCTGCAAAGGTAGGCTGTCCTCCCTTTCACGTCAGCTCCTGGGGGTAACTTTTTGGTGAGGTGGCTCATGTATTTTTGCAGGGAACGGGCGGGTGGCGTAACAGGCCACGGGAGCAATCTCCAAGTTCATTGATCCTCTCTTAGCTTCAAGGAACCTGGGAAGAAATAATGCCCGAGCAGATTTTAAATTGGTATTGCATATCATCGATCAATCCACTGTAAGAAGAACGTTTCATGGATAGCAGTTTTAGATAATTAATTGTATCTTATCTGCTAATTCAGCGACCCGTCTGATACCTGCTATGGAGATATCACCGATTCTGTAATTGTGCTGCAATGTCAGCGGTTCTGTTTTTCAAAAATTGCGACATCATCGATTCTGTAAGATTCTTTAATGACATTTGCAGCTATACAGTTTCTACAGCCTCAATGTCCTGCTTGTTGGAAATAGCAAATACGTACCTACGAGTAGATTAATGGCACCGGTAATTGTTCTGTTTGTTGTCCTACGGTAATGTAATGGCAGTGGTAATTTGGAACTTTGCAAGTGGCATGCTTAGGAGTAGATTGGATGCAATTCGCCACATTAATCATACAGTAGGCATATATGAATATGTTTATTGCTCTCTAATTTTTGGTTCTTCTCCTTGAATAATGCGTGACCCTGGGTGAGGAAGATAATTGTTTACCAACTTATTATTGAACACACGACCCATCAAGGACCTAATTTTATGAATGGGGATATTGCTAACCTTATGAATGGGGATATTGCCTATGTTGGGGTGTTTTAATCTCTACTTGAGCTTACAAACTTTGCATCTTTTTTGGAAAATTCTTGAAACAAGCATAATTTATCTTTACTGCCCAGCCTTTGATTCTATACGGTAGATCCATACCATCATTTTTACTGAAGTGTCAAATCAGTCAGATCCAGAGGGGTGTACAGAGGAAAATCGAAATGGCAAACTTTTCTCCACACCATTTATTTTCTTCTATAATTTGTGTGGAAGCTGCTTCAAAAAACGAACTTATTTTATGTTGTTTCTAATCAAGCAACATCCCTAGTAACTTGTGCTAATTGATTCTTCTTATTATTGCAGCAAGATCACTAGCACACATGCTGATGTGCACCCAATTTCATTGATGACTGTGGGATGCATCTATATCTTATACTCAGAATACACTTAAGGTGGGAAATGCTTTTTTTTCTGAATTTTCTCTTTGTTAAATACTTGATGGGTAGATGGATGCTTGATTTGTTATTCTGCACTCGTTTTTGGCAAAGTAGTATGTATACTATTTTGATTTACCATTATGTGAATGAAATTATTAGCATACCCAGATACCCTAGAAGATAAATTTTCTTGATTAACCATGGCACGGTATATATTTATAATTTTTTAGAAAATATACATCTTCCCCTGTGCATCAGTATCACTTCTCGCAATATTTTGTTAAATACACTGATGATTCATGTACATTATTATCTGCGTGTTTTTCCATTTATTGCTCACCCATTATGCTATTTGGTCATTTCCATTTCTCTATTTTGGCAGTAGGCCGGTAGCTTCAAGAGAGACACTTCTAAACTCTGCTCGATATTTATGTCTAGTTGGCTGGACAGCGGGCAGCGGACATCGGATGGCTTTGGCGCAACATAAATTGGTATACTGAGAGCACATATGTTGCCTTAATGTTATTTTTGTTGCTTTATTTGGAAGCGGGTATATGTAGATAACTAGAAGAGGATAAATGATGTCCGGATACCAATAAACGAATTGGTATATGTGATGGACAGCTCCCTCGGTGTGTTCTCTATTGGCTTCAACAATTTTAACGGTGGGTTCAGTTTTCGCCATAGCGGCATGCCAAGGTCATCGTCGAGCAACTTGCTTCCCAAATTGTCATTAATTACTTACCTATTGATATTTCAAGTTCAAGTCGGTTTTTTTTCTTATTGGTTGGGCAAGCGATCTGACCCTGTCACATTATCGAATTGCCAGGCTGACAGTGGGAAGCAGGGATGCAGCAGAGGATTGGAAGATGCAGTTCAATGGCTGATACGGGAGCTCTCCCACCAAAGGCCTCAGGCACCCAATGGCAGTGGCACCTTGGCTCTTATCGGTGACTCCAGCAGCAGCGCCTTCGTGCCGGATATCAGCTCCCCGGACAAGTTTCTCCGACACTGCTTCCATGCAGTCATGCAGACTAGCTGTGACATGAGCTAGCATTCAAGACATTGACATAATCGTGTTGGTCAGCTGTGGTCTTTCACAGGGTAGATAAGCTATGGAAGTAATCAGCACCAGAAGCAAACTGTAATTAGTAGCTCTAAAAGCTCTCTTTTCAAAAGCTGGAATTTTGTGGTACCTAGTGGAAATTATGTTGTTAGCTACGGAATTCTTACGTTCTAGACAACCGATTCAATTCAGTTAGGGCTGAATCCTTGGGTGAACAATAGAACAACGTATGTTTGCCCAAATTTGATTATTCATTTTCTAAACAACTAATTATATCCTTGCAAGCGATGTAAGAAATGAAAATAAGGTAAACGTAAGATGGCTGGAAAGTGACACTTGATCCAGGGTGAAAACACCTCCGTAGGGTGCATGTGATGTAAAGTTCAACTTGATTTTTTGATTCTTATTTTAAAAGAAATTAATTGCGTACTTTTGGAATTCACATTTTAAAAGAAATTCATTGTGTACTTTTTAGAATTCACGAGCTCAGCCAATTAGCTAGTCCTGCATATGTGTCGACCATACAAGCATGCATGTGCATATACTTCACCACTAAGGTAGCTAGATCTAGTTGGGACCCTTCAGCTCTAAAAATAATAACTTTTAATCTGCTGGCTACAGAGAGATATGTTTAAATTGGCATACATAAGAAATCTGGGAAGTAGGACTTCCAAATACATTGGTTATTTCCTCCAAAGATATTGTGTTGCCACAAATCAACATCACACCATATAAAATATGGTATACAATGGGACATAAAAAATTGAATTAGAAAATGTCACGTAGGTGTCATGGATCATTCTTGCAGGACAACAATTTCGGATATGATCTGGTAGATGATGCCAACAGAAGGAAGCATTCATAAGCAAAGTAAATTACATGCACAGGACACCAGAATAAAGATATTCAGCTACATATAGAAGTGCAATTTGTTTTAGGGAACTTCTGCAAAGAATCAGGTAAAGGCCTGGTTTCATTCAAATCATGTAAGACGACGCACAAGAGCTATGCTGATTCTTTTTTGTCTGCAAAACACAAAATATTGATGAAAATTCACAAGACTAGAAGGATAACATTATATGGCATTCTTGTGGATTGAATGAAAATGTCGGGTTAATGTTACAATGAAGCTGACTCTTCAATGATCAAGGTCAACACGCTGCACTTGAAAGACAGAGCCAAAGCCTCAACACCTGAGCACTTCCTCGCGACAAGGGAAGCATTGGATAAGATGAAATTTGCCAGGGTTTAATATGAGTATAAAATAAAATACAGTCGGAATAAAAAATAAATACAAGGCATAAGTAATACCTACTCCATCAAACTCTGTCACATAGGATAATTTCATGCAGAGCAAAGGCACTAATAATACTTCAAGAAGAAACCAGTTTAGAACTCAAATATTTATCCCTTCGGCGGTTGGGTTCCATGGAAAAAAGTAGCGCAATGAACAACCTTGTTCTGAGATTTTCTCGACCTTGACAATTTCTTTGAGGGACTCAAAACCATTGGCCTACTAATGTTGGTGGTGGTCTTCCTAGCAGGAACATCAACCCACATCCACAAAAGCAAAGAGAATAAGAGTTACTGAAACAGATGAAATAAGATGCGCCTACGACATGAAAAATAACATAAAATTATGCAAATGATATTATTATAATCCCATTTTTTTACATATATGTAGCTGAGTCACCTAGTGTTATTTCTCAAACAGAAGCATCCTATATAGGGCATGTTATGCTAGTGAAAAATATACAGTGAACATGAACTGACAGTGAAGCAATTGCATCAGGTAACCAGAAAACATTTACAAGGAAAACAACTACATGACTCTCCAACTGTAGTTGTTAAATAGGTGTTGCAGCTTGTTTGGGTTAAGGGGGAGCATGCCCAAGACAAGCTTGTGACTAACAAGGATGCAGTGTAATGTTTTTACAAAACTCGAAATTGCTAGTACTAAGGCAGAACTTTCAGAAAGCATTCAAGTCTGACAGAAAAGGGTATGAAGCATTACAAAATCGGATTTCTGGAATATGATTGATTTTCAGAGAGTCTCTTGTATAAATGGGACAGTACCACAGCTACCGTGTTCGGTTTCAGCAGAGAAGCTTTTTCTCAGCTCCATTCCATGTTTCCTAACTAGACCATACAGGTCTGATAGGAAAAGGCATTTTATTGCCCTGATATTTCTATGTGTATTACTTGGATAGACAACCTAAGAAAATGACAATTGTAAAAGTACTTTCTCCTGGGCTCACTTTTGATTCATTATTACGAACTCCTTTTGTTGTGTGCAGAAGGCAAAGAATGTTAATATGACAGATTGTGCTTTCGAGTTCCACTGGACTTGCTATTTGTTCCCTCTAGATCTAACTTCACTCATCCCTGTACAAAAAATATAACACATCCCGCCTCTCTTGGCTCTCGTATTTTTTCAGAGGTGCTTAATCTACAATTGGTTATACTCATTCTAACAGGAATAATCTATCAATCCTAGAGCTTAACCTCTGAAATATGACATTTACAAAGTGTTGAAGATGGGGATGACAGAATAGCTGTTGCTAGTTTTAACCTTAATCAGTGCATCTTCCTACCAGATGAACTGACCGGAAAGAGGCCAGGGGTAAAGTATTTTCTTTGCATATTTTGAAGAGTATCATGTAAATGGCATCCTCCTAGGTGATTTAAATACAAAAACCTACAGAGAACGGAATGGCCAGCTACCGTACTTAAGTTGAGGCCCACCGACGTTCTGCGCTTGCCGTGAATCGACCTACAACACAGCTCAGGGGGCCTGCTGCTCACCCCGCAGCCACCATCCGCTGTGCCGATGCCGAGGCCACCCTCAGCCACCACCTGACCAGGCTGCTAGCGCCGCCACCATGCCGGCATGGCGACATTGCCACGAGATGACATGAAACCTACATAGATCCAATAATGCATATGTTTATCATCTGAATCTTGTACTCCAGAACGGAAAAAAATAAGCTAAACCTGAGGAATCAATGAATCATAGACACACACAACAGGATAAGCAGCTCTGCTTATAGGAAGACACATAAAGAATGGTAGCAGGATTTGAGGCCGCCGTAGGTCTAATCTAGAGACATAAGTTCTTTCTGATTTTTCCACGACATCTAATCTTACCTAGCGGACAGATCGCCACATCTATGCTCAAAAAAAATTCAGTATTGGGCTGACATAAGAAAAGGTGCACATATCAGATCTTGCGGAGGCCATAACTAAATTTGTGGACGCTGATTGAAAACAAGCAAAGCTTGATGTACCTTGTAAGGGGATCGATAGTACGCACCTAATCTGAGGGTGAGGCCGCCGAAGTCACCAGTTGCCGCCATCCAACAGCCGCTCGTCTCCTTCCGCTCCAATGGGAATCCGTTCTGTTCAAGCCAATCACACCAAACCGCCATTGCTGCTGCTTCGGACGACCGACCACAGGGCTGCGGATTTCACCTGCCGCTGCCGAAGACGCTATCTAGGATGGGGTTAGCGCCGCCGTCGCTCGCCGCCGTCCGCGCATCCCCTCGCCGATGTGCAAATTCCTCCATTAGGAAACCAAAGAGGAAAAGGAGGTGCGGCTGGGTAGTGGGCTAGCTCCCAAACCCACGACCCTGGTTAGAATTAGAAACGGTCCGTGCCAAAAAAATATTATGGGAGATGTACGGTGCTATCTGCGAGACTGCGACCCACAAAAATAGGCTCGGTGGAACCGGCGAAGCATGCTGTAAAATTACATCACACGTAAAATGGACTCGTGCGCGCCAACAGGTGGGGCGCTCCACGCGGGGTAGATGGAGCCGCTCGTGCATAGGCCGACCGGGGTGGACGCAAGGTTGTACTTCCCGGATAACAGAGTTCAACTTTCTGCCGAACTCACCTGAACTTCCCATTTTCTTTAGAGCTACTGATTTTACTTCGTGTTTCCCAACCATTTGTCGGAACAATGCAAATGTTATACCGTTGGATAGATAATGAAAAATCGCAACTTTTTCATGTTCACACTTTTCACAGATTTTGCATGGTTTAAATTTAGTTTTAAAAATACGAAAACCCTCCTATATGGCCAGAAAATGAACTTTTAGTTCGGTTTTTGAATCGCTTATCGAAACTGTGCAAATGATATACCGTTGGAAAGATAATGAAATTGCGCAACTTTTTCATGTTTTATGTTTTTTTCAAAATCCTCACAGTTTTTGAACAATTTTGAAAATACCGAAATTCGGACGTACTCAAAAAACGAGCGGACAGTAATTTGGATGATTTGTTTCAACCGTATATCGGAATGATGCAAATGATATGGCGTTGGAAAGCTATGGACTAGGCGCAACTTTCTTATTCCAATTGTTTTCTCTAATTCCTTACGGTTTAAGAGATTATCTCGAATTACTGTCCGTAGGTTTTATGTGACAGGCACCGAATGATTTTCCCCGCGATTTCCATGCAGTATATTTAAACAATGCAAATGATATACGGTTGGAAAGGGGTCAAAATGGCGCATCTTTTTTGTATCTACCATTTTTGCCAAATCCAAATGGTTTAAAACTAATTTTAGAAGTTTTGAAATCATGTTTCCGGTATATTTTGTGAGATAACAATTTGAATTTGATGGATTATATCCATATATTTGTTGTACAATGTTGTAGGTAATGAAATTAGTCATATGATCTAGCATATAAAGCTTTTGGTGACAATGATTGAAGTGGTTGGTGATCAAATCGATGAGATTTGGACAATAGATTTCCGCCCCGTAAAAACAGAGCACTGAACTTCCCTCGACATGAACTTGTACTTTTCGCGCAATGCGGTTGTACTTCTCAGCGTGGTTTCACGGAAGTGTTCAGCAAAGCAGCTATAGTTTCCTCGTACGGTGTCCGTTTGAGGCCTAGGACCAGAAAAAATGCTCAGCACAACCACGCGCATATGAACTTCTCGTGACATGTCCTTGTACTTCTTGGCCCTTCGTGGTTGTACTTCCGGAAATGTTTCGATACTAGTGTGTTTTACAATAATTAAACATATGTTTCGGAATGATAATTTTAGATTTTCCCTACCCTCTATTTGCGAGATTCTGCACTTCCCGGATTTTAATATTTGAACTTCACAACGTTGCTATGTGAACTTATGTGGGAGAATTTTCTTTGAACGCTTTTAGTTCTTGTAATTACCGCTTGTACTTCCTGTAGTCTCTACTTGTACTTGTCGGAATCACAGATTGTACTTCCTCGCGGATGACATTATATTTATTTATGCAGTTGCAAATCAAAGAGGATATTTGACACGAGAATTACAAGTTTCTTTTGTACTCGTGGTGTGAAATGCCGATACAAATAATGTGTATTCGTGGTGTGAAATGCCGATACAAAGTGTATGCAAAGCTCGGTTTCTATTTTTAATCTTTCATGGGCATATAATTGGAATTTTTTCTTATGGTATTCCTAGGGGGAGGTGTACTTCCGGGTGGCAAGTTATTGCACTTCTCCGCACTAATTTACTTCCGGGTGGCAAGTTATTGCACTTCTCCGCACTAATTTTATGTACTTATGCCAACCAATTTCTTGTAATTCTTAGCGAAGAATTGTCTTTTTAGGAACGGAAATTTCATTGCCCAAAATTATTTCATAATCATCTAGATTTCATTGCCCAAACTAACAAGTTGTACTTGTATGTACTACATCTTTTATCGAGCGAATGCACTTGCCTGTACTGACGACAGAAAAATACAAGATACGGAGATAAACAAAACAGGTCTGAGTTCGGAGGCCATGTCACGGACTCGCCTCCGAACCTCAGAATGTTGCAATTCTTATTTACTTTTTATTTACTAAATAATCTCCTGCGCTCCACTACTCCAAATGTCAGGTGACTTGAGGCCGCTGCTCATTCTAGTCTGGTCGGCCGGATGCATGCTTGTCAAGAAGAAAACAGACTGGATTTGATTCACAACACAACACTATCCAACCTCAAGCTAGAAACATGTTTTAACTGAAACTTCGGAACGTGATTCAGGCACATGCACATCAATGTGACTGTAGAAGTTAAGAGATACAGTGTTCCTACTAATGGGCACGGTAACAGCAACTTCACTGCTTCACGAGTAGCAACATTCTAGTCAAGCTCTTACTACCGAACTGCAGATAACTATAAACTTTCTTAATCTTCTGAATGGAGAGTGAAATAACATGCCAGCACAATGCAGGAACTCAGGATTTTCTTAACAGAATGGCAAAGCAAATTGCATCGTTAAGTTTTCCACTAACACAATCCTGGTAGACATAGCACACTAGATCACCCCCAGACCGATCGGTTAGTTCCAAGGATTTGATTGAGACACGCAAGTTGTTTTAAGAACGAGTTTGCTCAGTGCTCTTGGTGTACATCTGTTGTATCTGCGTAGTGTATACTTCTTTTTATTGTCTGTTGCACTTTTCTCCTCAGCTGTCTGTACTGCCTCAGTCCAGGCGAGACACCAACAGGGGCATATGGGGAGCAGTGGCCGGCGGCGGGTCGCAGCACCAGAAGGGGGGTACCAGCCGGCGGCGGTCGGAGCACCATCAGTCCCGGCGAGGCAGAGAAGGGTGGACCGAACCCAGAGGCGCGTGGGTCAGGCCGCCGCGGTAATCGACCTGGGGGAAGGGCGCAGCCTCTCTGGGCGTTGCCGGAGGGAGGTCCGGCGCGCAGAAGATTGGGGTGGGGCGGCGAAGGTGCATAGGCATGGGGGCCTGCCGGCGACGGGTAAGGCGGTGAGGAGCGGAGCCCTGCCGGCCATGGGGATGGAGGGGCGGGTGTCGAGGCCCTACCGGTAGAGGTGGAGTCGGGGCGGGGCGAGGCCCTTCCGGTGGTGGGAAGGAGGGCGGCGTGGGATCCTGCCGGCGCCGGAGAAGCCAGGCCACCGCAGGGGCATGCCGGTGGGAGGGAGGTGGGGGATCGGGCCTTGGTCATGGTTCCCAATGACCAAGTGCTTCTCACCCGGAGAGCAGAGGAGAGAGCCAGGTGCTTCTCACTCGGAGTGCCCCTGGCGGCACAGGGTACCTGGGCGCTGCGGAATCCGTCGATGCAGGGCCCGGCGGCCGCCGCCGCCGAGCGTGACGCGGGGGACGGCGGAGCTCCCAATGTAGCATCGGGAGGTTGGGTTGGGGACGCGAGGTCCGGGCCATCCGCAGGATATTAGCGCGAGAAGGCGGCCGGCGGTCAGGGCGGCGCGGGCGTGGGCACGTTCGCCGGAGCGGGGAAAGGGCGCGGCCGCCTGCGGGAAACAAGATGCAGCGGCCGGATGCGGCCGGGGAACTGGTCGGGAGCTTGGTGACGAACTGACGATGTGTTGGTCTAGTGGGTTTTTCTTTCTTTCTCTGTTCGGTTTAGTGCATGGTGTCCTTATATACGGAAAAATGGTCAGAATAATATTCTGAGCATCGGTTTATCATATATATATATATATATATATATATATATATATAGGGTTACACTATTTTGCAACCGAAATATTATTCTCAGCATCACCGGCCCTTATACGGACCGCACCGATCGAACAATCCCGTCCGAAAAAAAACCGCCCACCCGACCCGCGGCCCTCGCCACCAGCTTCGACCCGCTCGATCCCATCGCCACCAGCTTCCCTGCTTCGGCAACTACCGCCCCGCCTGTCCTCTCCCCGGTAACCGCCGCCGCGGCCTGCCGCGCCCCGGCCCCAGCAAGCACCGCCGCCGCTCCCACGACCCCAGCAAGCACCGCCTCCTCCTCCCCCGACCCCGGCAACCGCCGCCTGCCGCGGCCCCAGCCCCAGCAAGCACCGCCGCTCACCCGATCCCAGAAGCACCGCCTCCTCCCGACCCCGGCAACCGCCGTGCCGCCATACCCAACCCACCCTGTTCGACCTAAATCCCCTGTACCCCCACCATCCCCAACCGCCGCCGGCCACCTCCACAGCTGCCCTGGATGGACCTCGCACCGCCGGCACCATCCACCTCCTGCCTGGACGCCCCCCGCGCCGGCGCTTGGAAAGCCACCGCTCCGCCAGTCTAGAGGCCCCACGCACCGCCGCCTGGAGGGTCGGTGCGCTGCCGCCAAATCCCCCTCAAGCGGCCAGCCCCGCATCCCCCGCCGGCGGCGAGCCCTAGCCCACGCGCGCAGCCACACTTCGTGTGTTCTGCGACGCTAGTTTCTTTCAGGAGTGTTCGTTTCTTGATCTTTTACATGAACTTTTGTTAGGTATCAACTTGCACTTTCGGTAAGCATCAGCTTGTACTTTTTGTAATACGTATTTACTGAACGATGCTGTCTCCTATTTGGAGTGTCAGGATTGTTTTATGAGCGACTACATTTGATTATCTTTGCTGGTCTGATAATTGGAGTGCGATTCGCCACAGCTTTTGCCCGTGCTTACTGCGAGAAGGCACTATACTGTCGTGCTGGTTGCTGCTATAGTTTTTTTTTTTCATATATCCGATTCTTACTTATCTAATCATCTGCAAAACTTGTGTGCTTTGTACCCATTTGTTCTTATGCTCATGAAAGCTGATTTTTCCCCAAAACTTTCTACGGGTTTTATCATTTTGTGTTCAGAGCGGGAGGTTGCACAGTGCCTTATGAGCACAAGTGCAAAAATGAATGCTATATTTCGTTGGGAGAAATAGACAATTCTTTTCTTAGAACTGAAATTGATTTTCTTTGCGAGACTGCAGATCTGTACATTTTCTATTTTAGTTACCAAAGTCGTCGGGCAGTTTATTTGCACCAACATGGGAAGTATGGTGTCTTTATACAGGGCACTAGAGTTGCCCTCGAAGGGTACAAAATGCAATTGATGTTTAAAAATAACAGCTGGGAGATGCACCAAGTTAAATTTTAGAAGAACCCACGGCCGTGCTATGCTCTCGCGCAATGCAGTACCTCTGGTCTAAGCTCTTTGGTGCGGGTGTGGAAAATGGAGCAAGCAAAGAACAAATGGCTGGTGCAACAACCATGCCTCGCGTCCATAGATGGGAATAACAAAGCATCAGAATGTCCACTGGTACTTCTGTGAATGCTTCTATGTGATTTTCTTTAAAAGATTCAGATATTCAGGTAGTTTGTATACTTAGTAACGAGTTCCTGGCGTGGCTGCGCTGGATCATTGCTGATAAAGGTTGAGTCCGTGTCGGTGAATGCAAGGATTTGGATCAAGGTGGCTGTAGATGCAGACGTGCTAGCCTGACTGAGGACTTGAGGTATCCTAACGATTTTCAATATGATTCACGGCTCAATTTCTGGATCCTGTTATGGATGTATTCGCTCAATTCCATGCATGTATGTTGCATCTTTTCATTAGATACAGCTTATTGTAGTTATCTGACGAATAATTTTCAGTGGGATGTAGCTAAGTCCCTCTTTTTTATTTGAAGGTAACAGTTCTACCTGATTAAGAGTACATTTTGGTTGTGTTTAAGTTGTCTGCAGCACTGCTCATCACTGGTTACCCTGGTGTCCCTGTAGGGCTGCAGCTCGGGCACCGCCGCGGGCTAAAGTTCATCGGCGTCTTCGGGGTATTTCAAGCGCAGCCAGTGGCGGAGCCAGGAATTAAGACGAGGGGGGTCGAATATATAAGGCCTAAATTTTTTTTGAGTCTATAATGTGAAGTTATGCTTAAAAAGTGAAAATAAAACAATACAAACAATATAAATAGCATACCTCTCCACGCTATACTCTAACCAGGAAAGAAATTTAGACAAAGTGGGAAGAAATTTTTCCCTAGAAAAGCTGATTTTAAGGTAGTGTCAAATAAGAATTTTCTCCACATATATAGCTAGCTACAGATTATTTTGTAAGCTGCCTTAGTAATTCTTGAATTGGTTCATAAATATTGCACCAGTAAAAATACAACCGAAGGAAGGAAAAATAGGGCAGGAAGGAGGAAAGTGAATAACATACGTGCAAGCTCCAGCAGGCTGCGATACACGTGAACAACATGCGAGCTAGCTTCAGCAGCCGTTCAACATCCCAACTCACCGCTACTCCCGCAGGCTCCGCGGCAGCACTCGCGAGCTGAGCGATTGGGGATTGGTGCGACCGTCTCATGCTGCGAGCAACCGAGAAAAAAATGCCAGTCAAATCGAGTAAATAGATAGGTCACGTCTATGTTATGGGTTCGTTCGCATGGGCTTGTCCTAACACACCAAATACTGGCCCAAGTTAGCCCATTTTCTTCAGATCGTGTACCTGTTCGGGCCAGAGCTCGAGAACGAAGCTAATGGAGACGCCGCCGCCAAAAGTCTGCAAATGAGTTCCTGCTTCGTCCCAGGGGAGCCGGGTCGGCCGCCCCCCCTCGACCCCCTGGTGGCGCCGCCACTGAGCGCAGCTGCTGTGTGTGATTTTGCTTGCGTCTGGAGGCATCTTCCAGCATCGTGCCTGCGCACGGGCGGCCACGACTGCGAACTGGGATCTTGGTTTCCACCGGGTTTCTAGCCGCCCACGTTCTCCTTCTCTGCGGCGTCGTCCCCTGCCTCCGTTGTCCTGCACAGATGGTAGCTACCGTCGTTTGATCCCTCCCTCTGTCCTCGGGTGAGACATTTAGTGTCTCCGAGCGTAGCTAATAATATTGGGCAGTACAGGTGTTTATATCAGGGCAATGCATGTTTTAATATGGAAGTACATGTTTTTATATAGTTGTTTCCCCTAAGTACATGTTTTTATATAGTTGTTTCCCCTCTATTGTATGATGCTACTGCTCTCCCTGGGATGCTAATTATTCATTGGTGTTTATTTAGAAAATTATAGGCGTATGAGAGAAGTCTACATACACAAGCAGAACAATTATTGGGTGCCGGCAGTTCAGTTTAGTTGACATGATACAAATTAGTTTCGTTGACAGGATGTCCGGTGATAAAATCTTAGATTATTTAACGAACATATAATGTGAAAACTATCTCAGTTTCATGCCCAAGCGGTAAATTTATTTCCTTGGAGTTGTTTTTTTATATTTTTCTGGGTGTTAAAATCATTCATCGTCGGCAGTATAAGTGTGTCGTTCTTACAGTACATCTTTAAGCTTTGCCAACAAACCCACTTCTCCGTTTTAAGGTTGACTAGTCTATGGAAGTTGAAATATTTGATGATGAGAAGTGCAACCATTCGACACGAGCAGTACAACCACTTATTATAGGAAGTATAAGACAATCGAAAAAATCCAAATGTACAAAAACCAAAATAATCTCATCATCCGCGAGGAAGTTCAAATACTTGACGATGAGAAGTACAACCATTTGACACGATCAGTACAATCACTCAGTATAGGAAGTACAAGATAATAGACAAAATCCAAATGTAGAAAAACCAAAATAATCTCGTCAACCGCAAGGAACTTCACATACTTGACGATGAGAAGTACAACCATTCTACACAAGGAATACAACCACATATTATAGAAAGTACAAGAAACCCGACATCCGTGAGGAAGTTCAAATAGTTGATGCGGAGAAGTGCAACCATTCAACACAAGCAGTACACCCGCTTAATATAGGAAGTACAAGAAAACCGACAAAATCAAAATGTACAAAAAACAAAAATAATCCTGTCACCCGCGAGGAAGTTCATATACTTGAAAACGAGAAGCACAACCATTCGGCACGAGCAGTACACCCACTTAATATATAAAAGTACAAGAAACCCGACAAAGTCCAAATGTAGAAAAAACAAAATAATCCCGTCATCTGCGAGGAAGTACGTGCAGTGATTCCGAGAAGTACATGCGGAGACAACAGGAAGTACAAGCGATAATTACATGAAGAAAATACCCCCACATAAGTTCACATAGCAACATTGTGAAGTTCAAATATTAAGATCCGGAAAGTGCAGAATCTCTTAAAATAGAATATAGGGACAATCTAACATTATCATTTAGAAGCACAAATGCTAGTTTTTGTAAAACACACTACTATCAAAACATTTCCAGGAAGTACAACCACGAAGGCCAAGCAGTACAAGGACATGTCGTGGGAAGTTCAGATGCGCGTGGTTGTGCTGAGCATTTTGTGTCGCCATGGACCTCAAACGAACACCGTATGAGAAACTTATAGTCATTTTACTGAACACTTTCGTGAAACAGCGCCGAGAAGTACAACCGCATTTCCCTAGAAGTGCAAGTTCGTGTCGGGGGAAGTTCAATGCTCTGTTTTTACGGGGCGGAGATCTATTATTCAAATCTCATCGATTTGATCACCAACCACTTCAATCATTGTCACCAAAAGCTTTATATGGTAGAGTATATGTCTAATTTCATTACCTACAATATTTTACAACAAATAAATGGATCTAATCTATTAAATTCAAATTGTTATCCCACAAAATATACCGAAAACATGATTTCAAAACTTCTAAAATTACTTTCAAATCGTTTGGAGTTGGCAAAAATGGTAGATACGAAAAAGATGCGCCATTTTGAGACCTTTCCAACCGTATATCATTTGTATTGTTTAAATATACCGCATCGAAATCGGGGCGAAAATCATTCGGTGCCCGTCACATAGAACAGGCGGACAGTAATTCGTGTTATTCTAATAAACTGTAAGGAATTAGAGAAAACAATTAGAATAAGAAAGTTGCGCCTAGTCCATAGCTTTCCAACGCCATATCATTTGCATCATTCCGATGTACGGTTGAAACAAATCATCCAAATTACTGTCTGCTCGTTTTTTGAGTACGTCCGAATTTCGGTATTTTCAAAATTGTTCAAAACTGTGAGGATTTTGAAAAAAACATAAAACATGAAAAAGTTGCAAAATTTCATTATCTTTCCAACGGTATATCATTTGCATCATTCCGATATACGGTTGAAACAAATCATCCAAATTACTGTCCGCTCGTTTTTTGAGTATGTCCGAATTTCGGTATTTTCAAAATTGTTTAAAAACTGTAAGGATTTTGGAAAAACGTAAAACATGAAAAAGTTGCGCAATTTCATTATCTTTCCAACGGTATATCATTTGCACAGTTTCGATAAACAATTCAAAAATCGAACTAAAAGTTTGTTTTCTGGCCATATAGAAGCTTTTTCGTATTTTCAAAATTAAATTTAAACCGTGCAAAATCTGTGAAAAGTGTGAACATGAAAAAGTTGCGGTTTTTCATTATCTATCCAACCGTATATCATTTGCGTAGTTCCGACAAATGGTTGGGAAACACGATGTAGAATCAGTAGCTTTGAAGAAAATAGGAAGTTCAGGTAAGTTCGACAGAAAGTTGAACCTTGTTATTCGGGAAGTGCAACCTTGTGTCCAGGGAAGTACAAGTCGGTGCTCAGAATATTATTCTGCAACCGGTTGCAGAATAGTGCTGGTAAGCTCAGATGGGGCACCTAGGAGCATGGGCACCCAACGTGTATTTCGTACATACCTGGAGTGTACGTGTCTAAATTACACATACCTAAGGTTTACATACCTAACATATACACATACAAGTTACACATACCTAACATTTACATACTTAACATACACACATGCAAGTTACACATACCTAACATATATATACACGTATCAGTGTACGTACACCTTAGGTATGCAATATCTTAGGTATGTATCACTTGAGTATGCATATCTTAGGTATGTATACCTTAGGTATGTGTAACTTAGGTATGTATACCCTCAGGTATGTGTACTACAAAGCAAAAATACGCGTATCTACGTATGGTGCCCGGGCACCAGGAGCACCATAATTTACCTATATATATATATATATATATATGTATATATATATATATATATATATATATATATATATATATATATATATATATGTATCCGAACCGGTTCGAGAATAGCTATTCTCGAATCACTTGTGAACTTCCTGGTGTTTCATAGTGAACTTCTTGGCGGAACACTAGAATTACATGTTTATGCGGACAGTATTTTCAATTTAATTTTTGATTCGCTTATCGGAATGATGCATATAATATACCGTTGGATTCGTATAGTAATTTCGCATCTTTTTCGTGTTCATTATTTTCCCAAATTCTCTATTGTTTAAAAATAATTTGAATATACAAAACAGCATTTTCGCGGATTTCACTAATTACATCCAGTTTTTGAGGTCTAATTTCCAAACGGTTCATTGGATTGATGCATATGATATGCCATTGGAAAGCTGTTGACAAGGCGCAACTTTTTCATATAGATCATTTTCCCCAATTATTAACAGTTTAAGAGCAGATTTGGAAAAAACATGATTCTACTTTCCGGAACACTAGAATTACATGTGTATGCGGACAGTATTTTTAATTTAATATTTGAACCGCTTATCGGAATGATGCATATAATACACATTTGGATTTGTATAGTAATTTCGCATCTTTTTCGTTTTCATTGTTTTTCCAAATTCTTTATTGTTTAAAAATAATTTTGAATATACGAAACAACATTTTCGCGGATTCCACTAATTTCGTGCAGTTTTTGAGGTCTAATTTCCAAACGGTTTATCGGATTGATGCATATGATATGTCGTTGGAAAGCTATTGACTAGGCGCAACTTTTTTATATAGATCATTTTCCCTAATTCTTGACAGTTCAAGAGCAGATTTGAAAAAACATGATTCTACTTTTCGAATATCTTGTTTTTTATTTACTGTTTTTTGGGATTTAATTCCGAACCACTTGTCGGAATGTTCCAAATAAAATTTTGTTGAAAAGATATTGATTAGGCGCAACTTTTTTGTGTTGAACTTTTTTTCAAATTCTAAATGGTTTAAGTTTAATTTCAGAAATATGCAAAATCGGACATAACAACGATATGAGAACTTTTTGAAATTGGCTCATCTAGATTGCTTAGGTGTGACAGTACAATGGGTTGGAATATTAATAGAGTTATATTAGTGCTAATTATACATGGGGACAGTCAATTTGTGCAATCGTAGGCCGTAGGGATGATTTCTATGCGTATGATTTCCGCCCAGAAAAACAGAGTACATGAGCTTCTCGAATATAGAAGTGAACTTCCCAATATCTCTTAGTGAACTTCCGGTCGCGCTATAAAAGTTTTCGCTCATGTTCGAAATAGATTAAAGTGAACTTCCATGCGATTTGGTACAAAATGAACTTCATTTTGAGCAAAGTAAATTTTGACAAAAAATACTTTTCTCGGAGTGTTAAAAGTGAACTCCTGCGCGGTGCAAAGTGAACTTCCTCGCGGTGTACAAAGTGAACTACTGTTTTGACCTACGTGAATTTGACAAAAAAAAGTAATTTTTGGCATGTTTGATAAATCTTAATGTGAACATCTAATAAAATGATGTGAACTTCTAAAAATAATAAAGTGATCTTTCAAAAAATTAAGTGAACTTCCAACAAAATAAAGTGAACTTTCGAAAAATGAAAAAAAAAACTTCAAAAAGTGAAGCTAACTTCCGAAAAATAAACTGAACTTCCGAGAAAAAAGAAGTGAACTTCCGAAAAAAGAAATAAACTTCCGAGAAAAATGAAGTGAACTTCCGAAAAATGAAATAAACTTCCACAAAAATGAAGTGAACTTCCGAAAGGAATGAAGTGAACTTCCGAAAAAAGTGAACTTCCAAAAAAATGAAGCGAACTTTTGAAAAAACGAAGTGAACTTCCATGACGTAAAAAGTGAACTTCCGTTTTGACTAAACCGAATTTCGACAATAAGTAATTTTCTGGCATGTTTACATTGAACGTCCACGAGGTGCAATGTGAACTTCCGTATGCTACAAAGTGAACAACCTTTTTTTTTACTAAAGTGAATTTCATCAAAATGTAAATTTTGGTGTGATTAAAGTGAACTTCTATGCGATTCAAAGTTAACTTCCGTGTGGTACAAAATGAACTTCATTTTGACCAAAGTAAATTTTGACAAAAAGTAATTTTCTCGGCGTGTTAAAATTGAACTTCTGCCCGGTGCAAAGTGAACTTCCTCGCGGTGTACAAAGTGAACTACTGTTTTGACGTACGTGAATTTGACAAAAAAAAGTAATTTTTGGGCATGTTTGATAAATCTTAATGTGAATTTCCAACAAAATGATGTGAACTTCTGAAAATAATAAAGCGAACTTCTGAAAAATAAGTGAACTTCAAACAAAATAAAGAGAACTTCCGAAAAATGAAAAAAAAAACTTCAAAAAGTGAAGCTAACTTCCGAAAAATGAACTGAACTTGAACTTCCGAAAAAAGAAGTGAACTTCCGAGAAAAATGAAGTGAATTTTCGAAAAAGGAAGTGAACTTCCGAAAAATGAAGTAAACTTCCAAAACAATTAAGTGAACTTCCGAAAAGAATGAAATGAACTTCCGAAGAATGAAGTGAACTTCCAAAAAATGAAGCGAACTTTCGAAAAAATGAAGTGAACTTCCTAAAAATGAAGTGAACTTCCAAAAAAAATGAGGCGAACTTTCGAGAGAACGAAGTGAACTTCCGAAAATGAAGTGAACTTCCGAAAAAATGAAGCGAACTTTCAAAAAAATGAAGTGAACTTCCGAAAAAATAGAATTGAACTTCCAAAAAATGAAGTGAACTTCCGAAGAAATGAAGCGAACTTCCGAAAAAATGAGGTGAACTTCCGAAAAGTGAAGTGAACTTCCAAAACAAATAAAGTGAACTTCCAACCAAAAAATGAAGCGGAGCTCCAAAAAAATGCGAACTTTAAAAAATGGGGTTGGTGGGGTGTGGCTGGGGGAAGGGTCGGCGATAGGTCGGCAGGAGGTATGGTGGGGTGGGTCGTCGGGACGTGGGGTGGGTGGGGTCATTGGGAGGCTGGGTTGGGTCGCTGGAAGGTGGGCGGTGTGGGGCCGATGGGAGGTAGGCGGTGTGGGGCCGGTGGGAGGTGGGAGGTGGGTTGGGTCGACGAAAGGTGGGGTGGGTCGACGGGGGTGGGTGGGGTCAGCGGTAGGTGTGTGTGTGGGGTTTGGAGGCGCAGGTGTTTGCATCGGGTTTAGAAGGTCTTTAAAGAGGGGTTGTGGAATAGCTAGTCTGCAACATCCTAGGGGGGGAATAGCTATTCTAGAACCCCTCTTAAGGGGGTTCTAGAATAGTCCTGCTATATATATATATATATATATATATATATATATATATATATATATATATATATATATATATCGAATATTGTCTCCTACAAAGGAGGGTAGCTACACACGTCTCCATATGTCAACACGTATTTAACGCCGTTTAGTTGAAATAACAGTAGGCGATGGATCGGACTGTCATTGCATGTCAGTGCAGCTGACGTGCACATATCACTGTAACATCCACTTGCATCCTTCTTTACGTTCCTCTCTCCGCTGTGCAACTATGTCTACTTGCATCTTTTTTAGTTTACTGTCTACTTCCATGAAATAATGTACTGCTTTGTTTCACTCTCTCGTTGCTTAAAAGCTATCCAAAATATAGGTTGACTTGTTGGTGTCTTCCAAACATGGGCTGTGAGTGTGTGCACCATATGAAAAACATCAGTGCCAAGGACATTCTTCGAGTCTAGCTAAACGAATCTTTGAGGTGAGTCAAGTACTAGTGTCCAAGGAAATAAAAAATTCTAACCGCCCATTGCCATACATTTAGGCTTAATAAAGATGTACAGATGAGCTGGCAGAAAAAGCTAGGTTGATTCCTCTTTTCCTGCTTTGAGGAGTGTCCTACTCAGTGAGCTACTCCGTACACCGCTGGAGTGAATTTTTCTCAGCTATACTCATCTTGTGTGGCAACCTTAATCCTAATTTTTTTTACTCCACAGTAAAACGCTCTAGAACCAGAAATACTAGCCAGCTTTGAACCCGCAAAAGGAAGGTAAAAGAAGGTACTAGTCGAGCTTTGGGAGTGATAATATTTTTTGACATCAATAGCTGCAAGGACCGGCAGTACTAGTGCGTTCAGTCTAAAAATTGTGAGATAAAAAGGCGTTGCTGCGAGTCCTCAAGCACCATTTTCTTTGCGCCATGCCTACAATCTCTGCCGTTGTATTTAACCATTCAACAGAAAAGTTGTGAAGAAATGCATAGCCTTAGATCATGAGCAGATTTTCTCTATGCTCCAACCCATGCTTCTGACTTTGAATCATTCATCAGAACCAAAACTGAAGTTAAAATGGGTAGGAATTTTTCAAGGTTATTCACGACAAGTCAAACTGGGAACAAATGGGGAGTCAGAGAAAGCTAGAAATGTGTTGTCTTCAAGCAGCTGTCCACTGCCTTTAGGCTATTCTTGAGATCACCTTTAGGCTACTTTATTTGCTTGTATATGCTTGCATGGGGGCCTACCATCCCTTTCTTTGTCAGAGATGTTAAGTTTTTATGCACTTAATCGTGCACACTAGCAACACGCAGTGGAGCCTGACACCTTTTCGTCATGAGCTGGCACAAGGTATGAGCAAGACCGTCAAGTGGTCGTTAAGGGATCAGCTTTAGATGCACATAATCCAACGGCTCAAACGACAGGGGTAGCTACCACCCATTGCATAAAATCCACACTCTATATCCGACAAAAATAGACTCTTCGAATTCAAATGGTATAGTTCAAAGTTCCATCTATCATCGCTTGAGCCATCTCGAATATTACAGAACCAGGAGTGTAGGACACAAAATACAACTAGAAGAACACGTTGGGTCCTGATGTCAACCGTGATGTTGAAGCCGTTGCCACTGATGTTGATGCCGAAGACGCTGCTGCACTTTGGTCAGCGATTTCTTCCAAGATCATGTCATCGTAGTATATGTACAACACCTTTACCTAGGGGAAGGCCTCGGGACACCGGGCACGGTATTGGCCGCGTCTGACTGAAAAGGCCTTTGGATTTCTCATAGGGTCTAACTTACGTATGAACGAGTTATGAATAGGTAAATCACACCGTATAAAGCATCTACGGCAAAACATAGTTTTTGTAAATATAACCAATTTTCTATGATCATTCTAGTAAGATAAAAGTATTTGTGTTAAAATATATATAGGTTTAGAAGTAAGAAAATTGATGATACATATAGAATTTAGTCTATAGCATTCTAGAGTGCATCCAAAAAGCATAATTTCTTGAGAATATTTTCTTTTGGACATTTTAAGTTTTAATATTTTTTTACATGTGAGGCCCAACTATTGTTTTGCCATTAACCGGGCTATTTGGTTGATTAGATATCTAAGCGGTGAAAACCACAACACATTAGAGGAGAACCTGGTGGAAATCGCAAAACATCAAGTGGTGTTTTGTGCAACACATGGAGTGGACGTACATGGTGTCGAATGTGCAATTCCCTCGAAGGGGAGAGAGATGCTATAGAAATCCATGCATACAAAAATCTGCTTTTCCTTCCTTCCTATAATAAAAATCCAAAGCTGACAATGGGTACATGGGACCGCATGTCAGTGGGTGTTGTATGCACTTTATCCTTTCATTTTCACTCTTCTTTCTCAAATCTCTTCTCTTTTCTTCCTCCACCAACGCACGACTGGCCACCGTCCGCCATCTGCCCCACCGGTTGTGGATGCCTGTCGTCCTCCCATGCAGCATGACCATGCCGGTCGCGCCCAAGGCCAGCGATGGCGCATGGCCGAGCTCGCGACATGCGTGATGTCGCCGACTTTCGATGTCGCTGGGTTGTGAGGGGCGTGGGCGGGGTGGCTAGCTAGGTTAGGTGGGAGCATCGGGTGCGCGCAGGAGCGCCGGGAGTGGAGGCGGGGTGAGGCGTGGCATAGGGGGGCACGTCAGTGTCAAGCAGAAGACCCACACCTTGCGCTAATCGGCTTGCGTCGGCCTCCTATGGCGCAATCAGACGATCTTCCCTTCGTGGGCAGCCGGCGGGAAAAGGAGGGCGCGCCGCGGCGGAGCACGGCGAGGCAACAAGTTGGTTGATGGTCCATCACAGTGGCAACCGGCGACGGTGAGGCAGCAGGGCGGTTTCCGGCAGCGAGACGCGCTCCCGAAAATACGACATGGCAGCGGTTGGGCTCACACGCGAGGATATCATACTTTGCATATTTGCAAAAGTGGAGGTGCAAGTATATAGCAAGCTTTGCTATAATTTTGGGTGGGGGAACATTTAATCATACAAAGGCTCTTGGAGCAACATTTTTGAAGCAAATCGCTATATTTTCAACTTTTAGCAATCCTGTCCAAATATACAAATGATGTTGGAGATCGTCTTATATATTTGTTGCACCTAGCCCAAATGAACTATTTGTGGTGTTAACGTACAGGATCACTTACAGGTGGAGCCTATTTTTTTATAGACTAGACATCCAACATACCTGAGTATAGTTTAACTCTTGCAAAATCAATATATTAAGTTCTACGATGACTGGCAAAATAAGTATATGCGAGACCCATATTTTTTAATGACTTGGAACACTTCCAGTTTTCACTGAACGAAAAGTGCGATGCATGGGTGTTAGCCACCTCCACCACTGTTGCATTCACTGGTCACCGGAGATACGTACATCGTGTGTGCCTCATCTTCGTTAGAGAGCAGGAGATAGATGCAGCTACTCAATAGAAACATAGAGTCGTCGGAGTACGCCAGTCGCCCTCGTAACTAGCTAGCTAGGGCACCACGTACCCTTGTCGTCGGCTTGCATCGCCTCCTCACACGCCGCAGCCCCTATCGCCTCTTCGCATCACCTCCTCGTATGCCGCTGCATGCCCCTGTCGTCGGGTCTCATCGCCTTCTCGTGAAGCTTCCGCTTTTGCTGCTGGTTTATTTTAAGTTTATTTTTTATTTGTTCAGTTGTCATAAGGAGGAGTGTGGTGCTAGGCATGTGGATGGCCATTGAAATTCTAAATTAGCGCCAAGATGCGAAAGCATTTGCCAGTTACCGGTAGATATAGATGGATAGATCTCACGCTATTTTGCCCCCAAAAGGGTGCAGAATATATAGTTAATTATTCTACACCCACACCATGCATGTATATTTGAAACTGTAAATAATTTTACTTCTTGCAAATTTTGTCTTACTTCAAAAGTTGAGTACAGCATAGGAAAAAATATACGTGGATTTTTTTTGTATATGTGACGTACAAAAATATGACATAAAATATCTATTTTTTGGTGATTTTTTAAATATAATGACTCATACATGCATTGACTTTTAAATGTCGCCTTTCGTTGTTTTGAGACAGTAAGAACACAAATATTTTTGTAAAAACATAATTTTGAAATAGATATATATATATATATATATACACATGCACATATCCATCCCTTAATTATCTATACAGGTGATTTTTTTTAATTTGGATTCACCACTAAGTTAAACAGCCTTCCCATGAAAGGATCTTTAATTAGAGTAGTCCAAGCCGTTGAATTGCATGTTGAAAATACTATCTGTCGTTCATTAGACCTTTATCTCATGGAATCTCTGCAAGGAACGCTTGATTCGCTACAGTGGGGCAACAAAAGAATGGCAGCTCTCTTTCTTTCACCAGTTTAGGGTTTAAGGTTTAGGGTAGTCAGGAGTTGTCCTTTTTTGTGAATATAGAGGACACAAAAATAAAATTATAGAAAATAGGGCACCTACAAATATTTTATTGCAAGAATTTACGACATAAATCCCCAAACCTACAAGATGCATGGCCACGCTAGGCTCTTTTGATTCATATATGATGAGGTCATCCCTACCGAATCACTACCTCTGTCATTGCAAGATGAAGAAGATGTTGCTGTGAAGTTTAAGTCCAATAAAGACAGAATTGGACCTATGACAAGAGCTCGTGCGAAGCTATTAAAACAACAGGGGGACTTGTTCCTAAACGGTACTTTGATTGATGAGAATTTTATACTACCTAAATCCTTTGACTTGTGTATGATCAGATACGAGGATAAAGGAAGCATCGCACGAGGAGGAGGAGAATAGCTGGACATGGTGTTGGACATGAAGACACCTCATGGACGCGCGAGGGAGGAGAGGGAGGCATGCGCGAGGGAGGAAGACGAAGTCCAGGCGGGCGCTACGCCCGATGCGACCGGCCGCCACACCGACCGGCCCGACCCCACGTCTGGTCCAACCGGCTCCCACGCCGGATGAGCCCGGCGCCCGACGGCTCCTGTGCTGGTGGGTATACTGAGAGCCCCGCCCTTGGCCCAGTCAAAGCCCAGTCCCTGTCATGGTCCAAACCGGACCGGCCGGTCCCTGGCACGGTCGACCGGCCCCCAGGCCGGCCGTGTCCGAGTTAGTCTCCACCAGATCCCGATCTGGGTCGGTTATTATTGTATTTTCTCGACTTCTGGTCGTCCTGAACCCCTATATAAGTTCCCAGGACGCCCCCATATTAGTTTTAGACCACATTTAAGATAAATCCTAGTTCATAGTTGATTGCTTTGCAACTCTATCGAATCTATACACCAATTCACATCGATCTGGTGTTTTGCTACTGAAAGTTTTGTGTGATGTGCTATTCCATTGGGAATTAGACGGTTGCAATTTACCGCTTCGTGGTCGGCGGCTACGTTCGCAAGTGTGTGGAGTTGCGAATATCTTGCAGGGTTGAGAGCTGTTGCATTGGCGACAGGAATCAATCGAGAGACTTCGTCGGCGTCATACAAGTTATCTCCACCTCCTCATCGTGTTATCTCCGTTGTGTTCATCGTGTGTTCATCACCACCACCGTGCTTACTGAGAAGATCGGGCAACCCCTTATCGTCTTGGTATCAGATTTCAGCGTTTCCTCGGTAAGCCATCCACAATCCACCCCATAGTTGAGTTGTGAGTGTTTTCCTATCCAGAAAAAGCAAAAAATATTACGGTTAGGGTTTGCCATAGCCTTAGATTGCATCAATTTCGAGTTTTAGTTGCTTTTCGTAGTTGTTTTGCGTATCTTTTTCTTCCGTCTAGTAGATTGTTAGGGCTTGTGTTTCTGCTATCATCTAGTTTTTAGTTTTGTTACTCCGAGTTCACATAGCGTATAGTTTGCTTGTTCCCAACCATAGACACAGCCTTTCGATATACGTGACTAGGAACTTTTCCAAAAGAGACTAGTTTTACCGCTCGACAGGCTGCTCGTTAGGGTTAATTTTCTGTTGGCCGTGTTACAAAGAGTCGAGTCATAAAATCAAAAAAAGAGAAAATAGAAAAGAAGCAAAAAGAGCTACAAGTGCTGCGTGTGATAAAAAGAAAAATAAAAAAGTGAAGTGCTAGTAAGATCAAGTGAAGGCCTAGTTTACTTTTCTGCACCTGTAGTTGCGCAATCCTCTTCCTGTTTCGTTGAGCTTTGCTAGTGTCTCTCGAGTGCATTGCAACCTATTCATCCATATAGTTGCATTGCCACATTTATCGCCTTGCGTGAGTATCTTTGGTTGTTCTACGGTCAGCGCTAGAGCTTGTTATTGGTGCAAATAGGTAGCCTACCTACAGCCCCACCTATATCCTGCTTTGTCGTGTGATTGTTCTTATACCCTTAATATTCGCTTCGCTACATCCGTGCACTAGTTGTCAATCCAAGTGGTAAGCGATACTAATTCACTTTGGAGCGGTAAGATTTACTTTTCTTATCAGTTTTGAGTGAGTTGTGAGAGTACCACCACAGATTTTTGTTTTAAGTGCACTAATCTACTAACCATGTCTTCTAGTGATGCTAAACTTGTTAACCAGAAACAGAAGGATGGAGCTGATATTGTTTCTTGGAGGGAGTATGAAGCTTTTCGTAATGAGATGCGATGTGAATTCCGCGAACATGACGAAGGACTTACTGCTGAAATTCAAAAGGTCACCAAGAAGCTTGATACCACTACTGAGACCGTCAATACAATGCAAGAACAGTGTTCATGGAGATTTGGAAGAACAACCTGTTGTTGCTGTTGGTCGTGCTGTTGGACGTGGTAACTGTCACACCTCAACTTTTGCAACCTTGTTTAGTTGTCGTTAGTGCAAAAATCAGGGGAAACAAAAACTTTTTCTAAAGGCTAATCAGATGAATTACCTTGATCTGCTTGCTGCTATTATCTTGAGTTACCGCAAAAGAACAACACCTATAGTGATAAAACAATCTAGCAACTCACTAAATAGAAAGCATGTGTGGCCCTGGAAAATTATTTTCTTTTCCTTTCCACTACATAAAACCCTGAGATACTTCCCCTTTTGTTTGTAAGGTGAGGTTTTGAACATGTTATATCTTCACTTATTTCTCTCAACTTTATCTCCATCTTTCTATTTAAATTTTGCCCCTCTCTCGCATAGTTCCCTAAAACCATCTCCCTCCTTGTTTATCAAACTTCTTTATATAATGTTTTATTTTAAAAACAAGAAAGGAACGTGAGGAATGCTACCTCATTAGTTTTTCCAAAAATAACCTTTACAACGTTATATTATTTTCAATTCCCTTTTACTCAATGCTTCGAAATGATGGTTCTATCATTTCTTGCCTTAAAAAAAAATTTAATAACTCATAGTAGTTTGGGGAAAATTCTGCAATGCCCTCACATGGGCAGAGATCGTAACCAGCCCAAAAGTAAGTTTGGTTTTTTTTCAAAAACAACCGAGTACCATCTATACCTCTTCTATGCAAAATTTTGAAAGTTGAACCAAGTTTATGTCTTATTCCTTTAAAACAAAAAAATCTGCAAGTATATATTGGACCCTTGATCCACACGTGAAGACTCCCTTAATGCGCTAGCAAACTCTCTCCCATGTCTTAAATTCTAGAAAATCTTGTCTTTGCCGATTCAAGTTTTTGATCAGAAAGTGTACCAGCTCGTGCCACTTCTTCTAACCATATCCCAAGCTCTCCGGCATCTCTCTCTGATCAGTAAGTTTTCCTGCACACACGCACGCTCCGGGTACGCTCACAATCGACATGATCACACAGCATACTGGAGACAGACTGATAGAACTGGAGACGCTCGTCCGCGCCCAAACGAACGCAGGAGCCCAGCACACCTGCCCTGGCCCTGCTCGTGCTCGACTGGACCTAAGTCGCCGCGTTGACGTCGCACGTAAGCACCCGGACCTAAACGACTGTTCCAGGACGTACTCGTCCGCGCAGGCGCTAACCCACCCAGCGCCGACTACATCCACCTTTCTGCGCCTCTCTTCGCACACACGATTTCACCATGGTCACTTGCCCGTGATCGTGGTGGCCACCATACGAACCCGATCGAGCCAAACCGTCCGAGACGGACGCGCTCACCACAGTCCACGGCCACCTCGCACGCGCATCCTAGCTGAACGACCAGAACTAGACTACCCAGTAACACCCGTCCCTGACCCTCAACGAGCACACGCACGCGAGCACGACCTGCCCGCGCTCGGTTTGGACGTGATCACCACGCCGCGGGCGCACCGAGCTGAGCCATCGACTGATCCAGGCCGTGTCTGTCCAGTCCGCGCACACAACAGCTCCACCCGCTGACGCCAGCACGCTTGCGTCACCGCCCGCTCCGCCCTTGACGTCACCCTCTGCACTCCATTGGTCGCTGCCACCGAACGCCTCGCCGCCGATTGGCCAAAGCCACCACCCACGCTCCCAGCTCGGCTATAAAAGCCCCTGCCCTGCTCACTCCCTTCTCCACACCCCACCATCTCTCGAGACGCCGAGGCGCTCAGCCCTGCTGCTGCTCGCCGACACGCGCGTCACGCACGTGGTCACCGCGAGGTGGCGGAGGAAGAGCCCCGCTCGCCCCGGACCCGTTTCCCCCTCCCTCTCCCTTGCTCGATGCACACCCTCTCCTCCTAGTCCTAAACCCCTCCCCTGCACTGTCCAGGTTCGCCGGAGCCGCCACCGTCGTCGTCTTGCCGGAAGGTGCTGCGAGGAGGAGGCGCCGGGAAGAACTGATGCGGACGCGCGGAACGCAGCCGAGCGCGCCGCTGGACGGCCTCGACCCGCCACCGCGCCGCCAGAGCCTCGCCGCCGACAACCGCCGCCCCCAGGTGAGCCTCCGCCCCGCCCCTGTCCTTTTCTTCTGTTTGCCGCGAGCGTGGTCGCGAAGACGACGAAGCCTCGTGCGCTGCATGGCCACTTGGCCACATAGGCCATGCAGGCCTGGCCCGCCTGGCCCCCTTCCCCCTTTTTTTCCCAATGCCACCTGGAAAGAAACCCCCTGGGCCGGCCCAACATTTCACACCGCGCGGCCCAGGCTTTTCCCGCCCGTTATTTTTATTCAAACTTTGATTTTTGCTGTTAATTTGTGTTGAAACCAGAGGCAATCAAATGTGAATAACTCGAGATCTACAGACCCAAATCAAATGAAACCAATTGCATTAGCTCAAAAATTCAAATATCTTTCCAATGCCACTGGCCCCATATTTTTAGGATTTTTCTACAATTTTTGGCATGTGTATCTTGCTCTATGTATGATTCAGATTCAAGTTAATTCCTAAATTTGAAAAATTAACCTTTTTAAGTGAAACCAATTTTGTTAGCCTTGTTTAAGTACTGACCTTATAAAATAATTAGTTTTAGCCTTTGTTCTTGAAAATTGGTTACTGTTTGTGTTTAGTGTACGTCACATGGGATGTTGAACCAAAAACCTTTTGTTTATTAAAATCTTTGACCACCCCTTTTATTTAAAAATATTCATCCTATGTTTAATTCTTGCACAACAAAACCCTCTGAGACTTAAACCAAGTTTTTATTGTTTTGATTAAGATTTTAAATGGTGTGGTATATTGTTTACTCCCTTTTATTAGGTAGTATTTTATAATCAAAATAAAATAGGAAGCAGGATTTTCTGCTTTTCCTAAAATGTTTGCAAATAAAATATGAATGTTTTTGTATTATTTGTGGTGTTATCTACCTGGGAATATTTAGTTTATCCCATGATGATAACCACGTAGGAAATTGCTAATTTGTGAGACTCACATGCTTTTATTTTAGTAAAATAATTTGGGTTTCTTAAAATAAATATGTCAAAGCTATTTGGTAGGGACTATAGGTCCTTGTCAACCTCTATTAGACCTTGGTTGAGTGGTTAGATACTATTTGATGCATGTTTGGATTATTGGTGCAATGTGTTGATTGTGTTCCTTTTTATTTTACGGCGTTAGATTCGGACATTGTCGGGTTTGAAGGAGGGGAAGGATTCGAAGAATTTGAAGAAGTCCAGGGACAAATAAGCCAACCAAGGCAAGCCATCTCTTGATCTCTGATTGTTGAATCACATATTGTGGTTACTTGTTGTTATTCTTGTCTCTCGTTTTATCTTGTGTTGTTTCTACTTATGTTGATGGAGCATGCTCACCGTGAGCATGTTGATTCTCTTTGACACCTCACCTACAATTCCCCTTTTTGGAAATGGTGATCATAACCATTATCTTGGTGTACCCTCTAAGTGTGATGGTATGCCCGCCTACCTTGAGTGTGTCGACCCCTCGACACCCTTTTTGCAGCCCTTAGTGGTATGCTGATTAGTATCATGCCCTTGTTATATCTTCTACTTTGATTGATGCTCTGCATACTTACTCTCGAGTATGTGGAACCCCTTGTTGATGTTATGCATACTTACTCTCAAGTATGTTGAACTCCTTGTTGTTGTTGTGCATGCTTACCCGAAGCATGTATGCCCCCTTGACCACCTATTTTATCATCTTCTTAGTGGTATGATGATTAACATCATGACCCTTGTTTAATCATCCTACTTATACTGTCCCTACACATGCTTACCCTAAGTATGTATGATCCCCTTGACACCTCATTTATCACCTCCTTAGTGGTATGATGGCTAGCATCATGCCATTGTTGTCTCTTAGTTCTTACATGAAACTATAGGTTGGGAACCCCTTGGAAAAATACCTTGTTCAAAAGAACTTTTGAAAAACCTTGGGTGAGTTGGACTTACCTAAGTGTGTGTTTATGAAAGAAAAGGATCTTGGCAAAGATGGTTGGAAAGAGAATCTTGTTTATGAAAACTTTGGCGTCTAAGTATTCACCCGTGACAATTAACCCGCGCAACCACAACTACTCCAACGTGGGCACGGAGCTTAGCTTGACGTTTGTTCTTCTTAGCATGAGGCACCGCACAACTATACAAGGGTACGATTACCCCCGAGTCCGGGTTGTCATGGTTGGGACAATAGTATAACGGGAGGCCTTCGGGGCTGACCCGTCCGGAAGACACTATGGGTCTCCTGGCTTGGCGGTGGAGCCACGCTCAAAGGGAGGTGAGCTGCCACGGTGCCGGGGAGGTACATACTCCATAGGGTAGGACCTCTTGCTAAGTCGAATGGGCGAAAGGCTATGTTCGGGTATCCGTCGTGGCATATGTTGTTATGCGGGGATGATGCCCACACGATAGGTATCCGGATAGAGGTGGGGAAAGTGTGCAAACTCTGCAGAGTAAAATCTATTCGAATAGCCGCGTCCGCGGTCATGGACGGTTGGAATGGCTGTTGCTTAGCCTGATGAGTTTTGGTTTACAAAATGGTTTGGCAAATGAAAGGAAAGAACTTGTTTTGAAGTACCGGAAGGGTACGGGAAAGGTTGTGTCGACCATATGGAGATGGTCGGGAAGGACAAATAAATTGGGTTACCCCATCCTAGTGTTTTATGTTGTGGAAATCTTTTGAAGTATCTTCTTCAACAAAGATATATAGATGTCATAGGATATCTTTTGAAGTATCTTCTTCAACAAAGATATAGAGATGTCATAGGGTATCTTTGAAGTATCTTCTTTAACAAAGATATAGAGATGTCATAGAAATGTCTTATCACCCTCTTAGTGTCCCCTTCAACTGTGATGTGGGATGCTATATCCACAAGAGAAACTTATTCTCTTTCACATGCTATATCCACAAGAGAAACTTATTCTCTTTCACATGCTATATCCACAAGAGAAACTTATTCTCTTTCACATGCTATATCCACAAGAGAAACTAATTCTCTTTCACATGCTATATCCACCAGAGAAACTATTCTTCCTCTCTTGTCTTCTTTAGTTAGAATTGTTATCACCTTCTTGATGGTTTGCGAGTACAATTCAAATGTACTCACGGCTTTGTCCCTGGCTATTTACTTGGCCAGACCTGGAGGACTTCGACAGATGAAGAAGGAGTTGACGATGTCTATGCGAGCTAGGAACGTCTTCCCAGTCAGTTGCATGTAGGGTTATGGCAGATGACTTGGGCTCTACGCTGATGGAAGTTATTTCCGCGACTCTAATGATTAGATTAGGCCCTTTGAGGTTATTATGTAAAGAAGGGTCATGTGACCTTATTGTAACTTTCTTATTCCGTTTTGTAAAGGATGATGTAATTTGATATCAGTTCGGTTATGTGTTCACGGCACACTGATCATGGGAACGTGAACTATATACATAACAGGGTATTTCGGACAGCTAGTCCGGGGTCCCCACAGCTGGTATCGAGCTATCCTGACTGTAGGAGACCTTAGTTAGCATGGACGTTAGTTAGGAAACAAGTACTTGGGCAAAACTATTTACCAAACAAATTCTTTCTTTAGTCGGAAGCATAGCTTCTACTCCTCTTGTTTCTTCAAAACTTCTAAATTCTTATCTCTCCGCTTTATAGAAGTGTTTGAAAATTCTTACTCTATTGTCTCATCCACTTCAAACCTACATATTGGACGATATCCCCAACTCAGACCGGAGACTCGAACTCAAAGATACATCAATCCCTCAGGAAGACTCATGAATCTCCAACGACAGCTATTGAAGATTGGAGGCCAACTTAGTGTGCACATAAAAGAATAATAAGATCATGTCTTTGGTTGTCACCAAAGTGTGTCAAGGAGCTGACCTTGTTCCTCCGTGGACTTGCACTTTTGCAGTCGCCAGGGATCGAGTCCTCAATTCTTGACTAGTAATTTTTAGGCCAGCCACGAGAATATCTCGACTTCAGGAGCACCTCAACAGCTACCCCTTCGAAGACCTCACGTCCCTGGGATGTTGAGCAAGAAGACTACACAGTTTTATCCTCTACCTCAACATCGACGACTCAACACCAGGCCGCATCACCACCCTCTGCTTCGAGAAATCCTTGTTGAAGACGATGTCAACAAGCTGAAGACGCCAACGTATGTGACCAGCCCCAAACCAATAGGATGGATAGGACAAACTCAATCGCTTTGATTGAGCTACCCCTGCGTATTAGGCATCCCTAGATGCTTAGAGTGCCTTGTCTGGTGTGATGATTGCTTGTAGTTCCCTCGTGTGCTGCCTTGAGTGTTTTTATCTGTTTGTTGTGTGTATGATTGGCTTGGTCTTTAGGTCTGAAAAACACTCTTAGTGTGACAACCCAAGATAGGAAGCCTCCCAAAGATGTTTTCACCCCACCTACCTCACCAATAAAATGCTAATTTCTAGTTAATTGAATAAGTTAACGGATGGCTCTAACTTTAACCTCGTTAGCAGTTGATTTTTCAACCATGAGGAAAACTAACTCAAAGCCCTATCTGCGCTAACTACCTTCAAGATCAGCTGAAGCATCTCTACTACGCCAAGGAAGCAGAAGCCAGTACCTTCAAGATTGACTGCATCTCTGCGAGAAGCCATACTAACTTGGTCTAACCTTGGAGTATAATCGCGCTAGCTTCAAGTATAACTTTTTGAAACTATCCTCTAACACACCGTCTAACAAGCTGAGAGGACAATAGCGTCAAAGCCAATCTACATCACATGGTTCATCTGGTCCTCATCAAGTGAAGCTCCTGAAGATACCTCAAGACTCAAGATTAGGTGTAGTTTACTCGCTCACTTCTTAACTGGTATAAGTCAGCACCGACCCTCAAGCTGAATATTGCCTCCGACGACCTTTGTTGCTGCTTCATATGGATACCAACCAAGAGCTCCAGCAACTTACTAACTTACCGTGCGTTATAAGGTTTAGTAAACACCATGAGTGCCTTTTGAAGCCGTGGTCTACATTTCTCCCCTGAAGATTCTTCAACTGAATACAGAAGATCGATGACTTCTTCAGAAGCCCCAGGCAGGACTACAAGGCAGGAGCTCTGAGTTTTTCCAAAAATCCCGATGAAAAACCTTAAGGGTGGAAGACTTCGTCTTCCACTGAAAATTGGAGCTGACCCTAAAATTTTAAACCTTTCTAAAAACACCGTTGGAAACATGGGATGCACTAACCCCCTTGAAGCTTTGGACTGCACCTCGCTCCCTGAAGATACTTCAACTCAAGCCGAGACACTTTTTCGAAATCACCGACAGGACCCGTGGCCGAAGCTTAGAGTTTTTAACCCCCCCCCCCCATGAAAAATTTTAAGGGTGGAAGACTTCGTCTTCCACTAAAATTTAAAGTTAACTATAAAAGGTTTTCAACCCTGCTAAAGCACCGCTGGAGTGCACTAATCTTGAACCCCCGCTAGGATCGCTTAGAAGTTTCAGGTCTAACACCTACATGGAGTAGTCAACCTCTTCATACCCTCGGAAGATTTTTAATTGTGCCCCTCCGAAGCTGAAGCTATGACCTTGTCGATAACTGCACGTCTACAAGAAGATGGAATCTAACTTAAGTCAACCTCTAAAACCTCCCTAGTCCTACGCTTAGTAATCTTGGGACGAGATTATTTTAAGGGTGGAAGATCTGTCACACTGTCACACCTCAACTTTTTCTAAAGGCTAATCAGATGAATTACCTTGATCTGCTTGCTGCTATTATCTTGAGTTACCGCAAAAGAACAACACCTATAGTGATAAAGCAATCTAGCAACTCACTAAATAGAAAGCATGTGTGGCCCTGGAAAATTATTTTCTTTTCCTTTCCACTACATAAAACCCTATGTCTTTTTTTTGTTGACCTATGAGATACTTCCCCTTTTGTTTGTAAGGTGAGGTTTTGAACATGTTATATCTTCACTTATTTCTCTCAACTTTATCTCCATCTTTCTATTTAAATTTTGCCCCTCTCTCGCATAGTTCCCTAAAACCATCTCCCTCCTTGTTTATCAAACTTCTTTATATAATGTTTTATTTTAAAAGGAAGAAAGGAACGTGAGGAATGCCACCTCATTAGTTTTTCCAAAAATAACCTTTACAACGTTATATTATTTTCAATTCCCTTTTACTCAATGCTTCGAAATGATGGTTCTATCATTTCTTGCCTTAAAAAAAAATTAATAACTCATAGTAGTTTGGGGAAAATTCTGCAATGCCCTCACATGGGCAGAGATCGTAACCAGCCCAAAAGTAAGTTTGGTTTTTTTCAAAAACAACCGAGTACCATCTATACCTCTTCTATGCAAAATTTTGAAAGTTGAACCAAGTTTATGTCTTATTCCTTTATTAAAACAAAAAAAATCTGCAAGTATATATTGGACCCTTGATCCACACGTGAAGACTCCCTTAATGCGCTAGCAAACTCTCTCCCATGTCTTAAATTCTAGAAAATCTTGTCTTTGCCGATTCAAGTTTTTGATCAGAAAGTGTACCAGCTCGTGCCACTTCTTCTAACCATATCCCAAGCTCTCCGGCATCTCTCTCTGATCAGTAAGTTTTCCTGCACACACGCACGCTCCGGGTACGCTCACAATCGACATGATCACACAGCATACTGGAGACAGACTGATCGAACTGGAGACGCTCGTCCGCGCCCAAACGAACGCAGGAGCCCAACACACCTGCCCTGGCCCTGCTCGTGCTCGACTGGACCTAAGTCGCCGCGTTGACGTCGCACGTAAGCACCCGGACCTAAACGACTGTTCCAGGACGTACTCGTCCGCGCAGGCGCTAACCCACCCAGCGCCGACTACATCCACCTTTCTGCGCCTCTCTTCGCACACACGATCTCACCATGGTCACTTGCCCGTGATCGTGGTGGCCACCATACGAACCCGATCGAGCCAAACCGTCCAAGACGGACGCGCTCACCACAGTCCACGGCCACCTCGCACGCGCATCCTAGCTGAACGACCAGAACTAGACTACCCAGTAACACCCGTCCCCGACCCTCAACGAGCACACGCACGCGAGCACGACCTGCCCGCGCTCGGTTTGGACGTGATCACCACGCCGCGGGCGCACCGAGCTGAGCCATCGACTGATCCAGGCCGTGTCTGTCCAGTCCGCGCACACAACAGCTCCACCCGCTGACGCCAGCACGCTTGCGTCACCGCCCGCTCCGCCGTTGACGTCACCCTCTGCACTCCATTGGTCGCTGCCACCGAACGCCTCGCCGCCGATTGGCCAAAGCCACCACCCACGCTCCCAGCTCGGCTATAAAAGCCCCTGCCCTGCTCACTCCCTTCTCCACACCCCACCATCTCTCCCACCTCCCAGAAGACGCCGAGGCGCTCAGCCCTGCTGCTGCTCGCCGACACGCGCGTCACGCACGTGGTCACCGCGAGGTGGCGGAGGAAGAGCCCCGCTCGCCCCGGCCCTGTTTCCCCCTCCCTCTCCCTTGCTCGATGCACACCCTCTCCTCCTAGTCCTAAACCCCTCCCCTGCACTGTCCAGGTTCGCCGGAGCCGCCACCGTCGCCGTCTTGCCGGAAGGTGCTGCGAGGAGGAGGCGCCGGGAAGAACTGCTGCGGACGCGCGGAACGCAGCCGAGCGCGCCGCTGGACGGCCTCGACCCGCCACCGCGCCGCCAGAGCCTCGCCGCCGACAACCGCCGCCCCCAGGTGAGCCTCCGCCCCGCCCCTGTCCTTTTCTTCTGTTCGCCGCGAGCGTGGTCGCGAAGACGACGAAGCCTCGTGCGCTGCATGGCCACTTGGCCACATAGGCCATGCAGGCCTGGCCCGCCTGGCCCCCTTCCCCTTTCTTTTCTTTTTTTTCCCAATGCCACCTGGAAAGAAACCCCCTGGGCCGGCCCAACATTTCACACTGCGCGGCCCAGGCTTTTCCCGCCCGTTATTTTTATTCAAACTTTGATTTTTGCTGTTAATTTGTGTTGAAACCGGAGGCAATCAAATGTGAATAACTCGAGATCTACAGACCCAAATCAAATGAAACCAATTGCATTAGCTCACAAATTCAAATATCTTTCCAATGCCACTGGCCCCATATTTTTAGGATTTTTCTACAATTTTTGGCATGTGTATCTTGCTCTATGTATGATTCAGATTCAAGTTAATTCCTAAATTTGAAAAATTAACCTTTTTAAGTGAAACCAATTTTGTTAGCCTTGTTTAAGTACTGACCTTATAAAATAATTAGTTTTAGCCTTTGTTCTTGAAAATTGGTTACTGTTTGTGTTTAGTGTACGTCACATGGGATGTTGAACCAAAAACCTTTTGTTTATTAAAATCTTTGACCACCCCTTTTATTTAAAAATATTCATCCTATGTTTAATTCTTGCACAACAAAACCCTCTGAGACTTAAACCAAGTTTTTATTGTTTTGATTAAGATTTTAAATGGTGTGGTATATTGTTTACTCCCTTTTATTAGGTAGTATTTTATAATCAAAATAAAATAGGAAGCAGGATTTTCTGCTTTTCCTAAAATGTTTGCAAATAAAATATGAATGTTTTTGTATTATTTGTGGTGTTATCTACCTGGGAATATTTAGTTTATCCCATGATGATAACCACGTAGGAAATTGCTAATTTGTGAGACTCACATGCTTTTATTTTAGTAAAATAATTTGGGTTTCTTAAAATAAATATGTCAAAGCTATTTGGTAGGGACTATAGGTCCTTGTCAACCTCTATTAGACCTTGGTTGAGTGGTTAGATACTATTTGATGCATGTTTGGATTATTGGTGCAATGTGTTGATTGTGTTCCTTTTTATTTTACGGCGTTAGATTCGGACATTGTCGGGTTTGAAGGAGGGGAAGGATTCGAAGAATTTGAAGAAGTCCAGGGACAAATAATCCAACCAAGGCAAGCCATCTCTTGATCTCTGATTGTTGAATCACATATTGTGGTTACTTGTTGTTATTCTTGTCTCTCGTTTTATCTTGTGTTGTTTCTACTTATGTTGATGGAGCATGCTCACCGTGAGCATGTTGATTCTCTTTGACACCTCACCTACAATTCCCCTTTTTGGAAATGGTGATCATAACCATTATCTTGGTGTACCCTCTAAGTGTGATGGTATGCCCGCCTACCTTGAGTGTGTCGACCCCTCGACACCCTTTTTGCAGCCCTTAGTGGTATGCTGATTAGTATCATGCCCTTGTTATATCTTCTACTTTGATTGATGCTCTGCATACTTACTCTCGAGTATGTGGAACCCCTTGTTGATGTTATGCATACTTACTCTCAAGTATGTTGAACTCCTTGTTGTTGTTGTGCATGCTTACCCGAAGCATGTATGCCCCCTTGACCACCTATTTTATCATCTTCTTAGTGGTATGATGATTAACATCATGACCCTTGTTTAATCATCCTACTTATATTGTCCCTACACATGCTTACCCTAAGTATGTATGATCCCCTTGACACCTCATTTATCACCTCCTTAGTGGTATGATGGCTAGCATCATGCCATTGTTGTCTCTTAGTTCTTACATGAAACTATAGGTTGGGAACCCCTTGGAAAAATACCTTGTTCAAAAGAACTTTTGAAAAACCTTGGGTGAGTTGGACTTACCTAAGTGTGTGTTTATGAAAGAAAAGGATCTTGGCAAAGATGGTTGGAAAGAGAATCTTGTTTATGAAAACTTTGGCGTCTAAGTATTCACCCGTGACAATTAACCCGCGCAACCACAACTACTCCAACGTGGGCACGGAGCTTAGCTTGACGTTTGTTCTTCTTAGCATGAGGCACCGCACAACTATACAAGGGTACGATTACCCCCGAGTCCGGGTTGTCATGGTTGGGACAATAGTATAACGGGAGGCCTTCGGGGCTGACCCGTCCGGAAGACACTATGGGTCTCCTGGCTTGGCGGTGGAGCCACGCTCAAAGGGAGGTGAGCTGCCACGGTGCCGGGGAGGTACATACTCCATAGGGTAGGACCTCTTGCTAAGTCGAATGGGCGAAAGGCTATGTTCGGGTATCCGTCGTGGCATATGTTGTTATGCGGGGATGATGCCCACACGATAGGTATCCGGATAGAGGTGGGGAAAGTGTGCAAACTCTGCAGAGTAAAATCTATTCGAATAGCCGCGTCCGCGGTCATGGACGGTTGGAATGGCTGTTGCTTAGCCTGATGAGTTTTGGTTTACAAAATGGTTTGGCAAATGAAAGGAAAGAACTTGTTTTGAAGTACCGGAAGGGTACGGGAAAGGTTGTGTCGGCCATATGGAGATGGTCGGGAAGGACAAATAAATTGGGTTACCCCATCCTAGTGTTTTATGTTGTGGAAATCTTTTGAAGTATCTTCTTCAACAAAGATATATAGATGTCATAGGATATCTTTTGAAGTATCTTCTTCAACAAAGATATAGAGATGTCATAGGGTATCTTTGAAGTATCTTCTTTAACAAAGATATAGAGATGTCATAGAAATGTCTTATCACCCTCTTAGTGTCCCCTTCAACTGTGATGTGGGATGCTATATCCACAAGAGAAACTTATTCTCTTTCACATGCTATATCCACAAGAGAAACTTATTCTCTTTCACATGCTATATCCACAAGAGAAACTTATTCTCTTTCACATGCTATATCCACAAGAGAAACTAATTCTCTTTCACATGCTATATCCACCAGAGAAACTATTCTTCCTCTCTTGTCTTCTTTAGTTAGAATTGTTATCACCTTCTTGATGGTTTGCGAGTACAATTCAAATGTACTCACGGCTTTGGCCCTGGCTATTTATTTGGCCAGATCTGGAGGACTTCGACAGATGAAGAAGGAGTTGACGACGTCTATGCGAGCTAGGAACGTCTTCCCAGTCAGTTGCCTGTAGGGTTATGGCAGATGACTTGGGCTCTACGCTGATGGAAGTTATTTCCGCGACTCTAATGATTAGATTAGGCCCTTTGAGGTTATTATGTAAAGAAGGGTCATGTGACCTTATTGTAACTTTCTTATTCCGTTTTGTAAAGGATGATGTAATTTGATATCAGTTCGGTTATGTGTTCACGGCACACTGATCATGGGAACGTGAACTGTATACATAGTTGGTCGTGGTGTTGGACGTGGTAACCGTGGTCGTGGCTTTGTTGAACTCAGAGCCCGCCGTGTCCCTCCACAACCGCAAGACGATGGTTTGGGTAAGCCAAAGTTCTCAATACCCAAATTTGAAGGAGGTCCTGATATTGAAGAATACCTCACTTGGGAGCTGAAAATTGAGAAGTTGTGGGGCCTACATGACTATACTGAAGATAGGAAGATTAAGCTTGCTTCCTCAGAATTTGATGGCTATGCATTGCGTTGGTGGGATGGAGTTACACGTGCTCGTCAAGAAGATGGAGAAGTGCCAGTTCTTACATGGCGTGAGATGAAGGCAATTATGCAAGCTCTCTTTGTTCCCACTAATTATTTGCGGTCTAATAAGTTGACCTTCTTGAGACAAGGTGTTCTGACGGTTGATGCTTATTTCATGGAGATGGAGATGCTTATGCAGTGTGGCCGTGTCCGTGAGTCACTTGAGATGACAATGCAACGCTTTCTTCATGGTTTGAAGTATAATATCAAGGGCATTGTTCGTCATCACCGTTACACTACTATGAATGAGCTGCTACATCATGCACGAGAAGTTGAAGCACAGTTACCAGAAGAAGCGCAAATCAAAGGTCGTGCTACGGGAGATGGGCGCTTCACGCCTAGGGCGCCCCCATCTACGGCGCCGGCGCCATCTTCGCGCCCCGCACCTTTCCTACTTTGTATAGCAAGTCGGTTTCCAATGTGTACAACACAAAGAAGCCCGAACCTGCTGCAAGTACAAGTGGTTCTAACATGTCTACTGCGCGCAACCGCGAAATGAATTTTCATACATGTGGTGGCAAGGGTCACTTCAAGAGAGATTGTCCTAACCGTAAAGTGATGATCATTAATGACAATGATGAGTATGAGACTGGAGATGATTCTGATCCGGATGCTCCAGAAGATGATGATTATGACAGTGATGGTGTAGATGCTTTTCCGTCTGAAGCTCGCACTATTGTTGTATCACAGCATGCTCTTAATGTGCAGCCAAGTGCATCTACTCAGCGCTGCAATTTGTTTCAAACCAAGGCACTAGTTGGTCCTGATAAAGCTTGCAAGGCCATTATTGATGGCGGGAGTTGTCGCAATTAAGCAAGCAAGGAGTTGTGTGCCAAGCTGAAACTAAAGTATCTACCACACCCGCATCCATATTATATTCAGTGGTTGAGCGATAATGGTGAGATGAAGGTAAACCACATGGTGCGTGTTGATTTTGAGATTGGACCGTATAAGGATTCCATTGATTTTGATGTGGTTCCTATGACGGTGTGTCACCTACTATTGGGTCGGCCATGGCTCTATGACCGTTCTGTGCAACACAATGGCCGCGCCAATACATATCACTTGGAGTTCAAGGGCAAGAAAATTAACTTGCAGCCTATGTCACCACAGCAAATTGTCAACGAATCTCGTCAGAAAGTTTAAGTGAATTTGGAGGATGTATCCATAGATAGGCGAGAGAATTGTAATGCCGTGAGTAATATAACGAAAAGTGAGAGAGTGAATTCCTTAGTGCTATTAGCCACCAAAGAGGATATGAGAGAGTTTCGTGAGGATCCTGTAGCTATACATCTTGTGCTCATGTACAAGGGTGAGGTTTTGGTTTCCAACGACATGACTCTTATTTCTCTTGGTGTTTCACATGTTTTGCAGGAATTCAGCGATGTTTTTATAGAGGAGGTACCCGCAGGATTGCCACCATCGCGTGGTATTGAGCATTGCTGTGCGTGGAGGCAACAACTTCCTTGTGACGGTAAAGCACACGTCCGTTGGGAACCCCAAGAGGAAGGTATGATGAGCACAACAGCAAGTTTTCCCTCAGAAAGAAACCAAGGTTTATCGAACCAGTAGGAGATGAAGGCCACGTGAAGGTTGTTGGTGGAGGAGTGTAGTGCGGCGCAACACCAGTGATTCCGGCGCCAACGTGGAACCTGCACAACACAATCAAAATACTTTTCCCCAACTTAACATTGAGGTTGTCAATCTCACCGGCTTGCTGAAAACAAAGGATTAAACGTATGGTGTGGAGAATGATGTTTGTTTGCAAAGAACAACAGAGAACAGAGATTGCAGATTGTATTTCAGATGTAAAAGAATGGACCGGGGTCCACAGTTCACTAGTGGTGTCTCTCCAATAAGATAAATAGCATGCTGGGTGAACAAATTACAGGTGGGCAATTGACAAAATAGAGATTCATACACATATCATGATGAGTACTATGAGATTTAATCAGGGCATTACGACAAAGAACATAGACCGCCATCCAGCATGCATCTATGCCTAAAAGTCCACCTTCAGGTTAGCATCCGCACCCCCTCCAGTATTAAGTTGTAAACAACAAACAATTGCATTAAGTATGGTGCGTAATGTAATCAACACAAATATCCTTAGACAAAGCATTGATGTTTTATCCCTAGTGGCAACAGCACATCCACAACCTTAGAACTTTCTGTCACTGTCCCAGATTCAATGGAGGCATGAACCCACTATCGAGCATAAATACTCCCTCTTGGAGTCGCAAGTATCAACTTGGCCAGAGCCTCTACTAGCAACGGAGAGCATGCAAGAACATAAATAACACATATATGATAGATCAATAATCAACTTGACATAGTATTCAATATTCATCGGATCCCACCAAACACAACATGTAGTATTACAAATAGATGATCTTGATCATGATAGGCAGCTCACAAGATCTAAACATGATAGCACAAGAGGAGAAGACAACCATCTAGCTACTGCTATGGACCCATAGTTCAAGGATGAACTACTCACGCATCGGTCCGGAGGCGGGCATGGTGATGTAGAGCCCTCCGGTGATGATTCCCCTCTCCGGCAGGGTGCCGAGGCGATCTCCTGAATCCCGAGATGGGATTGGCGGCGGCGGCGTCACAGTAACTTTTCTCGTATCGTGGCTCTCGGTACTAGGTTTTCGCGACGAGGGATTAGGCGGCAGCGCAGGGTGCCCGAGGGCCCACACCATATGGTGGCGCGGCCAGGGTGGGGCCGCGCCGCCCTATGGGGTGGCCACCTCGTCGCCCCTCTTCGTCTCCTCTTCGGACTTCTGGAAGGCTCCGTGCAAAATAAGATCGTGGGCTTTTGTTTCGTCCAATTCCGAGAATATTTCCTGTGTAGGATTTCTGAAACCAAAAACAGTAGAAAACAGGAACTGGCGCTTCGGCATCTTGTTAATAGGTTAGTGCCGGAAAATGCATCAAAACATCATAAAGTGTGAACAAAACATCTAGGTATTGTCATAAAACTAGCATGGAACATAAGAAATTATAGATACGTTGGAGACGTATCAAGCATCAAATAGACTTGATCCCCGGCGCATCGTTGCCCAATAGGGCGCCATATAGGACGATCCCCGAAGAGACGAAGGAAATACAGAAACAAGTGCAAGCGCTACTCGACAAAGGTTATATTCGCATAAGCTTAAGTCCTTGTGCTGTTCCTGTTATTCTAGTTCCTAAGAAAGATGGTACATGGCGCATGTGTGTAGATTGTAGGGTGATGACCCACAAGTATAGGGGGTGTATCGTAGTACTTTCGATAAATAAGAGTGTCGAACCCAACGAGGAGCAGAAGGTGTTGACAAGCAGTTTCGATGAAGGTTTCACTGTAAATGCTCACAGACAAGTATTCAGGGGGTTTTGATATTGCAGATAAATAAAGTACAAGTAAATAAAATGCGAGAGAAATAATTGCAGCGAGTGGCCCAATCCTTTTTAGCACAAAGGACAAGCCGGTTTGATTACTTATAATGACCAAACGTTCCTGAGGACACACGGGGATTTTAGTCTAGTGCTTTCGCTACATACACTGATTAATCTTCATTGTTTTGATAAGTGTTGTGTGGGTGAACCTATGCTAATGCACCGCCCTTCCTAGGACTAATACATACTTGTGATTATACCCCTTGCAAGCATCCGCAACTACAAGAAAGTAATTAAGATAAATCTAACCACAGCCTTAAACTCTGAGATCCTGCAATCCCTCCTGCATCGATATACTAACGGGGGCTTAGGTTTCTGTCACTCCGGCAACCCCGCAATTAGCAACCGAATACAAGATGCACTCCCCTAGGCCCATAAATGGTGAAGTGTCGTGTAGTCGACGTTCACACGACACCACTAGAAGAATGACACCACAACTTAAATATCATAACATTGAATATTACTCAACCATAATTCACTACTAGCATTTAGACTTCACCCATGTCCTCAAGAACTAAACGAACTACTCACGAGACATCATATGGAATACAATCAGAGGTGATATGATGATGAATAACAATCTGAACATAAACCTTGGTTCAATGGTTTCACTCAATAGCATCTACAACAAGTATAGAATAACACCGGGAGAGTTTCCCCTATCAAACAATCAAGATTTAACCCGAATTGCTACAGCGATGACGAGGTGCAGCGGTGGTGATGGCGGTGTAGATGGTGGAGATGATGATGATGATGGAGATGATGTCCCGCTCGATGACGATGGCGATGGCGTCGATTTCCCCCTCCGGGAGGGAATTTCCCCGGCGGATTCCTGCCCGCCGGAGAGCTCTTTTCTCTCTGGTGTTCTCCGCCCCGCAGAGGCGGCTGTAACCTTCGTGAGGATCCTCTCGTGGCTTAGGTTTTCGGGACGAAGGAGTACGCGAAGAAAAGGAGGCGAAAAGGGTCGTGGGCCCCCAGAGCATAGGGTGGCGCGGCAGGCCGGGCCGCGCTGCCCTATGGTCTGGGCCCACAGTGGCCCCTCTCTTCTTCCCCTTCTGGCTCCCTCCGTCATCTGGAAAAATAGGAATTTTCGTGAAATTCCCTTCCACAGTTGATCTTCCGAAATATTGCGTTCTGACGGTGCTTTTTCCAGCAGAATCCTGGCTCCGGTGCTTGATCCTCCAATGATGATGAAACATGCAAAATAGATGAAATAACATAAGTATTGTGTCCCAATATGAAATATATCAATGAATAACAGCAAATTATGATACAAAATAGTGATGCAAATTGGACGTATCAACTCCCCCCAAGCTTAGACCTCGCTTGTCCCCAAGCGAAACTGAGCTCGATAAACAAGACCACATGTTTATGGAGTGAAGAGTCGATAAATAAAATACGGACAAGAAGCATCATATTCATTCACACAAGACATTCTAGTAAACAACTTCCTCATATAACTCATCTTGAAATAGGTAAAGAGAAATCACAAGTAAAGGTGCATAAGAAGTCATAGTTGGTGATGGCAAACTTTGTTCTTGGTCAGAGAACTACTAACGGATTGTACTTCTAAGCAAAGCTTTCATATTAGATTTTATAGCTGAGCTTTCATATTTAAGCATAACAATCTCCTCATAATCATTGATAACTTCAAAGTCATATTCATTCAGATAAAATTGGTACTAAACAAGAAAGTATAAAAGACATGATTAACTGGATCACAGCATAAATGATTGGTTCACAACAACTCAATTGCTTGCTTGAGATAGAGGGAAATAGGTTTACTGACTCACATAAAAGTAAAAGATAGGCCCTTCGCAGAGGGAAGCAGGGATTAAATCATGTGCTAGAGCTTTTCAAGTTTTGAAATCATATAAAGAGAATAAAAGTAATATTTTGAGAGGTGTTTGTTGTTGTCAACGAATGGTAGCGGGCACTCTAACCCCCTTGCCAAACGAACCTTCCAAGAGCGGCTCCCATGAGGGACGGTATCTCTACCAGCAAGGTAGATCATCCCCCTTCTCTTTTGTTTACACGTGTATTTTAGTTTTATTATGGATGACACTCCCCCAACCTTGGCTTTCTCAATCCATGGCTAACCGAATCCTCGGGTGCCTTCCAACATTCACATACCATGGAGGAGTGTCTATTGCAAAATTAAGTTGCTTACTGATGAATCAGAGCAAAACATGTGAAGAGAATTATTAATGAAAGTTATTAATTGGGGCTGGGAACCCCGTTGCCAGCTCTTATTGCAAAATTATTGGATAAGCGGATGTGCCGCTAGTCCATTGGTGAAAGTCCGCCCAACAAGATTGAAAGATAAAACACCACATACTTCCTCATGAGCTATAAAACATTAACACAAATAAGGAGTAGTAGTTTGAATAATTTAAAGGTAGCACATGAAGTATTTACTTGGAATGGCAGAAAATACCATGTAGTAGGTAGGTATGGTGGACACAAATGGCATAGGTTTGGTCTAAGGTTATGGATGTATGAGAAGCATTCCCTCTCGATACAGGTCTTTGGCTAGCAAGGTTTGATAGCAAGCATAAAGGTTGAGGGAAACAAACAAATATACATATGATAGAAACAATCATGCATCTTTCTCATAAGCACAAGCAACTTTAACTTTAGAATACTAAGCATAGAGATAATAGAATAATGTAAGTGTATTTCTCTCCTTCATTAAACATCAAGATGTTGTTGCTATTGACCAATGCTAAGTTTGCCAAAACCAAATAGATTTACTTAATGCTCCCAAAGTGATATCAATACTCATGTCAAGAGTAATCATATAATGGAGATTGCAAACTAAAATAAGGTGTGCAAAAAGTAAATGATAAGACTTCTCATTAATATTTCATAACGATAACTCACACCAACGGATACATAGATAACTAACTAAGAGAGATACCTCCACATTGCATACTATTCCATATAATAACTTCCCTACTCATGATATGACACTACTTGATAGTAAAAGATAAAGGTGGTGATGATGTGATACCGCGGCACTCCCCAAGCTTGGAACAAACCAAGGGGATGCCAATACCGATGATGAATTACTCCTTCGGTGATGATGGTGATTCTTTGTCGTCATCAGACTTCCATGGAAGAGGCCCTCCATCAACAAAAGACATCTTGGTTTCCGGAAACCTGAAACTAGCAGCATGACTTATGCGCTTAAACCTGTTTTCATACTCACAGTTTTGATTATGGACATCATAGAGTTGAGCTTGGAGTTTGTTGGTGGTGTCGTGAAGTGAGAAGATATCGTCCCACAGCTTTGCAGTCTCCTTCTTGTGTCCATCAATGAGTTCAGACACAATCTTGTGAAAGATATCCACTTCACGCTCAGCCATCTTCTTGTAGTTGAAAACCTCTTGTTCCAGCTTCTCCATCCTGTCTTCCAAGCTCCCTTCTCCCTTAGGACCCTGGACATCTTTGATCTGCAACTCTCCATCCACGAGCTGCAACTCTTTGGGGTGCATCTTCAGCTCGTTCATGTACGGGTTGACGACGTCCTCAAAGAAGCTGTCCTTCTGAGTTCCCGACGAAGACATGATGGATCTAGATCCGAAGCAGATCCTGGCAGAAAACAGCTCGAAACAAAACACGACGAGAAAACGATATTACGGACCTCCAGGGGTCCGGGGGATTATATAGCAAATATTTTTACGACAAAAGGAAGGTTCCAGGTCGAAAACGAGTCGGAAAGGGGCAACGAGGCGGCCGACCATAGGTCGGCGCGGCCAGGGTGGGGCCCGCGCCGGCCTATGGTGGCACGCCCTCGCGCGTCTTTTCCACTCCGTTTCGATTCCGTAATTTTTCATATTTTCCAAAAACAGCAAAAATAATGTTCGGAAAGGTAAACGCGGACTTTTTATTACCTATACTGTTACCTATTCAAAGTCGAGTTCTGGCGGACTGTCAATTTGTCCTTTGATGAAAGCCTCCGGTGTTTCCACTTGAATAATATCAACATCAACATTATAGGAATCACCCGAGATATAATGCTTGAGTCTTTGTCCATTCACCACTTGTGTGGCATTGCCTTGGAGAGAGCTAATTTTAATTGCTCCTGAACGATACACCTCCTCAACAACATATGGTCCTTCCCACTTCGAGAGTAATTTCCCTGCAAAGAATCTGAGACGAGACCGATACAATAGAACTTGATCTCCAACATTAAATTCTCTTTTAATAATCCTTCTATCATGCCACTTCTTAACTTTTTCTTTAAAGAGTTTAGCATTCTCATAAGCTTCACTTCTCCATTCATCTAGAGAACTTAATTGCAACAATCTTTTATTACCAGCTAATTTAGGATCTTTATTTAGTTCTCTAACAGCCCAATAAGCTTTGTGCTCTAGTTCTAAAGGTAAATGACAAGCTTTTCCATAAACCATTTTATAAGGTGACATTCCCATAGGATTTTTATAAGCAGTTCTATAAGCCCATAATGCTTCTTTCAATTTGCTAGGCCAATTCTTTCTAGATTTATTAACAGTTTTACCTAAGATAGCTTTAATCTCTCTATTTGATAATTCTACTTGACCGCTAGTTTGAGGGTGATAAGCAGAAGCAATTCTATGATTAATACCATACTTAGCAAGAGTTTTTCTAAAACCTCCATGAATGAAATGAGAACCTCCATCAGTCATAATATATCTAGGTACTCCAAATCTAGGAAATATAACATCTACAAGCATTTTTATAGAGGTCTCACCATCAGCACTTTTTGTAGGTATAGCTTCTACCCATTTAGTAACATAATCAACAGCGACAAGTATATGAGTGTTACCGTCTGAAGAAGGGAAAGGACCCATGAAGTCGAATCCCCAACAATCGAATGGTTCAATAACAAGAGTATAATTCATAGGCATTTCATTGCGTCTAGAGATATTACCAACTCTTTGACATTCATCACAAGATAAAATAAATTTCCTTGCATCTTTGAAGAGTGTTGGCCAATAAAAACCTGATTGTAGAACCTTTTGCGCGGTTCTATCTCCAGCGTGATGTCCTCCATAAACACTTCCATGACATTTATTCAATATCTCCTGTTGTTCATATTCAGGAACACATCTTCGCATAATACCATCCACTCCTTCTTTATATAAGTGTGGGTCATCCCAAAAATAATGCCTCAAGTCATAAAAGAATTTCCTCCTTTGCTGAGCTGAAAAGGTTGGAGGCAAATACTTCGAAACAATAAAGTTAGCATAATCTGCATACCAAGGGCTCTCTCGCGAGCTCACCTTTATTACAGCCAATTGTTCATTTGGAAAACTATCATTAACAGGAACATGATCATAAGCAATATTTTCCAATCTAGACAAATTATCAGCAACAGGATTATCAGCACCTTTCCTATCTATAATATGTAAATCAAATTCTTGCAACAGAAGTACCCATCTAATAAGCCTTGGCTTAGCATCTTTCTTTGTCATAAGGTATCTAATTGCAGCATGATCAATATGAATTGTAACTTTCGAATCAACAATATAGGGTCTAAACTTATCACAAGCAAAGACTACAGCTAACAATTCCTTTTCAGTTGTAGCATAATTTCTTTGAGCAGCATCAAGAGTCTTACTAGCATAATGAATAACATTTAGTTTTTTATCTACCCGCTGTCCAAGGACAGCGCCTACAGCAAAATCACTAGCATCACACATAATTTCAAAAGGCAAATTCCAATCAGGAGGTTCGACTACAGGAGCAGTTGTTAAGGCTTTCTTTAGAGTTTCAAAAGCTTCCTTACAATCATCATCAAAAACAAAAGGTACATCTTTTTGAAGAAGATTAGTAAGAGGCTTTGAAATTTTAGAGAAATCTTTAATAAATCTCCTATAAAACCCAGCATGACCAAGAACACTACGAATACCTTTAACATCCCTCGGATAGGGCATCTTCTCAATTGCTTCAACTTTAGCTCTATCAACTTCAATACCTCTCTCGGAAATTTTATGTCCCAATACAATTCCTTCATTAACCATAAAGTGGCATTTCTCCCAATTAAGAACAAGGTTAGTTTCTTCACATCTCTGCAAAACTTTATCGAGGTTTCGCAAGCAATTATCAAAAGAATTCCCATAGACAGAAAAATCATCCATGAACACCTCTACAATACTTTCGCAAAAACCATGAAAAATAGCAGACATGCATCTTTGAAAAGTAGCAGGAGCATTACATAAACCAAAAGGCATACGCCTATAAGCATAAGTTCCATAAGGGCAAGTAAAAGTGGTTTTCTCTTGATCTTTAGCTTTAACAGCAATTTGTGAAAACCCAGAATAACCATCAAGAAAGCAAAAATGAGTATTTTTAGACAACCTCTCTAACATTTGATCAATAAAGGGTAAAGGGTAATGATCTTTCTTAGTAACTTTATTAACTTTTCAAAATCAATGCACATTCTATAACCTACAACTATTCTTTGAGGAATAAGCTCATCATTATCATTAGGCACAACAGTCATTCCTCCTTTCTTAGGAACACAATGAACAGGACTAACCCATCTACTATCAGCAATAGGATATATAATACCAGCTTCAAGGAGTTTTAATACCTCGTTTCTTACCACTTCCTTCATCTTCGGAATTAGACGACGTTGATGTTCAACAACAGGCTTTGCATCTTCTTCCATATTAATAGCATGTTGGCAAATAGAAGGAGAAATCCCTTTCAAATCATCAAGAGTATAGCCAATAGCTCCTCGGTGTTTCTTCAATATTTCCAATAACCTTTCTTCCTCAATTTCTGAAAGCTTAGAACTAATAATAACAGGATATATTTTCTTATCATCAATATGAGCATATTTAAGATTATCAGGTAAAGGCTTTAAATCAAAAACAGGATCTTCCTTTGGTGGCGGTGTTGTACCCAAATCTTCCACCGGTAAATCATGCTTGAGAATAGGTTGGCGACGAAAAATTTCCTCAAGCTCATCTCTTTCTTTCCTAAAAGCTTCACTTTCACTATTCTCCAAATGTTGCTGCAAAGGGTTATTAGGAACAAGAACAATAGATGCACACTGCTCCATTTTAAAATCATTACTAGGCAAGTCAGCTTTATAAGGAGTTTTGGTAAATTTAGAAAAATTAAATTCATAAGGTTCACCAGCAAATCTAGTCAAAATTTTCTCTTTCTTACAATCTATAATAGCTCCACAAGTATTTAGAAAAGGTCTACCAAAAATGATAGGACAATGATCACTAGCAGCAGAACCAAGTACCAAAAAGTCAGCAGGATATTTAATCTTACCACATAGAACTTCCACATCTCGAACAATACCAATCGGAGAAATAGTTTCTCTATTAGCCAGATGAATAACCACATCAATATCTTCAAGTTCACAAGAACCAATTTCGTGCATAATCTCCGTGTAAAGTTCATAAGGAATAGCACTAACACTTGCACCAATATCACATAAACCATAATAGCAATGATCACCAATTCTAACAGATAGCATAGGAACACTAACTTGTTTGGATTTATTAGGATGTGAAACAATATTAGAAGCATCTTCACAGAAAATAATATGACCATCCTCCACATTTTTAGTCACAAGATCTTTAACTATAGCAACAGCAGGTTCAATTTTAATTTGTTCTTCAGGTTCTTTAGGTTTCTTTTCACTTTTATTAACCGCACTAGATATGACAGAGTACTCCTTCATTTTAGCAGGGAAAGGAGTTTTTTCAATATAAGCTTCAGGAATAACATTATCAACAGTTTCAACCACTACACATTTGTTTACAGATGAATCAACTTTATCCTTATACGGTTCATGATACTTATCAAAATTCTTCTTAGGCAGTTCATAATGAGAGGCAAAAGCTTTATAAAGATTTGCAACAACTTGGGAATCAAGACCATATGTAGCACTCATATTACGAAATTTATCAGTATTCATAAAAGCTTCAATGCATTTATAATCATAAGTTATACCTGATTCTCTATCTTTATCATTCTCCCATCCTTCAGTATTTTCTTGGATCCGATCAAGAAGGTCCCTTTTAAACTCTTCTTTGTTGCGTGTAAATGATCCAGAACAAGAAGTATCCAGCAAGGTCTTGTCTTGAAAAGAAAGTCTTGCATAGAAATTATCAATAATAACATTACCAGGAAGCTCATGAATGGGGCATTTGAGCATTAAAGACTTCAATCTCCCCCAAGCTTGGGCGATACTCTCTCCATCATGAGGCCAAAAATTATATATGCGGTTCCGATCTTTGTGAATTTCACTTGGAGGATAAAATTTGGAATAGAATAAAGGCACAATGTCCTCCCAATCAATAGAATCACCATTCTTCAGCAATTTATACCAGTGCGCCGCTTTACCAGACAGCGATATAGTGAATAGCTTCTTTCTAACTTCATTCATAGAAATACCTGCACATTTGAATAAACCGCATAATTCATGCAAAAACAATAAATGATCACCAGGATGAACAGTTCCATCCCCTTCATAGCGGTTATCCATAACACGTTCAATAATTTTCATAGGTATTTTATATGGTACTACTTCCTCACCTGGCGCTTCATCCACTACCGTTGCAGTAGTAGTAGATTTCCCAAATAAAAATTGAAGAGAAGATCTCTCCATAATGATTTATAGCAGCAGGCAGAAATAAAATCAGCACAAACAGTAAATTTCCTTACCAATTCCACTTACCAATAGCGCTTCACTCCCCGGCAACGGCGCCAGAAAATAGTCTTGATGACCCACAAGTATAGGGGTGTATCGTAGTACTTTCGATAAATAAGAGTGTCGAACCCAACGAGGAGCAGAAGGTGTTGACAAGCAGTTTCGATGAAGGTTTCACTGTAAATGCTCACAGACAAGTATTCAGGGGTTTTGATATTGCAGATAAATAAAGTACAAGTAAATAAAATGCGAGAGAAATAATTGCAGCGAGTGGCCCAATCCTTTTTAGCACAAAGGACAAGCCGGTTTGATTACTTATAATGACCAAACGTTCCCGAGGACACACGGGGATTTTAGTCTAGTGCTTTCGCTACATACAGCTGATTAATCTTCATTGTTTTGATAAGTGTTGTGTGGGTGAACCTATGCTAATGCACCGCCCTTCCTAGGACTAATACATACTTGTGATTATACCCCTTGCAAGCATCCGCAACTACAAGAAAGTAATTAAGATAAATCTAACCACAGCCTTAAACTCTGAGATCCTGCAATCCCTCCTGCATCGATATACTAACGGGGGCTTAGGTTTCTGTCACTCCGGCAACCCCGCAATTAGCAACCGAATACAAGATGCACTCCCCTAGGCCCATAAATGGTGAAGTGTCGTGTAGTCGACGTTCACACGACACCACTAGAAGAATGACACCACAACTTAAATATCATAACATTGAATATTACTCAACCATAATTCACTACTAGCATTTAGACTTCACCCATGTCCTCAAGAACTAAACGAACTACTCACGAGACATCATATGGAATACAATCAGAGGTGATATGATGATGAATAACAATCTGAACATAAACCTTGGTTCAATGGTTTCACTCAATAGCATCTACAACAAGTATAGAATAACACCGGGAGAGTTTCCCCTATCAAACAATCAAGATTTAACCCGAATTGCTACAGCGATGACGAGGTGCAGCGGTGGTGATGGCGGTGTAGATGGTGGAGATGATGATGATGATGGAGATGATGTCCCGCTCGATGACGATGGCGATGGCGTCGATTTCCCCCTCCGGGAGGGAATTTCCCCGGCGGATTCCTGCCCGCCGGAGAGCTTTTCTCTCTGGTGTTCTCCGCCCCGCAGAGGCGGCTGTAACCCTTCGTGAGGATCCCTCTGTGGCTTAGGTTTTCGGGACGAAGGAGTACGCGAAGAAAAGGAGGCGAAAAGGGTCGTGGGCCCCCAGAGCATAGGGTGGCGCGGCCAGGCCCTGGGCCGCGCCGCCCTATGGTCTGGGCCCACATGGCCTCTCTTCTTCCCCTTCTGGCTCCCTCCGTCATCTGGAAAAATAGGAATTTTCGTGAAATTCCCTTCCACAGTTGATCTTCCGAAATATTGCGTTCTGACGGTGCTTTTTCCAGCAGAATCCTGGCTCCGGTGCTTGATCCTCCAATGATGATGAAACATGCAAAATAGATGAAATAACATAAGTATTGTGTCCCAATATGAAATATATCAATGAATAACAGCAAATTATGATACAAAATAGTGATGTGCGTATTGTAGAGCGATAAACAACATTACTATTCGATATCGTCATCCTATTCCCTGTTTAGAGGATATGCTAGATGAATTGAGTGGTGCTGCTGTTTTCTCTAAAATTGATTTGCCTAGTGGTTATCATCAAATTAGGATGAAAGAGGGGGATGAATGGAAAATAGCTTTTAAAACAAAATTTGGTTTATATGAGTGGTTAGTCATGCCTTTTGGTTTAACTAATGCACTAGTACTTTCATGAGACCGATGAACCATATTTTGCGTGATTTTATTGGCAAGTTTGTTGTTGTGTACTTTGATGACATATTAATTTACAGCCGCAATTATTTGATCATACTATGCATATTCGACATGTTTTGCAAGTGTTGCGTGATAATAAACTATATGGTAATCTTGAGAAGTGCACATTTTGCAAAGATAAGGTCATATTTCTGGGTTATGTTGTCTCTAAGCATGTAGTAGAGGTAGATTCATCTAAAATTGAAGCAATTCAAAATTGGCCTACTCCCATGAATGTGAGTTAAGTAAGAAGATTTCATGGTCTTGCTGGATTTTATAGAAGATTTGTGCCCAATTTTAGTACTATTGCTGCACCTTTGAATGAATTGACTAAAAAGGGTGTTGCATTTGAGTGGGCCGCAGCCCAAGATCATGCTTTTGATAAACTGAAACGTATGTTAACTTCTGCATCGTTGCTTGCACTTCCTGATTTCAATAACCAATTTGAGATTGAATGTGATGCTAGTGGTATTGGAATTGGTTGTGTGTTGATGCAAGAGGGTCGCACTCGAAGGGTGCGCACTCGAAGTTTCGACGTCGGCGATCTAGTACTACCATTGAAGCAGAAAGGAGACCTAAAGCTTGAATCTCCATGGGAAGGACCATTCATCGTCATTGAAGTAATACAAGGAGGAGCTTATCGTCTCAAGAATCCTACTACAGGAAAAGATGTTGAGAACCCATGGAACGTTCCACAATTGCGACGATTTTATGCGTAGAACTCGACCTTTTTACTGATCCTTTATTTCTTTTACAATAAGGCTTCTTAGCCACTATTGGAGAAATGTATACGCCAGTTACGTACTTTGAATAAATCTTCTGGTTCATCTTATATGATTACCTTCTCACCCGAACAAAAGTTTGAGATATTCTTATCGGGTATTACTACTCCCATCCGGAGCTCTGGTAAAACAACGCGTCATGGCTTACCAGGCAATACTCGGGGGCTGCAAGGTTTATTACAATGTCGTCATTGACTACTACTCCTATCGGGAGCTCTGGTTATCGACATACCACGGCTTTTCCAGCAATACTCGGAAGCTGTAGCTCTTGCCAAAAATAATTCCACCAAAGCCTCAAAGAACATGTGAGCGCTGCAATTGGTGGAAACAATGCAACATATGAAAGGCTCACGCCGGTGCACCGTGTTACGAAGCCAAATAAGCGCATAATTTCTTCGCTTACTCGAAGAATGTCGCCCTTACAAACAACATGCGACCCTGCAAAAATTGCGATTACTACAGGGTCGTCGAGTGAGCAAACTGACCTGATCCCTCAGTTGCCTTCCACAAAAGTAAAAAAAATATGGGTTTCGACTGAGCTTACGGTTCATCGATTCGCTAAGATGTTAAAAAAGAACATCAAATGGCACAGGATGTATAAAAAAGAGTATCATTCTTTACAACGCAAGTTCCTCTTAAAGAAGAGTGATTTCTTTCATAAAAATTACAAAGGCACACTATGTGCAAGGGTAATTAAGAATTTCTATCATGATAAGGTTCCCTGATCTGCTAGTTTCTTCAAATCTCTTTCGGTACCTGCCTCCATCCTAGACATAATGATATGAGCATGATGTCTAGCTATGGGGTAATACTGATCAAGTCTTACATTAGCATTGGATATGGATTCTAAATTCATGGTCGGATGACAAGCTAAAGCAGAAGCAAGTGCTAGTTCGGCTCCAGCAAGAAGTTCTTTGTGCACCAAAGATCGAATTTTGACAGGAGTCTTGAATCGACTAAACAAAGCCGACAGAGTCTCGGGTGCTGGATCCAAAGGAAACATGGTCCTCCATACCATGGTCAGATGAGCATGGTACTTATCAAAGTAGTTATGTACCTTCTCAACCCGATACTCGAACTTCGCCATGATTACGGCCTTTGACCTATCTGACCATAATTCGCACTTCGGGTGAGATATATCGGTCATCGCTGCAATCTTCTCATGGATTCACGTGTTTTCTTCAGACTCATAAAAAGCAACAAATTTTGAAGACAAAGAGCAAGTCAGGAGAAGAATTTTTACAAAATAGAAATACCAATAACACAAAAGGGTGATTGATTGCTTACAGCTTAGGCTCTCGGTAGCCACGCGTAGGCGATGCAGAGCATGTTGTTCGACTGCGGTGGCAATTTCGCTCTTCTTTTTCACCAATGTTGCCATAGCATGAAGACCAGCCATATCTTAATTCAATTGGGAAATCTGATTGCGCAGTCGACGCACAAGTTCCGTTTCGTTCCCAACAGAACAATTCGAAGAACTCTCGACTCCAGAAGAAGTCGAAGGAATCTGCAGCAAGTTGTTTAATATACACCCTCAGAAATAAGTGAAGGAAAATTATCAAGTGCAGAAAACTCCCATCAGGAGCCATCAACATCTTTTCATTCAAAAGGTTATGTTAAGAAAGTTGAGTACTGACAACAGAGTCAGCATAATTTATTACAGAAAAAAGATGAGATAAAAATATTCAAGATTACAACTAAGTGAATCAGTGAACTCAAGATGCTTGAGTTCGGGCAGATAAGCTTGGAGCAGTCTCGGATGCAGCCTTTTTCTTCTCTTCATCAACCAGATTCAAGAGAGGACTTACGGACAGTTGAGCTGATTTATTGGAAGGGGCAAGTTGGACAAGAGAACCATCTGCATCTGTTGGTAACGCCTTCGACAGTTGCTCCAGTTTTGACTCTAGACCGTGCCCCATTAGGGATTGAAAAGCAAGAACCACTCCATAGAGACGGGAGCGACGCTTTAGTACCTCAATTGCGCGCTGGAGTCGATGAAGAACGTAGTTTCGAAGAACTTCCTTTCTTAAAACCTTTTTCACAAACATCCTTTTCAAGGGCTCCCAACCTATAGTACAACTTTACTTGAAAAGCGGCGACAAGAGAAGATAAGGTGTTAAGAACCATATCACTAATACGGATTTGTTCAGTAGGTAATGAGGGCAGCACCTGTAAGGGTGGAATAGTAAAACTCCTAGTGGCACAACCACTCACATAAATAAATAACAAGACATGAAATTTATAGAACTTGCAGCATTGCAAGAGCAAGACAATATGGGTAAGGTATGCATCAATACGTGGCTTGCCTTGGTTGGCTATTTGTCCCTAGACTTCTTCTTCAAGACTCTCTGCTCTTCCTTCCTCTTTGAAATTCTCACCAAGCTCCTCTCCTTCTTCTCCGATAGTACTCGCATTCTAACGCCACAAAATAAAAATAAACAAACAACAACATCAAATCAACAAGCCATTATAAAATACATCACACAAAAATATGATAAAATCACATAGAGTAAAGCTTGATTTTATAAAACTACAGGAACTGGATTCACTCAATATGGGTTTTAATAGATATAATTTTTCAAAAACTAGTCAGGGCTAAGGAACAAATTAAATCGGACAAAAACTTTTCGTGATTCACAAAATTTCAAACAAAGTATCTACTGCAAGATAAAAACATGTAGAACTAACATCCACTTCAATATCAGCTTTTAAATATTTTTAAACATTTTAATAAGTCAGAAACTAGAGCAAACCATTTTTAAAGTACACAAACATCAAAGCATAGCAAATCAGTAACAATCAGACCAACAGATAGATACTGGAAAATGTGACCCACCAAAATTGGTTTGATATTTTTCTGATCTATAAAATAATTACTACAATTTTTACACTGAAAAGGTACTCTGTTTTGGTTATAAAATCCCCAGAAATAGAATATAGGTCAAAAAAATATTTCCTCTGATCTGGTTAAAGACTAACATGACATCTAACAGAGGAACTAGGTTTTACTTAAAAACCTATTTATTTTTCAAACTAAAAATCAAGAAATAGCCTACTAGACAGATCTAGTTTCATAAACCATGCAAGATTTAGGAACTCGTGTATGTGAAGAAATACCAAAATAAAGCTATTGATTTTTAATCTCCCACAAAATTGGTTGCGCATAAAAATAATTTACACAACTATCATAATACATTAAATGCTAAAAATGCATCATTTCAGGGAGATAATTATTAGAACTAATTCATAATATAAAACTGCATGCATGCAAGTGCAGATGGTCAAGATTTTGTTTAGCCACATGAAAATTTTTGAATCCTCAAATTTGGAGCATCACAAAATTTTTGGTGATTTAAAACCTAGAGAAAAATATATGGTAGCAATTTGTGCAGAAAAAGAATAAGGGAGGAGCATCATGCCGAAACCACTAAATCCGGACGGATCCGAAGCGGGCCGGCCCAGCTACCGCTGCACGCGCGCGGGAGATGCATTTGAACGGGCTGCCATGTGGGCTCCGCTGTGAGGGCCACGCAGGCCAGACGAACATGCGGCCGTCCGATCCAGAGAGGATCAACGGTCCCCGACCATCGTCCACCTCGCGACGAGGATGCACGGGACAGAAACCCTAGCTACTCGGCAGGGACAGGGGGCTCACCTAGGGCTTCCAGGATGCGCTGGAGAGGGGCGGATAGGGTGCAGGGGATCAAGGAGATGTTGCGGTAGCTCCAAAACCTGCATGGAGCAGCAGTGTCGATGGAGCGACGACGATGACCGGCATGGTGATGAGACAGCAGCGACGGTGTCCATGCTCCCCACGAGGCGCTCGAAGATGAGGAATACGGGGTGGTGAAGTGAAGCTCCTCAACCCGGCCGTGCTGGACGAGCGGACGAGATACCGGTGATGGCGAAGACGAGGGCGAAGTCGACGGTGCCGCGACGAGCTGGACGATCTGGCCTCCTTGAGGTTTCCTGGGAAAAGGGCGGGTGAAATAGTTAGATGTGGACGAGAGATAGGGAGTCAGAGAGACAGGGAGATAGAGAGGAGAATCAGAGAGGAGCGGATGTTGGTGACAACGATGTGCGTCGCGCGCGGCACAAGCAGGGCGGTGACACGGCTCGATCTTGGCCTGGGCCACGAGAGAGAAAAAGTAGAGCTGAGCCCTAGATGTTCCCTGGTGCATTGAGAGAGGTAGGTGTGAGAGAGTAAGGTGGTCTGAAGGGGGATGGCCTCGGGGTCGAGTAAAAATGGCAGGGTAAAGGTGAATCGTGGGCATGGTCCAGAGCGATCATGGTGAGGCCATGCTGGCGTGCGATTGGGAAGGTGTGGGATGCCCACGTGAATGGAAGGTGATGAGGACATCCCATCTATTGATACAACCGATGTACCTACAACCACACAAATACAAGGACCAATCACTCGAGCTCATGCCAAACAACTTAACTATCAGGTACTTTTGTTTCTAGGAACTATTCCTCACATACATGGGAATATGATGCTGCCTAAATCAGATGTGTTTGTTACTCTTAGGAATGATGGACCTAGCATAGATGAGGAGGACAAACATTGGAGCATGATCACACATGGAGGAGATGGCAGCAAACATATGAGGATTGAAGAGGACGCCCCAAGTGGAGATTTCAGAACCTTGAAGCCACCATAATGAAGGATGAAGACTTGGACGAAATATACAAGATTACACTTCATAATTTCGTCCATAGCATAATATGGTGCTGCGTCACCTTTAGTTTTGGGCCAGGCCCATGTCATTTTCGCAGGAATTAAGTCAGCCACTTTTTAGAGTCCGTATTGAAGGGGGAAAGGCCTTCTAGGGTTTGGTTCGGCCACCATACGTATGGCTGGTCGAAACCCCACCTTTTCCTCCTTTAAATACCCCCATAGCCATCACGTTTAGACTCGGATTTTGATTAGATTAAAAGTTAGCCATTGCTGCAACTTCGTGTACTCCTTTTGAGGCCAACACCCAGAACAAGACTAACTATTCGGAATCCTACCTTATTTAATAAAGCTTTCATCTATATCTGCAATATTCTGATTGCATCATTAGTTCTTACTTGTTCTCGATTTCAGGTAGGAATTAGGACCTCGCTGGTCAGGCTGATCGTGCATCCGCAAGATCAGTAACTCTCGGAGATTGTCATAGCGATTGCATTGGCGCACGAGCTTTGCACGTGTAGTCGGATCGTCAAGCACAAACTCCACCAACAAATCAAATTATCTATGTCTCATCGAAAGATCGGCCACCTTTGCCCTATCAAGTGGTATCAGATTTCAGGTTGCTCGGTGAGAATTTACAGTTTTCCTAGTGTAGATTGCATCTGCCATCATTCCCATAAACCACGAAAATGCCAAAAAATATGGTTAGGGTTTTAGATCACCGTCCCATAAACCCCCTGCCACGCCTTGCATTGTGTTTTCAGTTTTGCATAATTAAATTTGTGTCTGCATCTTTGTGTCGAGTTGTTGGTCTTAGCGTCTAGTTCCTTTAGAGTTTCGAGTTCTGGTCATATTAGTCACGCCGCCGCTGCCGCTCGCACCATACGAGATCACCACCACCACTGTCATATACACCCACCATATATACTTCCGCCACTACCATATACACCCACTAGATCATTTCCGCCACAGTCATATACATCTGCCATATACCCTGATTCCTACCGCGACACAGATTCGTGTTGTTTCTCTGCCGTGCCAGAGTCCGAGTAGCATTAGGTTTTATTGTTTTTTCTTCTTAGTTGCTGCCTTCGAATTTCATCCGTGCTGTAGAAATATTTTCGTGAGATAAGTTTTGGCCGCCGGTAAAGAATTGTGAAGGAGAGAAAAAAAATATTTCTGGCTACATTGGTTTTTCACCTTGGCGATCACTTTTCGCCACTGGCCGTTATAGCGACATTTTTTTGGTGCCTGCGCGCTTTCCGGAGCACTTCCAAAATTTCGACAAAATTTTTTCTGAGGCTATACTGTTTTTAGACCTCGGGGATCAGTTTGAGACACTCGCCATCATAGTGATTTTTCGCATCTCGGGTCACCACATCATCGCCACATCATCGCTGCTAGTTGCTTGTGTGCCGCGCCGTGACCTCGTTAGTGTTCTAGGCTCGCGTCACTAGTACGGTCTAGCCTAGGACCAGCACAGTACCGTTGTTGAGCATACTTTCAATACTGCATCGCTGTTTTGACAATTGCTGTTTTTGCTACCATATTAGCCTTCCTACAGCTCCACATATTGTCTCCACGTGCTTGGTGTCGACCCCTGGTAATCGCTTTGGCAATCTTTGGAGACGCTGATCCTTGTTGGTTGCCATACCACCTTCCTCCTGTTTGGTAAGAACTTGTAAGCGCTTCGTATTTTGCTTGACGGATGATACGTCTCCAACGTATCGATAATTTCTTATGTTCCATGCTACTTTATTGATGATACCTACATGTTTTATGCACATTATATGTCATATTTATGCATTTTCTGGAACTAACCTATTAACAAGATGCCGAAGAGCCAGTTGTTGTTTTCTGCTGTTTTTGGTTTCAGAAATCCTAGTAAAGAAATATTCTCGGAATTGGACGAAACTTTCGCCCAGGGTCCTATTTTTGCACGAAGCTTCCAGAAGACCGAAGACCTAACGAAGTGGGGCCACGAGGAGGCCGGTGCGGCGCGGCCCTGGCCGCGCCGACCTATCCCTGGGCCCTCGTGCTGACCCTCCGCCTACTTAAAGCCCGTCGCGAAACCCCCAGACCGAGAGCCACGATACGGAAAACCTTAGAGCCGCCGCCCCCCATCTCGGGGATTCGGAGATCGCCTCCGCACCCTGCCGAGAGGGGATTCATCTCCCGGAGGACTCTACACCGCCATGGTCGCCTCCGGAGTGATGAGTGAGTAGTTCACCCCTGGACCATGGGTCCATAGCAGTAGCTAGATGGTCGTCTTCTCCTTGTTGTGCTTCATTGTTGGATCTTGTGAGCTGCCTAACATGATCAAGATCATCTATATGTAATACTATATGTTGTGTTTGTCGGGATCCGATGGATAGAGAGTACTATGATTATGGTGATTATCAATCTATTGTTCATGTGTTGTTTATGATCTTGCATGCTCTCCGTTATTAGTAGAGGCTCTGGCCAAGTTTTTACTCTTAACTCCAAGAGGGAGTACTTATGCTCGATAGTGGGTTCATGCCTCCATTGAATCTGGGACAGTGACAGAAAGTTCTAAGGTTGTGGATGTTGTTGCCACTAGGGATAAAACATTGATGCTATGTCTAAGGATGTAGTTGTTGATTACATTACGCACCATACTTAATGCAATTGTCTGTTGCTTTGCAACTTAATACCGGAGGGGGTTCGGATGATAACCTGAAGGTGGACTTTTTAGGCATAGATGCAGTTGGATGGCGGTCTATGTACTTTGTCGTAATGCCCAATTAAATCTCACTATATTTACCATATCATGTATATGCATTGTTATGCCTTTCTCTATTTGTCAATTGCCCGACTGTAATTTGTTCACCCAACATGCTTTTATCTTATGGGAGAGACACCTCTAGTGTGTGGACCCCTGGTCCTATTCTTTACATAGCATACAATCTACTGCAATTGTGTTTACTATTTTCTTTGCAAACATCTTCCACTCGATACGTTTAATCCTTTGTTACAGCAAGCCGGTGAGATTGACAACCTCACTGTTTCGTTGGGACAAAGTACTTGGGTTGTGTTGTGCAGGTTCCACGTTGGCGCCGGAATCCTGTTGCGCCGCATCACATTTCGCGACCATCAACCTTCAACGTGCTTCTTGGCTCCTACCGGTTCGATTAAACCTTGGTTTCTTTCTGAGGGAAAACTTGCTACCGTGCGCATCATACCTTCCTCTTGGGGTTCCCAACGAACGTGTGAGTTACACGCCATCAAGCTCTTTTTCTGGCGCCGTTGCCGGGGAGATCAAGACACGCTGCAAGGGGAGTCTCCACTTCTCAATCTCTTTACTTTGTTTTTGTCTTGCTTTATTTTATTTACTACTTTGTTTGCTGCACTAAATCAAAACACAAAAAAATTAGTTGCTAGTTTTACTTTATTTACTGTCTTGCTCTCTATATCGAAAACACAAAAAAAACTAGTTACTTGCATTTACTTTATCTAGTTTGTTTTATTTATGTTGCTAAAATGGCCAACCATGAAAATACTAAATTGTGTGACTTCACAAATGCAAATAATAATGATTTCCTATGCACACCTATTGCTCCACCTGCTACTACAGCAGAATTCTTTGAAATTAAACCTGCTTTACTGAATTTGGTTATGAGAGAACAATTTTCTGGTGCTAGTTCTGATGATGCTGCTGCCCATCTCAATAATTTTGTTGAACTTTGTGAAATGCAAAAGTATAAAGATGTAGATGGTGATATTATTAAATTGAAAGTGTTTCCTTTCTCATTAAGAGGAAGAGCTAAAGATTGGTTGCTATCTTTGCCTAAGAATAGTATTGATTCATGGACTAAATGCAAGGATGCTTTTATTGGTAGATATTATCCTCCCGCTAAAATTATATCTTTGAGAAGTAGCATAATGAATTTTAAACAATTAGATACTGAACATGTTGCTCAAGCTTGGGAGAGAATGAAAACTTTGGTAAAGAATTGCCCAACCCATGGACTGACTACTTGGATGATCATCCAAACCTTCTATGCAGGACTAAATTTTTCTTCGCGGAATTTATTGGATTCAGCTGCTGGAGGTACCTTTATGTCCATCACATTGGGGGCGGCTACAAAACTTCTTGATGATATGATGATAAATTACTCTGAATGGCACACGGAAAGAGCTCCACAAGGTAAGAAGGTAAATTCTGTTGAAGAAACCTCTTCCTTGAGTGATAAGATTGATGCGATTATGTCTATGCTTGTGAATGGTAGATCTAATGTTGATCCAAATAATGTTCCTTTAGCTTCATTGGTTGCTCAAGAAAATGTTGATGTGAATTTCATTAAAAATAATAATTTCAACAACAATGCTTATAGGAACAACTCTGGTAATAACTATAGGCCATATCCTTCGCTAATGGTAATGGTTATGGTAATTCTTATGGGAATTCTTACAATAATAATAGGAATGTACCCTCTGGTCTTGAAGCCATGCTTAAAGAATTTATTGGTACACAAACTGCTTTTAACAAATCTGTTGAGGAAAAGCTTGATAAAATTGATACTATTGCTTCTAGAGTTGATAGACTTGCCTCCGATGTTAATCTTTTAAAGTTGAAAGTTATGCCTAATAATGATATTGATAATAAAATTACTACTACAGCAAATGCCATCCAAGTTAGAATTAATGAGAATATAAGATTAATGGCTGAATTGCGTGCTAGGTGGGATAGAGAAGAAAATGAAAAACTAGCTAAAGAGAATAATGTAGCTAAAGTTTGGACTATTACCACCACTAGTAATGCTAATTCTTCACATGTTGCTGCACCTCCTACTATCAATGGTAAAATAATTGGTGTTGGCAATGTTTCTACTCCTAGTGCAAAGCGAACAAAACTGCCTGAAATTGCTAAAACTGCTGAAACTGCTTGTGATAAAACTGCTGAAATTTTTTCCAACCTTGGGAGCAATGATCCCATTGCTGTAGCTCATAATGATTTAGATTTTGATGATTGCCACATCTCTGAAGTTATAAAGTTTTTACAAAAACTTGCTAAAAGTCCTAATGCTAGTGCTATAAATTTAGCCTTTACAAAACATATTACAAATGCTCTCATAAAAGCTAGAGAAGAGAAACTAAAACTTGAAACTTCTATTCCTAGAAAGTTAGAGGATGGTTGGGAGCCCATCATTAAAATGAAATTCAATGACTTTGAATGTAATGCTTTATGTGATCTTGGTGCAAGTATTTCTGTTATGCCCAAAAAGATTTATGATATGCTTGACTTGCCACCATTGAAGAATTGTTATTTGGATGTTAATCTTGCCGATAATGTTAGAAAGAAACCTTTGGGGAGGATTGATAATGTGCATATTACGGTTAACAATAACCTTGTCCCCGTTGATTTTGTTGTCTTGGATATCGAATGCAATGCATCTTGTCCAATTGTGTTGGGAAGACCTTTTCTTCGAACTGTTGGTGCTGTTATTGATATGAGGGAAGGTAATATTAAATACCAATTTCCTCTCAAGAAAGGTATGGAACACTTCCCTAGAAAGAGAATGAAGTTGCCTTTTGATTCTATTATTAGAACAAGCTATGATGTTGATGCTTCTACTCTCGATGTTACTTGATTTGCACTTTCTGCGCCTAGCTGAAAGGCGTTAAAGAAAAGCGCTTATGGGAGACAACCCATGTTTTTACCTACAGCAATTTTTTGTTTTGTTGAGTCTTGGAAGTTGTTTACTACTGTAGCAACCTCTCCTTATCATGTTTTTGTGCCAAGTAAAGTTTCTATGTCAAAGTTGATGTTATATTTGGGATCGCTGCGCAGAAACAGCATTGCTGTCTGTCACGAATCTGGGCACAATTCTCTGTAGAAAATTCGAAAAAATCTGCCAATTTACGAGCGTGATCCTCAGATATGTACGCAACTTTCATTAGTTTTGAGTTTTTCCATTTGAGCAAGTCTGGTGCCATTTCTAAATTCGTCTTTACAGACTGTTCTGTTTTTGACAGATTCTGCCTTTTATTTCGCATTGCCTCTTTTGCTATGTTGGATTTATTTCTTTGATCCACTAATGTCCAGTAGCATTATGCAATGTCCAGAAGTGAAAATAATGATTGTGTCACCTCTGAATGTGTGAATTATTAATTGTGCACTAACCCTCTAATGAGTTTGCTTGAAGTTTGGTGTGAAGGAAGTTTTCAAGGGTCAAGAGAGGAGAATGATATACTATGATCAAGAGGAGTGAAAGCTCTAAGCTTGGGGATGCCCCCGTGGTTCACCCCTGCATATTTTAAGAAGACTCAAGCGTCTAAGCTTGGGGATGCCCAAGGCATCCCCTTCTTCATCGACAACATCATCAGGTTCCTCCCCTGAAACTATATTTTTATTCAATCACATCTTGTGTTCTTTACTTGGAGCGTCGGTTTGTTTTCGTTTTTGTTTTTGTTTGAATAAGATGGATCCTAGCATTCACTTTGTGGGAGAGAGACACGCTCCGCTGTATGGACACATGTGTCCTTAGGCTTTACTCATAATGTTCAAGGCGAAGTTTCTTCTTCGTTAAATTGTTATATGGTTGGAATTGGAAAATGCTACATGTAGTAATTCTAAAAATGTCTTGGATAATGTGATACTTGGCAATTGTTGTGCTCATGTTTAAGCTCTTGCATCATATGCTTTGCACCCATTAATGAAGAAATACATAGAGCTTGCTAAAATTTGATTTGCATATTTGGTTTCTCTAAGGTCTAGATAATATCTAGTATTGAGTTTTGAACAACAAGGAAGACAGTGTAGAGTCTTATAATGTTTACAATATGTCTTTTATGTGAGTTTTGCTGCACTTGTTCATCCTTGAGTTTGCTTCAAATAACCTTGCTAGCCTAAACCTTGTATCGAGAGGGAATACTTCTCATGCATCCAAAATCCTTGAGCCAACTACTATGCCATTTGTGTCCACCATACCTACCTACTACATGGTATTTCTCCGCCATTCCAAAGTAAATTGCTTGAGTGCTACCTTTAAAGTTCCATCATTCACCTTTGCAATATATAGCTCATGGGACAAAATAGCCTTAAAAACTATCGTAGTATCGAATATGTACTTATGCACTTTATATTTTATTAAGTTGCTTGTTGTGCGATAACCATGCTTCTGGGGAACGCCATCAACTATTGTTGAATATCATGTGAGTTGCTATGCATGTCCGTCTTGTCTGAAGGTCTATCATTTTAGTGGTTGGAGCATGCAAAATTGTTAGAGAAGAACATTGGGCCGCTAACTAAAGCCATGAACCATGGTGGAAGTTTCAGTTTTGGACATATATCCTCAATCTCATATGAGAATAATAACTTTGCTACATGCTTATGCATTTAAGAGGAGTCCATTATCTGTTGTCCATGTTGTCCCGGTATGGATGTCTAAGTTGAGAATAATCAAAAGCGAGAAATCCGAAATGCGAGCATTCTCCTTAGACCTTTGTACAGGCGGCATGGAGGTACCCCTTTGTGACACTTGGTTGAAACATGGCATGCGAAGATCCGGTAGTCCAAGTTAAGTAGGACGAGGTGCGGGCACTATTAGTATACTATGCGTGAGGCTTGCAACTTGTAAGATATAATTTTCATAACTCATATGCTTTATTACTACCGTTGACAAAATTGTTTCATGTTTTCAAAATAAAAGCTCTAGCACACAGCAATCGATGCTTTCCTCTTTGAAGGACCATTCTTTTACTTTTATTGTTGAGTCAGTTTACCTATCTCCTTCCACCTTAAGAAGCAAACACTTGTGTGAACTGTGCATTGATTCCTACATACTTGCATATTGCACTTGTTATATTACTTTATGTTGACAATATCCATGAGATATACATGTTATAAGTTGAAAGCAACCGCTGAAACTTAATCTTCCTATGTGTTGCTTCAACACCTTTACTTTGATTTATTGCTTTATGAGTTAACTCTTATGCAAGACTTATTGATGCTTGTCTTGAAGTACTATTCATGAAAAGTCTTTGTCATATGATTCACTTGTTTACTCATGTCATTACCTTTGCTTTGATCGCTGCATTCATTACATATGTTTACAAATAGTATGATCAAGATTATGATGGCATGTCACTTCAGAAATTATCTTTGTTATCGTTTTACCTGCTCGGGACGAGCAGAACTAAGCTTGGGGATGCTGATACGTCTCCAACGTATCGATAATTTCTTATGTTCCATGCTACTTTATTGATGATACCTACATGTTTTATGCACATTATATGTCATATTTATGCATTTTCGGAACTAACCTATTAACAAGAGCCAGTTGCTGTTTTCTGCTGTTTTTGGTTTCAGAAATCCTAGTAAAGAAATATTCTCATTGGACGAAACTTTCGCCCAGGGTCCTTTTGCACGAAGCTTCCAGAAGACCGAAGACCTACGAAGTGGGGCCACGAGAGGCCAGGGGTGGCGGCGCGGCCCAGGCCCTGGCCGCGCCGACCTATCCCCGGGCCCTCGTGTGGCCCCCGCGTTGACCCTCCGCCTACTTAAAGCTTCCGTCGCGAACCCCCGGTACCGAGAGCCACGATACGGAAAACCTTACAGAGACGCCGCCGCCCGAATCCCATCTCGGGGATTCGGAGATCGTCCGGCACCCTGCCGGAGAGGGGATTCATCTCCCGGAGGACTCTACACCGCCATGGTCGCCTCCGGAGTGATGAGTGAGTAGTTCACCCCTGGACCATGGGTCCATAGCAGTAGCTAGATGGTCGTCTTCTCCTTGTTGTGCTTCATTGTTGGATCTTGTGAGCTGCCTAACATGATCAAGATCATCTATATGTAATACTATATGTTGTGTTTGTCGGGATCCGATGGATAGAGAGTACTATGATTATGGTGATTATCAATCTATTGTTCATGTGTTGTTTATGATCTTGCATGCTCTCCGTTATTAGTAGAGGCTCTGGCCAAGTTTTTACTCTTAACTCCAAGAGGGAGTACTTATGCTCGATAGTGGGTTCATGCCTCCATTGAATCTGGGACAGTGACAGAAAGTTCTAAGGTTGTGGATGTGCTGTTGCCACTAGGGATAAAACATTGATGCTATGTCTAAGGATGTAGTTGTTGATTACATTACGCACCATACTTAATGCAATTGTCTCTGTTGCTTTGCAACTTAATACTGGAGGGGGTTCGGATGATAACCTGAAGGTGGACTTTTTAGGCATAGATGCATTGGATGGCGGTCTATGTACTTTGTCGTAATGCCCAATTAAATCTCACTATATTTACCATATCATGTATATGCATTGTTATGCCTTTCTCTATTTGTCAATTGCCCGACTGTAATTTGTTCACCCAACATGCTTTTATCTTATGGGAGAGACACCTCTAGTGAACTGTGGACCCCGGTCCTATTCTTTACATAGCATACAATCTACTGCAATTGTGTTTACTATTTTCTTTGCAAACATCTTCCACTCGATACGTTTAATCCTTTGTTACAGCAAGCCGGTGAGATTGACAACCTCATTTCGTTGGGACAAAGTACTTGGGTTGTGCAGGTCCACGTTGGCGCCGGAATCCTTGTTGTTGCGCCGCATCACATTTCGCGACCATCAACCTTCAACGTGCTTCTTGGCTCCACTGGTTCGATTAAACCTTGGTTTCTTTCTGAGGGAAAACTTGCTACTGTGCGCATCATACCTTCCTCTTGGGGTTCCCAACGAACGTGTGAGTTACACGCCATCAACGGATTACGCGTGAACCACCATATTCCGTAGTTTGTAGGCATATACATTGTTGCTTGTTGCATACTAACCATGACAGGCACAGAGTCGGCGACCGTTGACCCGGATAAGATGACGAATGCAGAGATGCATGCTCACTTCACCCATCTTTTGGGCGGGCATGCACAGGACGTGGACGCGCGCCTTGGTGATGTTGATGCCAAACTCACTGACGCGCTGGACAAGATGGATGGCCTCGAGACAGCTTTCAACTCCAAGCTCGACGCCAAGTTTCAGGAGGTGTTGTATCGGTTACCGCAGCCTCGCGACAACGTGCGACGATGCGCACGCCGCGTTCCTCGTGTGGGTACCGCTCCTGCTGCAGCAGCCGCAGCTGACGCACCTTCTGATCAAGGATACGGTGATTATGGAGGGGACGAGGACGAGCAGGTAGATGAGAATGTGCTGGACGGCGAGGAGGTCGAACGACCTGCACCTGGTCGTCCACGACAACTGAACCGCAACGCTCGCCCACCTCTACGCCCGGTACGTGATGTTGATCATGTTGCTAAACTGAAACTGAATATTCCGCCATTTGAGGGTAGATATAATCCTGATGCATACCTTACTTGGGAATTGGAAGTAGAGCAACGCTTTGCATGTTTACGCTATCCTGATCATTTGCGTGTTAGTGCTGCTACTTGTGAGTTCACAGATTTTGCATCTATTTGGTGGTCTGAGCATTGTAGAGTACATCATGCTAATATTCCTACTACTTGGGTTGGTTTAAAACTTGCTATGCGTACTCGTTTTGTTCCTCCACATTATCAACGTGATTTGCTGAAAAAATTGTCTCGCTTAGAACAAGGAAAAAATTCTGTAGAAGAGTATTATCAAGAATTGCAAACTGGCATGATTCATTGTGGTATTGTAGAGATAATGAGGATATGCTTGCACGTTTCTTTGGTGGTTTAACTAAAGAGATTCAGCATATTTTAGATTATAAGGAGTACAACACTATTACTCGCTTGTTTCATCTTGCCTGCAAAGCTGAACGTGAAGTGCAGGATCATCAACCACCATGGAGAAGAGCCAATATTTCTGCAGGTCGTACATCGTCATGGACTCCGTGACAATCAGCGCCACCATCTCGTGGGGCTACACCAGCACCTACTACCTCCATGTACACCGCGCCTGCATCACGAGCACCACCTGCTGCTACTCCACCACCATCTGCTGGTCCTCTCGGAGTTCATCTTCCATGGCCTCCACGGGGAAGAATCGCGACATTCAATGTCGCAAATGCTTGGGATTTGGTCACATAGAAAGAGAATGCAGAACCAAGCGTGTGATGTTGGTGCGTGAAGACGGCGAATATGATTCAACAAGTGACTTTGATGAAGATACATTGGCCCTTATTGCTGCACGTGATGGCACCAATTCTGATTCTGAGAGAGAGATGGAGGTAATGGAAGCTGACATTTCTGATCAGTACAGGAGCTTAGGTGCATAGCGTGTGTTGAGCGTGCAATGGACCAAATCTGAGCATGATCAACGTTACAACCCGTTTCAAACAAGAGGCGTTGTAAAAGAGCGAGCTATACAGATCATCATTGATGGAGGGAGCTGCAATAATCTGGCCAACGTTGACATGGTGGAGAAGCTTTCTATACCTACGAGACAACGCACACATCCATATTACATTCAATGGTTTGAGAGCTCTCGGAAGCTCAAGGTAACAAGAACTACCGTGTGCATTTTACTATTGGTACATATTCTGATTTTGTGGATTGTGATGTTGTACCTATGCAAGCTTGTTCTTTGTTACTTGGTAGACCTTGGCAATTTGATAGAGAATCTGTTCATAATGGTAAAACTAATAAGTATTCTCTTATGCATGATGGAAAGAAAATTGGTCTCAAACCTATGACTCCTGAACAAATATTAAAAGATGATCTTGCTAGAGCTAGTAGAGTAAAAAACGAGGAGAAACATAAGAGTGAAAATCAGATTGTTGTTGCAGATTTTGTGCCACATAAGACTAATACTAAATCTGATTCGAACCATGCTACTAAAATTCATTTGAAAAATCCTTGTTTGCTTGCTAGCAAATCTGATATTGCTGAAATTGATGTGAACACTACTCAATGCTATGCTATTATTTGCAAAGAAGTTATGTTTTCATTTGAGGATATGCCTCCTTCTTTGCCACCTGCGGTTGCTGACCTTTTGCAGGAATTCATTGATGTGTTCCCACAAGATGTTCCTCCTGGATTACCACCTATTCGTGGGATAGAACACCATATTGACTTGATTCCAGGAGCTTCGCTGCCCAACAGCGCGCCATATCGTACCAATCCTGAAGAGACCAAAGAGATTCAGCGACAAATTCAGGTTCTCCAAGATAAAGGTTACATTCGTGAGTCTCTTAGCCCATGTGATGTTCCTATTATCTTGGTACCTAAGAAAGATGGTTCTTCACGCATGTGTACTGATTGTAGGGCTATTAATAATATTACCATTCGATACCGTCATCCAATACCTCGTTTAGATGATATGCTTGATGAATTGAGTGGTTCAATTATTTTATCTAAAGTTGATTTGCGTAGTGGTTACCACCAGATTCGTACGCAATTAGGAGATGAATGGAAAACAGCGTTTAAAACTAAGTTCGGTTCATATGAGTGGTTGGTAATGCCTTTTGGTTTAACTAATGCACCTAGTACTTTCATGAGACTGATGAACGAAGTTTTACGTGCTTTTAATGGACGTTTTGTGGTGGTATACTTTGATGATATTCTGATTTATAGCAAATATTTGGAGGATCATTTGGATCATTTACGTGTTGTTTTCAATGCTTTACGTGATGCACGTTTGTATGGTAATCTTGAGAAGTGCACCTTTTGCACCAATCGAGTTGCGTTTCTTGGCTATGTTGTTACTGCGCAGGGTATTGAAGTTGATCCAGCCAAGATTGAGGAAATTGAGAGTTGGCCGCAGCCAAAGACAGTCATGCAAGTGAGGAGTTTTCTTGGCCTCGCTGGTTTCCATAGGCGCTTTGTCAAAGATTTTGGATTCATTGCTGCGCCGCTGAATGAGCTTACAAATAAGGATGTGCCCTTTGCGTGGGGCGATGCACAACAAGAAGCCTTCATGATTCTGAAAGATAAGTTAACACATGCTCCATTACTCCAACTTCCTGATTTCAATAAGACTTTTGAGCTTGAATGTGATGCTAGTGGAATTGGTTTGGGAGGTGTGTTATTACAAGAGGGCAAACCTGTTGCATACTTTAGTGAGAAATTGAGTGGGCCTAGTCTGAACTATTCTACTTATGATAAAGAATTATATGCGCTGGTTCGGACATTAGAAACTTGGCAACATTATTTATGGCCTAAAGAATTTGTTATACATTATGATCATGAATCTTTGAAGCATATTCGTAGTCAAGCTAAGTTGAATCGCCGCCATGCAAAGTGGGTTGAATTTATTGAGTCTTTTCCTTATGTTATCAAACACAAAAAGGGTAAAGATAATGTTATTGCTGATGCTTTGTCGCGCCGTTATACTATGCTATCTCAACTTGACTTCAAGATTTTTGGATTAGAAACTATAAAGGAACAATACTTGCATGATGCTGATTTTAAAGATGTGTTGCTGAATTGTAAAGATGGTAGAACATGGAACAAATTCGTCCTCAATGATGGATTTGTGTTCCGTGCTAACAAGCTATGCATCCCAGATAGTTCGTTCGTCTTTTGTTGTTGCAGGAGGCGCATGGAGGAGGATTGATGGGACACTTTGGTGTGAAGAAGACGGAGGATGTACTTGATGCACACTTCTTTTGGCCACGTATGCGTCGAGATGTTGAGAGATTTGTGGCACGCTGCACTACATGTCAAAAAGCTAAGTCTCGACTTAATCCACATGGTTTATATATGCCTCTTCTTGTTCCTAGTGTACCTTGGGAGGATATTTCTATGGATTTCGTTTTGGGATTGCCTCAGAAGGGGAGGGATAGTATCTTTGTTGTTGAGGGTCGATTTTCTAAGATGGCACACTTCATTCCATGTCATAAGACTGATGATGCTACACATGTTGCTGATTTGTTCTTTCGCGAAATTGTTCGTTTACATGGTGTGCCAAATACTATTGTTTCTGATCGTGATACTAAGTTTCTTAGCCATTTTTGGAGATGTTTATGGGCTAAGTTGGGGACTAAATTGTTGTTTAGTACTACATGTCATCCCCAAACTGATGGACAAACTGAAGTAGTAAATAGAACATTGTCTACTATGTTGCGGGCTGTTTTGAAGAAGAATTTAAAATTGTGGGAAGAGTGTTTGCCTCATATTGAATTTGCTTACAATCGTTCGCTGCATTCTACCACTAAGATGTGCCCTTTTGAGATTGTGTATGGTTTTGTTCCACGTGCACCTATTGATTTATTGCCTTTACCATCTTCGGTGCAAAATGATTTGGATGCTACACAACGTGCTGAATTGATATTAAAATTGCATGAGACTACTAAAGACAACATAGAACGCATGAATGCTAAGTATAAAATTGCTGGGGATAGAGGAAGAAAACATGTTGTGTTTGATGTTGGTGATCTTGTTTGGTTGCATTTGCGTAAAGATCGTTTTCCTGCATTGCGCAAGTCTAAGCTAATGCCACGTGTCGCTGGTCCTTTTAAGGTGTTAGAGAAAATAAATGATAATGCATATAAACTTGAGCTTCCTGCAGAATTGGGTCCGGTTAGTCCTACATTTAACATTGCAGATTTGAAGCCTTACTTTGGTGAAGAAGATGAGCTTGCGTCGAGGACGACTTCAATTCAAGAAGGGGGCATGGTGAGTACATCCCATCTATTGATACAACCGTTGTACCTGCAGCCACACAAATACAAGGACCAATCACTCGAGCTCGTGCCAAACAACTTAACTATCAAGTACTTTCGTTTCTTGGAACTATTCCTCACATACATGAGAATATGATGCTGCCTAAATCAGATGTGTTTGTTACTCTTAGGAATGATGGACCTAGCATGGATGAGGAGGACAAGCATTGGAGCATGATCACACATGGAGGAGATGGCAGCAAACATATGAGGATTGAAGAGGACGCCCCAAGTGGAGATTTCAGAACCTTGAAGCTACCATAATGAAGGATGAAGACTTGGATGAAATATACAAGATTACACTTCATAATTTCGTCCATAGCATAATATGGTGCTGCGTCACCTTTAGTTTTGGGACATGCCTGATGTCTACGCACGCTTCTATTCCTGTAGACAGTGTTGGGCCTCCAAGAGCAGAGGTTTGTAGAACAGCAGCAAGTTTCCCTTAAGTGAATCACCCAAGGTTTATCGAACTCAGGGAGGTAGAGGTCAGAGATATTCCTCTCAAGCAACCCTGCAATTACGATACAAGAAGTCTCTTGTGTCCCAACACACCTAATACACTTGTCAGATGTATAGGTGCACTAGTTCGGCGAAGAGATAGTGAAATACAAGTAATATGGATGAATATGAGTGGTAATAGCAATCTGAAATAAAGAGGGCAGCAAGCAAACATGTAACAGAACATGTTGGAAATGGTGTTTCAATGCTTAGAAACAAGGCCTAGGGATCATACTTTCACTAGTGGACACTCTCAACAATGATCACATAAATAAATAACTTCTCTTCTCTTATGCTACTTTCAAAGACTCTATTGTTGGATAACAAACACCATTCATTTTGTAGGGCTACGAGAGCACCCTCAAGCCGGAGTAAACAAGCTCCACAACGTCATAAAGGAATCACACAAGATGCAAACACTGTCACTGTCACACCATAGAGAGTAATTCCGGAGTTCATATAAAGTAACTCTAGAGTGCATAGTAATAGTTAACTTCACAATCTACAAGAGATCACAATCATAACCTACGCCAAGTACTACATGATGCACACACTGTCCACATTACATCATGAAGGAGTAATAGACTACTTTAATAACATCACTAGAGTAGCACATAGATTAATAGTGATACAAAGCTCATCATATGGATCTCAATCATGCAAGGCAGTTCATGAGATCATTGTATTGGGGTACATGAGAGAGATATTAACCACATAGCTACCGGTAGAGCCCTCAGCCTCGGGGTAGAACTACTCCCTCCTCATCATGGAGACAGCGATGGCGGTGAAGATGGCGGTGGAGATGCCTTCCGGGCACTTCCCTTAGGTGCCGGAAGAGACTTCGTCCCCGAATTGGAGTTTTGCGATGGCAGCGGCTCTGGAAGGTTTTCTGGTGTTTCGTCAATCCGTGTCGAAGATTTAGGTCAGGACGGCTTAAATAGGCAAAGAGACGGAGTCGGAAGGGCCACGGGGCCCCCTCACAGTAGGGGGCGCGCCCCACCCCTTTGCCGCGCCGCCTGGCGTGTGGGGCCCCCTGGCTCCCCTCTGGTCTCTCTCCGGTGTTCTGGAAGCTTCGTGGAAAAATAAGATATCGGGCGTTGATTTCGTCCAATTCCGAGAATATTTCCTTACTAGGATTTCTGAAACCAAAAATAGCAGAAAACAGAACGGCACTTCGCATCTCGTCAATAGGTTAGTTCCGGAAAATGCATCAAAACGATATAAAGTGTGAACAAAACATGTAGGTATTGTCATAAAACTAGCATGGAACATAAGAAATTATAGATACGTTGGAGACGTATCAAGCATCCCCAAGCTTAGTTCCTGCTCGCCCTCCAGTAGTGACATGCTACCAACATAATCTTGATCCATACTATTGTAAATCATATGAGATGAATGAAGTGATTCAAAGCAATGGTAAAGATGATGATTAAACAACTGAATCATATAGCAAAGACTTTTCATGAATAGTACTTTCAAGACAAGCATCAATAAGTCTTGCATAAGATTTAACTCATAAAGCAATAGATTCAAAGTAGAAGGCATTGAAGCAACACAAAGGATGATTAAGTTTCAGCAATTGCTTTCAACTTGTAACATGTATATCTCATGGATAATTGTCAACATAAAGCAATATAACAAGTGCAATAGGTAAACATGTAAGAATCAATGAACACAGTTGACACAAGTGTTTGCTTCTAAGATAGAGAGAATAGGTAAACTGACTCAACAATAAAGTGAAAGATAGGCCCTTCGCAGAGGGAAGCATGGATTACTATTTTTGTGCTAGAGCTTTTATTTTGAAAACATAGAAACAATTTTGTCAACGGTAGTAATAATCAATATGTGTTATGCATAATACATCTTATAAGTTGCAAGTCTCATGCACATACCAATAGTGCCCGCACCTTGTCCTAATTAGCTTGGATTAACATGGATTATCATTGCATAACATATGTTTCAACCAAGTGTCACAAAGGGGTACCTCTATGCCGCCTGTACAAGGGTCTAAGGAGAAAGTTCGCATTGGATTTCTCGCTTTTGATCATTCTCAACTTAGACACCCATACCGAGCAACATAGACAACAGATAATGGACTCCTCTTTTTAATGCTTAAGCATTTAACAACAAATAATGTTCTCATAAGAGATTGAGGATTTTTGTGTCCAAACTGAAACTTCCACCATGATTCATGGCTTTAGTTAGCGGCCCAATGTTCTTCTATAACAATATGCATACTCAAACCATTTGATCATGAAAATCTCCCTTACAGACAAGACGAACATGCATAGCAACTCACATGATATTCAACAAAGGTGTAATAGTTGATGGCGTCCCCAGAAACATGGTTACCGCTCAACAAGCAACTTATAAGAAATAAAACACATAGCAACATATTCAATACCACAATAGTTTTTAAGGCTATTTTCCCATGAGCTATGTATTGTAAAGACAAGGAATAGAATTTTTAAAGGTAGCACTCAAGTAATGTACTTTGGAATGGCAGAAAAATACCATGTAGTAGGTAGGTATGGTGGACACAAATGGCATAGTTTTTGGCTCAAGGATTTGGATGCACGAGAAGTAATCCCTCTCAATACAAGGCTGAGGCTAGCAAGGTTGTTTGAAGCAAACACAAGTATGAACCGGTACAACAAAACTTACATAAGAACATATTGCAAGCATTATAAGACTCTACACTGTCTTCCTTGTTGTTCAAACACTTCACCAGAAAATATCTAGACCATAGAGAGACCAATCATGCAAACCAAATTTTAACAAGCTCTATGTAGTTCTTCATTAATAGGTGCAAAGTACATGATGCAAGAGCTTAAACATGATCTATATGAGCACAACAATTGCCAAGTATCAAATTATTCAAGACATTATACCAATTACCACGGCATTTTCCGTTTCCAACCATATATCAATGAACGAAGTAGTTCAACCTTTGCAATGAACATTAAGAATAAAGCTAAGAACATATGTGTTCATACGAAACAGCGGAGCGTGTCTCTCTCCCATATAAAGAATGCCAGGATCCGATTTTATTCAAACAAAAACAAAAATAAAAGCAAACAGACGCTCCAAGTAAAGTACATAAGATGTGACGGAATAAAAATATAGTTTCACTAGAGGTGACCTGATAAGTTGTCGATGAAGAAGGGGATGCCTTGGGCATCCCCAAGCTTAGATGCTTGAGTCTTCTTGAAATATGCAGGGATGAACCACGGGGGCATCCCCAAGCTTAGACTTTTCATTCTTCTTGATCATATTATATCATCCTCCTCTCTTGACCCTTGAAAACTCCCTCCACACCAAACTCAAAACAATCTCATTAGAGGGTTAGTGCATAATCATAAATTCACATGTTCAGAGGTAACACAATCATTCTTAACACTTCTGGACATTGCCCAAAGCTAATGGAAGTTAATGGAACAAAGAAATCCATTCAACATAGCAAAAGAGGCAATGCGAAATAAAAGGCAGAATCTGTCAAAACAGAACAGTCCATAAAGACAAATTTTTCTGGGGCACTTAACTTGCTCAGATGAAAAAGCTCAAATTGAATGAAAGTTGCGTACATATCTGAGGATGACGCACGTAAATTGGCAGAATTTTCTGAGTTACCTACAGACGGGGCTGCTAAATTTCGTGACAGTAAGAAATCTGTTTCTGCGCAGTAATCCAAATCTAGTATCAACTCTACTATCAAAGACTTTACTTGGCACAACAATGCAATAAAATAAAGATAAGGAGAGGTTGCTACAGTAGTAACAACTTCCAAGACTCAAATATAAAACAAAAGTGCTGTAGTAAAATAAAGACATGGGTTATCTCCCAAGAAGTGCTTTCTTTATAGCCATTAAGATGGGCTCAACAATTTTAATGATGCACTCGCAAGAAATAAGAGTTGAAGCAAAAGAGAGCATCAAGAAGCAAATTCAAAACACATTTAAGTCTAACCCACTTCCTATGAAAAGGAATCTTGTAAATAAACAAATTCATGAAGAGCAAAGTGACAAGCATAGGAAGGTAAAACACGAGTAACTTCAAGATTTTCAGCATGTACAGAGGTGTTTTAGTAACATGAAAATTTCTACCACCATATTTTCCTCCCTCATAATAATTTCCAGTAGCATCATGAACAAACTCAACAATATAACTATCACATGCAGCATTCTTATTCTCATGCATAAAATAATTACTACTCCCAACATAAGCATAGTCATTCTTATTAATTGTAGTGGGAGCAAATTCAACAAAGTAGCTATCATTATCACCATAATCATCAAATATAGGAGGCATAGTATAATCATAATTAATTTTCTCCTCAATAGTAGGTGGATGATAGTCATCATTATAATCATCATATATAGGAGGTAAAGTATCATCAAAGAAAATTTTCTCCTCAATGCTTGGGGGACTAAAAATATCATGCTCATCAAAACCAGCTTCCCCAAGCTTAAATTCTTCCATAGCATTATCAACAATGGTGTTCATACTAATAACATTGCTACTAGCATGCAAATAAGGTTCCATAGGTTTTTTAATTGTCGCATCACACAATTTATGTCTTAACTCAGGAAATAGATTAAGAAGCTCACTGTTACTTTCCATTATGCCTAACTAGTGAACAAGAGACAAAAAGATGCAATTGCAGGATCTAAAGGAGATACCTTCGAGCACTCACACACCGGCAACGGTGCTAGGAAATAGCTTAGTAGTCGCAGGATGTGAATACCTTTTACCTTACCGTCCCAACGGCGCCAGAAAATAGCTTGATGTCTACGCACGCTTCTATTCCTGTAGACAGTGTTGGGCCTCCAAGAGCAAAGGTTTGTAGAACAGCAACAAGTTTCCCTTAAGTGAATCACCCAAGGTTTATCGAACTCAGGGAGGTAGAGGTCAGAGATATTCCTCTCAAGCAACCCTGCAATTACGATACAAGAAGTCTCTTGTGTCCCCAACACACCTAATACACTAGTTCGGTGAAGAGATAGTGAAACACAAGTAATATGGATGAATATGAGTGGTAATAGCAATCTGAAATAAAGAGGGCAGCAAGCAAACATGTAACAGAACTTGTTGGAAACGGTGTTTCAATGCTTAGAAACAAGGCCTATGGATCATACTTTCACTAGTGGACACTCTCAACAATGATCACATAAATAAATAACTTCTCTACTCTTATGCTACTTTCAAAGACTCTATTGTTGGATAACAAACGCCATTCATTGTGTAGGGCTACGAGAGCACCCTCAAGCCGGAGTAAACAAGCTCCACAACGTCATAAAGGAATCACACAAGATGCAAACACTGTCACTATCACACCATAGAGAGTAATTCCGGAGTTCATATAAAGTAACTCTAGAGTGCATAGTAATAGTTAACTTCACAATCTACAAGAGATCACGATCATAACCTACGCCAAGTACTACATGATGCACACAATGTCCACATTACATCATGAAGGAGGAATAGACTACTTTAATAACATCACTAGAGTAGCACATAGATTAATAGTGATACAAAGCTCATCATATGGATCTCAATCATGCAAGGCAGTTCATGAGATCATTGTATTGGGGTACATGAGAGAGAGATTAACCACATAGCTACCGGTAGAGCCCTCAGCCTCGGGGGAGAACTACTCCCTCCTCATCATGGAGACAACAATGGCGGTGAAGATGGCGGTGGAGATGCCTTCCGGGGGCACTTCCCCGTCCCGGAAGGGTGCCGAAACAGAGACCTATGTCCCCCGAATTGGAGTTTCGCGATGGCGGCGGCTCTGGAAGGTTTTCTGGTGTTTCGTCAATCCGTGTCGAAGATTTAGGTCAGGACGGCTTAAATAGGCGAAGAGGCGGAGTCGGAAGGGCCACGGGGCCCCCTCACAGTAGGGGGGCGCGCCCCACCCCTTTGCCGCGCCGCCCTGGCGTGTTGGGCCCCCTGGCTCCCCTCTGGTCTCTCCGGTGTTCTGGAAGCTTGGAAAAATAAGATACTGGGCATTGATTTTGTCCAATTCCGAGAATATTTCCTTACTAGGATTTCTGAAACCAAAAACAGCAGAAAACAGGAACTGGCACTTCGGCATCTCATCAATAGGTTAGTTCCGGAAAATGCATCAAAACGATATAAAGTGTGAACAAAACATGTAGGTATTGTCATAAAACTAGCATGGAACATAAGAAATTATAGATACGTTGGAGACGTATCAAGGCCCAAGCCATTTTCGCAGGAATTAAGTCAGCCACTTTTTAGAGTCTATATTGACGGGGGAAAGGCCTTCTAGGGTTTGGTTCGGCCACCATACGTATGGCTGGTCGAAACCCCACCTTTTCCTCCTTTAAATACCCCCATAGGCGTCACGTTTGGACTCGGATTTTGATTAGATTAAAAGTTAGTCATTGCTGCAACTTTGTGTACTTCTTTTGAGGCCAACGCCCAGAACAAGACCGACTATTCGGAATCCCACCTTATTCAATAAAGCTTTCATCTATATCCGCAATATTATGATTGCATCATTAGTTCTTACTTGTTCTCGATTTCAGGTAGGAATTAAGACCCTCGCTGGTCAGGCTGATCGTGCATCCGAAGATCAGTAACTCCCGGAGATTGTCCTAGCGATTGCATTGGTGCATGAGCTTTGCATGTGTAGTTGGATCGTCAAGCACAAACTCCACCAACAAATCGAATGATCCACGTCTCATCGAAAGATCGGCCACCTTTGCCCTATTAGAAGGGCACGCAGGGTGTCGTGCGACAGAAGGAAAGCAAGGGGGCGCAACGTGGAACGGTCGGGGCGACGCGATTCACGAGGCAATACAAAGGTGGTTGATATGGTTCTCTCGGTCGTGAGGGATCGGCTATGGTAAACAGTGGTTCTGTCAAGACTATGGCACGGTTTTTTCAGTCCAGAAGCTTGTCGTGGCCTCTGGTTCACCCCTAGTCTGGGAACGTGAGTGACGTCCATCGTAGCGGTGACCATGCGCGTAACGAGCATGTGCGAGAGGCTGAGGGGCGAGTTTTGCCTCGGGAGCATGCGGGGAGCAGAGATGAGATCCATGCCTTGAGTTCACCTAGAACAGTTACGGGGAGCATCAAGGATAGTTTGAGCTTAAACACATCACAAAGATAAATTCTAAAAAGGTGCATTGATAATGCCACAACTGGAAAGGTTGGAATTAGAGTTGCAAAAGTGGAATCCACTTACAGATTTGGGACTATCCACAACAAGATTGTGAAGAAGATATTTTGATGTGGTGAGGGGTTTTGGGGAAGGCACAAAGTGAGGGTTGTCATGGGGGTGGGTGCAGTTGGAAAAAGGAAAGAAATTCCTTGGCCACTGGTGTGGTACATAGTGAGTTGCCATAAAGTTTTATCTCTTGTGCGGTTTTTGCTATATGGTAGCTCAAGAAGATTTTAAACAAGTAGAGCAAGGCAATTCATCTACAACCAGATCAAAGAAATTCATCTGGCTGTCATGTGGGCTCCGCTGTCAGGGCCATGCGGGCCAGAAGAACATGCGGCCGTCCAATCCAGAGAGGATCGACGGTCCCCAATCATTGTCCACCTCACAACGAGGATGCGCGGGACGGAAACCCTAACTACTCGGCAGGGACAGGGGCCTCACCAAGGGCATCCAGGATGCGCTGGAGAGGGGCGGAGAGGGTGCAGAGGATTGTGAGAATGCAGAGATAGCTCCAAAACCTGCATGGAGCATCAGTGTCAACGGCGCGACAGTGACTACCGACACGGTGACAAGACAACAGCGACGATGTGTCTGCTCCCCACGGGGCGCTCGGAGACGAGGAATACGGGGTGGCGAAGCGAAGCTCCTCAACCCAGCCGTGCTGGACGAGCTACCGGTGATGGTGAATACGAGGGTGAAGTCGACAAGGGTGATGTCGACGATGCCGCGACGAGCTGGACGATCCGGCCTCCTTGAGTTTTCCTGGGAAAAGGGCGGGGCCATGGTTAGATGTGCACGAGATATGGGGAGTCAGAGATACATGGAGACAGTGAGTTGAGCTAGAGAGGAGCGGAGGTTGGTGACAACAACGTGCGCCGCGCACGGCACAAGCAGGATGGTGGCACGACTCGGTCTTAGCCTAGGTTGCGAGAGAGAAGAAGTAGAGCTGAGCCCTGGAGGTTCCCTGCTGCATTGAGAGAGGTAGGTGTGAGAGAGTGATGTGGTCTGAAGGGGGATGGCCTCGAGGTCGAGTAAAAAGGGCAGGGTAAAGGTGCATCGTGGGCAAGGTCCAGAGCGACCATGGCGAGGTCGTGCTGGCGCGCGATTGGGCAGGTGTGCGGTGCCTAGATGAACGGAAGGGCGCGCAGGGTGTCGTGCGATAGAAGGAAAGCAAGGGCGCGGCATGGAAGGGTTGGGGCGAGACGATATTTGAGCTAGTACGCAGGTGTTTGATATGGTTCTCTCGGCCGTGAGGGATCGGTTGTGGTAACCAGTGGTTCTGCCAAGACTATGGCACGTTTCTTTTGTGTCCAAAAGCTTGCCGTGGCCTCTGATTCACCCCTAGTCTGGGAACGCGAGTGATGTCCACCGTACTGGTGACCACGAGCTTAACGAGTATGTGCGAGAGGCTGAGGGGCGAGTTTTTCCTTGGGAGCATGCGGGGAGCAGAGAAGGGTCGCAGGGAAGTGTATTGACGCGGCCTAGAGGGCAAGTGCGGTCAAATCCCCGGCGTCTCTCTTTTGCTGACCCCAATAGGGAGGGAGAGAGAGAAGGGACTAGGGCTTGGTCAAAGGGGACAACGGGGTTGTTGGTGGGTGATGTTTTGTGCTGGCCCTGGGTGGAGGGAGGAGAGGGCTGCAACAAGGATCTTTCCAAGATTTGGTTATGACGTGCATTTCCTCTTCCTTAATCTCCTCACTTCCTTCCATGAACTAAATGACAAGGTGATCACTGTAGCATTGTGGGAGTGGTCGACCAGAGAGCAGGTTGAGTGCTAGGGAAGCCAAGAGAGGGAGTAGTGAAAACCCCTAATAGAATAAGCAAGGAGGAAGAGGGGGACATGGCTCACATGATGCCATTGCATGGCATGGCCAGCCTCCTCAAGTTCTTTGCAAGGATGGACAAGCACCAAGTGCAATGGTTAGGAGAGGTAAAAAAGGAGCTGATGTTGCTAATGAGCTTGGTTGAAGAGTTTTTATTTCATTTAATTTAGAGGAATGAGATAGAAATGGGGATTAATCAAGTGAATGATCAAATGAGCACCCACTTAGATCATGGCTTGGTAGGTAAGGTAATGATGCTAGATAGACCAGAGAGGTATGTATGTTGTGCAAAGGTTGCCATTTAAATTTGAGTTCAGTTTGGATCACTCCCATAACTATGGCAATTTTGAAAAGAAATTCATTTGAAAAGCATTTTGAAAAGTAAAACTTGGCCCAGTAGGTTTTTGGTATGGAATGGCCCCAAATACCATTTCACACATTGGGTAATTTTTCTAAAATTTTAAAAAAGGAAGAAAAGTATTTAAAACACTTAATTTCCCCTTTTTGCTATTTATGAAAATAAGCAAAAAAATTAGTAAAACACTTCAACAATATTTACTTTTGAAATATAAAGTTAGGGGTAAAATATAGGCCTCCGATGTGCCTAGTTTTTAAAAAGTATTTTGTATAAAAACAATTTTTTTATCAGAAGGGTTTGGGGATCTTTGGAAAAGAAAAGGGAAATAAATTGGTTTGAGTAAAAATAGTTTTTGGAGAATAATATATCAAGGGTATATGATTACTACATAATGTAGCCATCATTTCCACTCTTGGTTTTGTAAATATTAAACTTGGATTTAAGAAAAACAAAAGGTTAGAGTGGGAGAAGGGATCTAGAGCTAAAACATTGGATAGGGTATAAGATCAAGTTAAATAAATGGGTTGCAAGCATAGCATGGGAAATGCAAGATATGTAAGTTGTAGAGGGAGTTGCATAGATGAGATCCATGCCTTGAGTTCACCTATAACAGTTGTGGGTGCTTAGAGAACAACTGCCAAAGTTTGAATCTTTTAACACTGCCAAAACAGATTATTGCCTTGGCTTGAAAACCATCGAGGATAAGTGGGTATATGAGTGATCTGGTCCATGGCATTGGTATGGTTGTGAATTGCACAAGACAAGGTAGGACCAGGGCTAGGTGCATTGCCCCAGATGGCAAACGATAAATATAGCTAGAGGCTCCAAAATTGAATCTGATAACAGTTTTAGGACTTAGTCAAATTTGTGTTGTTTTAGGGTTTTTGACTAGGGTATAAGAGAAGGATGAATTAAGGAGTAGGTGATCACAAGTTTTTTAATCAAGGATAGTTTGAGCTTAAACACATCACAAAGATAAATTCTAAAAAGGTGCATTGACAATGCCACAAGTGGAAAGGTTGGAATTAGAGTTACAAAAGTGGAATCTACTTACAGATTTGGGACTATCCACAACAAGATTGTGAAGAAGATAGTTTGATGTGGTGAGGGGTTTTGGGGAAGGCACAAAGTTAGGGTTGTCATGGGGGTGGGTGCAGTTGGAAAAAGGAAAGAAATTCATTGGCCACCGGTGTGCTACATAGTGAGTTGCCATAAAGTTTTATCTCTAGAGGGGTTTTGCTATATGGTAGCTCAAGAAGATTTTAAACAAGCAGAGCAAGGCAATTCATCTACAAGCAGATCAAAGAAATTCATGTTGACAAACAAATAAAGGAAATTCACCTTAATTAAGCTTTAGAAAAAGTTTTTGTTCCCCCTGATTTTTGCTCTATGGACTACTTACAAGTTTGCAAAAGTTGGGGTGTTACATAGATATCAGGTACGCCTTCATAGTAGATGTGTGTGACAACATGTGAGTTGGCATGTGTGGGCCTATGGGGAGGTGGAGTTGGCCGCTGAGTTTATAGCAGTTGGGGTTGTACTCGTGAAGACTTAAGAAATGAAATAGAAGAAAACAATTCCCTTATCTTTCTCTCTCTCTCTCTCTAGATCACGTGTTCTTCTTCCCTTCTGAGATTTGATCTGTTGTATCGATGTGGAGTCACATCCTAGATCCTCATCAGGGCAAGGGGTGTTATAATGCTATCAGATTCATCGATCCTTCGGCCGCTCCGCCATGAGTTTGTCATTCCTCTTGATTTGAGTTGTAAATCCACGATCGGTTTGCGCTTAGGCGAATTCAATGTCAATTGGTTCTCTTGAGAGCAGTATATCCTCGCTTCGGTTGCTCGATCTAGAGGAGCAGTGATGCGTGCAATTAACACACGTCCGTTGGGAACCCCAAGAGGAAGGTGTGATGCAGACAGTAGCAAGTTTTCCCTCAGAAAGAAACCAAGGTTTATCGAACCAGGAGGAGCCAAGAAGCACGTTGAAGGTTGATGGCGGCGAAATGTAATGCGGCGCAACACCAGGGATTCCGGCGCCAACGTGGAACCTGCACAACACAACTAAAGCACTTTGCCCCAACGAAACAGTGAGGTTGTCAATCTCACCGGGTTGCTGTAACAAAGGATTAACCGTATTGTGTGGAAGATGATTGTTTGCAAAGAAAAGTAAAGAACAATTGCAGTAGATTGTATGCGATGTAAAGAATAGGACCGGGGTCCACAGTTCACTAGAGGTGTCTCTCCCATAAGATAAATAGCATGTTGGGTGAACAAATTACAGTCGGGCAATTGACAAATAGAGAAGGCATGACAATGCACATACATGATATGATAAATATAGTGAGATTTAATCAGGGCATTACGACAAAGTACATAGACCGCTATCCAGCATGCATCTATGCCTAAAAAGTCCACTTTCAGGTTATCATCCGAACCCCTTCCGGTATTAAGTTGCAAGCAACAGACAATTGCATTAAGTATGGTGCGTAATGTAATCAACAACTACATCCTTGGACATAGCATCAATGTTTTATCCCTAGTGGCAACATCACATCCACAACCTTAGAACTTTCTGTCACTGTCCCAGATTTAATGGAGGCATGAACCCACTATCGAGCATAAATACTCCCTCTTGGAGTTAAGAGCAAAAACTTGGCCAGAGCCTCTACTAATAACGGAGAGCATGCAAGATCATAAACAACACATAGGTAATAGATTGATAATCACCATAACATAGTATTCTCTATCCATCGGATCCCGACAAACACAACATATAGTATTACAGATAGATGATCTTGATCATGTTAGGCAGCTCACAAGATCCAACAATGAAGCACATAAGGAGAAGACGACCATCTAGCTACTGCTATGGACCCATAGTCCAGGGGTGAACTACTCACTCATCACTCCGGAGGCGATCATGGCGATGAAGAGTCCTCCGGAGATGATTCCCCTCTCCGGCAGGGTGCCGGAGGCGATCTCCTGAATCCCCCGAGATGGGATTGGCGGCGGCGTCTCTGGAAGGTTTTCCGTATCGTGGCTCTCGGTACTGGGGGTTTCACGACGAAGACTTTAAGTAGGCGGAAGGGCAACGCGGGGGGCCACACGAGGGACCCACACGCTAGGGCCGCGCGGGCCCAAGCCTGGCCGCGCCGCCCTAGTGTGGCGTCGCCTCGCGGCCCCACTTCGTATCTCCTCCGGACTTCTGGAAGTGGAAAAATAGGTCCCTGGGCGTTGATTTCGTCCAATTCCGAGAATATTTCCTTAGTAGGATTTCTGAAACCAAAAACAGCAGAAAACAGCAACTGGCTCTTCGGCATCTTGTTAATAGGTTAGTGCCGGAAAATGCATAATAACGACATATAATGTGTATAAAACATGTGAGTATCATCATAAAAGTAGCATGGAACATAAGAAATTATAGATACGTTTGGGACGTATCAAGCATCCCCAAGCTTAGTTCCTACTCGCCCTCGAGTAGGTAAACGATAACAAAAATAATTTCTGAAGTGACATGCTATCATAATCTTGATCATACTATTGTAAAGCACATGAGATGAATGCAGCGATTCGAAGCAATGATGAAGATAATGAGTAAACAAATGAATCATATAACAAAGACTTTTCATGAATAATACTTTCAAGACAAGCATCAATAAGTCTTGCATAAGAGTTAACTCATAAGCAATAAATTCTTAGTAGAAAGCTTTGAAACAACACAAAGGAAGATATAAGTTTCAGCGGTTGCTTTCAACTTTAACATGTATATCTCATGGATAATTGTCAACACAAAGTAATATAACAAGTGCAATAGGTAAACATGTAAGAATCAATGCACACAGTTTACACAAGTGTTTGCCTCTAAGATAGAAAGAATAGGTAAACTGACTCAGCAATAAAGTAGAAGAATGGTCCTTCAAAGAGGAAAGCATCAATTGCTATATTTGTGCTAGAGCTTTGATTTTGAAAACATATAGAGAGCATAAAAGTAAAGTTTTGAGAGGTGTTTGTTGTTGTCAACGAATGGTAGTGGGCACTCTAACCCCCTTGCCAGACAAACCTTCAAAGAGCGGCTCCCATTTTATTTTTATTTTTGTGTGGCACTCCTTCCAACCTTTCTTTCACAAACCATGGCTAACCGAATCCTCGGGTGCCTGCCAACAATCTCATACCATGAAGGAGTGCCTTTTATTTTAGTTTTATTATGTTGACACTCCTCCCCACCTTTGCTTTCTCAAGCCATGGCTAACCGAATCCTTCGGGTGCCGTCCAACAATCACATACCATGGAGGAGTGTCTATTTTTGTTAATTAATTTGGGACTGGAATCCCATTGCTAGCTCTTTTTGCAAAATTATTGGATAAGCGGATGAAGCCACTAGTCCATTGGTGAAAGTTGCCCAACAAGATTGAAAGATAAACACCACATACTTCCTCATGAGCTATAAAACATTGACACAAATTAGAGGTGATAAATTTTGAATGGTTTAAAGGTAGCACTCAAGCAATTTACTTTGGAATGGCGGAGAAATACCATGTAGTAGGTAGGTATGGTGGACACAAATGGCATGAATATTGGCTCAAGTATTTGGATGCATGAGAAGTATTCCCTCTCGATACAAGGTTTAGGCTAGCAAGGTTATTTGAAGCAAACTCAAGTATGAAATGGTGCAGCAAGACTCACATATAAACATATTGTAAGCATTATAAGACTTTACATCGTCTCCTTGTTGTTCAAACACTTCAACCAGAAAATATCTAGACTTAGAGAGACCAATCATGCAAACCAAATTTTAACAAGCTCTATGTAATTATTCATTAATGGGTACAAGGTACATGATGCAAGAGCTTAAACAAGATCTATATGAGCACAACAATTGCCAAGTATCACATTATTCAAGACATTATACCATTTACCACATGCGGCATTTTCCGATTCCAACCAAATAACAATGAACGAAGCAGTTTCAACCTTCGCCATGAACATTATGAGTAAAGCCTAAGGACATATTTGTCCATATGCAACAGCGGAGCGTGTCTCTCTCCCACACAATGATTGCTAGGATCCATTTTATTCAAACAAAAACAAAACGAAAACAAACAGACGCTCCAAGCAAAGTACATAAGATGTGACTGAATAAAAATATAGTTTCAGGGGAGGAACCTGATGATGTTGTCGATGAAGAAGGGGATGCCTTGGGCATCCCCAAGCTAGACGCTTGAGTCTTCTTAAAATATGCAGGGGTTAACCACCGGGGCATCCCCAAGCTTAGAGCTTTCACTCCTCTTGATCATAGTATATCATACTCCTCTCTTGACCCTTGAAAACTTCCTTCACACCAAACTTCAAGCAAACTCATTAGAGGGTTAGTGCACAATCAAAAATTCACATGTTCAGAGGTGACACAATCATTGTTAACACTTCTGGACATTGCACAAAGCTACTGGACATTAATGGATCAAAGAAATTCATCCAACATAGCAAAAGCGGCAATGCGAAATAAAAGGCAGAATCTGTCAAAAACAGAACAGTCCGTAAAGACGAACCTGAAAGGGGCACTAGACTTGCTCAAACGGAAAAACTCAAAACTAATGAAAGTTGCGTACATATCTGAGGATCACGCTCGTAAATTTTCAGATTTTTCTGAGTTACCTACAGAGAACTTCTGCGCAATTCCAGACAGCAATGCTGTTTCTGCGCAGCAATCCAAATCTAGCATCAACTTTACCATAGAGACTTTACTTGGCACAAGAACATGATAAGGAGAGGTTGCTACAGTAGTAAACAACTTCCAAGACTCAAATATAAAACAAAGTACTGTAGTAAAAATATGGGTTGTCTCCCATAAGCGCTTTTCTTTAACGCCTTTCAGCTAGGCGCAGAAAGTGTGAATCAAGTATTATCAAGAGATGAAGCATCGGCATTACCTTGGGATTTACCCTTACCTTTATTGTTCTTTTTCTTACTCTTTGATTTAGGGAATATATGTCTACCCCCGGGTGTAGAGGTGAATTTTAGGGTGCCTTCTCCCATATCTATGACTGCTCCCAATAGTTTCAGCAGGGATCTTCCGAGTGTGATTTGTCCTGTTCCTGCACATTCAATAACAAGATAATCAATGGATATTGTTCTCCCAAGAATGGTTGTATGCACACCCGCAGCTATTCCTTTAGGAATTATAACAGAGTTATCAATACGAGTTATCCCTTCTCCCCCTTCAACGAATCCCCAAAGTTGCAAAGATTCATGAATACTTTTAGGCATTAAGCAAAATTCAGACATAATATCACAATTTTCATGAAGAGTTTGGTCTCCGATAACAATTTTAATAGTAGGATCCCATAATGAAGGTTCAGAGTTCACTAAAACTTGATCAAGACGGTTACGAACATATCTATAATTTTCATTCAAGCGAGATGCACTTGTCTCAAGAGTGTTTAATCTATTATAAATGCTAATAAGGGCTGAATCAAAGTTATTAGCTGAATCATGTGATGCAACCAACTTCTTTATGGCATTAAAAGCATGATCCCCATTACAATGAAGGAAATCTCCTCCCACTACAGCATCCAAGGCATATCTATAGCGAATCATAAGACCAAAATAAAAATTACTAAGGAGCAAACTTAGCGTCATTTGAGGTTTAGCTTTACGATAAGAAGTAAAAATTCTCGACCAAGCATCTTTAAAACTCTCCTCATCCCCTTGTTTAAAAGTAAAAACTAATTCCTCAGGTGAAGAAGTAACAGGTGCAGAGCTAGACATGATAACAAAAGTAAACTAAATGCAAATAACTAATTTTTTGTGTTTTTGATATAGAGAACAAGACAGTAAATAAAGTAAAGCTAGCAACTAATTTTTTTGTGTTTTGTTTTAGTGCAGCAAACAAAGTAGTAAATAAAATAAAGCAAGACAAAAACAAAGTAAAGAGATTGGATTGTGGAGACTCCCCTTGCAGCGTGTCTTGATCTCCCCGGCAACGGCGCCAGAAAAAGAGCTTGATGCGTGCAATTAACACACGTCCGTTGGTAACCCCAAGAGGAAGGTGTGATGCGTAGCAAGTTTTCCCTCAGAAAGAAACCAAGGTTTATCGAACCAGGAGGAGCCAAGTAGCACGTTGAAGGTTGATGGCGGCGAAATGTAATGCGCAACACCAGGGATTCCGGCGCCAACGTGGAACCTGCACAACACAACCAAAGCACTTTGCCCCAGCGAAAGAGTGAGGTTGTCAATCTCACCGACTTTCTGTAACAAAGGATTAACCGTATTGTGTGGAAGATGATTGTTTGCAAAGAACAGTAAAGAACAATTGCAGTAGATTGTATGCGATGTAAAGAATAGGACCGGGGTCCAGTTCACTAGAGGTGTCTCTCCCATAAGATAAATAGCATGTTGGGTGAACAAATTACAGTCGGGCAATTGACAAATAGAGAGGGCATGACAATGCACATACATGATATGATAAATGTAGTGAGATTTAATCAGGGCATTACGACAAAGTACAGACCGCTATCCAGCATGCATCTATGCCTAAAAAGTCCACTTTCAGGTTATCATCCGAACCCCTTCCGGTATTAAGTTGCAAGCAACAGACAATTGCATTAAGTATGGTGCGTAATGTAATCAACAACTACATCCTTGGACATAGCATCAATGTTTTATCCCTAGTGGCAACATCACATCCACAACCTTAGAACTTTCTGTCACTGTCCCAGATTTAATGGAGGCATGAACCCACTATCGAGCATAAATACTCCCTCTTGGAGTTAAGAGCAAAAACTTGGCCAGAGCCTCTACTAATAACGGAGAGCATGCAAGATCATAAACAACACATAGGTAATAGATTGATAATCACCATAACATAGTATTCTCTATCCATCGGATCCCGACAAACACAACATATAGTATTACAGATAGATGATCTTGATCATGTTAGGCAGCTCACAAGATCCAACAATGAAGCACATAAGGAGAAGACGACCATCTAGCTACTGCTATGGACCCATAGTCCATGGGTGAACTACTCACTCATCACTCCGGAGGCGATCATGGCGATGAAGAGTCCTCCGGAGATGATTCCCTCTCCGGCAGGGTGCCGGAGGCGATCTCCTGAATCCCCGAGATGGGATTGGCGGCGGCGTCTCGGAAGGTTTTCCGTATCGTGGCTCTCGGGGCGCGACGAAGACTTTAAGTAGGCGGAAGGGCAACGCGGGGGGCCACACGAGGGAACCACACGCTAGGGCCGCGCGGGCCCAAGCCTGGCCGCGCCGCCCTAGTGTGGCGTCGCCTCGCGGCCCCACTTTGTATCTCCTCCGGACTTCTGGAAGCTTCGTGGAAAAATATGTCCCTGGGCGTTGATTTCGTCCAATTCCGAGAATATTTCCTTACTAGGATTTCTGAAACCAAAAACAGCAGAAAACAGAACTGGCTCTTCGGCATCTTGTTAATAGGTTAGTGCCGGAAAATGCATAATAACGACATATAATGTGTATAAAACATGTGAGTATCATCATAAAAGTAGCATGGAACATAAGAAATTATAGATACGTTTGGGACGTATCAAACAGCACAACAGCGCCACGCAGATCAGCAAACCATCTCCGCAGACTCAGTTAATCCTTTTAGTCATGGGAGAAACAACAGATCATTCAGATGTGTCATTGGAGTCGATCCGGGAGAAATTGCAGAGGCTTCATGCGCAGGTGGGATTCATGCATGTGCGCATGGATCTACTCGACACGGCATACTAGCAGGTCGCTTCGCAACTCGATCTCCACTCGCGGACGGTGACTGAGCACACTCGGGTCATGGACAACATCGATCAACACCATGGGTCGCTCGCAGAGCAGATGGTAGCTACGACGGTGGCGGTGACGCGCCTTAGTAGCTCAAAGGCTCCTTCCGTGGAGGAGAACGAAGATGGCACGCTCGACACCACGCACACACACGGGAAGGAGTGCACCTTCATCGGTGGGGGATATCACTCTGGTTTGTCATCAACAAACCAACCTCCTGATCTCGGCGGTGTTGCATACGGTAGTGACGCATGCCACACAGGCGATCGCCAAGGGGGCAAACATCCTCTCAAGATGAATTTCCACAAATTTGATGGCGATTTTTCGCAAATTTGGCGTTACAAATGCTTGGATTAATTTACGGTGTGCAATATCCATCCCGCAATGTGGCTTACGTCAGCAACGCTGCATTTGGAGGGGAACGCAACGCATTGGTTCCAAGCATACCAAACTGAAGAATGTGGTGCTAGGTTGGCCAGATTTTATCATAGTAATTGAGGATAAGTTAGGGGTACAAGATCACTGACATATTATCACTGCCTTGCTAGCGTTGACACAAATTCGGTCTGTGGAGTGCCAAATTCAGGAACTTGTCTACAAGATTGCCAGTCATAATCACAATTATGATGACACATTTTTTATTTCACTGTTTTTGAAGGGCCTCAAACTAGAGATACGTCTACTGATGGCTTCACAAATCCCGAAGACGCTGGATAGGGCAATGCTCTTTGCTCATGTTCAGCAAGATTTTCAAGCTCAGTAGATGCCTTGGGAAAATCGCTAGGCTGCAACACACAAGCCGAACATTCGAGCTCCGCGTACTAAAATTGTCTGTGCACCTATTAAGTTGGGCAATGGGGAGATGTCGAAAGAGAGGCAACTCCAGGAATATCGTCGATCAAACAACATGTGTTATCGTTGTGGAGAAAAATGTGACCCAGGCCACCAGTGTGCAAAGAAAGCGGTGGTCAATGCACTCAAGGTAGAAGACCATCAAGTGGAAATTTCCGAGGAGGCGCTGGAACTGATGGAATTGCAGGATTTAGCCAATGTCCAAGAAATATCTCTTTCCATGAATGATGTGGCTGGTTCCTATACGAGCTCTGGTTTAGAATCAGGTAATTTTGTCACTAGTTGATTCGGGGAGCATCCATACCTTCATCAGTGACAAGTTTCTCCAAAGGCTGAAATGCACTCTGACACAGATCCCTACAGTTTCAGTGAAGGTAGCAAGTGGAGATGTGTTAACTTGCGATCAAATGGTGTCACAATTGTCGTGGGCACATGGTCACTCTTTTGAAACTTACATGAGAGTACTACCGTTGGGGCATATAATGCCATTCTGGGTTTTGACTGGCTCAAGCAGTGTGGTGATATGCGTTGCGGATAGGTAACAGAGACACACAAGTTTGATTGGAAGGGCCAAGCAGTGTAATGTTTTCAGACCAAAGAGCAAGATCATTTGAAGGAGGTATCGGTGCAACAATTATTGAAGTGGACTCAAGGCAAGGATGTTTGGGCAGTTGCGGTGCTGACAAATCAGGGAGCTGATACACTTGCTACATAATTACCACCAGAAACTCAAGCGGTTCTTGATTCACTTGCTCCGATATTTTCTGAACCTCAAGGCCTCCCACCATACAGAGACTATGATCATGTGATTACATTGCAAGCAGATGTTGTGCCAGTGAATGCAATACCATGCCGCTATTCTCCCATGCACAAAGATGAAATAGAGAGACAAATAAAATAAATGTTGAAATCTAGGATAATCACACCCATCATGAGCCCTTTCGCCTCGTCGGTCATCTTGGTGCTAAAAAATATGGAGAGTGGCGATTCTTCATTTATTACCATTGACCCAATGAGCTTACTACCAAAAACAACTTTCCCATGCCCATCATTAGCGAGCTACTCGACAAGCTGGTCGGTGCCAAATACTTTTCCAAGTTAGACCTAAGGGCAGGGTATCACCAAATATGAATGTGGCCTGAATATGAGGTGGTGACGGCTTTCAAACCACGCGAAGGTCGATACTAGTTCCATGTGATGCCATTTGGGCTAGTCAATGCCCAGGCCACCTTTCAATGCATCATAAACTCGATTGTCAGTACATGTCTCTGCTTTACTTTGGTCTTTATGGATGACATTTTAATCTAGAGTCCCACGTTACAAGGTCATGCTCAGCACTTGGCAGTTGTTCTGAAATTACTCAGTGACCACAACTTCTATGTGAAGCACTCCAAATGTTCCTTTGCTTAGTCCCCTTAGAGTACTTAGGCCATATTGTTCAGCACAAGGAGTAGCTATTGATCCACGCAAGACACAAGCTATGCATGATTGACCAAGGCCAACAACTTTTAGTGAATTACGTGGCTTCCACAGACTTACTAGTTATTACCGCAAATATCTGTGCTACTATGGACTAATAGCCAGCCTCTCTTGAACCTATTGTACAAGAAGGCATTCGGTTGGTAAACGGAGGCAAAAACAATGTTCCTACAACTCAAGCATGCCCTGATCTCCACACTAGTGTTGGCCTTGCCAGATTGTACCAAATAGTTTGTAGTGGAGACCGATGCATGTGGCACTAGCATCGGCGTCATACTGATGCAGGATGGACACCCGTTGCCATTTCTGAGGAAATCCTTGAGCACTCAGCATCGAGGTTTATCCATCTATGAGAATGAGTTTTTAGCACTAATGATGGAAGTGGAAAGGTGGCATCCAAATGGGCAAGTGAGTTGGCTCCATATGTACCTCACTATGAGAGAAGATATGCAATCAAGTCATAAGAATTGGCCAATTTCCTTGTGGATTGGGCCGAGATGCAATACGAGCCACCCAAGTCGGAATCAAATTACTAGAAGATGCACTTCGATGGCTCCAAAGTCAAAGAGGGTCTGGTGACGGCATATTCCTCACCTGACACAAAGGAGATCAACTAAAGTATGTGTTAGATCCAATTCGGAGCATCAAACAACGTCGCCTAGTATGGAGCACTGGTACATGGGCTCAAGGTAGCAAAAGAAATCGGAGTGTGTCGGATTATTTGGTATGGTGATTCGGACTTGGTGGTGCAGCAGTGTTCCGGTGACTGGGATGCCAAGGATGTGAATATGGCGTACTACCAGTTTCACGTGCAATAGGTTGCCGGATTCTTTAAAGGTTGTGAATTCCATCACATACCTCGAGCAAACAATGTAGAAGCCGACACTTTGTCCAAGTTAGGCTCATACCAGCAAGCAATTCCAGCCGGCATAGCTCTGGAGCATCTCCGGAAGCCATCAATCAAGCCAAGCCCAGAATCCGAATCAATCTTTGTTCTGGAAGCAAATATTGTCCCAATGGACATTGATAAGGCAAACATGGGGACTGCTCCATCTAACCTGTGGACTTCGCAGTCAAATCCGGCTGATACTATGTCGGTTCAAAATATGGAGGTCGACGAACCAGTTTTTGTCGTCCGAGATGTTCCATCATGGGTACAACCGATCATGTCGTACCTGGTCAATGGAGAGTTGCCAGCTGAAGACGTCTTAGCCAGAAGAATCCAGAGAAGAGCAAAGGCATACACCATCATCAACTGCGAAATGTACAAGAGAAGTGTCACCAGCGTACTTCAGCGATGTGTCGAGCCGGAAGAAGGGCAAGAGATACTCCTGGATATCCATCAAGGAGAATGTGGGCATCATGCATCATCAAGAGCCTTTGTGGAAAAAGCATTTGGACATGGGTTTTACTGGCCAAGCGCACTTGAAGACGCTGAGAACATGGTCCGGAAGTGCAATGGGTGCTAGAGATATAGAAAGAAAATCCACACACACCAGCCTCAGGCCTGAAGACAATCCCCATCACTTGGTCGTTCATTGTTTGGTGCCTGGACATGGTCGTACCTTTCAAGCCGGCACGGGGAAACATGACTCATAATTTGGTCATGGTGGACAAATTCACCAAGTGGGTGGAAATGAAGCCGATCAAAAAGTGTGATGGGCATACAACTGTGAAATATTTGAAGGACGTCATTCTGAGATATGGCTATCGGCACAACATCATCACGGACAACGGCACAAACTTTGCCGTAGGAGCTTTTGCTTGTTTTGTGAAGAAAAGAGTATCCAGCTTGACATTGCATCAGTCGCACTTTCGCAGGCAAATGGGAAAGTGGAAAGAACAAATGCCTTTGTACTGTCTGGAATAAAGCCCCGGCTTATCGAGCCTCTGGAAAGAACTCCCGGATGGTGGTTGGAAGAACTTCAGGCTCTGCTATGGAGATTAAGGACCACACCAAACTGGTCAACCGGATACATTCTTTTTTGTGTATGGAGCAGAAGCGGTCATACCAACCAGCATAGTCCATCACTCACCATGAGTAACTCTATTCATAGAGGATGAGGTCAAAGAGGCCCGAGAAGATGATGTTGATTTGCTCAAAGAAGCAAGAGAGCTGGCATCGTCTAGGTCGGCAATATATCAGCAAAACCGCCGACGCTATCATAACCAGAAAGTGAACCCTCGAGTATTCTGAGAAGGGGGTCTGGTGCTCCTGTTGGTGAAACACACCGAAGGAATGCACAAGTTTTCACCTCCATGGGAGGGGCCATTTATAGTGAGCAAGGCTCTGCAGAATGATGCTTATTATCTTATAGATGCATAGGAGCCAAAAAAATAGGAAAGATAGGTCGGATGAGGATATCGAACGCCCATGGAATGTAGCTCTACTCCGCCCTTTCTATCCTTGAGGACATGATGTAGGTGTCTCTACACCCTTTCCATATAAGCTATGAATGAAATGCAGGCACCCAGAAAGAAACTCGGGGGCTGCCTCTGTCGTATTGCATGTTGTATGTTTACCTTTTGTGTATGTCGGTTGGCTCGACTTATATTTCTATGATGGTTTAGTAATGTGTTTGCACCAAAGGGCAATCTTCGACTTAGCTATTGTCCGCAACCCAGCTTCATGGCAAGCAAGAAAAAGCTGGAGGACGGTAAACACGCGAAAAACGGTTAAGAAAAGAGAAGACTAGCGATCCAGGATATTTGTTTGACTAACCTCGGCTATGCCGGTTTCATACCAGTTTTCCAGATTAACTTAGAGTTTTTTCTTAAAGTTCAAATATTGTATGCTTAGCCTAGTGGCCTTGGAACACGCACATCAAACGCCTTAAATGGTAGACTTGAGCCAAGGTCACTAAAGTTGAGTGGACAAGAAAATGAACTCGGGGACTGAGCCCAGAGTTATCCGGCATAAAATATTCACGTGCTAAAAGTTTCTAAGTCAGCAAAAGAACTTAATAGTATATATTACATATGCACCCGACATTCCGGACATTTAACGAACAAGTTTTTGAGATTGTGCCAACATAAATTTAAGCAGCATCGGCTTCATGGTTTTTGGTTGAAGAGCTTTCTAGGGCACTAGCCTTGGATGCCAGACCCTCTGAGGCCGACTCGGTCGGCTCTGGCTTCTTGGAGGGAGGCTCATCAGCCTCGATGTCATCATCCACGTCCTCCGCGCTGCCGTTGGCTTCACTATCGTCCTCCTCATTGCCTTCGTCGGCTTGGCCTTCTTCCTCGTCGTCGACATCCGGAAAAGGATCCGGGATAAATCGGCTCGCCGGGGCATACTGGGCTATAGTGTAAGCCCTATGCTGGTGCTTCTCCTGGAGTGTTGGATCCACCATAGTTGGAGCACCTTCCCTCGGTGTGGCCAGGGCATCGAGGTCCAAGGTTTCGTACCAAGAACACATGAATTTGATCACCATGTCTGCTCCGGATCACGCAAAGGATCGCCGCCATTCTTCAAGCCACTCGTCGCTCTCATTCAGCTGAGCTGATAAGTGCAAGAACACAGATAAATTGTAGCCAGTTTCGAAATAAGAGTATCGAACCACGACGAGCTACTAGTTATGGTCTTAATGCCCCTTGCTACTTTCTATTAAATATTACCTATAAATTGTTTTCTAATCTCAAAATTGTTAAAGGGGGTGTTGTAAATGGTTGAATATAAAGTAAATAAAACTGGAAGAAATGAGTTGAAACTTAATAAGACAAAGTGTTCTCAGGGATTATTGGATCCACCTCTAGCATTAGGATTCATGTTAATCAAGATAAAGTATGCTTTTAATCATATTGTGTGTGGGGAGCTCCATATTAAGATGTGCCTAGAAAGCCATCGGTCATCGCATCTCTAAATAACCACAGCAGCTAGTCTTCTGCAAGCCACATATTGACTATTGTTATTAAGGGTTTTACCCTGTGGTTATCGATATGAGCTTAGTGAATCCATCTTATCCCCCTCATTCATGTGTTAAAGTGCCGATACGGTAATTTCACTTCTCATCGTTCACTTTACCACACTTCAAAGGGTAGTTCCCTCTCGAGACCATAAGGCAAATATTACATAGTGCACAACACATACTATCAAGAGAGAGAACTAACACACATTAATACTTAAAACCATAAATCATCTTAGATTCATCTCATATTCATGCTAGGGTTTCTCCATCTCCCTAAGAACTAAACGACTACTCACCCATGGAAGCAATCAAGAACATCATCATGATCTTATGGAGGGGATTAAAGGAATGGAATGAATTCGAATACAAATCCACAATAGCAATCAAGATTACAACTATGGTTGGAGGTGGATGATGATGGTGGTGCAACGGTTGATGATGATGAAGGGGATGATGCCTTGTCCTCCGAGGGTCCGCGTAGCAGCCCGGATGTTGTCTTCTCCAAAGTTCCCTCTTGAGATCTGATCTAGGGCGGTGTTTCTCTGTTTTGCAGAGTTGTGTGTCTCGGATCTCTACGCCGTTTGTGCCTGGTGAAAGTATTTGATGAGGCGGTGCTTCTGGCGGGTGGTACAGGCGGTCCTTGCCCGTACCGATGTCTGTTAAATTTACTTGATGTTGTCCTCTCATTGTTCTTTCGCCCAGGTGCATAATTAAGTGCTAAAATGATTTCTATCATGTCAAAATGCCAGAAATGACAGCTTTCATTGATAATTCATCATCGACTTATTATTTCAAGATCCTGCGTAGACAAAAATAAAAGGGCACAGTGGGCACGGTGAAAAATCCTACTACAAATCAATGATAACTTGATGAAATAACGATGTAAAAAACATGCTAAAAATGCACTCATCAACTTCCCCAAGCTAGACTATTGCTCGTCCCTGATCAAGATAGAAGCTTAATGGACAGAACCATCTTTGTTCATGAAGCGAGAGTCGTTAAAACAAATGAGGCATTTTCAGGAACAAGGATTACAATATCAGATGTAAAACTAGAGCATGAATGATGATACGCGTAGATGCACACGTCCGTTGGGAACCCCAAGTGGAAGGTATGATGCGTATAGAAGCAAGTTTCCCTCAGTATGAAACCAAGGTTTAATCGAACCAGTAGGAGCCAAGAAGCACGTTGAAGGTTGATGGTGGCGAAATGTGATGCGGCGCAACAACAGGGATTCCGGTGCCAACGTGGAATCTGCACAACAAAACCAAAGTACTTTGCCCCAACGAAACAGTGAGGTTGTCAATCTCACCGGCTTGCTGTAACAAAGGATTAAACGTATCGAGTGGAAGATATTTGCAAAGAAAACAGTAAAACACAATTGCAGTAGATTGTATGCTATGTAAAGAATAGGACCGGGGTCCACAGTTCACTAGAGGTGTCTCTCCCATAAGATAAAAGCATGTTGGGTGAACAAATTACAGCGGGCAATTGACAAATAGAGAAAGGCATAACAATGCATATACATGATATGATAAATATAGTGAGATTTAATTGGGCATTACGACAAAATACATAGACCGCCATCCAACTGCATCTATGCCTAAAAAGTCCACCTTCAAAGTTATCATCCGAACCCCATTCAGTATTAATTTGCTAAGCAACAGATAATTGCATTAAGTATGGTGCGTAATGTAATCGACAACTACATCCTTAGATATAGAATCAATGTTTTATCCCTAGTGGCAACAGCACATCCACAACCTTAGAACTTTCTGTCACTGTCCCAGATTCAATGGAGGCATGAACCCACTATCGAGAATAAATACTCCCTCTTGGAGTTAAGAGTACAAACTTGGCCAGAGCCTCTACTAATAACGGAGAGCATGCAAGATCATAAACAACACATAAACAATAGATTGATAATCAACATAATCATAGTACTCTCTATCCATCGGATCCCGACAAACACAACATATAGAATTACAGATAGATGATCTTGATCATGTTAGGCAGCTCACAAGATCCAACAATGAAGCACAACAAGGAGAAGACGACCATCTAGCTACTGCTATGGACCCATGGTCCAGGGGTGAACTACTCACTCATCACTCCGGAGGCGACCATGGCGGTGTAGAGTCCTCCGGGAGATGAATCCCCTCTCCGGCAGGGTGCCGGAGGCGATCTCCGAATCCCCCGAGATGGGATTCGCGGCGGCGGCGTCTCGGGAAGGTTTTCCGTATCGTGGCTCTCTGCATCGGGGCTCGCGACTGAGACTTTAAGTAGGCGGAAGGGCAACGCGGGGGCCACACGAGGGGCCCGGCGCGGCCAGGGCTTGGGCCGCGCTGCCCTAGCTCCTGGCTGCCTCGTGGCCCCACTTCGTTATCTCTTCGGTCTTCTGGAAGCTTCGTGCAAAAATAGGACCCTGGGCGAAAGTTTCGTCCAATTCCGAGAATATTTCCTTACTAGGATTTCTGAAACCAAAAACAGCAAAAACAACAACTGGCTCTTCGGCATCTTGTTAATAGGTTAGTTCCAAAATGCATAAATATGACATACAATGTGCATAAAACATGTAGGTATCATCAATAAAGTAGCATGGAACATAAGAAATTATCGATACGTTGGAGACGTATCAGCATCCCTGCTTAGTTCTCTCGTCCCGAGCAGGTAAAACGATAACAAAGATAATTTCTGAAGTGACATGCCATCATAATCTTGATCATACTATTTGTAAACATATGTAATGAATGCAGCGATCAAAACAAAGGTAATGACATGAGTAAACAACTGAATCATAAAGCAAAGACTTTTCATGAATAGTACTTCAAGACAAGCATCAATAAGTCTTGCATAAGAGTTAACTCATAAAGCAATAAATCAAAGTAAAGGTGTTGAAGCAACACATAGGAAGATTAAGTTTCAGCGGTTGCTTTCAACTTATAACATGTATATCTCATGGATATTGTCAACATAAAGTAATATAACAAGTGCAATATGCAAGTATGTAGGAATCAATGCACAGTTCACACAAGTGTTTGCTTCTTAAGGTGGAAGGAGATAGGTAAACTGACTCAACAATAAAAGTAAAAGAATGGTCCTTCAAAGAGGAAAGCATCGATTGCTGTATTTGTGCTAGAGCTTTTATTTTGAAAACATGAAACAATTTTGTCAACGGTAGTAATAAAGCATATGAGTTATGTAAATTATATCTTACAAGTTGCAAGCCTCATGCATAGTATACTAATAGTGTCCGCACCTCGTCCTACTTAGCTGGACTACCGGATCTTTGCATGCCATGTTTCAACCAAGTGTCACAAAGGGGTACCTCCATGCCGCCCGTACAAAGGTCTAAGGAGAATGCTCGCATTTTGGATTTCTCGCTTTTGATTATTCTCAACTTAGACATCCATACCGGGACAACATGGACAACAGATAATGGATTCCTCTTAAATGCATAAGCATGTAGCAATGATTATTATTCTCATATGAGATTGAGGATATATGTCCAAAACTGAAACTTCAACCATGATTCATGGCTTTAGTTAGCGGCCCAATGTTCTTCTCTAACAATTTTGCATGCTCCAACCACTAAAATGATAGATCCTTCAGACAAGACGGACATGCATAGCAACTCACATGATATTCAACAATAGTTGATGGCGTTCCCCAGAAGCATGGTTATCGCACAACAAGCAACTTAATAAAATATAAAGTGCATAAGTACATATTCAATACTACGATAGTTTTTAAGGCTATTTTGTCCCATGAGCTATATATTGCAAAGGTAAATGATGGAATTTTAAAGGTAGCACTCAAGCAATTTACTTTGGAATGGCGGAGAAATACCATGTAGTGGGTAGGTATGGTGGACACAAATGGCATAGTAGTTGGCTCAAGGATTTTGGATGCATGAGAAGTATTCCTCTCGATACAAGGTTTAGGCTAGCAAGGTTATTTGAAGCAAACTCAAGGATGAACAAGTGCAGCAAAACTCACATAAAAGACATATTGTAAACATTATAAGACTCTACACCATCTTCCTTGTTGTTCAAAACTCAATACTAGATATTATCTAGACCTTAGAGAGACCAAATATGCAAATCAAATTTTAGCAAGCTCTATGTATTTCTTCATTAATGGGTGCAAAGCATATGATGCAAGAGCTTAAACATGAGCATAACAATTGCCAAGTATCACATTATCCAAGACTTTTTAGAATTACTACATGTAGCATTTTCCAATTCCAACCATATAACAATTTAACGAAGAAGAAACTTCGCCATGAACATTATGAGTAAAGCCTAAGGACACATGTGTCCATATGCAACAGCGGAGCGTGTCTCTCTCCCACAAAGTGAATGCTAGGATCCATTTTATTCAAACAAAACAAAAACAAAAACAAACCGACGCTCCAAGTAAAGAACACAAGATGTGACTGAATAAAAATATAGTTTCAGGGGAGGAACCCGATGATGTTGTCGATGAAGAAGGGGATGCCTTGGGCATCCCAAGCTTAGACGCTTGAGTCTTTAAAATATGCAGGGGTGAACCACGGGGGCATCCCCAAGCTTAGAGCTTTTACTCCTCTTGATCATAGTATATCATTCTCCTCTCTTGACCCTTGAAAACTTCCTTCACACCAAACTTCAAGCAAACTCATTAGAGGTTAGTGCACAATTAATAATTCACTCATTCAGAGGTGACACAATCATTATTTTCACTTCTGGACATTGCATAAAGCTACTGGACATTAATGGATCAAAGAAATAAATCCAACATAGCAAAAGAGGCAATGCGAAATAAAAGGCAGAATCTGTCAAAAACAGAACAGTCCGTAAAGACGAATTTAAAGCTGGCACCAGACTTGCTCAAATGGAAAACTCAAAACTAATGAAAGTTGCGTACATATCAGAGGATCACGCTCGTAAATTGGCAGATTTTTTAGAATTTTCTACAGAGAACTGTGCCCAGATTCGTGACAGACAGCAATGCTGTTTCTGCGCAGCGATCCCAAATATAACATCAACTTTGACATAGAAACTTTACTTGGCACAAAAACATGATAAGGAGAGGTTGGTACAGTAGTAAACAACTTCCAAGACTCAACAAAACAAAAATTTCTGTAGTTAAAAACATGGGTTGTCTCCCAAGCTAGGCGCAGAAAGTGCAAATCAAGTAACATCGAGAGTAGAAGCATCAACATTATTACCTTGGGAGCTGGGAGTTTTCTCAACCAAGCATAGTATATTTGATATATAAGTTTTAGCGTCTCCCTTTTCATTAGTCTTAGGCTTGCTATTCTCATCGAACAAATTTTTAGGAACAAGCCAAGCATAGTTATTTTATAGTGCATCATTCATAGCTAGGAGCTTACATGGTATTGGTGCTTTGATCTCCCCACCATCATTAATATTATTAGTGTACCTTATTCTATCCATGTCCATTTTTTAAGGAGACCAATAAAATTGGTATGAGAACCTAGCATATTAAATTTAGCAAAAACCTTTCTAGCCTCTCTTGCTAGACCGCCAAATTCTCTAAGAAGAGTTTCTAGAACAAAATCTTTCTTTTTCCCTTCTTCCATATCACCAAGTGTAAGAAACATGTGTTGGATTATAGGATTGAGATTAACAAATTTAGTTTCCAACATGCGAACTAAAGCAGCAGCAGCAATTTCATAGGTAGGTGCAAGTTCTACCAAGTGTCTATCTTCAAAATCTTCAGTAATACTAACATGATTGAAAAATTCTTCTATATTATTTCTCCCAACTATGGACCCACGTCCCACCGGTATGTCTTTTGTGGTAAAATTAAAAGGAAACATGATGCAATAAGCAAAAAGTAGACTAGGCAAACAAAGTAAAGACGAGTAACTAATTTTTTGTGTTTTTTGATATAGAAAGCAAGACAGTAAATAAAGTAAAACTAGCAACTAATTTTTTTGTGTTTTGTTTAGGTGCAGCAAACAAAGTAGTAAATAAAATAAAGCAAGACAAAAACAAAGTAAAGAGATTGAGAAGTGGAGACTCCCTTGCAGCGTGTCTTGATCTCCCGGCAACGGCGCTAGAAATTTACTTGTCATGAAGTTGACGTGGGAGTTAGAAATCTTTGTGGTGTAACTTTTCTTCAGACCCGGCAACGGCGCCAGAAATTTAGCTTGATACGCGTAGATGCACACGTCCGTTGGGAACCCCAAGTGGAAGGTATGATGCGTATAGAAGCAAGTTTTCGGATGAAACCAAGGTTTAATCGAACCAGTAGGAGCCAAGAAGCACGTTGAAGGTTGATGGTGGCGAAATGTGATGCGGCGCAACAACAGGATTCCGCGCCAACGTGGAATCTGCACAACAAAATCAAAGTACTTTGCCCCAACGAAACAGTGAGGTTGTCAGTCTCACCGGCTTGCTGTAACAAAGGATTAAACGTATCGAGTGGAAGATATTTGCAAAGAAAACAGTAAACACAATTGCAGTAGATTGTATGCTATGTAAAGAATAGGACCGGGGTCCACAGTTCACTAGAGGTGTCTCCCATAAGATAAAAGCATGTTGGGTGAACAAATTACAGTCGGGCAATTGACAAATAGAGAAAGGCATAACAATGCATATACATGATATGATAAATATAGTGAGATTTAATTGGGCATTACGACAAAATACATAGACCGCCATCCAACTGCATCTATGCCTAAAAAGTCCACCTTCGGTTATCATCCGAACCCCATTCAGTATTAAGTTGCTAAGCAAAGACAATTGCATTAAGTATGGTGCGTAATGTAATCGACAACTACATCCTTAGATATAGAATCAATGGTTTATCCCTAGTGGCAACAAGGACATCCACAACCTTAGAACTTTCTCTCACCCCACATTCAATGGAGGCATGAACCCACTATCGAGCATAAATACTCCCTCTTGGAGTTAAGAGTACAAACTTGGCCAGAGCCTCTACTAATAACGGAGAGCATGCAAGATCATAAACAACACATAAACAATAGATTGATAATCACCATAATCATAGTACTCTCTATCCATCGGATCCCGACAAACACAACATATAGAATTACGATAGATGATCTTGATCATGTTAGGCAGCTCACAAGATCCAACAATGAAGCACAACAAGGAGAAGACGACCATCTAGCTACTGCTATGGACCCATGGTCCAGGGTGAACTACTCACTCATCACTCCGGAGGCGACCATGGCGGTGTAGAGTCCTCCGGGAGATGAATCCCCTCGGCAGGTGCCGGAGGCGATCTCCCGAATCCCCCGAGATGGGATTCGGGCGGCGGCGTCTCTGGAAGGTTTTCCGTATCGTGGCTCTCGCGGGGGTTTCGCGACGGAGACTTTAAGTAGGCGGAAGGGCAACGCGGGGGCCACACGAGGGCCCAGGGGTAGGGCCGCGCGGCCATGGCTTGGGCCGCGCCGCCCTAGCTCCTGGCTGCCTCGTGGCCCCACTTCGTTATCTCTTCGGTCTTCTGGAAGCTTCGTGCAAAAATAGGACCCGGCGAAAGTTTCGTCCAATTCCGAGAATATTTCCTTACTAGGATTTCTGAAACCAAAAACAGCAGAAAACAGCAACTGGCTCTTCGGCATCTTGTTAATAGGTTAGTTCCAGAAAATGCATAAATATGACATATAATGTGCATAAAACATGTAGGTATCATCAATAAAGTAGCATGAAACATAAGAAATTATCGATACGTTGGAGACGTATCAAATGACACCATACTATTCTCATACTCAAATGACTTAGAGGCCTCCACACTTTCAAGTTTTTATAGTAGACAAGAAGACTACTTTATCTACATATCATAAAATCATGAAGTTAGCTTTTCTTCATGTAATCTACGAGCAACCGTTTTCCTTTTTTACTTCCTTTTATTATTTATTTTCCCCTTTCTTTCTTTTTCACATAAAGGAACCAATTATCATAATATGCTTTAAAAATAATTTTCTTATATTCTATCAAGGCTTACTGGTGTGGAGGACCATAAAATCATTATTATGATGCAAGTATAATTATACTCATGCTAATGCATACATCTAATGCAATAATCATAATTCAATCACGCTAACGGCTCAAAGTTCATTGGATAAAAATCCTTCACTCTCCAAGGGAAATTAAACAAACACTACTGCAATCCTTATCGAATTTCGAACTAAATGCATGCTGGAAGGTAAATATGCGAACTAAAAGAGATAGATTACAAGGCTTTATAGATCTCCCCAAGCTTGGAACCAAGCTATGTGGGATCAAATAATCCTTGCGATTATTTGATACCGTTGTAGCTTCATGGTGGAGGTATGGTGTTGGAGACGGCTGCAGGGGGCTTCCTGTTGGACTCCTCTAGAAGCAGATATACGACAGATAACTTTCTGCAGCTCAGAGCGCGTGGTGTTCACTGCTTCAGTCATTACTTCCACCACTTTGTTGAGCTCCTTCTTTTCCACCAGGTCCAGGAGGCATCGGCGCACTATCTCCCGCTGGATAAGCTCATGATTTTGATGCTTTTCCAGCAGGCTAATGCACAACTTAGTCCTCATAGGCGGCTTGACGGGTGAAGCAGGTTCATCTTTAAGTACGAAGCCCCACTCCTCCATGGGCTTCACGCCGATGCGAGCGTTCAATGTCATCCACTACAAGAAAAGTTGCCATGGCCGACAAAGTTGAAGTCGCGCCGTGGTTGCTGGTGTACCATGGCCGACGATTTTTGGTCTCTCCATTGTGCATGTCAAAACGTTATTTTTCTCATTTTTTGAGGCCACCTAGCCCGACGAAAACGGCCAAAACGTCGCGTATGGTGGCCCGGGACGTGGTGCATCTCGAAATCTCGGGTTCGCCGGCCGAGTCAACGCAAATCCGCACCGCTGAGGGATGTAGGGCCCAGATGGCAGCCTCTCTGGCATTGTTTTTTTTCTCGATCGCGCAATCTCGTTCAACGCTCTCCGATCCGATGCAGGATCATGGGTCCCGCATGTCATCCTCTATGAACCAAAATTCTTTCTATTCTTGGATTTTTTTGACCCCCTGATTTCTGGCTACTTCCTTTTCTTTTGATCCCTTGCCGCCTTGGAAACGTTGAGACCGCTGCTAAATGGGACCCGCATGTCATCCTCTATGTGCAATCAACTTTCTTTTCTTGGAGTTTTTTTTGGCACCTCATATTTGGTCACTTGCCTTTTCTTTCGATCCCGTCCCGCCTCTCAAACGGTGATACCGCTGCTGCTAAATGGGACCCGCATGTCATCCTCTATGTACTATAAAACTTTCTTTTTTTGAATTATTTTTGGCTCCTCATATTTGGTCACTTGCCTTTTTCTTTCGATCCTCTGCCGCCTCTCAAACGGTGATACCGCTGCTGCTAAATGGGACCCGCATGTCATCCTATATGTACTATAAAACTTTCTTTTCTTGAATTATTTTTGGCTCCTCATATTTGGTCACTTGCCTTTTTCTTTCGATCTCATGCCACGTTTGAAACGTTGAGGAACCTGCCGGCTCATGGGACCCGCATGTCATCCTCTATGTTCTATAAAAGTTTATTTTCTTGGATTTTTTTTCACCCTCTCGATTTTTGGCTATTTCTTTTTCTTTTGATCCCCTGCCGCCTTGGAAACGTTGCGTAAGCCGCTGACTCATGGGACCCATGTCATCCTCTATGTACAATCAAGTTTCTTTTCTTGAATTATTTTTGGCTCCTGATATTTGGTCACTTGCCTTTTTCTTTCGATCTCATGCTGCGTTTGAAACGTTGAGGAACCTGCTGGCTCATGGGACCCGCATGTCATCCTCTATGTGCTATAAAATTTTCTTTTTTTTCACCCTCCGATTTTTGGCTATTTCCTTTTCCCGTGATCCCCTGCCGCCTTGGAAACGTTGAGTAAGTGCTGACTCATGGGACCCGCATGTCATCCTCTATGTACAATCAACTTTATTTTTTTGGATCTCAAGCCGCATTTGAAATGTTGAGACCGCTGCCGCTAAATGGGACCCGCATGTCATCCTCTATGTACAATAAAGTTTTTTTCTTGGATTATCTTTGGCTCCCGATATTTTGTCACTTGCCTTTTTCTTTCGATCTCATGCCGCCTTGAAACGTTGAGTAAGTTGCTAGCTCGTGGTCCCGCATGTCATCCTCTACAAACAATAAAAGTTTCCTTTCTTGGAGTTATTTTGATCCCTAATTTTGGCTATTTGCCTTTTCTTTTGATCTCCCGCCCCTTTAAACGATGAGGCTGTTGGCATGTCGGTCCCACATGTCATCCTCTATGAACAGAAAAAGTTTCCTTTGATGGATTTATTTTGAACCCCTAATTAATTTCTGGATATTTCCTTTTTTTTCTTTTGATCCTCCGCCTTGGATCTTTGAGGATGCTGCTGCCTCATGGGTCCCGCATGTCATCCTCTCGGAACGATAAATGTTTTTTTCTTGGATTTTGTTGACCAAACGATTTTTGGCTTATTTTTCTTTCGATCTCGTGCAGCCTTTAAAACGTTGAGGACGCCGCTGGCTCACGGGTCCCACATGTCGGCCTCTATGAACAATAAAAGGATGCTGCCTCATGGGCCCCGCATGTCATCCTCTTAGAACGAAAATGTTTCTTTTCTTGGATTTTTCACCAACATTTTTTTGGTTTATTTTTTCTTTCTATCCCCTGCCGTCTTTAAAACGTTGACGACGCTGCTGGCTCATGGGTCCCCGATGTCAGCCTCCCCGTACAAGAAACATGTGATATCTTGATTATTTTGCAGACAATAAACAGTGTATTTCGCTCTGAGCTATTGCAAACGGATAAATTAAATCTTTATTTTTACATAAACAAACTTATATGTTGAATCTCCTTGTTTTGTGTTTTTGCGAAGCATAGGACTTTCCTCTTTTTTTAGAAAAACGAACTTTCCTGTTTTGGAGTGGGCTGAAATTGTACGAGTCAAAAGGCCCATCAGGATAGTTCGAAGGCCCAGATGTCCAGATGCAGCCCAATTGAAATCTTTCTTTTCTTGGATTTTTTTCACCCCCTGATTTCTGGCTACTTCATTTTTCTTTTGGTCCTGTGCCGCCTTGGAAACGTTGAGACCGCTGCTGCAAAATGGGACCCGCATGTCATCCTCTATGTACAATAAAATTTCTTTTCTTCGATTATATTTGGCTCCTGATATTTGGCACTTGCCTTTTTCTTTCGATCTCATGCCACGTTTGAAACATTGAGGAACCTGCTGGCTCATGGGACCCGCAAGTCATCCTCTATGTGCTATAAAAGTTTATTTTCTGGATTTTTTTTCACCCTCTGATTTTTGGCTCGATATTTGGTTACTTGCCTTTTCTTTCGATCTCATGCCACGTTTGAAACGTTGAGGAACCTGCTGCTCATGGGACCCGCATGTCATCCTCTATGTACTATAAAAGTTCATTTTCTTTGTTTTTTTTTCACCCTCTGATTTTTGGCTATTTCCTTTTTCTTTTGATCCCCGCCGCCTTGGAAACGTTAGTAAGCCGCTGGCTCATGGGACCCGCATGTCATCCTCTATGTCCATCAACTTTATTTTCTTGGATTTTTTTGAGCCAATAATTTCTGGCTACTTCTTTTTCTTTTGATCTCAAGCCGCATTTGAAACGTTGGGACCGCTGCTGCAAAATGGGACCCACATGTCATCCTCTATGTACAATAAAAGTTTCTTTTCTTGGATTATGTTTCAAGCCGCCTTTGAAAACGTTGAGGAACCTGTTGGCTCATGGGACCCGCATGTCATCCTCTATGTGCTATAAAAGTTCATTTTCTTGGATTTTTTTCACCCTCTGATTTTTGGATATTTCCTTTTTTCTTGATCCTCCGCCTTGGAAACATTGAGTAAGCCGCGTTCATAGGTCCCACATGTCACCGTATGAACGATAAAGCTTTCCTTTCTGGAGTTTTTTACCCCTAATTTCTGGCTACTTTCTTTTTTTGATCTCAAGCCGCATTTGAAACGTTGGGACCGCTGCTGCAAATGGGACCCGCATGTCATCCTCTATGTAAATAAAGTTTTTCTTGGATTATCTTTGGCTCCCCGATATTTTGTCACTTGCCTTTTTTTTCGATCTCATGCCGCCTTTGAAACGTTGGTAAGCCGCTGGCTCATGGGTCCCGTATGTCATCCTCTACAAACAATAAAAGTTTTCTTTCTTGGAGTTATTTTTTACCCCTAATTTCTCGTTATTTGCCTTTTTCTTTTTGATCTCCGCCCCCTTTTAAACAATGAGGACGCTGTTGGCATGTCGGTCCCACATGTCATCCTCTATGAACAATAAAACTTTCCATTGATGGATTTATTTTGAACCCCTAATTAATTTCTGGATATTTCCTTTTTTCTTTGATCCCCCGCCGCCTTGGAATCGTTGAGGATGCCGTCGCTCTCATGGGTCCCGCATGTCATCCTCTCGGAACGGTAAATGTTTTTTTCTTGGATTTTGAATACCAAATGATTTTTGGCTTATTTTTTCTTTCGATCTCCGCCGCCTTTAAAACGTTGAGGACGCCGCTGGCTCACGGGTCCCACATGTCGCCCTCTAACATTAAACGCCGAGGATGCTGCGCCTCATGGGTCCCGCATGTTATCCTCTCGTAACGAAAATGTTTCTTTTCTTGGATTTTGTACCAACAGATTTTTGGATTATTTTTTCTTTCCATCCCCTGCCGCCTTGAAAATGTTGACGACGCTGCTGGCTCATGGGTCCCCGATGTCAGCCTCCCGTATAAGAAACATGTGATATCTTGATTATTTTGCGGACAATAAACAGTGTATTTTGCTCTGAGCTATTGCAAAGGGATAAATTAAATCTTTATTTTTACATAAACAAACTTATATGTTGAATCTCCTTGTTTTTTTGTTTTTGCGAAGCATAGGACTTTCCTGTTTTGGAATGGGCTGAAATTGTACGAATCAAAAGGCGTCCAGCGGGATAGTTTGAAGGCCCAGATGGCCAGAAGCAGCCCAATTGAAATATTCCTTTTCTTGGATTTTTTGACACCCTTATTTCTGGCTACTTCCTTTTTCTTTTGGTCATGTGCCGCCTTGGAAACATTGAGACCGCTGCTGCAAAATGGAACGCACATATAGTCTTCTTATGTCATATAGCTAGTAAGCATTCAAGTTGATAAACAAGCATGTCTAGACAAATTCAAACCCGACAAATCATGTATATACCCCTAACCCTAAACTATATGTATTATGAAGTCAACCATGAAGAGAAGTGGTTTTGGGTTTCAAACATTATACTGAGATTCAAGAACCCCCCAAAAGCTTCATTTTAGAATGACTAAGAAGGATCCAGGCTTACCTTTTCATTTTCATGTTTTAAACTTGTTTAAATCTAGGATTTGACCAAGATTCAAATGGGCATAAAAATTCAAAAAAATCAAAAAAATCAAAAACCAAAGCACATAGCCTTTTTATGTCATATAATGAGCATTCAAGTTGATAAACATGGTCTAGACATATTAAAACTAGAAAATCATGTATCTACCCTAGCTGGCCCTAACCCTAAACTCGGTCTTATGAAGTCAAGCATGAAGAGAAATGGTTTTGGGTTTCAGACATGGAAATTTCAAAAACTTCCCAAACGCTTCATTTCAGAATGACTAATTAAGAAGGATCCATGCTTACCTTTTCATTTTCATGTTTTAAACTAGCTAGCTTGTTTAAATCTTGGTCAAACCAAGGATTTAACCAAGATTCAAATGGGCATAAAAATTCAAAAAAATCAAATATGAAAAACCAAAGCACATAGCCTTCTTATTTCATATATATAGTAAGCACTCAAGTTGATGAACAAGGTCTAGACATACTCAAAACAGAAAAAACATGTATCTACCTCCTAACCCTTAATTATGTCTTATGAAGTCAAGCATGAAGAGAAGTACGTGGTTTTGGGTTTCAAACATGGAAATTTCAAAAACTTCCCAAAAGCTTAATTTTAGAGTGACTAAGAAGGATCCAAGCTTACCTTTTCATTTTCATGTTTATGCTTGTTTAAATCTTGGTCAAACATAGGATTTGACCAAGATTCAAATGGTCATCCATTTAGAACAAATTAAAAAATAAAAAACCAACGCACATATAGTCTTCGATCTTATGTCATATAGTAAGCATTCAAGTTGATAAACAAGCATTTGTAGAACAGAGCAAAGTTTTCCTTAAGTGGATCACCCAAGGTTTATCGAACTCAGAGAGGAAGAGGTCAAAGATATCCCTCAAGCAACCCCGCAATCACGATACAAGAAGTCTCTTGTGTCCCAACACACCCAATACACTTGTCAGATGTATAGGTGCACTAGTTCGGCGAAGAGATAGTAAACACATGTGGTATAGATGGTGGTAATATTGCAGAAGTAAAGATGCGTAAAACAGAAACAAGCGGTGCCATTAACAGCTTGCTAGCGTAAGCAATTCTTTGTGGTGTAACTTATACGGAAACAAGGCCCAGGGATCATACTTTCACTAGTGGACACTCAACATTGATCACATAATAAATAAGTTCTCTTCCTTGTGCTACATATACTCTTGTTGGATGACAAACACCATTCGTTGCGTAGGGCTACAAGAGCACCTCAATGCCGGAGTTAACAAGCGCCACAACATTCGACATTCATATTTAAGTAACCTTTAGAGCATAATAGATCTTTGCAATTTAAACCGAGTACTAACATAGCATACACACTGTCACCTTTACACTATGAAGGGGGAATAGATCACATCAATACTATCATAGTAATAATTAACTCCATAACCTACAAGAGATTATGATCATAACCTACGCCAAGTACTACATGATGCACACACCGTCACCATTACATCATGAAGGAGGAATAGACTACTTTAATAACATCACTAGAGTAGCACATAGATTAATAGTGATACAAAGCTCATCATATGGATCTCAATTATGCAAGGCAATTCATGAGATCATTGTATTGGGGTACATGAGAGAGAGATTAACCACATAGCTACCCGTACAGCCCTCGGTGGGAGAACTACTCCTCATCATACAGCAATGCGATGAAGATGGCGGTGGTGTCGATGGAGATGCCTTCCGGGCACTTCCCCGTCCCGGCGGCGTGCTCGAACAGAGACTCATGTCCCCGCATCTTGGCTTCGATGATGGCTGCCTGGAACTTTTCTCGTATCGTGGCTTTTCCGTATCGAAGATTTTGGTCAGGGGGCTTCTTATAGGCGAAGAGGCGTAGGTCGGGAGGGGGTCCGGTGGACCCACACAAGAGGGGGCGCTCAGGGTCCGTGCCACGCGCCCGCGTGTGCCCCCGGCTCCCCTGGTGCCTCTCGGTGTCCGAAGCTCCGTGGAATTCTAAGATGTTGGGCGTTGATTTGTCCCATTCCGAGAATATTTCCTTACTAGGATTTCTGAAACCAAAAACAGCAGAAACAGAACTGCACTTCGGCATCTCGTCAATAGGTTAGTTTCGGAAAATGCGTAAAACGATATAAAGTGTGAACAACACATGTAGGTATTGTCATAAAACAAGCATGGAACATAAGAAATTATAGATACGTTTGAGACGTATCAAGCATCCCCAGCTTAGTTCCTACTCGCCCTCGAGTAGGTAAACGATAACAAGGATAATTTCTGAAGTGACATGCTACCAACATAATCTTGATCCAATAATGATGTAAAGCATGTGAACTGAGATCAAATCACTCAAAGCAAATGTCTATATTGATATAAGAGATGATAATGCAAGAGTTAAACAAGCTAGAAGTTTTCATGAACTATTGCTTCAAAGACATGAAACCGTACAAAGTTCATTAAAGATGTGTTAAGTATTCAGCGTAGAAGTTCTATCCTTCATTCCAAGCATCAAGTAAATTTTCACAACATAAGAAGGATTCAGTCAAGTAAACATAAACATGAACGTCATGAATCAACTGTTTCGAAGTCTACTCAACCGGTGAGCGCAAGCATTTGGTATTAGCACCAGGATGTTATGGCATAAAGAACGTTAATGGGGGTTTGGAAGGCCAAATGGAAGAAAGTCTTACAAAGCTATAAGTGATTATTAGACAAGAGGAAGTCTTATAATCGAAGCTATGCAAGGAGTAGTGATTGCCATGCAACGGATGCACATAGAGCTATATGTGTATGAAAGCTCTCCAATGGAACTAGTGGGGGTGCATCCAACTTGGTTGCTCACGAAGACCTAGAGCACTTTTGAGGAGGCTCATCATTGGAATATACAACCCAAGTTCTATAGTGTAAATTCCCCACATAGTTATACTAGTAAAACATGAAAACTCTCTCATATGGAGTGTAGGTGCTAAACATGAGCACAAATGATGACTATGAATATGTAGGTGCTAAAACATGAGCACAAGTGTGGATAAAAGATAGTAATGCTGCCCCCTTTTTCTTTATTCTCTTTTTTTTCTTTTTTTCTTTTCTTTTCTATTTTTTTCTTTCTTTTCTTTTTCTTTTTGATGGCCTCCATGGCTCTTTTCACTTTTAGGGGCAACATCCTAATATGACAACACACTTTTTGGTACAAATAACTCATAATGAATAAAACACGATGTATGAAACTGTATGCCTCTGCCAGTGTAGCAGGATGTGCAATGATCTAGCGTAACATGGGTAAACCACACATCAGCTGTATAGAATCATGCAAAGCAATATAAAAAATAATAAATGACAACATGTAATGTAAAATGGATGTTGCATGGCAATATATCTCGGAACAGCTATGGAAATGCTGTGGTAGGTAGGTATGGTGGCTGTTTTGAGGAGATGTATGGGCTTATGTGTAGGAGAACAAGAGAAAGTCCTCCCACGGGTTTGGATGTACCAGCGAAGTATGCACAATTCTCAATGTGAGCAAAAGGCAATGCACAGTACCGAAGAGGCTAGCAAATATGGATGGTGGAAGTGCCAAAAACCGTAGCTTAACATTAGTCAAAAAGAACTCACAAGCTTATTGCAAACATCTAGCAGGTTCAACATTAAGAGCATGATTAAAATTTCACTGACCTTCAGCACAACTTAGTTATTACGATGAACCTTTAGACATGGAAAGCTATCAAGTCCAACTACACCTTCAACTATTTAAATAGAGTTTGTAGTACGACACAAGCTTAAAGACAACAATCCACTACTAATTTTAACTTATTCAAACAGCAAGCTTTACCATCTAAATACCTCAAAACGTTTGCAAAGAATCAAGTTATCAAAGCTCAATGATCTACAAGATTATGCAAGTGTTTCATTATACCACTACCACATGCAACATTTCCTTAACCAACCGAATAACAATGAACGAAGCAGTTTCAACCTTCGCAATGAACATTAAAAGTAAAGCTAAGAACACATGTGTTCATACGAACCAGCAGAGCGTGTCTCTCTCCCACACAAGGATGAAATTATTCAAACAAAACAAAAACAAAAAGACGCTCCAAGTAAAGTACCTAAGATGTGACCGAATAAAAATATAGTTTCAAGAGAAGAAACCTGATAAATTGTCGATGAAGAAGGGGATGCCTTGGGCATCCCCAAGCTTAGATGCTTGAGTCTTCTTAAATATGCAGGGATGAACCACGGGGCATCCCCAAGCTTAGACTTTTCACTCTTCTTGATCATAGTATATCATGCTCCTCTCTTGACCTTGAAAACTTCCTCCACACCAAACTCAAAACAATCTCATTAGAGGGTTAGTGCATAATCAAAATTCACATGTTCAGAGGTAACACAATCATTTTTAACACTTCTGTACATTGCCCAAAGCTTCTGAAAGTTAATGGAACAAAGAAATCCATTCAACATAGCAAAAGAGGCAATGCGAAATAAAAGACAGAATCTGTCAAAACAGAACAGTACGTAAAGACGAATTTTCCAGGGGCACTTAACTTGCTCAGATGAAAAAGCTCAAATTGAATGAAAGTTGCGTACATATCTGAGGATCACGCACGTAAATTGGAAGATTTTTCTGAGTTACCTACAGAGAACCCTGCCCAAATTCGTGACAGACAGAAATCTGTTTCTGCGCAGTAATCCAAATCTAGTATCAACCTTGCTATCAAAGACTTTACTTGGCATAACAATGCAATAAAATAAAGATAAGGAGAGGTTGCTACAGTAGTAACAACTTCCAAGACACAAATATAAAACAAAAGTGTTGTAGTAAAATAAAGACATGGGTTATCTCCCAAGAAGTGATTTCTTTATAGGCATTAAGATGGGCTCAGTAATTTTAATGATGCTCACATGAAAAATAGCAAATGAAGCAAAAGAGAGCATCAAGAAGCAAATTCAAAACACATTTAAGTCTAACCCACTTCCTATGAAAAGGAATCTTGTAAATAAACAAGTTATTGAAGCATAATGCAACAAGCATAGAAAGGCAACACAAGCGCAACTTCAGGATTCTCAACATAAAGAGGGGAAACTTAATATTATTAAGATGCATATAACCATGTTTCCTCTCTCATAATAACTTTCAGTAGCATCATGAACAAACTCAACAATATAACTATCAAATGAAACATTCTTATCATGAGCTATATGCATAAAATTATTACTCTCCACATAAGCATAATCAATTTTATTAGTTGTAGTGGGAGCAAATTCAACAAAGTAGCTCATCAAGTGTAGGAGGCATAGTATAATCATAATAAAATTTACTCTCCATAGTAGGCGGCACCAAAAGACCACTATCATTATAATCATCATAAATAGGAGGCAAAGTATCATCACAGAAAATTTTCTCCTCAATGCTTGGGGACTAAAAATATCATGCTCATCAAAACCAGCTTCCCCAAGCTTAGAATTTTCATATCATTAGCAACAATGGTGTTCAAAGCGGTCATACTAATATCATTGCTACTAGCATGCAAATAAGATTCCATAGGTTTTTTAATTTTCGCAGCAAACAATCCATGTCTTAACTCAGGAAATAGATTAAGAAGCTCACTGTTACTTTCCATTATGCCTAACTAGTGAACAAGAAAAAAAAGATGCAATTGCAGGAACTAAAGGAGATAGCTTGAGCACTTACAACGGCAACATAAAATAACTTAGTTACCTGGGACCGGAGTGTGAGTGCCTTTTTACCTTTCCTCCCCAACGACGCCGAAAATAGCTTGATGTCTACTCACGCTTCTTTTCCGTAGACGTTGTTGGGCCTCCAAGAGCAGAGGTTTGTAGAACAGCAACAAGTTTTCCTTAAGTGGATCACCCAAGGTTTATCGAACTCTGGGAGGAAGAGGTCAAAGATATCCTCTCAAGCAACCCTGCAATCACGATACAAGAAGTCCCTTGTGTCCCCAACACACCCAATACACTTGTCGATGATAGGTGCACTAGTTCGGCGAAAAGATAGTAAAACACAGGTGGTATAGATGGTGGTAATATTGCAGAAAGTAAAGATGCAGTAAAACAGTAAACAAGCGGCGCAATAGCTTGCTAGCGGAAGCAATTTTTTATGATGTAACTTATACGGAAACAAGGCCTAGGGATCATACTTTCACTAGAGGACACTCTCAACATTGATCACATAATAAATAAGTTCTCTTCCTTTGTGCTACATATACTCTTGTTGGATGACAAACACCATCGTTGCGTAGGGCTACAAGAGAACCTCAATGCCGGAGTTAACAAGCGCCACAACATTCGGCATTCATATTTAACTAACCTTAGAGCATAATAGATCTTTGCAATTTAAACCGAGTACTAACATAGCATACACACTGTCACCTTTACACTATGAAGGGGAATAGATCACATCAATACTATCATAGTAATAATTAACTCCATAGCCTACAAGAGATTATGATCATAACCTACGCCAAGAACTACAGGATGCACACAATGTCACCATTACATCATGAAGGAGGAATAGACTACTTTAATAACATCACTAGAGTAGCACATAGATTAATAGTGATACAAAGCTCATCATATGGATCTCAATTATGCAAGGCAATTCATGAGATCATTGTATTGGGGTACATGAGAGAGAGAGATGTCCACATAGCTACCGGTGTGAGCCCCTGCCCGGGTGGGAGAACTACTCCCTCCCTCATCATGGGAGACAAAGAATGCGATGAAGATGGCGGTGGTGTCGATGGAGATGCCTTCCGGGGACTTCCTCGTCCCGGCGGCGTGCCGGAACAGAGACTCCTGTCCCCCGAATCTTGGCTTCACGATGGCGGCGGCTCTGGAACTTTTCTCGTATCGTGGCTTTTCCGTATCGAAGATTTAGGTCAGGGGGCCTTCTTATAGGCGAAGAGGCGGAGTCGGAGGGGGTCTGGTGGACCCACACAGTAGGGGGGGCGCGCCCAGGGTCCAGCCGCGCCGCCCTGGCGTGTGGCCCCCCTGGCTCCCTCTGGTGCCTCTCGGGTGTTATGGAAGCTTCGTGGGATTCAAAGATGCTGGGCGTTGATTTCGTCCACCCGAGAATATTTCATTCAGGATTTCTGAAAACCGAAAACAGCAGAACAGAACTGGCACTTCAGCATCTCGTCAATAGGTTAGTCCGGAAAATGCATAAAAAGGATATAAAGTGTGAACAAAACATGTAGGTATTGTCATAAAACAAGCATGGAACATAAGAAATTATAGATACGTTTGGAACGTATCACATCTGTTATAAACAAGCATGTCTAGACATATTCAACCCCGACAAATCATGTGTATCTACCCCCTAAAACCCTAAACTAGCTTTGTCTTATGGAAGTCAAGCATGAAGAGAAATGGTTTGGGTTTCAAACATGGAAATTCCAAGAACCCCCCAAAGCTTCATTTTAGAGTGACTAAGAAGGATACATGTTACATTTTAATTTTCATGTTTTAAGCTTGTTAAATCTTGGTCAAACCTAGGACGACCAAAACTCAAATGGGCATAAAATTCAAAAAAAACAAAAAAATGAAAAACCGAAGCACATAACCTTCTTATGTCATATAGAGTAAGCAGCATTCAACTTGATGAACATGGCTGGTCTAGACATATTCATAATGTAAAAAGCATGTATATCTACCCCCTAACGCTTAACTCTGTCTTAAGCATGCACATGAAGAGAAGTGGTTTTGGTTTCGCATGGAAATTTCAAACCTCCCAAAAGCTTCATTCTAGAGTGACTAAGAAGGATCCAAGCTACCTTTTCATTTTCATGTTTTAAGCTTGTTTAAATATTGTCTGTCCTAGATTTGACCAAGATTCAAATGGGCATAAAAATTGGGAAAAATAAAAAAATGAAAAACCAAAGCACATAGTCTTTTATGCCATATATATATAGTAAGCATATCAAGTAGATAAACAAGGTCTACATATAGTAAGTAATATGTATGTAAAAATGATTTTTGGGGATTTATAGGACGAAGTTATAACACACACCTACATTTCAAATTGGAATTACTTTTAATAAATCAGCATAAAGTCATTTAAATGTGTGAAACTAGCTAGAAAGCACTAAAAACGTAAAGAGTTGGGAATTTTCACTAATATGTGGCCTAATTTATCTTAAAAATGTAGAGGCGCCATTTTGAGCCGTATCTTATGTACCCCATTCACAAAATAAACCTATTTTGACATGTAGAAAATGAAAAATGAGTTTTTATATACCGAAAAGTTGAAAAGTCTAGTCATTAACATTGTTGGGAATGGCAAGATGCACCACCATGCCCAATTTGGGCACATTATAACAAACTATGCCACAAATATGGCCATAACTACGCCATTTGTTGGCTTGAAACCCATGAATCTTCATACACGATAGTCCGTTTTGTGAAGACATTTTGTTTCTTACTACCCTATCACAGGTTTCTTATTTTCCCTGTCAACTAGTACACCTATAAGCACTCAATGCGGAAGGGTTCCATTTTTGAGGTTTTCTTCATTTTCATTTATTTATTTCAAAACCAGGTTAAAATGGTCGACATGATTATCCATGCAAAGGGGTCAAATATTTCTAGGCAGCACATGTGTTTGCCCGTCCAGTGAAACTCAGAGGAAGAGGGATCACACGGAAGGAGATGAAGGGAGAGAAGTGAGGTGGCCTCTTATTTATGGTGTCTGACCTTTTTCGTGGTTTGTCACAAGTGCTAGAGGTGCAGCGAGCGAATGAGGTCGAGTACGAGAGAGATGTT